>CAWUFW010005650.1:174355-774355 GCA_963921515.1 Calotriton arnoldi
AAGAAGCTTCTGAGTAGGAGGAAAAGTCTGTAAAAATGGCAATTTTGGTCACTGTAATGCTTTAAAACGTGGTTATGTTACATGAGGCATGATCCACTTAACATTTTGAATCATTTTTGAACCGTCCAAAAATCTATTTTCTGATGAAAAACGATCAACCCGGAACTGTCAAACTTTCTCCAGATGTCCAGTAATGGTGATTTTTTAATGTTTAATCTTTTGACTGTAAATTACTATTGCATATGAATTATCACTTTTGGAGCTAAAATAAGTGTGTTTAGATTCATTTTCCTGCCCGAAATTCGTCAAAATAGAAGCTTCTGAGTAGGAGGAACAGTCTGTAAAAATGGCAATTTTGGTCACTATGAGGCTTTAAAAAGTGGTGATTCAACATGAGGCATGATCCAATTGACATTTTGAATCATTTTTTGTACAGTCTAAAAAAATCCATTTTCTGATAGAAAACGATCAACCCGGACCTGTTGAACTTTCTCAAGATGGTCATTAATGGTGGTTTTTTTAATGTTTAATCTTTTGACTGTAATTGACTATTGCATGTGAATTATCACTATTGGAACTAAAATAAGTGTGTTTAGAGTCATTTTCCTGCCCGAAATTGGTCAAAAAGGAAGATTCTGAGTAGGAGGAAAAGTCTGTAAAAATGGCAATTTTGGTCACTGTAATGCTTTAAAACGTGGTTATGTTACATGAGGCATGATCCACTTAACATTTTGAATCATTTTTTGAACCGTCCAAAAAAAATCTATTTTCTGATGAAAAACGATCAACCCGGAACTGTCAAACTTTCTCCAGATGTTCAGTAATGGTGATTTTTTAATGTTTAATCTTTTGACTGTAAATTACTGTTGCATGTGAATTATCACTTTTGGAGCTAAAATAAGTGTCTTTAGATTCATTTTCCTGCCCGAAATTTGTCAAAATAGAAGCTTCTGAGTATGAGGAAAAGTCTGTAAAATTGGCAATTTTGGTCACAGTGAGGCTTTAAAACGTGGTTATTCAACATGAGGCATGATCCAACTGACATTTTGAATCATTTTTTTGTACAGTCCAAAAAATAAATTTTCTGATTGAAAAACGATGATTCCGGACCTGTCGAACTTTCTCAAGATGGTCATTAATGGTGATTTTTAATGTTTAATCTTTTGACTGTAAATGACTATTGCATGTGAATTATCACTTTTGGAACTGAAATAAGTGTGTTTAGAGTCATTTTCCTGCCCGAAATTGGTCAAAAACGAAGATTCTAAGTAGGAGGAAAAGTCTGTAAAAATGGCAATTTTGGTCACTGTGAGGCTTTAAAAGGTGGTTATTCAACATGAGGCATGATCCAATTGACATTTTGAATCATTTTTTGTACAGTCAAAAAAATAAATTTTCTAATGAAAACGATAACCCCGGACCTGTCGAACTTTCTCCAGATGGCCAGTAATGGTGATTTTTTAATGTTTAATCTTTTGACTGTAAATGACTATTGCATGTGAATTATCACTTTTGGGACTAAAATAACTGTGTTTAGAGTCATTTTCCTACCCGAAATTAGTCAAAATAGAAGCTTCTGAGTAGGAGGAAACGTCTGTAAAAATGGCAACTTTGGTCACTCTGAGGTTTAAAAGTGGTTATTCACCATGAGGCATGATCCACTTGACATTTTTAATCATTTTTTTTTACAGTCCAACAAATAAATTATCTGATAAAAAATGATGATCCCGGACTTGTCGAACTTTCTCAAGATGGTCATTAATGGTGATTTTTTAATGTTTAATCTTTTGACTGTGAATTATCACTTTTGGAACTAAAATAAGTGTGTTTAGAGTCATTTTCCTGCCCGAAATTTGTCAAAATAGACGCTTCCGAGTATGAGGAAAAGTCTGTAAAATTGGCAATTTTGGTCACAGTGAGGCTTTAAAACGTGGTTATTCAACATGAGGCATGATCCAATTGACATTTTGAATCATTTTTAGTACAGTTGAAAAAATCAATTTTCTGATGAAAAACGATGACCCTGTCAAACTTTCTCCAGATGGTCCTTAATGGTGATTTTTTAATGTTTAATCTTTTAACTGTAAATGACTATTGCATGTGAATTATCAATTTTGGGGCTAAAATAACTGTGTTTAGAGTCATTTTCCTCCCCGAAATTAGTCAAAATAGAAGCTTCTGATTAGGTGGAAAAGTCTGTAAAAATGGCAACTTTGGTCACTCTGAGGTTTAAAAAGTGGTTATTCAACAGGAGACATGATCCATTTGACATTTTGAATCATTTTTGAACAGTCCAAAAAATCTATTTTCTGATAGAAAACGATCAACCCGAAACTGTCAAACTTTCTCCAGATGTTCAGTAATGGTGATTTTTTATGTTTAATCTTTTGACTGTAAATTACTGTTGCATGTGAATTATCACTTTTGGAGCTAAAATAAGTGTCTTTACATTCATTTTCCTGGCCGAAATTCATCAAAATAGAAGCTTCTCGGTAGGGGGAAAAGTCTGTAAAAATGGCAATTTTGGTCACTGTGAGGCTTTACAAATTGGTCATTCAACATGAGGCATGATCCAATTGACATTTTGAATCATTTTTTTGTACAGCGGAAAAAATCAATTTTCTGATGAAAAACGATAACCCCGGACCTGTCGAACTTTCTCCAGATGGTCAGTAATAGTGATTTTTTAATGTTTTATCTTTTGACTGTAAATGACTATTGTATGTGAATTATCATTTTTGGAACTAAAATAAATGTGTTTCGAGACATTTTACTGCCTAAAATTTGTCAAAATAGAAGCTTCTGGTTAGGAGAAAAAGTCTGTAAAAATGGCAATTTTGGTCACTATGAGGCTTTAAAACGTCGTTATTCAACATGAGGCATGATCCACTTGACATTGTTGAATCATTTTTTGTACAGTCCAAAAATATATTTTCTGATGAAAAACGATGATCTGGAGTTGTCGAACTTTCTCAAGATGGTCATTAATGGTGATTTTTTAATGTTTAATCTTTTGACTGTAAATTAGTATTGCATGTGAATTATCACTTTTGGGACTAAAATAACTGTGTTTAGAGTCATTTTCCTGCATGAAATTAGTCAAAATAGAAGCTTCTGAGTAGCGAGGAAACGTCTGTAAAAATGGCAACTTTGGTCACTCTGAGGTTTAAAAGTGGTTATTCAACATGAGGCATGATCCAATTGACATTTTTAATCATTTTTTGAACAGTCCAAAAATATATTTTCTGATGAAAAACGATGATCCGGACCTGTCGAACTTTCTCCAGATGTCCAGTAATGGCGATTTTTTAATGTTTAATCTTTTGACTGTAAATGACTATTGCATGTGAATTATCACTTTTGGAACTAAAATAAGTGTGTTTAAGTCATTTTACTGCCTGAAATTTGTCAAAATAGAAGCTTCTGAGTAGGAGGAAAAGTCTGTAAAAATGGCAATTTTGGTCACTGTGAGGCTCTTGAAAGTGGTTATTCAACATGAGGCATGATCCAATTGACATTTTGAATCATTTTTTGTACAGTCCAAAAAATTAATTTTCTGATGGACCTGACGAACTTTCTCCAGATGGTCAGTAATGGTGATTTTTTATTGTTTCATCTTTTGACTGTAAATTACTATTGCATGTGAATTATCACTTTTGGAACTAAAATAAGTGTGTTTAAGTCATTTTACTGCCTGAAATTTGTCAAAATAGAAGCTTCTGAATAGGAGGAAACATCTGTAAAAATGGCAATTTTGGTCACTATGAGGCTTTAAAACGTTGTTATTCAACATGAGGCATGATCCACTTGACATTTTGAATCATTTTTTGTACAGTCCAAAAAATCAATTTTCGGATGAAAAACGATCAACCCGGACCTGTCAAACTTTCTCCAGATGGTCCAGTAATGGTGATTTTTTAATGTTTAATCTTTTGACTGTAAATTACTATTGCATATGAATTATCACTTTTGGAGCTAAAATAAGTGTGTTTAGATTCATTTTCCTGCCCGAAATTGGTCAAAATAGAAGCTTCTGAGTAGGAGGAACAGTCTGTAAAAATGGCAATTTTGGTCACTATGAGGCTTTAAAAAGTGGTGATTCAACATGAGGCATGATCCAATTGACATTTTGAATCATTTTTTGTACAGTCTAAAAAATCCATTTTCTGATAGAAAACGATCAACCCGGACCTGTTGAACTTTCTCCAGATGGTCATTAATGGTGATTTTTTAATGTTTAATCTTTTGACTGTAATTGACTATTGCATGTGAATTATCACTATTGGAACTAAAATAAGTGTGTTTAGAGTCATTTTCCTGACCGAAATTGGTCAAAATTGAAGATTCTGAGTAGCAGGAAAAGTCTGTAAAAATGGCAATTTTGGTCACTGTAATGCTTTAAAACGTGGTTATGTTAACATGAGGCATGATCCACTTGACATTTTGAATCATTTTTTGAACCGTCCAAAAAAATCTATTTTCTGATGAAAAACGATCAACCCGGAACTGTCAAACTTTCTCCAGATGGTCAGTTATGGTGCTTTTTTAATGTTGAATATTTTGACTGTAAATTACTATTGCATGTGAATTATCACTTTTGGAGCTAAAATAAGTGTGTTTAGAGTCATTTTCCTGCCCGAAATTGGTCAAAATAGAAGCTTCTGAGTAGGAGGAAAAGTCTGTAAAAATGGCAATTTTGGTCACTGTGAGGCTTTAAAACGTGGTTATTCAACATGAGGCATGATCCAACTGACATTTTGAATCATTTTTTGTACAGTCCAAAAAATCAATTTTCTGATTGAAAAACGATGACTCCGGACCTGTCGAACTTTCTCAAGATGGTCATTAATGGTGATTTTTTAATGTTTAATCTTTTGACTGTAAATGACTATTGCATGTGAATTATCACTTTTGGAACTAAAATAAGTGTGTTTAGAGTCATTTTCCTGCCCGAAATTGGTCAAAACAGAAGATTCTGAGTAGGAGGAAAAGTCTGTAAAAATGGCAATTTTGGTCACTGTGAGGCTTTAAAAGGTGGTTATTCAACATGAGGCATGATCCAATTGACATTTTGAATCATTTTTTGTACAGTCAAAAAAATCAATTTTCTGATGAAAAACGATGACCCCGGACCTGTCGAACTTTCTCCAGATAGCCAGTAATGGTGATTTTTTAATGTTTAATCTTTTGACTGTAAATGACTATTGCATGTGAATTATCACTTTTGGGACTAAAATAACTGTGTTTAGAGTCATTTTCCTGCCCGAAATTAGTCAAAATAGAAGCTTCTGAGTAGGAGGAAACGTCTGTAAAAATGGCAACTTTGGTCACTCTGAGGCTTTAAAAAGTGGTTATTCAACATGAGGCATGATCCAATTGACATTTTGAATCATTTTTTGTACAGTCCAAAAAATAAATTATCTGATGAAAAATGATGATCCCGGACTTGTCGAACTTTCTCAAGATGGTCATTAATGGTGATTTTTTAATTTTTAATCTTTTGACTGTGAATGACAGTTGCATATGAATTATCAATTTTGGAACTAAAAGAAGTGTGCTTAGAGTCATTTTCCTGCCCGAAATTTGTCAAAATAGAAGCTTCTGAGTATGAGGAAAAGTCTGTAAAATTGGCAATTTTGGTCACAGTGAGGCTTTAAAACGTGGTTATTCAACATGAGGCATGATCCAATTGACATTTTGAATCATTTTTGTACAGTTGAAAAAATCAATTTTCTGATGAAAAACGATGACCCGGACTGTCAAACTTTCTCCAGATGGTCCTTAATGGTGATTTTTTAATGTTTAATCTTTTGACTGTAAATAACTATTGCATGTGAATTATCACTTTTGGGACTAAAATAAGTGTGTTTAGAGTCATTTTCCTGCCTGAAATTGGTCAAAATAGAAGCTTCTGAGTAGGAGGAAAAGTCTGTAAAAATGGCAATTTTGGTCACTGTGAGGCTTTAAAAAGTGGTTATTCAACAGGAGACATGATCCAATTGACATTTTGAATCATTTTTTGAACAGTCCAAAAAATCTATTTTCTGATGAAAAACGATGACCCCGAAACTGTCGAACTTTCTCCAGATGTTCAGTAATGGTGATTTTTTAATGTTTAATCTTTTGACTGTAAATGACTATTGCATGTGAATTATCACTTTTGGAGCTAAAATAAGTGTGTTTACAGTCATTTTCCTGGCCGAAATTCAGTCAAAATAGAAGCTTCTGAGTAGGAGGAAAAGTCTGTAAAAATGGCAATTTTGGTCACTGTGAGGCCTTAAAAAGTGGTTATTCAACATGAGGCATGATCCAATTGACATTTTGAATCATTTTTTGTACAGTCCAAAAAATCAATTTTCTGATGAAAAACGATGACCCCGGACCTGTCAAACTTTCTCCAGATGGTCAGTACTAGTGATTTTTTAATGTTTAATCTTTTGACTGTAAATGACTATTGCATGTGAATTATCACTTTTGGAACTAAAATAAGTGTGTTTCGAGTCATTTTCCTGCCTGAAATTGGTCAAAATAGAAGCTTCTGAGTTAGGAGGAAAAGTCTGTAAAAATGGCAATTTTGGTCACTATGAGGCTTTAAAACGTGGTTATTCAACATGAGGCATGATCCACTTGACATTGTTGAATCATTTTTGTGCAGTCCAAAAATATATTTTCTGATGAAAAACGATGACTCCGGAGCTGTCGAACTTTCTCAAGATGGTCATTAATGGTGATTTTTTAATGTTTAATCTTTTGACTGTAAATGACTATTGCATGTGAATTATCACTTTTGGAACTAAAATAAGTGTGTTTAGAGTCATTTTCCTGCCTGAAATTAGTCAAAATAGAAGCTTCTGAGTAGGAGGAAAAGTCTGTAAAAATGGCAACTTTGGTCACTGTGAGGCTTTAAAAAGTGGTTATTCAACATGAGGAATGATCCAATTGACATTTTGAATCATTTTTTGTACAGTCCAAAAAATCAATTTTCTGATGAAAAACGATGACCCCGGACCTGTTGAACTTTCTCCAGATGGTCAGTAATGGTGATTTTTTAATGTTTAATCTTTTGACTGTAAATGACTATTGCATGTGAATTATCACTTTTGGAACTAAAATAAGTGTGTTTAGAGTCATTTTCCTGCCCGAAATTGGTCAAAATAGAAGCTTCTGAGTAGGAGGAAAAGTCTGTAAAAATGGCAATTTTGGTCACTGTGAGGCTTTAAAAAGTGGTTATTCAACATGAGGCATGATCCAATTGACATTTTGAATCATTTTTTGTACAGTCCAAAAAATCAATTTTCTGATGAAAAACGATGACCCGGACCTGTCGAACTTTCTCCAGATGGTCAGTAATGGTGATTTTTTAATGTTTAATCTTTTGACTGTAAATGACTATTGCATGTGAATTATCACTTTTGGAACTAAAATAAGTGTGTTTAGAGTCATTTTCCTGCCCGAAATTGGTCAAAATAGAAGCTTCTGAGTAGGAGGAAAAGTCTGTAAAAATGGCAATTTTGGTCACTGTGAGGCTTTAAAAAGTGGTTATTCAACATGAGGCATGATCCAATTGACATTTTGAATCATTTTTTGTACAGTCCAAAAAATCAATTTTCTGATGAAAAACGATGACCCGGGACCTGTCGAACCTTCTCCAGATTGTCAGTAATGGTGATTTTTTAATGTTTAATCTTTTGACTGTAAATGACTATTGCATGTGAATTATCACTTTTGGAACTAAAATAAGTGTGTTTAGAGTCATTTTCCTGCCCGAAATTGGTCAAAATAGAAGCTTCTGAGTAGGAGGAAAAGTCTGTAAAAATGGCAATTTTGGTCACTGTGAGGCTTTAAAAAGTGGTTATTCAACATGAGGCATGATCCAATTGACATTTTGAATCATTTTTTGTACAGTCCAAAAAATCAATTTTCTGATGAAAACGATGACCCCGGACCTGTCGAACTTTCTCCAGATGGTCAGTAATGGTGATTTTTAATGTTTAATCTTTTGACTGTAAATGACTATTGCATGTGAATTATCACTTTTGGAACTAAAATAAGTGTGTTTAGAGTCATTTTCCTGCCCGAAATTGGTCAAAATAGAAGCTTCTGAGTAGGAGGAAAAGTCTGTAAAAATGGCAATTTTGGTCACTGTGAGGCTTTAAAAAGTGGTTATTCAACATGAGGCATGATCCAATTGACATTTTGAATCATTTTTGTACAGTCCAAAAAATCAATTTTCTGATGAAAAACGATGACCCCGGACCTGTCGAACTTTCTCCAGATGGTCAGTAATGGTAATTTTTTAATGTTTAATATTTTGACTGTAAATAACTATTGCATGTGAATTATCACTTTTGGAACTAAAATAAGGGTGTTTAGAGTCATTTTCCTGCCCGAAATTGGTCAAAATAGAAGCTTATGAGTAGGAGGAAAAGTCTGTAAAAATGGCAATTTTGGTCACTGTGAGGCTTTAAAAGTGGTTATTTAACATGAATCATGATCCAATTGACATTTTGAATCATTTTTGTACAGTCCAAAAAATCTATTTTCTGATGAAAAACGATGACCCGGACCTGTCGAACTTTCTCCAGATGGTCAGTAATTGTGATTTTTTAATGTTTAATCTTTTGACTGTAAATAACTATTGCATGTGAATTATCAATTTGGAACTAAAATAAGTGTGTTTAGAGTCATTTTCCTGCCCGAAATTGGTCAAAATAGAAGCTTCTGAGTAGGAGGAAAAGTCTGTAAAAATGGCAATTTTGGTCACTGTGAGTCTTTAAAAAGTGGTTATTCAACATGAAGCATGATCCAATTGACATTTTGAACCATTTTTGTACAGTCCAAAAAATCAATTTTCTGATGAAAAACGATGACCCCGGACCTGTCAAACTTTCTCCAGATGGTCAGTAATGGTGATTTTTTAATGTTTAATCTTTTGACTGTAAATAACTATTGCATGTGAATTATCACTTTTGGAACTAAAATAAGTGTGTTTAGAGTCATTTTCCTGCCCGAAATTGGTCAAAATAGAAGCTTCTGAGTAGGAGGAAAAGTCTGTAAAAATGGCAATTTTGGTCACTGTGAGGCTTTACAAAGTGGTTATTCAACATGAGGCATGATCCAATTGACATTTTGAATCATTTTTTGTACAGTCCAAAAAATCAATTTTCTGATGAAAAACGATGACCCCGGACCTGTCGAACTTTCTCCAGATGGTCAGTAATGGTGATTTTTTAATGTTTAATCTTTTGACTGTAAATGACTATTGCATGTGAATTATCACTTTTGGAACTAAAATAAATGTGTTTAGAGTCATTTTCCTGCCTGAAATTGGTCAAAATAGAAGCTTCTGAGTAGGAGGAAAAGTCTGTAAAAATGGCAATTTTGGTCACTGTGAGGCTTTAAAAAGTGGTTATTCAACATGAGGCATGATCCAATTGACATTTTGAATCATTTTTGTACAGTCCAAAAAATCAATTTTCTGATGAAAAACGATGACCCCGGACCTGTCGAACTTTCTCCAGATGGTCAGTAATGGTGATTTTTAATGTTTAATCTTTTGACTGTAAATGACTATTGCATGTGAATTATCACTTTTGGAACTAAAATAAGTGTGTTTAGAGTCATTTTCCTGCCCGAAATTGGTCAAAATAGAAGCTTCTGAGTAGGAGGAAAAGTCTGTAAAAATGGCAATTTTGGTCACTGTGAGGCTTTAAAAAGTGGTTATTCAACATGAGGCATGATCCAATTGACATTTTGAATCATTTTTTGTACAGTCCAAAAAATCAATTTTCTGATGAAAAACGATGACCCCGGACCTGTCGAACTTTCTCCAGATGGTCAGTAATGGTGATTTTTTAATGTTTAATCTTTTGACTGTAAATGACTATTGCATGTGAATTATCACTTTTGGAACTAAAATAAGTGTGTTTAGAGTCATTTTCCTGCCTGAAATTGGTCAAAATAGAAGCTTCTGAGTAGGAGGAAAAATCTGTAAAAATGGCAATTTTGGTCACTGTGAGGCTTTAAAAAGTGGTTATTCAACATGAGGCATGATCCAATTGACATTTTGAATAATTTTTTGTACAGTCCAAAAAATCAATTTTCTGATGAAAAAGATGACCCCTGACCTGTCGAACTTTCTCCAGATGGTCAGTAATGTTGATTTTTTAATCTTTAATTTTTTGACTGTAAATGACTATTGCATGTGAATTATCACTTTTGGAACTAAAATAAGTGTGTTTAGAGTCATTTTCCTGCCTGAAATTGGTCAAAATAGAAGCTTCTGAGTAGGAGGAAAAGTCTGTAAAAATGGCAATTTTGGTCACTGTGAGGCTTTAAAAAGTGGTTATTCAACATGAGGCATGATCCAATTGACATTTTGAATCATTTTTTGTACAGTCCAAAAAATCAATTTTCTGATGAAAAACGATGACCCCGGACCTGTCAAACTTTCTCCAGATGGTCAGTAATGGTGATTTTTTAATGTTTAATCTTTTGACTGTAAATGACTATTGCATGTGAATTATCACTTTTGGAACTAAAATAAGTGTGTTTAGAGTCATTTTCCTGCCCGAAATTGGTCAAAATAGAAGCTTCTGAGTAGGAGGAAAAGTCTGCAAAAATGGCAATTTTGATCACTGTGAGGCTTTAAAAAGTGGTTATTCAACATGAGGCATGATCCAATTGACATTTTGAATCATTTTTTGTACAGTCCAAAAAATCAATTTTCTGATGAAAAACGATGACCCCGGACCTGTCGAACTTTCTCCAGATGGTCAGTAATGGTGATTTTTTAATGTTTAATCTTTTGACTGTAAATGACTATTGCATGTGAATTATCACTTTTGGAACTAAAATAAATGTGTTTAGAGTCATTTTCCTGCCCGAAATTGGTCAAAATAGAAGCTTCTGAGTAGGAGGAAAAGTCTGTAAAAATGGCAATTTTGGTCACTGTGAGGCTTTAAAAAGTGGTTATTCAACATGAGGCATGATCCAATTGACATTTTGAATCATTTTTGTACAGTCAAAAAAATCAATTTTCTGATGAAAAACGATGACCCCGGACCTGTCGAACTTTCTCCAGATGGTCAGTAATGGTGATTTTTTAATGTTTAATCTTTTGACTGTAAATGACTATTGCATGTGAATTATCACTTTTGGAACTAAAATAAGTGTTTAGAGTCATTTTCCTGCCCGAAATCGTTCAAAATAGAAGCTTCTGAGTGGGACGAAAAGTCTGTAAAAATGGCAATTTTGGTCACTGCGAGGCTTTAAAAAGTGCTTATTCAACATGAGGCATGATCCAATTGACATTTTGAATCATTTTTTGTACAGTCCAAAAATCAATTTTCTGATGAAAAACGATGACCCCGGACCTGTCGAACTTTCTCCAGATGGTCAGTAATGGTGATTTTTTAATGTTTAATCTTTTGACTGTAAATGACTATTGCATGTGAATTATCACTTTTGCAACTTAAATAAGTGTGTTTAGAGTCATTTTCCTCCCCGAAATCAGTCAAAATAGAAGCTTCTGAGTAGGAGGAAAAGTCTGTAAAATTGGCAATTTTGGTCACAGTGAGGCTTTAAAATGTGGTTATTCAACATGAGGCATGATCCAATTGACATTTTGAATCATTTTTGTACAGTTCAAAAAATCAATTTTCTGATGAAAAACGATGACCCGACTGTCAAACTTTCTCCAGATGGTCAGTAATGGTGATTTTTAATGTTTAATCTTTTGACTGTAAATGACTATTGCATGTGAATTATCACTTTTGGAACTAAAATAAGTGTGTTTAGAGTCATTTTCCTGCCCGAAATTGGTCAAAATAGAAGCTTCTGAGTAGGAGGAAAAGTCTGTAAAAATGGCAATTTTGGTCACTGTGAGGCTTTAAAAAGTGGTTATTCAACATGAGGCATGATCCAATTGACATTTTGAATCATTTTTTGTACAGTCCAAAAAATCAATTTTCTGATGAAAAACGATGACCCCGGACCTGTCAAACTTTCTCCAGATGGTCAGTAATGGTGATTTTTTAATGTTTAATCTTTTGACTGTAAATGACTATTGCATGTGAATTATCACTTTTGGAACTAAAATAAGTGTGTTTAGAGTCATTTTCCTGCCCGAAATTGGTCAAAATAGAAGCTTCTGAGTAGGAGGAAAAGTCTGTAAAAATGGCAATTTTAGTCACTGTGAGGGTTTAAAAAGTGGTTATTCAACATGAGGCATGATCCAATTGACATTTTGAATCATTTTTTGTACAGTCGAAAAAATCAATTTTCTGATGAAAAACGATGACCCCGGACCTGTCGAACTTTCTCCAGATGGTCAGTAATGGTGATTTTTTAATGTTTAATCTTTTGACTGTAAATGACTATTGTATGTGAATTATCACTTTTGGAACTAAAATAAATGTGTTTAGAGTCATTTTCCTGCCCGAAATTGGTCAAATTAGAAGCTTATGAGTAGGAGGAAAAGTCTGTAAAAATGGCAATTTTGGTCACTGTGAGGCTTTAAAAAGTGGTTATTCAACATGAGGCATGATCCAATTGACATTTTGAATCATTTTTTGTACAGTCCAAAAAATCAATTTTCTGATGAAAAACGATGATCCTGGACCTGTCGAACTTTCTCCAGATGGTCAGTAATGGTGATTTTTTAATGTTTAATCTTTTGACTGTAAATAACTATTGCATGTGAATTATCACTTTTGGAACTAAAATAAGTGTGTTTAGAGTCATTTTCCTGCCCGAAATTGGTCAAAATAGAAGCTTCTGAGTAGGAGGAAAAGTCTGTAAAAATGGCAATTTTGGTCACTGTGAGGCTTTAAAAAGTGGTTATTCAACATGAGGCATGATCCAATTGACATTTTGAATCATTTTTGTACAGTCCAAAAAATCAATTTTCTGATGAAAAACGATGATCCCGGACCTGTCGAACTTTCTCCAGATGGTCAGTAATGGTGATTTTTTAATGTTTAATCTTTTGACTGTAAATGACTATTGCATGTGAATTATCACTTTTGGAACTAAAATAAGTGTGTTTAGAGTCATTTTCCTGCCTGAAATTGGTCAAAATAGAAGCTTCTGAGTAGGAGGAAAAGTCTGTAAAAATGGCAATTTTGGTCACTGTGAGGCTTTAGAAAGTGGTTATTCAACATGAGGCATGATCCAATTGACATTTTGAATCATTTATTGTACAGTCCAAAAAATCAATTTTCTGATGAAAACCATGACCCTGACCTGTCGAACATTATCCAGATGGTCAGTAATGGTGATTTTTAATGTTTAATCTTTTGACTGTAAATAACTATTGCATGTGAATTATCACTTTTGGAACTAAAATAAGTGTGTTTAGAGTCATTTTCCTGCCTGAAATTGGTCAAAATAGAAGCTTCTGAGTAGGAGGAAAAGTCTGTAAAAATGGCAATTTTGGTCACTGTGAGGCTTTAAAAAGTGGTTATTCAACATGAGGCATGATCCAATTGACATTTTGAATCATTTTTTGTACAGTCCAAAAAATCAATTTTCTGATGAAAAACGATGACCCCGGACCTGTCAAACTTTCTCCAGATGGTCAGTAATGGTGATTTTTAATGTTTAATCTTTTGACTGTAAATGAATATTGCATGTGAATTATTACTTTTGAAACTAAAATAAGTGTGTTTAGAGTCATTTTCCTGCCTGAAATATGTCAAAATAGAAGCTTCTGAGTAGGAGGAAAAGTCTGTAAAAATGGCAATTTTGGTCACTGTGAGGCTTTAAAAAGTGGTTATTCAACATGAGGCATGATCCAATTGACATTTTGAATCATTTTTTGTACAGTCCAAAAAATCAATTTTCTGATGAAAAACGATGACCCCGGACCTGTCGAACTTTCTCCAGATGGTCAGTAATGGTGATTTTTTAATGTTTAATCTTTTGACTGTAAATGACTATTGCATGTGAATTATCACTTTTGGAACTAAAATAAGTGTGTTTAGAGTCATTTTCCTGCCAGAAATTGGTCAAAATAGAAGCTTCTGAGTAGGAGGAAAAGTCTGTAAAAATGGCAATTTTGGTCACTGTGAGGCTTTAAAACGTGTTAATTCAACATGAGGCATGATCCAATTGACATTTTGAATCATTTTTTGTACAGTCCAAACAATCAATTTTCTGACAAAAAACGATGACCCCTGACCTGTCGAACTTTCTCCAGATGGTCAGTAATGGTGATTTTTTAATGTTTAATCTTTTGACTGTAAATGACTATTGCATGTGAATTATCACTTTTGGAACTAAAATAAGTGTGTTTAGAGTCATTTTCCTGCCCGAAATCGGTCAAAATAGAAGCTACTGAGTAGGAGGAAAAGTCTGTAAAAATGGCAATTTTGACCACTGTGAGGCTTTAAAAAGTGGTTATTCAACATGAGGCATGATCCAATTGACATTTTTAATCATTTTTTGTACAGTCCAAAAAATCAATTTGCTGATGAAAAACGATGACCCCGGACCTGTCGAACTTTCTCAAGATGGTCAGTAATGGTGATTTTTTAATGTTTAATCTTTTGACTGTAAATAACTATTGCATGTGAATTATCACTTTTGGAACTAAAATAAGTGTGTTTAGAGTCATTTTCCTGCCCGAAATTGGTCAAAATAGAAGATTCTGAGTAGGAGGAAAAGTCTGTAAAAATGGCAATTTTGGTCACTGTGAGGCTTTAAAAAGTGGTTATTCAACATGAGGCATGATCCAATTGACATTTTGAATCATTTTTTGTACAGTCCAAAAAATCAATTTTCTGATGAAAAACGATAACCCCGGACCTGTCGAACTTTCTCCAGATGGTCAGTAATGGTGATTTTTTAATGTTTAATCTTTTGACTGTAAATGACTATTGCATGTGAATTATCACTTTTGGAACTAAAATAAGTGTGTTTAGAGTCATTTTCCTACCCGAAATTAGTCAAAATAGAAGCTTCTGAGTAGGAGGAAACGTCTGTAAAAATGGCAACTTTGGTCACTGTGAGGCTTTAAAAAGTGGTTATTCAACATGAGGCATGATCCAATTGACATTTTGAATCATTTTTTTACAGTCCAAAAAATAAATTATCTGATGAAAAATGATGATCCCGGACTTGTCGAACTTTCTCAAGATGGTCATTAATGGTGATTTTTTAATGTTTAATCTTTTGACTGTAAATTACTATTGCATGTGAATTATCACTTTTGGAACTAAAATAAGTGTGTTTAGAGTCATTTTCCTGCCCGAAATTTGTCAAAATAGAAGCTTCCGAGTATGAGGAAAAGTCTGTAAAATTGGCAATTTTGGTCACAGTGAGGCTTTAAAACGTGGTTATTCAACATGAGGCATGATCCAATTGACATTTTGAATCATTTTTTGTACAGTTGAAAAAATCAATTTTCTGATGAAAAACGATGACCCTGTCAAACTTTCTCCAGATGGTCCTTAATGGTGATTTTTAATGTTTAATCTTTTAACTGTAAATGACTATTGCATGTGAATTATCACTTTTGGAACTAAAATAAGTTTGTTTAAAGTCATTTTCCTGCCTGAAATCGGTCAAAATAGAAGCTTCTGAGTAGGAGGAAAAGTCTGTAAAAATGGCAATTTTGGTCACTGTGAGGCTTTAAAAGGTGGTTATTCAGCATGAGGCATGATCCAATTGACATTTTGAATCATTTTTTGTACAGTCAAAAAATCAATTTTCTGATGAAAAACGATGACCCCGGACTTGTCGAACTTTCTCCAGATGGCCAGTAATGGTGATTTTTTAATGTTTAATCTTTTGACTGTAAATGACTATTGCATGTGAATTATCACTTTTGGAACTAAAATAAGTGTGTTTAGAGTCATTTTCCTGCCCGAAATTAGTCAAAATAGAAGCTTCTGAGTAGGAGGAAACGTCTGTAAAAATGGCAACTTTGGTCACTCTGAGGCTTTAAAAAGTGGTTATTCAACATGAGGCATGATCCACTTGACATTTTGAATCATTTTTTGTACAGTCCAAAAAATCAATTATCTGATGAAAAATGATGATCCCGGACTTGTCGAACTTTCTCAAGATGGTCATTAATGGTGATTTTTTAATGTTTAATCTTTTGACTGTAAATTACTATTGCATGTGAATTATCACTTTTGGAACTAAAATAAGTGTGTTTAGAGTCATTTTCCTGCCCGGAAATTGGTCAAAATAGAAGCTTCTGAGTAGTAGGAAAAGTCTACAAAATTGGCAATTTTGATCACAGTGAGGCTTTAAAACGTGTTAATTCAACATGAGGCATGAACCAATTGACATTATGAATCATTTTTTGTACAGTTCAAACAATCAATTTTCTGATGAAAAACGATGACCCGACTGTCAAACTTTCTCCAGATGGTCCTTAATGGTGATTTTTAATGTTTAATCTTTTAACTGTAAATGACTATTGCATGTGAATTATCAATTTTGGGACTAAAATAACTGTGTTTAGAGTCATTTTCCTGCCCGAAATTAGTCAAAATAGAAGCTTCTGAGTAGGAGGAAAAGTCTGTAAAAATGGCAACTTTGGTCACTCTGAGGCTTTAAAAAGTGGTTATTCAACATGAGACATGATCCAATTGATATTTTGAATCATTTTTTGAACAGTCCAAAAATCTATTTTCTGATAGAAAACGATCAACCCGAAACTGTCAAACTTTCTCCAGATGTTCAGTAATGGTGATTTTTTAATGTTTAATCTTTTGACTGTAAATGACTGTTGCATGTGAATTATCACTTTTGGAGCTAAAATAAGTGTCTTTACAGTCATTTTCCTGGCCGAAATTCATCAAAATAGAAGCTTCTCGAGTAGGAGGAAAAGTCTGTAAAAATGGCAATTTTGGTCACTGTGAGGCTTTACAAAGTGGTTATTCAACATGAGGCATGATCCAATTGACATTTTGAATCATTTTTTGTACAGTCGAAAAAATCAATTTTCTAATGAAAACGATAACCCCGGACCTGTCAAACTTTCTCCAGATGGTCAGTAATAGTGATTTTTTAATGTTTTATCTTTTGACTGTAAATGACTATTGCATGTGAATTATCACTTTTGGAACTAAAATAAATGTGTTTCGAGACATTTTACTGCCTGAAATTTGTCAAAATAGAAGCTTCTGAGTTAGGAGGAAAAGTCTGTAAAAATGGCAATTTTGGTCACTATGAGGCTTTAAAACGTCGTTATTCAACATGAGGCATGATCCACTTGACATTATTGAATCATTTTTTGTGCAGTCCAAAAATCATATTTTCTGATGAAAAACGATGATCCGGAGTTGTCGAACTTTCTCAAGATGGTCAGTAATGGTGATTTTTTAATGTTTAATCTTTTGACTGTAAATTACTATTGCATGTGAATTATCACTTTTGGAACTAAAATAACTGTGTTTAGAGTCATTTTCCTGCACGAAATCGGTCAAAATAGAAGCTTCTGATTAGGAGAAAACCTCAGTAAAAATTGCAATTTTGGTCACTCTGAGGCTTTAAAAAGTGGTTATTCAACATGAGGCATGATCCAATTGACATTTTTAATCATTTTTTGAACAGCCCAAAAAATCATTTTTCTGATGAAAAACGATGCAACCCGGACCTGTTGAACTTTCTCAAGATGGTCATTAATGGTGGTTTTTTAATGTTTAATCTTTTGACTGTAATTGACTATTGCATGTGAATTATCACTATTGGAACTAAAATAAGTGTGTTTAGAGTCATTTTCCTGCCTGAAATTGGTCAAAAAGGAAGATTCTGAGTAGGAGGAAAAGTCTGTAAAAATGGCAATTCTGGTCACTATGAGGCTTTAAAACGTGGTTATTCAACATGAGGCATGATCCACTTGACATTTTGAATAATTTTTTGTACAGTCAAAAAATCAATTTTCGGATGAAATAAGATGACCCCGGACCTGTCGAACTTTCTCCAGATGGCCAGTAATGGCGATTTTTTAATGTTTAATCTTTTGACTGTAAATGACTATTGCATGTGAATTATCACTTTTGGAACAAATAAAGTATGTTTAGAGTCATTTTCCTGTCTGAAATTTGTCAAAATAGAAGCTTCTGAGTAGGAGGAAAAGTCTGTAAAAATGGCAATTTTGGTCACTGTGAGGCTTTAAAAAGTGGTTATTCAACATGAGGCATGATCCAATTGACATTTTGAATCATGTTTTGTACAGTTCAAAAAATCAATTTTCTGATGAAAAACGATGATCCCGGACCTGTCGAACTTTCTCTAGATGGTCAGTAATGGTGATTTTTTAATGTTTAATCTTTTGACTGTAAATGACTATTGCATATGAATTATCACTTTTGGAGCTAAAATAAGTGTCTTTAGATTCATTTTCCTGCCCGAAATTCGTCAAAATAGAAGCTTCTGAGTATGAGGAACAGTCTGTAAAAATGGCAATTTTGGTCACAGTGAGGCTTTAAAACGTGGTTATTCAACATGAGGCATGATCCAACTGACATTTTGAATCATTTTTTGTACAGTCCAAAAAATCAATTTTCTGATTGAAAAATGATGATCCCGGACTTGTCGAACTTTCTCAAGATGGTCATTAATGGTGATTTTTTAATGTTTAATCTTTTGACTGTAAATGACTATTGCATGTGAATTATCACTTTTGGAACTAAAATAAGTGTGTTTAGAGTCATTTTCCTGCCCGAAATTGGTCAAAAACGAAGATTCTGAATAGGAGAAAAAGTCGGTAAAAATGACAATTTTGGTCACTGTGAGGCTTTTAAAAGTGGTTATTCAACATGAGGCATGATCCAATTGACATTTTGAATCATTTTTTGTACAGTCCAAAAAAATCAATTTTCTAATGAAAAACGATGACCCCGGACCTGTCGAACTTTCTCCAGATGGTCAGTAATGGTGATTTTTTAATGTTTAATCTTTTGACTGTAAATGACTATTTTATGTGAATTATCACTTTTGGAACTAAAATAAGTTTGTTTAGAGTCATTTTCCTACCCGAAATTGGTCAAAATAGAAGCTTCTGAGTAGGAGGAAAGCTCTGTAAAAATGGCAATTTTGGTCACTGTGAGGCTTTAAAAAGTGGTTATTCAACATGAGGCATGATCCACTTGACATTTTGAATCATTTTTTGTACAGTCCAAAAAAAAAAATTCAAATGGAAAATGATGACCCCGGACTTGTCGAACTTTCTCCAGATGGCCAGTAATTGTGATTTTTTAATGTTTAATCTTTTGACTGTAAATGACTATTGCATGTGAATTATCACTTTTGGGACTAAAATAACTGTGTTTAGAGTCATTTTCCTACCCGAAATTAGTCAAAATAGAAGCTTCTGAGTAGGAGGAAACGTCTGTAAAAATGGCAACTTTGGTCACTCTGAGGTTTAAAAAGTGGTTATTCAACATGAGGCATGATCCACTTGACATTTTTAATCATTTTTTTTTACAGTCCAAAAAATAAATTATTTGATAAAAAATGATGACCCCGGACTTGTCGAACTTTCTCAAGATGGTCATTAATGGTGATTTTTTAATGTTTAATCTTTTGACTGTAAATTACTATTGCATGTGAATTATCACTTTTGGAACTAAAATAAGTGTGTTTAGAGTCATTTTCCTGCCCGAAATTTGTCAAAATAGAAGCTTCCGAGTATGAGGAAAAGTCTGTAAAATTGGCAATTTTGGTCACAGTGAGGCTTTAAAATGTGGTTATTCAACATGAGGCATGATCCAATTGACATTTTGAATCATTTTTGTACAGTTGAAAAAATCAATTTTCTGATGAAAAACGATGACCCTGTCAAACTTTCTCCAGATGGTCCTTAATGGTGATTTTTTAATGTTTAATCTTTTAACTGTAAATGACTATTGCATGTGAATTATCAATTTTGGGACTAAAATAACTGTGTTTAGAGTCATTTTCCTGCCCGAAATTAGTCAAAATAGAAGCTTCTGAGTAGGAGGAAAAGTCTGTAAAAATGGCAACTTTGGTCACTCTGAGGTTTAAAAGTGGTTATTCAACAGGAGACATGATCCATTTGACATTTTGAATCATTTTTTGAACAGTCCAAAAAATCTATTTTCTGATAGAAAACGATCAACCCGAAACTGTCAAACTTTCTCCAGATGTTCAGTAATGGTGATTTTTTATGTTTAATCTTTTGACTGTAAATTACTGTTGCATGTGAATTATCATTTTTGGAGCTAAAATAAGTGTCTTTACATTCATTTTCCTGGCCGAAATTCATCAAAATAGAAGCTTCTCGGTAGGAGGAAAAGTCTGTAAAAATGGCAATTTTGGTCACTGTGAGGCTTTACAAATTGGTCATTCAACATGAGGCATGATCCAATTGACATTTTGAATCATTTTTTGTACAGTCGGAAAAAATCAATTTTCTGATGAAAAACGATAACCCCGGACCTGTCGAACTTTCTCCAGATGTTCAGTAATAGTGATTTTTTAATGTTTTATCTTTTGACTGTAAATGACTATTGTATGTGAATTATCATTTTTGGAACTAAAATAAATGTGTTTCGAGACATTTTACTGCCTAAAATTTGTCAAAATAAAAGCTTCTGGTTAGGAGAAAAAGTCTGTAAAAATGGCAATTTTGGTCACTATGAGGCTTTAAAACGTCGTTATTCAACATGAGGCATGATCCACTTGACATTGTTAATCATTTTTTGTGCAGTCCAAAAAATATATTTTCTGATGAAAAACGATGATCTGGAGTTGTCGAACTTCCTCAAGATGGTCATTAATGGTGATTTTTTAATGTTTAATCTTTTGACTGTAAATTAGTATTGCATGTGAATTATCACTTTTGGGACTAAAATAACTGTGTTTAGAGTCATTTTCCTGCATGAAATTAGTCAAAATAGAAGCTTCTGAGTAGCAGGAAACGTCTGTAAAAATGGCAACTTTGGTCACTCTGAGGTTTAAAAAGTGGTTATTCAACATGAGGCATGATCCAATTGACATTTTTAATCATTTTTTGAACAGTCCAAAAAATATATTTTCTGATGAAAAACGATGATCCGGACCTGTCGAACTTTCTCCAGATGTCCAGTAATGGCGATTTTTTAATGTTTAATCTTTTGACTGTAAATGACTATTGCATGTGAATTATCACTTTTGGAACTAAAATAAGTGTGTTTAAGTCATTTTACTGCCTGAAATTTGTCAAAATAGAAGCTTCTGAGTAGGAGGAAAAGTCTGTAAAAATGGCAATTTTGGTCACTGTGAGGCTCTTGAAAGTGGTTATTCAACATGAGGCATGATCCAATTGACATTTTGAATCATTTTTTGTACAGTCAAAAAAATTAATTTTCTGATGGACCTGTCGAACTTTCTCCAGATGGTCAATGATGGTGATTTTTTATTGTTTCATCTTTTGACTGTAAATTACTATTGCATGTGAATTATCACTTTTGGAACTAAAATAAGTGTGTTTAAGTCATTTTACTGCCTGAAATTTGTCAAAATAAAGCTTCTGAATAGGAGGAAACATCTGTAAAAAAGGCAACTTTGGTCACTCTGAGGTTTAAAAAGTGGTTATTCAACATGAGGCATGATCCAATTGACATTTTGAATCATTTTTTGTACAGTCCAAAAAATCAATTTTCTGATAAAAACGATCAACCCGGACCTGTTGAACTTTCTCCAGATGGTCAGTAATGGTGATTTTTTAATGTTTAATCTTTTGACTGTAATTGACTATTGCATGTGAATTATCACTATTGGAACTAAAATAAGTGTGTGTCGAGTCATTTTCCTGCCCGAAATTGGTCAAAAATAGAAGATTCTGAGTAGGAGGAAAAGTCTGTAAAAATGGCAATTCTGGTCACTATGAGGCTTTAAAACGTGGTTATTCAACATGAGGCATGATCCACTTGACATTTTGAATCATTTTTTGTACAGTCAAAAAAATCAATTTTCGGATGAAATAACGATGACCCCGGACCTGTCGAACTTTCTCCAGATGGTCAGTAATGGTGATTTTTTAATGTTGAATCTTTTGACTGTAAATAACTATTGCATGTGAATTATCACTTTTGGAACTAAAATAAGTGTGTTTAGAGTCATTTTACTGCCTGAAATTGGTCAAAATAGAAGCTTCTGAGTAGGAGGAAAGGTTTGAAAAATGACAATTTTGGTCACTGTGAGGCTTTAAAAAGTGGTTATTCAACATGAGGCATGATCCAATTGACATTTTGAATCATTTTTTGTACAGTCCAAAAAAATCAATTTTCGGATGAAAAACGATCAACCCGGACCTGTCAAACTTTCTCCAGATGTCCAGTAATGGTGATTTTTTAATGTTTAATCTTTTGACTGTAAATTACTATTGCATATGAATTATCACTTTTGGAGCTAAAATAAGTGTGTTTAGATTCATTTTCCTGCCCGAAATTCGTCAAAATAGAAGCTTCTCGGTAGGAGGAACAGTCTGTAAAAATGGCAATTTTGGTCACTATGAGGCTTTAAAAAGTGGTGATTCAACATGAGGCATGATCCAATTGACATTTTGAATCATTTTTTGTACAGTCTAAAAATCCATTTTCTGATAGAAAACGATCAACCCGGACCTGTTGAACTTTCTCAAGATGGTCATTAATGGTGGTTTTTTAATGTTTAATCTTTTGACTGTAATTGACTATTGCATGTGAATTATCACTATTGGAACTAAAATAAGTGTGTTTAGAGTCATTTTCCTGCCAGAAATTGGTCAAAAAGGAAGATTCTGAGTAGGAGGAAAAGTCTGTAAAAATGGCAATTTTGGTCACTGTAATGCTTTAAAACGTGGTTATGTTAACATGAGGCATGATCCACTTGACATTTTGAATCATTTTTTGAACCGTCCAAAAAATCTATTTTCTGATGAAAAACGATCAACCCGGAACTGTCAAACTTTCTCCAGATGTTCAGTAATGGTGATTTTTTAATGTTTAATCTTTTGACTGTAAATTACTGTTGCATGTGAATTATCACTTTTGGAGCTAAAATAAGTGTCTTTAGATTCATTTTCCTGCCCGAAATTTGTCAAAATAGAAGCTTCTGAGTATGAGGAAAAGTCTGTAAAATTGGCAATTTTGGTCACAGTGAGGCTTTAAAACGTGGTTATTCAACATGAGGCATGATCCAACTGACATTTTGAATCATTTTTTTGTACAGTCCAAAAAATAAATTTTCTATTGAAAAATGATGATCCCGGACTTGTCGAACTTTCTCAAGATGGTCATTAATGGTGATTTTTTAATGTTTAATCTTTTGACTGTAAATGACTATTGCATGTGAATTATCACTTTTGGAACTAAAATAAGTGTGTTTAGAGTCATTTTCCTGCCCGAAATTGGTCAAAAACGAAGATTCTAAATAGGAGAAAAAGTCGGTAAAAATGGCAATTTTGGTCACTGTGAGGCTTTTAAAGGTGGTTATTCAACATGAGGCATGATCCAATTGACATTTTGAATCATTTTTTGTACAGTCAAAAAAATCAATTTTCTAATGAAAAACGATAACCCCGGACCTGTCGAACTTTCTCCAGATGGCTAGTAATGGTGATTTTTTAATGTTTAATCTTTTGACTGTAAATGACTATTGCATGTGAATTATCACTTTTGGGACTAAAATAACTGTGTTTAGAGTCATTTTCCTACCCGAAATTAGTCAAAATAGAAGCTTCTGAGTAGGAGGAAACGTCTGTAAAAATGGCAACTTTGGTCACTCTGAGGTTTAAAAAGTGGTTATTCAACATGAGGCATGATCCACTTGACATTTTTAATCATTTTTTTTTACAGTCCAAAAAATAAATTATCTGATAAAAAATGATGATCCCGGACTTGTCGAACTTTCTCAAGATGGTCATTAATGGTGATTTTTTAATGTTTAATCTTTTGACTGTAAATTACTATTGCATGTGAATTATCACTTTTGGAACTAAAATAAGTGTGTTTAGAGTCATTTTCCTGCCCGAAATTTGTCAAAATAGAAGCTTCCGAGTATGAGGAAAAGTCTGTAAAATTGGCAATTTTGGTCACAGTGAGGCTTTAAAACGTGGTTATTCAACATGAGGCATGATCCAATTGACATTTTGAATCATTTTTTGTACAGTTGAAAAAATCAATTTTCTGATGAAAAACGATGACCCTGTCAAACTTTCTCCAGATGGTCCTTAATGGTGATTTTTTAATGTTTAATCTTTTAACTGTAAATGACTATTGCATGTGAATTATCAATTTTGGGACTAAAATAACTGTGTTTAGAGTCATTTTCCTGCCCGAAATTAGTCAAAATAGAAGCTTCTGAGTAGGAGGAAAAGTCTGTAAAAATGGCAACTTTGGTCACTCTGAGGTTTAAAAGTGGTTATTCAACAGGAGACATGATCCATTTGATATTTTGAATCATTTTTTGAACAGTCCAAAAAATCTATTTTCTGATAGAAAACGATCAACCCGAAACTGTCAAACTTTCTCCAGATGTTCAGTAATGGTGATTTTTTTATGTTTAATCTTTTGACTGTAAATTACTGTTGCATGTGAATTATCACTTTTGGAGCTAAAATAAGTGTCTTTACATTCATTTTCCTGGCCGAAATTCATCAAAATAGAAGCTTCTCGGTAGGAGGAAAAGTCTGTAAAAATGGCAATTTTGGTCACTGTGAGGCATTACAAATTGGTCATTCAACATGAGGCATGATCCAATTGACATTTTGAATCATTTTTTTGTACAGCGGAAAAAATCAATTTTTTTATGAAAACGATAACCCCGGACCTGTCAAACTTTTTCCAGATGGTCAGTAATAGTGATTTTTTAATGTTTTATCTTTTGACTGTAAATTACTATTGCATGTGAATTATCATTTTTGGAACTAAAATAAATGTGTTTCGAGACATTTTACTGCCTGAAATTTGTCAAAATAGAAGCTTCTGGTTAGGAGAAAAAGTCTGTAAAAATGGCAATTTTGGTCACTATGAGGCTTTAAAACGTCGTTATTCAACATGAGGCATGATCCACTTGACATTGTTAATCATTTTTTGTGCAGTCCAAAAATATATTTTCTGATGAAAAACGATGATCCGGAGTTGTCGAACTTTCTCAAGATGGTCATTAATGGTGATTTTTTAATGTTTAATCTTTTGACTGTAAATTACTATTGCATGTGAATTATCACTTTTGGGACTAAAATAACTGTGTTTAGAGTCATTTTCCTGCATGAAATTAGTCAAAATAGAAGCTTCTGAGTAGGAGGAAACGTCTGTAAAAATGGCAACTTTGGTCACTATGAGGCTTTAAAACGTGGTTATTCAACATGAGGCATGATCCAATTGACATTTTTAATCATTTTTTGAACAGCCCAAAAAATCATTTTTCTGATAAAAACGAGCAACCCGGACCTGTTGAACTTTCTCAAGATGGTCATTAATGGTGGGTTTTTTAATGTTTAATCTTTTGACTGTAATTGACTATTGCATGTGAATTATCACTATTGGAACTAAAATAAGTGTGTTTAGAGTCATTTTCCTGCCTGAAATTGGTCAAAAAGGAAGATTCTGAGTAGGAGGAAAAGTCTGTAAAAATGGCAATTCTGGTCACTATGAGGCTTTAAAACGTGGTTATTCAACATGAGGCATGATCCACTTGACATTTTGAATAATTTTTTGTACAGTCAAAAAAATCAATTTTCGGATGAAATAAGATGACCCCGGACCTGTCGAACTTTCTCCAGATGGCCAGTAATGGCGATTTTTTAATGTTTAATCTTTTGACTGTAAATGACTATTGCATGTGAATTATCACTTTTGGAACTAAAATAAGTGTGTTTAAGTCATTTTACTGCCTGAAATTTGTCAAAATAGAAGCTTCTGAGTAGGAGGAAAAGTCTGTAAAAATGGCAATTTTGGTCACTGAGAGGCTTTTGAAAGTGGTTATTCAACATGAGGCATGATCCAATTGACATTTTGAATCATGTTTTGTACAGTCCAAAAATCAATTTTCTGATGAAAAACGATGATCCCCGGACCTGTCAAACTTTCTCCAGATGGTCCTTAATGGTGATTTTTTAATGTTTCATCTTTTGACTGTAAATTACTATTGCATGTGAATTATCACTTTTGGAACAAAAATAAGGGTGTTTAGAGTCATTTTGCTGCCTGAAATTAGTCAAAAAGGAAGATTCTGAGTAGGAGGAAAAGTCTGTAAAAATGCCAATTTTGGTCACTGTGAGGCTTTTGAAAGTGGTTATTCAACATGAGGCATGATCCAATTGACATTTTGAATCATTTTTTATACAGTCCAAAAAATCAATTTTCTGATGAAAACGATGATCCCGGACTTGTCGAACTTTCTCAAGATGGTCATTAATGGTGATTTTTTAATGTTTAATCTTTTGACTGTAAATGACTATTGCATGTGAATTATCACTTTTGGAACTAAAAGTGTGATTAACCCGTTGCATGTCCGTTGGCCGACGCGGCCCCGCCCACTCCGCTAAATCAGCCGCACCGCGGCGGAATTGCCGCCGCGGTTAAGCGGTTAAGTCATTTTACTGCCTGAAATTTGTCAAAATAGAAGCTTCTGAGTAGAAGGAAAAGTCAGTAAAAATAGCAATTTTGGTCACTGTGATGCTTTAAAACGTAGTTATTCAACATGAGGCATGATCCAATTGACATTTTGAATCATTTTTTGAACAGTCCAAAAAATCAATTTTCTGATGAAAACGATCAACCCGGACCTGTCAAACTTTCTCCAGATGTTCAGTAATGGTGATTTTTTAATGTTTAATCCTTTGACTGTAAATTACTATTGCATATGAATTATCACTTTTGGAGCTATAATAAGTGTGTTTAGATTCATTTTCCTGCCTGAAATTCGTCAAAATAGAAGCTTCTCGGTAGGAGGAACAGTCTGTAAAAATGGCAATTTTGGTCACTGTGAGGCTTTAAAAAGTGGTTATTCAACATGAGGCATGATCCAATTGACATTTTGAATCATTTTTTGTACAGTCAAAAATATCAATTTTCTGATGAAAAACGATGAACCCAGACCTGTCAAACTTTCTCCAGATGGTCCTTAATGGTGATTTTTTAATGTTTCATCTTTTGACTGTAAATTACTATTGCCTGTGAATTATCACTTTTGGAACGAAAATAAGTGTGTTTAGAGTCATTTTGCTGCCCGAAATTAGTCAAAAAGGAAGATTCTGAGTAGGAGGAAAAGTCTGTAAAAATGGCAATTTTGGTCACTGTGAGGCTTTTGAAAGTGGTTAGGCTGCTGGCAAGACCTTTGCTCTCTCTGCCTGAATACTTCCATACTCATTTTTACCTGGTTTTAACTTGTGTGAAACGTTTGTAGAAACTTTAACCTCGCTTCAGCCTCAGCACTCCGCGTGTGTAACCTTTTTAAACTTGCATCTTTTAATTTTGCATCTTTGCACAAATAGAAATACCTTGTCCTCAAACTGCACTGCGCTGTAAGTAATCACGGATCTCGGCTGTCTTCCCCGCCCCGGTCCACCACGTCTGAGTGCCGATTGAGTGGAGGGCGTAATTGGAAGCAGCTGGGCCACTCACAGGGCATTTCCGGGCTGGGAGAGGGCGGAGTAACAATCTCGCGCACTCCCCAACTTTAGTCAGATGTGCCAACGTTCGCGGAGCGGATGCGTGCAGCGGGCGCGCCGCTGGCACGCCGAAGGTGCGCCTAAGGCAAGCCCGACGGCGCCCGTCCGCGCCTGGCCGGGCCTCGGGGCCAGGCCCCCTGCCCCTTGTAACCTCGCCCTGAGCACTGACCACTGCTACACCAGAAACACACTTTTAGCTATTTCTCAAACTGTAGCTAAGGCCTGCACACAATGCATAAAGGCCCACCCAGAATACACGGAGGGCCCATTTTCCTGTCGTGGTTGCCAATGGAGTAGTATAACCCAACTAGACTGGCCGCATACAGATGCGGACCTGAGTAAACTAACCTGCATTTACTTTAATGCACGGTCGGTTCCAAAGCATTCCCTCCATATCTGGGATACTCTCAAGGAGAGGAACCCTGACCTGGTTTTCATTACTGAAACCTGGCTTGATGAAAACAATTCTCCTGACATCTCAAACGCCATGCCGGAGAATTACAAAATAATAAAACAAGACAGACACGGACGGAAGGGGGGCGGACTGGCCATTTTGTTCAAAGATTATTTGACCTGTCTTCAGGTCCAAATAGCACAACAGGGAATACACGAAATACTCTCCTTTCAGTTGTCCAAAGATGGACACATAATACTAGCCGGAGCAGTGGTCTACAATCCCCCAGGCCACCAAGCTGAACTCAGTGCTAATCTACTTACTCAACTCTTCCCAGTATGCTTGAAACATAAAAACTACATAGTAATAGGGGATTTCAACATCCATTTTGAGAATACAAACATCCCTGCCACAACACAACTCGAAAGCGACATGCAGATTCTCCAACTTAAGCAATGGGTCAAGGTCCCGACACACACAGCGGGGCATACACTAGATTTACTTTTTTCCAACATAGAATCCACAACTGTCCAGGAGATTAAACCCGTTCCCTGGACCGATCATGCATTAATATTCTTTTCACTCAACCTGCCAGTAAAATCCTCAAAGCCTACAGACCTTTGCAGGCGACCAAGAGAGCCTGGAAGTTAGTTACCCAAGCCTCCTTCGAATCCCACTTCACCCCTAATAACATAAAAACCCTTAGTACCTCTCCAGTAAACTCGGGGCACTAAATCTTAATACAGATATCACAAAAACATTGGACTTATTTGTACCCAAGAGAATACACAGGCAGACACAAAGGTCCAATAATGAGAAGTGGTACACATCTGAACTCAGGCCACTTAAAAGAAAGTGCAAAAAGTCTGAACATCGTTGGAGACTGTCCAAGCAGGAATCAGATAGACTGAACTACAAGTCAGAGCTTAGAAATTACAACAACGCCATCAGAAAAGCAAAAAGACCTATTTTGCACTACGAATTAACGATAACTGTAACTCAGCCAAAGAACTGTACAAAATAGTAAGGGAACTCAGCAAACCCGCAAGTATGTCCCAAACACTGCCCCCTCAGAAGAAGCATGCAAAAAAATAAGCAATTTCTTTTCGGATAAAATAAGCAAAATATATGCCTCTTTCGGTACAAACAGTATTATTGAGGCAGTCAACTGGGAGCAGAGGACCCCACTTCCAGAAGCTCCAGCCTACTTGGGCAATTTCTCTCCCTTACAGAAGCTGAGGTCCTAAGAACAATGGGGAAGTCAAGTCAGGATCTCCGTTAGACCCCTGTCCTCATTTTACTTTTGCACAAATTGCTGCAGTGATCTGTCCTTACATCACACAGCTTTTCAACACCTCCCTCAACACTGCCACCGTTCCCGAAATTTGGAAACAGGCAATAGTGATCCCCCTACTTAAGAAAGCAGGAACAGATGTTCACAACCCTGAAAACTACCGGCCGATCTCTCAACCTCCCATACCTCTCCAAAGTTTTGGAGAGGCTGGTTCACAGACAACTATCCGACTACCTAGAATCTAATGATTTACTAGACCCGTCACAAACCGGTTTCAGGGCTACCAACAGCACAGAGGCAACGCTGCTGGCCATCCTAGACAGTGTCAGAAGTCAGACCGACCAGGGAGGATCTGTAGCACTGATATTGTTGGACCTGTCGGCAGCTTTCGACACTGTCTCACATAACAGACTGCTGGGAATCCTGTACGAAAAAGGGATCCACTCAAAAGCACTAGGATGGCTCAGCTCATTTCTGAGTAATAGAACTCAAACTGTACAATTAGGACACTTTCTCTCCAAACCCAGTACCATCGGCTGTGGTGTCCCGCAGGGAGCATCACTAAGCCCCACATTATTTAACGCCTATGTTTCATCCCTGGCGAAAATTAGCAGGAAATGGGGCCTTGATGTTTGCTCCTATGCGGATGACACACAGCTGATGGTAACCCTTGATGAAAGACCTGACACCTCTAAAGCTAACCTGAACAACTGCCTTTCAGAAATGGCACAATGGATGTCGGACCATTGTCTGAAGTTGAATGCAGGGAAATCAGAAATTCTGCTCTTCGGAGGAGCCAACTTAATCTGGGATGCCACGTGGTGGCCACAAACCCTGGGAGACACCCCAGCTCCTAAGCGGTGTGCAAAAACTTAGGCATCATTATTGATGACTCCTTTCCATGAAGGACCATGTGCGGATCCTGTGTGGAAGGGGTTTTGCAACTCTGAAATTACTAAGGAGACTCTTTCCCTGGATCCCACTGGACTGCAGAAGAACCGTCACACAGGCACTACTCATAAGCAAGCTTGACTATGGCAACGCCTTATTCGTTGGCATGGCAGACTATCTTTTTACTCACCTGCAGGTACTTCAAAATGCTGCAGCCAAACTGGTGTGTAATAAAAGCAGACTGAGCTCAGCATCTACGTGCATGAAAGATCTTCATTGGCTGCCCATGCGACAAAGAGCAGTGTTTAAGCTGCTCAGTCATGCACACAAGGCTCTTCACCAACGTGACTCTAGAGTTCTACAGAATAAAATTGAATTCTATGTCCCCTCAAGGAGCCTACGTTCACTCCACCAAGCCCTGGCCAGGACAAAGCGTATAAAAAAGTTAGATCTGGAGGACGCTCGTTCTCTTACCTGGCGGCCAGGAAATGGAATGAACTTCCCGAGATTTGCGCCTCACTATTGACTACCTGGCCTTCAGGAGAAAGCTCAAGACCCATCTGTTTCCTAAGACGTAAATTTCTAATAGACCATATGCCTTGATTGGCAGCCTCACCAAAATCTCTCGCTATTTAGCGCCGTGATATCCTTCGGGATGAATGCTGCGCTCTATGAATAAATAAATAAATAAACATTAGGCATGATCCAATTGACATTTTGAATCATTTTTTGTACAGTCCAAAAAAATCAATTTTCTGATAAAAAACGATGACCCCGGACCTGTCGAACTTTCTCCAGATGGTCAGCAAGGGTGATTTTTTAATGTTTAATCTTTTGACTGTAAATTACTATTGCATGTGAATTATCACTTTTAGAACTAAAATTTGTGTATTTAGAGTCATTTTCCTGCCTGAAATTGGTCAAATTAGAAGATTCTGAGTAGGAGGAAAAGTCTGTAAAAATGGCAATTTTGGTCACTGTGAGGCTTTAAAAAGTGGTCATTCAACATGAGGCATGATGCACTTGACATTTTTAAGCATTTTTTGTACAGTCCAAAAATCTATTTTCTTTTGAAAACGATCAACCCGGACCTGTCAAACTTTCTCCAGATGTTCAGTAATGGTGATTTTTTATTGTTTAATCTTTTGACTGTAAATTACTATTGCATGTGAATTATCACTTTTGGGACTAAAATAACTGTGTTTAGAATCACATTACTGCCCGAAATAGGTCAAAATAGAAGATTCTGAGTATGAGGAAAAGTCAGTAAAAATGGCAATTTTGGTCACTGTGAGGCTTTACAAAGTGGTCATTCAACATGAGGCACGATCCAATTGACATTTTGAATCATTTTTTTGTATAGTCCAAAAATCAATTTTCTGATGAAAAACGATGACCCCAGACCTGTCGAACTTTCTCCAGATGGTCAGTAATGGTGATTTTTTATTGTTTAATCTTTTGACTGTAAATGACTATTGCATGTGAATTATCACTTTTGGGACTAAAACAACTGTGTTTAGAGTCATTTTACTGCCCGAAACAGGTCAAAATAGAAGCTTCTGAGTGAGGAAAAGTCTGTAAAAATGGCAATTATGGTCACTGTGAGGCTTTAAAACTTGGTTATTCAACATGAGGCATGATCCAACTGACATTTTGAATCATTTTTTGTACAGTTGAAAAAATCAATTTTCTGATGAAAAACGATGACCCTGTCAAACTTTCTCCAGATGGTCCTTAATGGTGATTTTTTAATGTTTAATCTTTTGACTGTAAATGACTATTGCATGTGAATTATCAATTTTGGGACTAAAATAACTGTGTTTAGAGTCATTTTCCTGCCCGAAATTAGTCAAAATAGAAGCTTCTGAGTAGGAGGAAAAGTCTGTAATTATGGTAACTTTGGTCACTCTGAGGTTTAAAAAGTGGTTATTCAACATGAGACATGATCCATTTGACATTTTGAATCATTTTTTGAACAGTCCAAAAAAATCTATTTTTTGATAGAAAACGATCAACCCGAAACTGCCAAACTTTCTCCAGATGTTCAGTAATGGTGATTTTTTTATGTTTAATCTTTTGACTGTAAATTACTGTTGCATGTGAATTATCACTTTTGGAACTAAAATAAGTGTGTTTAAGTCATTTTACTGCCTGAAATGTGTCCAAATAGAAGCTTTTGAATAGGAGGAAAAGTCTGTAAAAATGGCAATTTTGGTAACTGTGATGCTTTAAAACGTGGTTATTCAACATGAGGCATGATCCACTTGACATTTTTACTCATTTTTTTGTACAGTCCAAAAAATAAATTTTGTGATGAAAAATGATAGTCCCGGACTTGTCGAACTTTCTCAAGATGGTCATTAATGGTGATTTTTTAATGTTTAATCTTTTGACTGTAAATTACTATTGCATGTGAATGATCACTTTTGGAACTAAAATAAGTGTGTTTAAGTCATTTTACTGCCTGAAATGTGTCAAAATAGAAGCTTCTGAGTAGGAGGAAAAGTCTGTAAAAATGGCAATTTTGGTCACTGTGAGGCTTTTGAAAGTGGTTATTCAACATGAGGCATGATCCAATTGACATTTTGACTCATGTTTTGTACAGTCTAAAAAATCAATTTTCTGATGAAAAACAATGACCCCGGACCTGTCAAACTTTCTCCCAATGGTCCTTAATGGTGATTTTTTAATGTTTCATCTTTTGACTGTAAATTACTATTGCATGTGAATTATCACTTTTGGAACAAAAATAAGTGTGTTTAGAGTCATTTTGCTGCCCGAAATTAGTCAAAAAGGAAGATTCTGAGTAGGAGGAAAAGTCTGTAAAAATGGCAATTTTGGTCACTGTGAGGCTTTAAAAAGTGGTTATTCAGCATGAGACATGATCCAATTGAGATTTTGAATCATTTTTTGTACAGTTCAAAAATCCATTTTCTGATAGAAAACGATGACCCCGCACATGTCAAACTTTCTCCAGATGGTCAGTAAGGGTGATTTTTTAATGTTTAATCTTTTGACTGTAAATGACTATTGCATGTGAATTATCACTTTTGGAACTAAAATAAGTGTGTTTAAGTCATTTTACTGCCTGAAATTTGTCAAAATAGAAGCTTCTGAGTAGGAGGAAAAGTCTGTAAAAATGGCAATTTTGGTCACTGTAATGCTTTAAAACGTGGTAATGTTACATGAGGCATGATCCACTTCACATTTTGAATCATTTTTTGAACAATCCCAAAAAATGTATTTTCTGAAGAAAAACGATCAACCCGGAACTGTCAAACTTTCTCCAGATGGCCAGTAATGGTGATTTTTTAATGTTTAATCTTTTGACTGTAAATGACTATTGCATGTGAATTATCAATTTTGGGACTAAAATAACTGTGTTTAGAGTCATTTTACTGCCCGAAATTGGTCAAAATAGAAGCTTCTGAGTAGAAGGAAAAGTCTGTAAAAATGGCAATTTTGGTCACTGTGAGGCTTTAAAACGTGGTTATTCAACATGAGGCATTATCCAATTGACATTTTGAATCATTTTTGGTACAGTACAAAAAATCAATTTTCTGATGAATAACGATGACCCCGGACATGTCGAACTTTCTCCAGATGGTCAGTAATGGTGAATTTTTTATGTTTAGTCTTTTGACTGTAAATGACTATTGCATGTGAATTATCACTTTTGGAACTAAAATTAGTGTATTTAGAGTCATTTTCCTGCCTGAAATTGGTCAAATTAGAAGATTCTGAGTAGGAGGAAAAGTCTGTAAAAATGGCAATTTTGGTCACTGTGAGGCTTTAAAAAGTGGTCATTCAACATGAGGCATGATGCACTTGACATTTTTAATCATTTTTTGTACAGTCCAAAAAATCTATTTTCTTTTGAAAAACGATCAACCCGGACCTGTCAAACTTTCTCCAGATGTTCAGTAATGGTGATTTTTTAATGTTTAATCGTTTGACTGTAAATTACTATTGCATGTGAATTATCACTTTTGGGACTAAAATAACTGTGTTTAGAGTCACATTACTGCCCGAAATAGGTCAAAATAGAAGATTCTGAGTATGAGGAAAAGTCAGTAAAAATGGCAATTTTGGTCACTGTGAGGCTTTACAAAGTGGTCATTCAACATGAGGCACGATCCATTGACATTTTGAATCATTTTTTTGTATAGTCCAAAAAATCGATTTTCTGATGAAAAACGATGACCCCAGACCTGTCGAACTTTCTCCAGATGGTCCTTAATGGTGATTTTTTAATGTTTAATCTTTTGACTGTAAATGACTATTGCATGTGAATTATCAATTTTGGTACTAAAATAACTGTGTTTAGAGTCATTTTCTTGCCCGAAATTAGTCAAAATAGAAGCTTCTGAGTAGGAGGAAAAGTCTGTAATAATGGTAACTTTGGTCACTCTGAGGTTTAAAAAGTGGTTATTCAACATGAGACATGATCCATTTGACATTTTGAATCATTTTTTGAACAGTCCAAAAAAATCTATTTTCTGATAGAAAACGATCAACCCGAAACTGTCAAACTTTCTCCAGATGTTCAGTAATGGTGATTTTTTTATGTTTAATCTTTTGACTGTAAATTACTGTTGCATGTGAATTATCACTTTTGGAACTAAAATAAGTGTGTTTAAGTCATTTTACTGCCTGAAATTTGTCCAAATAGAACCTTCTGAATAGGAGGAAAAGTCTGTAAAAATGGCAATTTTGGTAACTGTGATGCTTTAAAACGTGGTTATTCAACATGAGGCATGATCCACTTGACATTTTTACTCATTTTTTTGTACAGTCCAAAAATAAATTTTCTGATGAAAAAGGATAATCCCGGACTTGTCGAACTTTCTCAAGTTGGTCATTAATGGTGATTTTTTAATGTTTCATCTTTTGACTGTAAATTACTATTGCATGTGAATTATCACTTTTGGAACTAAAATACGTGTGTTTAGAGTCATTTTCCTACCCGAAATTTGTCAAAATAGAAGCTTCTGAGTATGAGGAAAAGTCTGTAAAAATGGCAATTTTGGTCACTGTGAGGCTTTAAAAAGTGGTTATTTAGAATGAGACATGATCCAATTGAGATTTTGAATCATTTTTTGTACAGTTCAAAAAAATGTATTTTCTGGTGAAAAACGATCAACCCGGAACTGTCAAACTTTCTCCAGATGGCCAGTAATGGTGATTTTTTAATGTTTAATCTTTTGACTCTAAATGACTATTGCATGTGAATTATCACTTTTAGAACTAAAATAAGTGTGTTTAGAGTCATTTTGCTGCCCGAAATTAGTCAAAAAGGAAGATTCCGAATATGAGGAAAAGTCTGTAAAATTGGCAATTTTGGTCACAGTGAGGCTTTAAAACGTGGTTATTCAACATGAGGCATGATCCAATTGACATTTTGAATCATTTTTTGTACAGTTGAAAAAATCAATTTTCTGATGAAAAACGATGACCCTGTCAAACTTTCTCCAGATGGTCCTTAATGGTGATTTTTTAATGTTTAATCTTTTAACTGTAAATGACTATTGCATGTGAATTATCAATTTTGGGACTAAAATAACTGTGTTTAGAGTCATTTTCCTGCCCGAAATTAGTCAAAATAGAAGCTTCTGAGTAGGAGGAAAAGTCTGTAAAAAATGGCAACTTTGGTCACTCTGAGGTTTAAAAAGTGGTTATTCAACAGGAGACATGATCCATTTGACATTTTGAATCATTTTTTGAACAGTCCAAAAAAATCTATTTTCTGATAGAAAACGATCAACCCGAAACTGTCAAACTTTCTCCAGATGTTCAGTAATGGTGATTTTTTTATGTTTAATCTTTTGACTGTAAATTACTGTTGCATGTGAATTATCACTTTTGGAGATAAAATAAGTGTCTTTACATTCATTTTCCTGGCCGAATTTCATCAAAATAGAAGCTTCTCGGTAGGAGGAAAAGTCTGTAAAAATGGCAATTTTGGTCACTGTGAGGCATTACAAATTGGTCATTCAAAATGAGGCATGATCCAATTGACATTTTGAATCATTTTTTTGTACAGCGGAAAAAATCAATTTTTTAATGAAAAACGATAACCCCGGACCTGTCAAACTTTTTCCAGATGGTCAGTAATAGTGATTTTTTAATGTTTTATCTTTTGACTGTAAATGACTATTGCATGTGAATTATCATTTTTGGAACTAAAATAAATGTGTTTCGAGACATTTTACTGCCTGAAATTTGTCAAAATAGAAGCTTCTGGTTAGGAGAAAAAGTCTGTAAAAATGGCAATTTTGGTCACTATGAGGCTTTAAAACGTCGTTATTCAACATGAGGCATGATCCACTTGACATTGTTAATCATTTTTTGTGCAGTCCAAAAAATATATTTTCTGATGAAAAACGATGATCCGGAGTTGTCGAACTTTCTCAAGATGGTCATTAATGGTGATTTTTTAATGTTTAATCTTTTGACTGTAAATTACTATTGCATGTGAATTATCACTTTTGGGACTAAAATAACTGTGTTTAGAGTCATTTTCCTGCATGAAATTAGTCAAAATAGAAGCTTCTGAGTAGGAGGAAACGTCTGTAAAAATGGCAACTTTGGTCACTCTGAGGTTTAAAAAGTGGTTATTCAACATGAGGCATGATCCAATTGACATTTTTAATCATTTTTTGAACAGCCCAAAAAAATCATTTTTCTGATAAAAAAACGAGCAACCCGGACCTGTTGAACTTTCTCAAGATGGTCATTAATGGTGGTTTTTTTAATGTTTAATCTTTTGACTGTAATTGACTATTGCATGTGAATTATCACTATTGGAACTAAAATAAGTGTGTTTAGAGTCATTTTCCTGCCTGAAATTGGTCAAAAAGGAAGATTCTGAGTAGGAGGAAAAGTCTGTAAAAATGGCAATTCTGGTCACTATGAGGCTTTAAAACGTGGTTATTCAACATGAGGCATGATCCACTTGACATTTTGAATAATTTTTTGTACAGTCAAAAAAATCAATTTTCGGATGAAATAAGATGACCCCGGACCTGTCGAACTTTCTCCAGATGGCCAGTAATGGCGATTTTTTAATGTTTAATCTTTTGACTGTAAATGACTATTGCATGTGAATTATCACTTTTGGAACTAAAATAAGTGTGTTTAAGTCATTTTACTGCCTGAAATTTGTCAAAATAGAAGCTTCTGAGTAGGAGGAAAAGTCTGTAAAAATGGCAATTTTGGTCACTGAGAGGCTTTTGAAAGTGGTTATTCAACATGAGGCATGATCCAATTGACATTTTGAATCATGTTTTGTACAGTCCAAAAAATCAATTTTCTGATGAAAAACGATGATCCCGGACCTGTCAAACTTTCTCCAGATGGTCCTTAATGGTGATTTTTTAATGTTTCATCTTTTGACTGTAAATTACTATTGCATGTGAATTATCACTTTTGGAACAAAAATAAGGGTGTTTAGAGTCATTTTGCTGCCTGAAATTAGTCAAAAAGGAAGATTCTGAGTAGGAGGAAAAGTCTGTAAAAATGCCAATTTTGGTCACTGTGAGGCTTTTGAAAGTGGTTATTCAACATGAGGCATGATCCAATTGACATTTTGAATCATTTTTTATACAGTCCAAAAAATCAATTTTCTGATGAAAAACGATGATCCCGGACTTGTCGAACTTTCTCAAGATGGTCATTAATGGTGATTTTTTAATGTTTAATCTTTTGACTGTAAATGACTATTGCATGTGAATTATCACTTTTGGAACTAAAAAAGTGTGATTAACCCGTTGCATGTCCGTTGGCCGACGCGGCCCCGCCCACTCCGCTAAACCGCCGCACCGCGGCGGAATTGCCGCCGCGGTTAAGCGGTTAAGTCATTTTACTGCCTGAAATTTGTCAAAATAGAAGCTTCTGAGTAGAAGGAAAAGTCAGTAAAAATAGCAATTTTGGTCACTGTGATGCTTTAAAACGTAGTTATTCAACATGAGGCATGATCCAATTGACATTTTGAATCATTTTTTGAACAGTCCAAAAAAATCAATTTTCTGATGAAAAACGATCAACCCGGACCTGTCAAACTTTCTCCAGATGTTCAGTAATGGTGATTTTTTAATGTTTAATCCTTTGAATGTAAATTACTATTGCATCTGAATTATCACTTTTGGAGCTATAATAAGTGTGTTTAGATTCATTTTCCTGCCCGAAATTCGTCAAAATAGAAGCTTCTTGGTAGGAGGAACAGTCTGTAAAAATGGCAATTTTGGTCACTGTGAGGCTTTAAAAAGTGGTTATTCAACATGAGGCATGATCCAATTGACATTTTGAATCATTTTTTGTACAGTCAAAAAAATTAATTTTCTGATGAAAAACGATGACCCCAGACCTGTCAAACTTTCTCCAGATGGTCCTTAATGGTGATTTTTTAATGTTTCATCTTTTGACTGTAAATTACTATTGCCTGTGAATTATCACTTTTGGAACGAAAATAAGTGTGTTTAGAGTCATTTTGCTGCCCGAAATTAGTCAAAAAGGAAGATTCTGAGTAGGAGGAAAAGTCTGTAAAAATGGCAATTTTGGTCACTGTGAGGCTTTTGAAAGTGGTTAGGCTGCTGGCAAGACCTTTGCTCTCTCTGCCTGAATACTTCCATACTCATTTTTACCTGGTTTTAACTTGTGTGAAACGTTTGTGAAACTTTTAACCTCGCTTCAGCCTCAGCACTCCGCGTGTGTAACCTTTTTAAACTTGCATCTTTTAATTTTGCATCTTTGCACAAATAGAAATACCTTCTCCTCAAACTGCACTGCGCTGTAAGTAATCACGGATCTCGGCTGTCTTCCCCGCCCTGGTCCACCACGTCTGAGTGCCGATTGAGTGGAGGGCGTAATTGGAAGCAGCTGGGCCACTCACAGGGCATTTCCGGGTTGGGAGAGGGCGGAGTAACAATCTCGCGCACTCCCCAACTTTAGTCAGATGTGCCAACGTTCGCGGAGCGGATGCGTGCAGCGGGCGCGCCGCTGGCACGCCGAAGGTGCGCCTAAGGCAAGCCCGACGGCGCCCGTCCGCGCCTGGCCGGGCCTCGGGGCCAGGCCCCCTGCCCCTTGTAACCTCGCCCTGAGCACTGACCACTGCTACACCAGAAACACACTTTTAGCTATTTCTCAAACTGTAGCTAAGGCCTGCACACAATGCATAAAGGCCCACCCAGAATACACGGAGGGCCCATTTTCCTGTCGTGGTTGCCAATGGAGTAGTATAACCCAACTAGACTGGCCGCATACAGATGCGGACCTGAGTAAACTAACCTGCATTTACTTTAATGCACGGTGTCGGTTCCAAAGCATTCCCTCCATATCTGGGATACTCTCAAGGAGAGGAACCCTGACCTGGTTTTCATTACTGAAACCTGGCTTGATGAAAACAATTCTCCTGACATCTCAAACGCCATGCCGGAGAATTACAAAATAATAAAACAAGACAGACACGGACGGAAGGGGGCGGACTGGCCATTTTGTTCAAAGATTATTTGACCTGTCTTCAGGTCCAAATAGCACAACAGGGAATACACGAAATACTCTCCTTTCAGTTGTCCAAAGATGGACACATAATACTAGCCGGAGCAGTGGTCTACAATCCCCCAGGCCACCAAGCTGAACTCAGTGCTAATCTACTTACTCAACTCTTCCCAGTATGCTTGAAACATAAAAACTACATAGTAATAGGGGATTTCAACATCCATTTTGAGAATACAAACATCCCTGCCACAACACAACTCGAAAGCGACATGCAGATTCTCCAACTTAAGCAATGGGTCAAGGTCCCGACACACACAGCGGGGCATACACTAGATTTACTTTTTTCCAACATAGAATCCACAACTGTCCAGGAGATTAAACCCGTTCCCTGGACCGATCATGCATTAATATTCTTTTCACTCAACCTGCCAGTAAAATCCTCAAAGCCTACAGACCTTTGCAGGCGACCAAGAGAGCCTGGAAGTTAGTTACCCAAGCCTCCTTCGAATCCCACTTCACCCCTAATAACATAAAAACCCTTAGTACCTCTCCAGTAAACTCGGGGGCACTAAATCTTAATACAGATATCACAAAAACATTGGACTTATTTGTACCCAAGAGAATACACAGGCAGACACAAAGGTCCAATAATGAGAAGTGGTACACATCTGAACTCAGGCCACTTAAAAGAAAGTGCAAAAAGTCTGAACATCGTTGGAGACTGTCCAAGCAGGAATCAGATAGACTGAACTACAAGTCAGAGCTTAGAAATTACAACAACGCCATCAGAAAAGCAAAAAGACCTATTTTGCACTACGAATTAACGATAACTGTAACTCAGCCAAAGAACTGTACAAAATAGTAAGGGAACTCAGCAAACCCGCAAGTATGTCCCAAACACTGCCCCCTCAGAAGAAGCATGCAAAAAAATAAGCAATTTCTTTTCGGATAAAATAAGCAAAATATATGCCTCTTTCGGTACAAACAGTATTATTGAGGCAGTCAACTGGGAGCAGAGGACCCCACTTCCAGAAGCTCCAGCCTACTTGGGCAATTTCTCTCCCTTACAGAAGCTGAGGTCCTAAGAACAATGGGGAAGTCAAGTCAGGATCTCCGTTAGACCCCTGTCCTCATTTTACTTTTGCACAAATTGCTGCAGTGATCTGTCCTTACATCACACAGCTTTTCAACACCTCCCTCAACACTGCCACCGTTCCCGAAATTTGGAAACAGGCAATAGTGATCCCCCTACTTAAGAAAGCAGGAACAGATGTTCACAACCCTGAAAACTACCGGCCGATCTCTCAACCTCCCATACCTCTCCAAAGTTTTGGAGAGGCTGGTTCACAGACAACTATCCGACTACCTAGAATCTAATGATTTACTAGACCCGTCACAAACCGGTTTCAGGGCTACCAACAGCACAGAGGCAACGCTGCTGGCCATCCTAGACAGTGTCAGAAGTCAGACCGACCAGGGAGGATCTGTAGCACTGATATTGTTGGACCTGTCGGCAGCTTTCGACACTGTCTCACATAACAGACTGCTGGGAATCCTGTACGAAAAAGGGATCCACTCAAAAGCACTAGGATGGCTCAGCTCATTTCTGAGTAATAGAACTCAAACTGTACAATTAGGACACTTTCTCTCCAAACCCAGTACCATCGGCTGTGGTGTCCCGCAGGGAGCATCACTAAGCCCCACATTATTTAACGCCTATGTTTCATCCCTGGCGAAAATTAGCAGGAAATGGGGCCTTGATGTTTGCTCCTATGCGGATGACACACAGCTGATGGTAACCCTTGATGAAAGACCTGACACCTCTAAAGCTAACCTGAACAACTGCCTTTCAGAAATGGCACAATGGATGTCGGACCATTGTCTGAAGTTGAATGCAGGGAAATCAGAAATTCTGCTCTTCGGAGGAGCCAACTTAATCTGGGATGCCACGTGGTGGCCACAAACCCTGGGAGACACCCCAGCTCCTAAGCGGTGTGCAAAAAACTTAGGCATCATTATTGATGACTCCCTTTCCATGAAGGACCATGTGCGGATCCTGTGTGGAAGGGGTTTTGCAACTCTGAAATTACTAAGGAGACTCTTTCCCTGGATCCCACTGGACTGCAGAAGAACCGTCACACAGGCACTACTCATAAGCAAGCTTGACTATGGCAACGCCTTATTCGTTGGCATGGCAGACTATCTTTTTACTCACCTGCAGGTACTTCAAAATGCTGCAGCCAAACTGGTGTGTAATAAAAGCAGACTGAGCTCAGCATCTACGTGCATGAAAGATCTTCATTGGCTGCCCATGCGACAAAGAGCAGTGTTTAAGCTGCTCAGTCATGCACACAAGGCTCTTCACCAACGTGACTCTAGAGTTCTACAGAATAAAATTGAATTCTATGTCCCCTCAAGGAGCCTACGTTCACTCCACCAAGCCCTGGCCAGGACAAAGCGTATAAAAAAAGTTAGATCTGGAGGACGCTCGTTCTCTTACCTGGCGGCCAGGAAATGGAATGAACTTCCCCGAGATTTGCGCCTCACTATTGACTACCTGGCCTTCAGGAGAAAGCTCAAGACCCATCTGTTTCCTAAGACGTAAATTTCTAATAGACCATATGCCTTGATTGGCAGCCTCACCAAAATCTCTCGCTATTTAGCGCCGTGATATCCTTCGGGATGAATGCTGCGCTCTATGAATAAATAAATAAATAAACATCAGGCATGATCCAATTGACATTTTGAATCATTTTTTGTACAGTCCAAAAAAATCAATTTTCTGATGAAAAAAGATGACCCCGGACCTGTCGAACTTTCTCCAGATGGTCAGCAATGGTGATTTTTTAATGTTTAATCTTTTGACTGTAAATTACTATTGCATGTGAATTATCACTTTTAGAACTAAAATTTGTGTATTTAGAGTCATTTTCCTGCCTGAAATTGGTCAAATTAGAAGATTCTGAGTAGGAGGAAAAGTCTGTAAAAATGGCAATTTTGGTCACTGTGAGGCTTTAAAAAGTGGTTATTCAACATGAGGCACGATCCAATTGACATTTTGAATCATTTTTTTGTACAGTCCAAAAATCAATTTGCTGATGAAAAACGATGACCCCGGACCTTTCGAACTTTCTCCAGATGGTCAGTAATGGTGATTTTTTATTGTTTAATCTTTTGACTGTAAATGACTATTGCATGTGAATTATCACTTTTGGGACTAAAACAACTGTGTTTAGAGTCATTTTACTGCCCGAAACAGGTCAAAATAGAAGCTTCTGAGTGAGGAAAAGTCTGTAAAAATGGCAATTATGGTCACTGTGAGGCTTTAAAACTTGGTTATTCAACATGAGGCATGATCCAACTGACATTTTGAATCATTTTTTGTACAGTTGAAAAAATCAATTTTCTGATGAAAAACGATGACCCTGTCAAACTTTCTCCAGATGGTCCTTAATGGTGATTTTTTAATGTTTAATCTTTTGACTGTAAATGACTATTGCATGTGAATTATCAATTTTGGGACTAAAATAACTGTGTTTAGAGTCATTTTCCTGCCCGAAATTAGTCAAAATAGAAGCTTCTGAGTAGGAGGAAAAGTCTGTAATTATGGTAACTTTGGTCACTCTGAGGTTTAAAAAGTGGTTATTCAACATGAGACATGATCCATTTGACATTTTGAATCATTTTTTGAACAGTCCAAAAAAATCTATTTTTTGATAGAAAACGATCAACCCGAAACTGCCAAACTTTCTCCAGATGTTCAGTAATGGTGATTTTTTTATGTTTAATCTTTTGACTGTAAATTACTGTTGCATGTGAATTATCACTTTTGGAACTAAAATAAGTGTGTTTAAGTCATTTTACTGCCTGAAATGTGTCCAAATAGAAGCTTTTGAATAGGAGGAAAAGTCTGTAAAAATGGCAATTTTGGTAACTGTGATGCTTTAAAACGTGGTTATTCAACATGAGGCATGATCCACTTGACATTTTTACTCATTTTTTTGTACAGTCCAAAAATAAATTTTGTGATGAAAAATGATAGTCCCGGACTTGTCGAACTTTCTCAAGATGGTCATTAATGGTGATTTTTAATGTTTAATCTTTTGACTGTAAATTACTATTGCATGTGAATGATCACTTTTGGAACTAAAATAAGTGTGTTTAAGTCATTTTACTGCCTGAAATGTGTCAAAATAGAAGCTTCTGAGTAGGAGGAAAAGTCTGTAAAAATGGCAATTTTGGTCACTGTGAGGCTTTTGAAAGTGGTTATTCAACATGAGGCATGATCCAATTGACATTTTGACTCATGTTTTGTACAGTCTAAAAATCAATTTTCTGATGAAAACAATGACCCCGGACCTGTCAAACTTTCTCCCAATGGTCCTTAATGGTGATTTTTTAATGTTTCATCTTTTGACTGTAAATTACTATTGCATGTGAATTATCACTTTTGGAACAAAAATAAGTGTGTTTAGAGTCATTTTGCTGCCCGAAATTAGTCAAAAAGGAAGATTCTGAGTAGGAGGAAAAGTCTGTAAAAATGGCAATTTTGGTCACTGTGAGGCTTTAAAAGTGGTTATTCAGCATGAGACATGATCCAATTGAGATTTTGAATCATTTTTTGTACAGTTCAAAAAATCCATTTTCTGATAGAAAACGATGACCCCGCACATGTCAAACTTTCTCCAGATGGTCAGTAAGGGTGATTTTTTAATGTTTAATCTTTTGACTGTAAATGACTATTGCATGTGAATTATCACTTTTGGAACTATAATAAGTGTGTTTAAGTCATTTTACTGCCTGAAATTTGTCAAAATAGAAGCTTCTGAGTAGGAGGAAAAGTCTGTAAAAATGGCAATTTTGGTCACTGTAATGCTTTAAAACGTGGTAATGTTACATGAGGCATGATCCACTTCACATTTTGAATCATTTTTTGAACAATCCCAAAAATGTATTTTCTGAAGAAAACGATCAACCCGGAACTGTCAAACTTTCTCCAGATGGCCAGTAATGGTGATTTTTTAATGTTTAATTTTTTGACTGTAAATGACTATTGCATGTGAACTATCACTTTTGGAACTAAAATAAGTGTGTTTAGAATCATTTTCCTGCCCGAAATTGGTCAAAATATAAGCTTCTGAGTAGAAGGAAAAGTCTGTAAAAATGGCAATTTTGGTCACTGTGAGGCTTTAAAACGTGGTTATTCAACATGAGGCATTATCCAATTGACATTTTGAATCATTTTTGGTACAGTACAAAAAATCAATTTTCTGATGAATAACGATGACCCCGGACATGTCGAACTTTCTCCAGATGGTCAGTAATGGTGAATTTTTTATGTTTAGTCTTTTGACTGTAAATGACTATTGCATGTGAATTATCACTTTTGGAACTAAAATTAGTGTATTTAGAGTCATTTTCCTGCCTGAAATTGGTCAAATTAGAAGATTCTGAGTAGGAGGAAAAGTCTGTAAAAATGGCAATTTTGGTCACTGTGAGGCTTTAAAAAGTGGTCATTCAACATGAGGCATGATGCACTTGACATTTTTAATCATTTTTTGTACAGTCCAAAAAATCTATTTTCTTTTGAAAAACGATCAACCCGGACCTGTCAAACTTTCTCCAGATGTTCAGTAATGGTGATTTTTTAATGTTTAATCGTTTGACTGTAAATTACTATTGCATGTGAATTATCACTTTTGGGACTAAAATAACTGTGTTTAGAGTCACATTACTGCCCGAAATAGGTCAAAATAGAAGATTCTGAGTATGAGGAAAAGTCAGTAAAAATGGCAATTTTGGTCACTGTGAGGCTTTACAAAGTGGTCATTCAACATGAGGCACGATCCATTGACATTTTGAATCATTTTTTTGTATAGTCCAAAAAATCGATTTTCTGATGAAAAACGATGACCCCAGACCTGTCGAACTTTCTCCAGATGGTCCTTAATGGTGATTTTTTAATGTTTAATCTTTTGACTGTAAATGACTATTGCATGTGAATTATCAATTTTGGTACTAAAATAACTGTGTTTAGAGTCATTTTCTTGCCCGAAATTAGTCAAAATAGAAGCTTCTGAGTAGGAGGAAAAGTCTGTAATAATGGTAACTTTGGTCACTCTGAGGTTTAAAAGTGGTTATTCAACATGAGACATGATCCATTTGACATTTTGAATCATTTTTTGAACAGTCCAAAAAATCTATTTTCTGATAGAAAACGATCAACCCGAAACTGTCAAACTTTCTCCAGATGTTCAGTAATGGTGATTTTTTTATGTTTAATCTTTTGACTGTAAATTACTGTTGCATGTGAATTATCACTTTTGGAACTAAAATAAGTGTGTTTAAGTCATTTTACTGCCTGAAATTTGTCCAAATAGAACCTTCTGAATAGGAGGAAAAGTCTGTAAAAATGGCAATTTTGGTAACTGTGATGCTTTAAAACGTGGTTATTCAACATGAGGCATGATCCACTTGACATTTTTACTCATTTTTTGTACAGTCCAAAAAATAAATTTTCTGATGAAAAAGGATAATCCCGGACTTGTCGAACTTTCTCAAGTTGGTCATTAATGGTGATTTTTTAATGTTTCATCTTTTGACTGTAAATTACTATTGCATGTGAATTATCACTTTTGGAACTAAAATACGTGTGTTTAGAGTCATTTTCCTACCCGAAATTTGTCAAAATAGAAGCTTCTGAGTATGAGGAAAAGTCTGTAAAAATGGCAATTTTGGTCACTGTGAGGCTTTAAAAAGTGGTTATTTAGAATGAGACATGATCCAATTGAGATTTTGAATCATTTTTTGTACAGTTCAAAAAAATGTATTTTCTGATGAAAAACGATGACTCCGGACCTGTCGAACTTTCTCCAGATGGTCATTAATGGAGGTTTTTTAATGTTTAATCTTTTCACTGTAAATGACTATTGCATGTGAATTATCACTTTTGGAACTAAAATAAGTGTGCTTAGAGTCATTTTCTTGCCAAAATTGGTCAAAATAGAAGCTTCTGAGTACGAGGAAAAGTCTGTAAAAATGGCAATTCTGGTCATTGTGAGGCTCTTAAAAGTGGTTATTCAACATGAGGCATGATCCACTTGACATTTGTAATCATTTTTTGTACAGTCCAAAAAATTAATTTTCTGATGAAAAACGATGACCCGGGACGTGTGAACTTTCTCCAGATGGTCAGTAATGGTGATTTTTTTATGTTTAGTCTTTTGACTGTAAATGACTACTGCATGTGAATTATTACTTTTGGAACTAAAATAAGTGTGCTTAGAGTCATTTTCCTGCCCGAAATTGGTCAAAATAGAAGCTTCCGAGTAGGAGGAAAAGTCTGTAAAAATTGCAATTTTGGTCACTGTGAGGCTTTAAAACAAGGTTATTCAACATGAGGGATGATCCAATTGACATTTTGAATCTTTTTTGTACAGTACAAAAAATCAATTTTCTGATGAAAAACGAGGACCCCGGACCTATCGAACTTTCTCCAGATTGTCAGTAATAGTGATTTTTAATGTTTAATCTTTTGACTGTAAATGACTACTGCATGTGAATTATCACTTTTAGAACTAAAATAAGTGTGTTTAGAGTCATTTTACTGCTTGAAATTGGTCAAAATAGAAGCTTCTGAGTAGGAGGAAAAGTCTATAAAAATGGCAATTTTGGTCACTGTGAGGCTCTTAAAAGTGGTTATTCAACATGAGGCATGATCCACTTGACATTTGTAATCTTTTTTTGTACAGTCCAAAAAATCAATTTTCTGATGAAAAATGATGACCCCGGACATGTCGAACTTTCTCCAGATGGTCAGTAATGGTGAATTCTTTATGTTTAGACTTTTGACTGTAAATGACTATTGCATGTTAATTATTTCTTTTGGAACTAGAATAAGTGTGCTTAGAGTCATTTTCCTGCTGAAATTGGTCAAAATAGAAGCTTCTGAGTAGAAGGAAAAGTCTGTAAAAATGGCAATTTTGGTCACTGTGAGGCTTTAAAACGTGGTTATTACACATGAGGCATGATCCAATTGACATTTTGAATCATTTTTGGTACAGTACAAAAAATCAATTTTCTGATGAAAAACGATGACTCCGGACCTGTCGAACTTTCTCCAGATGGTCATTAATGGAGGTTTTTTAATGTTTAATCTTTTCACTGTAAATGACTATTGCATGTGAATTATCACTTTTGGAACTAAAATAAGTGTGCTTAGAGTCATTTTCTTGCCGAAATTGGTCAAAATAGAAGCTTCTGAGTAGGAAGAAAAGTCTGTAAAAATGGCAATTCTGGTCACTGTGAGGCTTTAAAAAGTGGTCATTCAACATGAGGCATGATGCACTTGACATTTTTAATCATTTTTTGTACAGTCCAAAAAATCTATTTTCTTTTAAAAAACGATCAACCCGGACCTGTCAAACTTTCTCCAGATGTTCAGTAATGGTGATTTTTTAATGTTTAATCGTTTGACTGTAAATTACTATTGCATGTGAATTATCACTTTTGGGACTAAAATAACTGTTTAGAGTCACATTACTGCCCGAAATAGGTCAAAATAGAAGATTCTGAGTATGAGGAAAAGTCAGTAAAAACGGCAATTTTGGTCACTGTGAGGCTTTAAAACTTGGTTATTCAACATGAGGCATGATCCAACTGACATTTTGAATCATTTTTTGTACAGTTGAAAAAATCAATTTTCTGATGAAAAACGATGACCCTGTCAAACTTTCTCCAGATGGTCCTTAATGGTGATTTTTTAATGTTTAATATTTTGACTGTAAATGACTATTGCATGTGAATTATCAATTTTGGGACTAAAATAACTGTGTTTAGAGTCATTTTCTTGCCCGAAATTAGTCAAAATAGAAGCTTCTGAGTAGGAGGAAAAGTCTGTAATAATGGTAACTTTGGTCACTCTGAGGTTTAAAAAGTGGTTATTCAACATGAGACATGATCCATTTGACATTTTGAATCATTTTTTGAACAGTCCAAAAAATCTATTTTCTGATAGAAAACGATCAACCCGAAACTGTCAAACTTTCTCCAGATATTCAGTAATGGTGATTTTTTTATGTTTAATCTTTTGACTGTAAATTACTGTTGCATGTGAATTATCACTTTTGGAACTAAAATAAGTGTGTTTAGAGTCATTTTCCTACCCGAAATTTGTCAAAATAGAAGCTTCTGAATAGGAGGAAAAGTCTGTAAAAATGGCAATTTTGGTAACTGTGATGCTTTAAAACGTGGTTATTCAACATGAGGCATGATCCACTTGACATTTTTACTCATTTTTTGTACAGTCCAAAAATAAATTTTCTGATGAAAAATGATAATCCCGGACTTGTCGAACTTTCTCAAGATGGTCATTAATGGTGATTTTTTAATGTTTAATTTTTTGACTGTAAATTACTATTGCATGTGAATTATCACTTTTGGAACTAAAATAAGTGTGTTTAGAGTCATTTTCCTACCCGAAATTTGTCAAAATAGAAGCTTCTGAGTATGAGGAAAAGTCTGTAAAAATGGCAATTTTGGTCACTGTAAGGCTTTTGAAAGTGGTTATTCAACATGAGGCATGATCCAATTGACATTTTGAATCATGTTTTGTACAGTCTAAAAAATCAATTTTCTGATGAAAAACAATGACCCCGGACCTGTCAAACTTTCTCCCGATGGTCCTTAATGGTGATTTTTTAATGTTTCATCTTTTGACTGTAAATTACTATTGCATGTGAATTATCACTTTTGGAACAAAAATAAGTGTGTTTAGAGTCATTTTGCTGCCCGAAATTAGTCAAAAAGGAAGATTCTGAGTAGGAGGAAAAGTCTGTAAAAGTGGCAATTTTGGTCACTGTGAGGCTTTTGAAAGTGGTTATTCAACATGAGGCATGATCCAAATGACATTTTGAATCATGTTTTGTACAGTCCAAAAAATCAATTTTCTGATGAAAAACGATCAACCCGGAACTGTCGAACTTTCTCCAGATGGTCAGCAAGGGTGATTTTTTAATGTTTAATCTTTTGACTGTAAATTACTATTGCATGTGAATTATCACTTTTGGAACTAAAATTTGTGTATTTAGAGTCATTTTCCTGCCTGAAATTTGTCAAATTAGAAGATTCTGAGTAGGAGGAAAAGTCTGTAAAAATGGCAATTTTGGTCACTGTGAGGCTTTAAAAAGTGGTTATTCAGCATGAGGCATGATCCAATTGATATTTTGAATCATTTTTTGTACAGTACAAAAAAATGTATTTTCTGATGAAAAACGATCAACCCGGAACTGTCAAACTTTCTCCAGATGGCCAGTAATGGTGATTTTTTAATGTTTAATCTTTTCACTGTAAATGACTAGTGCATGTGAATTATCACTTTTGGAAGTAAAATAAGTGTGCTTAGAGTCATTTTCTTGCCGAAATTGGTCAAAATAGAAGCTTCTGAGTAGGAAGAAAAGTCTGTAAAAATGGCAATTCTGGTCACTGTGAGGCTCTTAAAAGTGGTTATTCAACATGAGGCATGATCCACTTGACATTTGTAATCATTTTTTGTACAGTCCAAAAAATTAATTTTCTGATGTGTGAACTTTCTCCAGATGGTCAGTAATGGTGAATTTTTTATGTTTAGTCTTTTGACTGTAAATGACTATTGCATGTGAATTATTACTTTTGGAACTAAAATAAGTGTGCTTAGAGTCATTTTCCTGCCCGAAATTGGTCAAAATAGAAGCTTCCGAGTAGGAGGAAAAGTCTGTAAAAATTGCAATTTTGGTCACTGTGAGGCTTTAAAACAAGGTTATTCAACATGAGGCATGATCCAATTGACATTTTGAATCATTTTTTGTACAGTCCAAAAAATCAATTTTCAGATGAAAAACAATGACCCCGGACCAGTCGAGCTTTCTCCCGATGGTCAGTAATTGTGATTTTTTTAATGTTTAATCTTTTGACTGTAAATGACTGTTGGATGTGAACTATCACTTTTTGAACTAAAATATGTGTGTTCAGAGTCATTCTCCTGCCAGAAATCGATCAAAATAGAAGCTTCTGAGTAGCATTAAAAGTCTGTAAAAAAGGCAATTTTGGTCACTGTGAGGCTTTTAAAAGTGGTTTTTCAACATGAGGCATGATCCACTTGACATTTGTAATCATTTTTTGTACAATCAATCCATCAATCAATCAATCAGGGGTTTGTTAAAGCGCGACTACTCACCCGTAAGGGTCTCAAGGCGCTAGGGGTGGGGGGGGTGCAGATTCCATCCATCAAGGAGGGGTCTGTCGAAGAGCCAGGTTTTGAGGTTTCTTGCGAAGATGGGGAGCGATGTTGTCTGGATGTTGAGGTGGAGCGGAAGGGCGTTCCATACTTTGGCCGAGAGGAAGGAGAAGGAGCGGCCTCCCGATCTGGTCTTTCTGGTGCGGGGGACCACGGCGTAGGAGAGCTGGGCTGATCGTAGGGTCCTTTCGGGTGCGTGGAATTTGAGTCGGCTGTTCAGGTATGCTGGTCCGGTGCCGTGGAGGGCCTTGTGTGCTTGGGTGAGCATCTTGAAGGTGATTCTCGCCTCGACAGGGAGCCAGTGGAGTGTGCGCAGGTGCTGGGAGATGTGGCAGTGTTTTGGCAGGTTGAGTACCAGTCTTGCGGCGGCGTTCTGGATGTTCTGTAGCTTGCGGGTGAGGTTTTTGTTTATTCCGGCGTAGAGTGCGTTGCCGTAGTCGAGTCTGCTGGTGACCAGGGCGTGAGTGACGGTCTTTCGGTGTTCGAGGGGGATCCATTTGAAGGTCTTACGAAGGAGGTGGAGGGTGTGGAAGCAGGAAGACGAGACGGAGTTGATCTGGCAGTCCATTTTGAGCTCGGAGTCCAGGATGATTCCCAGGTTGCGTGCGTGGTCCGTGGGGGTTGGTGGGTTTCCGAGGGCGGGGGGCCACCAGGTGTCGCTCCAGGCATCGGGGTTTGGGCCCATGATGAGTACTTCTGTTTTGTTGGTGTTTAGTTGTAGGCAGCTGTTTTTCATCCATTTGGCGACGGCTTCCATGCCTTCTCGAAAGTTGCGTCTGGCGGTGTTGGGCTCGTTGGATAGGGAGAGGATGAGCTGGGTGTCGTCTGCTTATGACACGATGTTGAGTCCGTTGTACAGTCCAAAAAATCAATTTTCTGATGAAAAATGATGACCCTGGACATGTCGAACTTTCTCCAGATGGTCAGTAATGGTGAATTCTTTATGTTTAATCTTTTGACTGTGAATGACTACTGCATGTGACTTATCACTTTTGGAACTAGAATAAGTGTGTTTGAGAGTCATTTTCCGTCCCGAAATTGGTAAAAATAGAAGCTTCTGAGTAGGAGGAAAAGTCTGTAAAAATGGCAATTCTGGTCATTGTGAGGCTCTTAAAAGTGGTTATTCAACATGAGGCATGATCCACTTGACATTTGTAATAATTTTTTGTACAGTCCAAAAAATTAATTTTCTGATGAAAAACGATGACCCGGGACGTGTGAACTTTCTCCAGATGGTCAGTAATGGTGAATTTTTTATGTTTAGTCTTTTGACTGTAAATGACTATTGCATGTGAATTATTACTTTTGGAACTAAAATAAGTGTGCTTAGAGTCATTTTCCTGCCCGAAATTGGTCAAAATAGAAGCTTCCGAGTAGGAGAAAAAGTCTGTAAAAAAAATGGCAATTTTGGTCACTGTGAGGCTTTAAAAAGTGGTCATTCAACATGAGGCACGATCCAATTGACATTTTGAATCATTTTTGGTACAGTACAAAAAATCAATTTTCTGATGAAAAACGAAGACCCCGGACCTGTCGAACTTTCTCCAGATGGTCATTAATGGAGGTTTTTTAATGTTTAATCTTTTCACTGTAAATGACTATTGCATGTGAATTATCACTTTTGGAACTAAAATAAGTGTGCTTAGAGTCATTTTCTTGCCGAAATTGGTCAAAATAGAAGCTTCTGAGTAGGACGAAAAGTCTGTAAAAATGGCAATTCTGGTCACTGTGAGGCTCTTAAAAGTGGTTATTCAACATGAGGCATGATCCACTTGACATTTGTAATCATTTTTTGTACAATCCAAAAAATTAATTTTCTGATGTGTGAACTTTCTCCAGATGGTCAGTAATGGTGAATTTTTTATGTTTAGTCTTTTGACTGTAAATGACTATTGCATGTGAATTATTACTTTTGGAACTAAAATAAGTGTGCTTAGAGTCATTTTCCTGCCCGAAATTGGTCAAAATAGAAGCTTCCGAGTAGGAGGAAAAGTCTGTAAAAATTGCAATTTTGGTCACTGTGAGGCTTTAAAACAAGGTTATTCAACATGAGGCATGATCCAATTGACATTTTGAATCATTTTTGTACAGTACAAAAAATCTATTTTCTGATAAAAACGAGGACCCCAGACCTATCGAACTTTCTCCAGATGGTCAGTAATAGTGATTTTTAATGTTTAATCTTTTGACTGTGAATGACTACTGCATGTGAATTATCACTTTTAGAACTAAAATAAGTGTATTTAGAGTTATTTTACTGCCCGAAATTGGTCAAAATAGAAGCTTCTGAGTAGGAGGAAAAGTCTGTAAAAATGGCAATTTTGGTCACTGAGAGGCTTTTGAAAGTGGTTATTCAACATGAGGCATGATCCAATTGACATTTTGAATCATTTTTTGTACAGTCCAAAAAATCAATTTTCAGATGAAAAACAATGACCCCGGACCAGTCGAGCTTTCTCCCGATGGTCAGTAATTGTGATTTTTTAATGTTTAATCTTTTGACTGTAAATTACTATTGCATGTGAATTATCACTTTTGGAACTAAAATAAGTGTGTTTAGAGTCATTTTCCTGCCCGAAATTGGTCAAAATAGAAGCTTCTGAGTAGAAGTAAAAGTCCGTAAAAATGGCAATTTTGGTCACTGTGAGGCTTTAAAAAGTGTTTATTCAACATGAGACATTATCCAATTGACATTTTGGATCATTTTTGTAGAGTCCAAAAAATCAATTTTCTGATGAAAAACGATGACCCCTGACCTGTCGAACTTTCTCCAGATGGTCAGTAATAGTGATTTTTTAATGTTTAATCTATTGACTGTAAGTGACTTTTGCATTTGAATTATCACTTTTGGAACTAAAATAACTGTGTTTAGAGTCATTTTCCTGCTGAAATTGGTCAAAATAGAAGCTTCTGAGTAGAAGGAAAAGTCTGTAAAAATGGCAATTTTGGTCACTGTGAGGCTCTTAAAAGAGGTTATTCAACATGAGGCATGATCCACTTGACATTTTGAATCTTTTTTTGTACAGTCGAAAAAATCAATTTTCTGATGAAAAACAATGACCCCTGACCTGTCGAACTTTCTCCAGATGGTCAGTAATAGTGATTTTTTAATGTTTAATCTATTGACTGTAAGTGACTTTTGCATTTGAATTATCACTTTTGGAACTAAAATAACTGTGTTTAGAGTCATTTTCCTGCTGAAATTGGTCAAAATAGAAGATTCTGAGTAGAAGGAAAAGTCTGTAAAAATGGCAATTTTGGTCACTGTGAGGCTCTTAAAAGTGGTTATTCAACATGAGGCATGATCCACTTGACATTTGTAATCATTTTTTGTACAATCAATCAATCAATCAATCAGGGGTTTGTGAAAGCGCGACTACTCACCCGTAAGGGTCTCAAGGCGCTAGGGGTGGGGGGGTGGGGTGCAGGTTCCATCCATCAAGGAGGGGGTCTGTCGAAGAGCCAGGTTTTGAGGTTTCTTGCGAAGATGGGGAGCGATGTTGTCTGTCTAAGGTGGAGCGGAAGGGCGTTCCATGCTTTGGCCGCGAGGAAGGAGAAGGAGCGGCTTCCCGATCTGGTCTTTCTGGTGCGGGGGACCACGGCGTAGGAGAGCTGGGCTGATCGTAGGATCCTTTGGGGTGCGTGGAATTTGAGTCGGCTGTTCAGGTATGCTGGTCCGGTGCCGTGGAGGGCCTTGTGTGCGTGGGTGAGCATCTTGAAGGTGATTCTCGCCTCGACAGGGAGCCAGTGAAGTGTGCGCAGGTGCTGGGAGATGTGGCAGTGTTTTGGCAGGTTGAGGACCAGTCTTGCGGCGGCGTTCTGGATGTTCTGTAGCTTGCGGGTGAGGTTTTTGTTTATTCAGGCGTAGAGTGCGTTGCCGTAGTCGAGTCTGCTGGTGACCAGGGCGTGAGTGACGGTCTTTCGGTGTTCGAGGGGGATCCATTTGAAGGTCTTACGAAGGAGGCGGAGGGTGTGGAAGCAGGAAGACGAGACGGAGTTGATCTGGCGGTCCATTTTGAGCTCGGAGTCCAGGATGATTCCCAGGTTGCGTGCGTGGTCCGTGGGGGTTGGTGGGTTTTTGAGGGGGGGGGCCACCAGGTATCGCTCCAGGCATCGGGGTTTGGGCCCATGATGAGTACTTCTGTTTTGTTGGTGTTTAGTTGTAGGCAGCTGTTTTTCATCCATTTGGCGACGGCTTCCATGCCTTCTCGAAAGTTGCATCTGGCGGTGTTGGGCTCGTTGGATAGGGAGAGGATGAGCTGGGTGTCGTCTGCGTATGACACGATGTTGAGTCCGTTGTACAGTCCAAAAATCAATTTTCTGATGAAAAATGATGACCCCGGACATGTCGAACTTTCTCCAGATGGGCAGTAATGGTGAATTCTTTATGTTTAATCTTTTGACTGTGAATGACTACTGCATGTGACTTATCACTTTTGGAACTAGAATAAGTGTGTTTAGAGTCATTTTCCGTCCCGAAATTGGTCAAAATAGAAGCTTCTGAGTAGGAGGAAAAGTCTGTAAAAATGGCAATTTTGGTCACTGTGAGGCTTTAAAACGTGGTTATTCAACATGAGGCATGATCCAATTGACATTTTGAATCATTTTTGGTACAGTACAAAAAATCAATTTTCTGATGAAAACGAAGACCCCGGACCTGTCGAACTTTCTCCAGATGGTCATTAATGGAGGTTTTTTAATGTTTAATCTTTTCACTGTAAATGACTATTGCATGTGAATTATCACTTTTGGAACTAAAATAAGTTTGCTTAGAGTCATTTTCTTGCCGAAATTGGTCAAAATAGAAGCTTCTGAGTAGGACGAAAAGTCTGTAAAAATGGCAATTCTGGTCACTGTGAGGCTCTTAAAAGTGGTTATTCAACATGAGGCATGATCCACTTGACATTTGTAATCATTTTTTGTACAATCCAAAAATTAATTTTCTGATGTGTGAACTTTCTCCAGATGGTCAGTAATGGTGAATTTTTTATGTTTAGTCTTTTGACTGTAAATGACTATTGCATGTGAATTATTACTTTTGGAACTAAAATAAGTGTGCTTAGAGTCATTTTCCTGCCCGAAATTGGTCAAAATAGAAGCTTCCGAGTAGGAGGAAAAGTCTGTAAAAATTGCAATTTTGGTCACTGTGAGGCTTTAAAACAAGGTTATTCAACATGAGGCATGATCCAATTGACATTTTGAATCATTTTTGTACAGTACAAAAAACTATTTTCTGATAAAAACGAGGACCCCGGACCTATCGAACTTTCTCCAGATGGTCAGTAATAGTGATTTTTAATGTTTAATCTTTTGACTGTGAATGACTACTGCATGTGAATTATCACTTTTAGAACTAAAATAAGTGTATTTAGAGTTATTTTACTGCCCGAAATTGGTCAAAATAGAAGCTTCTGAGTAGGAGGAAAAGTCTGTAAAAATTGCAATTTTGGTCACTGAGAGGCTTTTGAAAGTGGTTATTCAACATGAGGCATGATCCAATTGACATTTTGAATCATTTTTTGTACAGTCCAAAAAATCAATTTTCAGATGAAAAACAATGACCCCGGACCAGTCGAGCTTTCTCCGATGGTCAGTAATTGTGATTTTTTTAATGTTTAATCTTTTGACTGTAAATTACTATTGCATGTGAATTATCACTTTTGGAACTAAAATAAGTGTGTTTAGAGTCATTTTCCTGCCCGAAATTGGTCAAAATAGAAGCTTCTGAGTAGAAGTAAAAGTCCGTAAAAATGGCAATTTTGGTCACTGTGAGGCTTTAAAAAGTGTTTATTCAACATGAGACATTATCCAATTGACATTTTGGATCATTTTTTGTAGAGTCCCAAAATCAATTTTCTGATGAAAAACGATGACCCCTGACCTGTCGAACTTTCTCCAGATGGTCAGTAATAGTGATTTTTTAATGTTTAATCTATTGACTGTAAGTGACTTTTGCATTTGAATTATCACTTTTGGAACTAAAATAACTGTGTTTAGAGTGATTTTCCTGCTGAAATTGGTCAAAATAGAAGATTCTGAGTAGAAGGAAAAGTCTGTAAAAATGGCAATTTTGGTCACTGTGAGGCTCTTAAAAGTGGTTATTCAACATGAGGCATGATCCACTTGACATTTGTAATCATTTTTTGTACAATCAATCAATCAATCAATCAATCAGGGGTTTGTGAAAGCGCGACTACTCACCCGTAAGGGTCTCAAGGCGCTAGGGGTGGGGGGGGTGGGGTGCAGGTTCCATCCATCAAGGAGGGGGTCTGTCGAAGAGCCAGGTTTTGAGGTTTCTTGCGAAGATGGGGAGCGATGTTGTCTGTCTAAGGTGGAGCGGAAGGGCGTTCCATGCTTTGGCCGCGAGGAAGGAGAAGTAGCGGCTTCCCGATCTGGTCTTTCTGGTGCGGGGGACCACGGCGTAGGAGAGCTGGGCTGATCGTAGGATCCTTTGGGGTGCGTGGAATTTGAGTCGGCTGTTCAGGTATGCTGGTCCGGTGCCGTGGAGGGCCTTGTGTGCGTGGGTGAGCATCTTGAAGGTGATTCTCGCCTCGACAGGGAGCCAGTGGAGTGTGCGCAGGTGCTGGGAGATGTGGCAGTGTTTTGGCAGGTTGAGGACCAGTCTTGCGGCGGCGTTCTGGATGTTCTGTAGCTTGCGGGTGAGGTTTTTGTTTATTCAGGCGTAGAGTGCGTTGCCGTAGTCGAGTCTGCTGGTGACCAGGGCGTGAGTGACGGTCTTTCGGTGTTCTCGGGGGATCCATTTGAAGGTCTTACGAAGGAGGCAGAGGGTGTGGAAGCAGGAAGACGAGACGGAGTTGATCTGGGGGACCATTTTGAGCTCGGAGTCCAGGATGATTCCCAGGTTGCGTGCGTGGTCCGTGGGGGTTGGTGGGTTTTTGAGGGGGGGGGCCACCAGGTGTCGCTCCAGGCATCGGGGTTTGGGCCCATGATGAGTACTTCTGTTTTGTTGGTGTTTAGTTGTAGGCAGCTGTTTTTCATCCATTTGGCGACGGCTTCCATGCCTTCTCGAAAGTTGCATCTGGCGGTGTTGGGCTCGTTGGATAGGGAGAGGATGAGCTGGGTGTCGTCTGCGTATGACACGATGTTGAGTCCGTTGTACAGTCCAAAAAATCAATTTTCTGATGAAAAATGATGACCCCGGACATGTCGAACTTTCTCCAGATGGGCAGTAATGGTGAATTCTTTATGTTTAATCTTTTGACTGTGAATGACTACTGCATGTGACTTATCACTTTTGGAACTAGAATAAGTGTGTTTAGAGTCATTTTCCGTCCCGAAATTGGTCAAAATAGAAGCTTCTGAGTAGGAGGAAAAGTCTGTAAAAATGGCAATTTTGGTCACTGTGAGGCTTTAAAACGTGGTTATTCAACATGAGGCATGATCCAATTGACATTTTGAATCATTTTTGGTACAGTACAAAAAATCAATTTTCTGATGAAAAACGAAGACCCCGGACCTGTCGAACTTTCTCCAGATGGTCATTAATGGAGGTTTTTTAATGTTTAATCTTTTCACTGTAAATGACTATTGCATGTGAAATATCACTTTTGGAACTAAAATAAGTGTGCTTAGAGTCATTTTCTTGCCGAAATTGGTCAAAATAGAAGCTTCTGAGTAGGACGAAAAGTCTGTAAAAATGGCAATTCTGGTCACTGTGAGGCTCTTAAAAGTGGTTATTCAACATGAGGCATGATCCACTTGACATTTGTAATCATTTTTTGTACAATCCAAAAAATTAATTTTCTGATGTGTGAACTTTCTCCAGATGGTCAGTAATGGTGAATTTTTTATGTTTAGTCTTTTGACTGTAAATGACTATTGCATGTGAATTATTACTTTTGGAACTAAAATAAGTGTGCTTAGAGTCATTTTCCTGCCCGAAATTGGTCAAAATAGAAGCTTCCGAGTAGGAGGAAAAGTCTGTAAAAATTGCAATTTTGGTCACTGTGAGGCTTTAAAACAAGGTTATTCAACATGAGGCATGATCCAATTGACATTTTGAATCATTTTTGTACAGTACAAAAAATCTATTTTCTGATAAAAAACGAGGACCCCGGACCTATCGAACTTTCTCCAGATGGTCAGTAATAGTGATTTTTAATGTTTAATCTTTTGACTGTGAATGACTACTGCATGTGAATTATCACTTTTAGAACTAAAATAAGTGTATTTAGAGTTATTTTACTGCCCGAAATTGGTCAAAATAGAAGCTTCTGAGTAGGAGGAAAAGTCTATAAAAATGGCAATTTTGGTCACTGTGAGGCTTTAAAACGTGGTTATTCAACATGAGGCATGATCCACTTGACATTTTGAATCATTTTTTGGTACAGTACAAAAAATCAATTTTCTGATGAAAAACGAAGACCCCGGACCTGTCGAACTTTCTCCAGATGGTCATTAATGGTGGTTTTTTAATGTTTAATCTTTTGACTGTAAATGACTATTGCATGTGAAATATCATTTTTGGAACTAAAATAAGTGTGTTTAGAGTCAAATTTCCTGCCGAAATTGGTCAAAATAGAAGCTTCTGAGTAGGAGGAAAAGTCTGAAAAAATGGCAATTTTGGTCACTGTGAGGCTCTTAAAAGTGGTTATTCAACATGAGGCATGATCCACTTGACATTTATAATCATTTTTTGTACAGTCCAAAAAATCAATTTTCTGACGAAAAAAGATGACCCGGGACGTGTGAACTTTCTCCAGATGGTCAGTAATGGTGAATTTTTTATGTTTAGTCTTTTGACTGTAAATGACTATTGCATGTGAATGATTACTTTTGGAACTAGAATAAGTGTGTTTAGAGTCATTTTCCGGCCCGTAATTGGTCAAAATAGAAGCTTCTGAGTAGGAGGAAAAGTCTGTAAAAATGGCAATTTTGGTCACTGAGAGGCTTTTGAAAGTGGTTATTCAACATGAGGCCTGATCCAATTGACATTTTGAATCATTTTTTGTACAGTCCAAAAAATCAATTTTCAGATGAAAAACAATGACCCCGGACCAGTCGAGCTTTTCTCCCGATGGTCAGTAATTGTGATTTTTTTAATGTTTAATCTTTGGACTGTAAATTACTATTGCATGTGAATTATCACTTTTGGAACTAAAATAAGTGTGTTTAGAGTCATTTTCCTGCCCGAAATTGGTCAAAATAAAAGCTTCTGAGTAGGACTAAAAGTCTGTAAAAATGGCAATTTTGGTCACTGTGAGGCTTTAAAAAGTGTTTATTCAACATGAGACATTATCCAATTGACATTTTGGATCATTTTTTGTAGAGTCCAAAAAATCAATTTTCTGATGAAGAACGATGACCCCTGACCTGTCGAACTTTCTCCAGATGGTCAGTAATAGTGATTTTTTAATGTTTAATCTATTGACTGTAAGTGACTTTTGCAGAACTAAAATAACTGTGTTTAGAGTCATTTTCCTGCTGAAATTGGTCAAAATAGAAGCTTCTGAGTAGAAGGAAAAGTCTGTAAAAATGGCAATTTTGGTCACTGTGAGGCTCTTAAAAGTGGTTATTCAACATGAGGCATGATCCACTTGACATTTTGAATCTTTTTTTGTACAGTCGAAAAAATCAATTTTCTGATGAAAAACGATGACCCCGGACCTGTCGAACTTTCTCAAGATGGTCAGTAATAGTGATTTTTTAATGTTTAATCTATTGACTGTAAATGACTATTGCATTTGAATTATCACTTTTCGAACTAAAATAAGTGTGTTTAGAGTCATTTTCCTGCCAAAATTGGTCAAAATAGAAGCTTCTGAGTAGCAGTAAAAGTCTGTAAAAATGGCAATTTTGGTCACTGTGAGGCTCTTAAAAGTGGTTATTCAACATGAGGCTTGATCCACTTGACATTTGTAATCATTTTTTGTACAATCAATCCATCAATCAATCAATCAGGGGTTTGTTAAAGCGCGACTGCTCACCCGTAAGGGTCTCAAGGCGCTAGGGGTGGGGGGGGGGGTGCAGGTTCCATCCATCAAGGAGGGGTCTGTCGAAGAGCCAGGTTTTGAGGTTTTTTGCGAAGATGGGGAGCGATGTTGTCTGGATGTTGAGGTGGAGCGGAAGGGCGTTCCATACTTTGGCCGAGAGGAAGGAGAAGGAGCGGCCTCCCGATCTGGTCTTTCTGGTGCGGGGGACCACGGCGTAGGAGAGCTGGGCTGAACGTAGGGTCTTTTGGGGTGCGTGGAATTTGAGTCGGCTGTTCAGGTATGCTGGTCCGGTGCCATGGAGGGCTTTGTGTGCGTGGGTGAGCATCTTGAAGGTGATTCTCGCCTCGACAGGGAGCCAGTGGAGTGTGCGCAGGTGCTGGGAGATGTGGCAGTGTTTTGGCAGGTTGAGTACCAGTCTTGCGGCGGCGTTCTGGATGTTCTGTAGCTTGCCGGTGAGGCTTTTGTTTATTCCGGCGTAGAGTGCGTTGCCGTAGTCGAGTCTGCTGGTGACCAGGGCGTGAGTGACGGTCTTTCGGTGTTCTCGGGGGATCCATTTGAAGGTCTTACGAAGGAGGCGGAGGGTGTGGAAGCAGGAAGACGAGACGGAGTTGATCTGGCGGTCCATTTTGAGCTCGGAGTCCAGGATGATTCCCAGGTTGCGTGCGTGGTCCGTGGGGGTTGGTGGGTTTCCGAGGGCGGGGGGCAACCAGGTGTCGCTCCAGGCATCGGGGTTTGGGCCCATGATGAGTACTTCTGTTTTGTTGGTGTTTAGTTGTAGGCAGCTGTTTTTGATCCATTTGGCGACGGCTTCCATGCCTTCTCGAAAGTTGCGTCTGGCGGTGTTGAGCTCGTTGGATAGAGAGAGGATGAGCTGGGTGTCGTCTGCGTATGACACGATGTTGAGTCCGTTCTACAGTCCAAAAATTCAATTTTCTGATGAAAAATGATGACCCCGGACATGTTGAACTTTCTCCAGATGGTCAGTAATGGTGAATTCTTTATGTTTAATCTTTTGACTGTGAATGACTACTGCATGTGACTTATCACTTTTGGAACTAGAATAAGTGTGTTTAGAGTCATTTTCCTGCCCGAAATCGGTCAAAATAGAAGCTTCTGAGAAGGAGAAAAAGTCTGTAAAAATTGCAATTTTGGTCACTGTGAGGCTTTAAAACGTGTTAATTCAACATGAGGCATGATCCAATTGACATTTTGAATCATTTTTTTGTACAGTACAAAAAATCAATTTTCTGATGAAAAGCGATGACTCCGGACCTGTCGAACTTTCTCCAGATGGTCATTAATGGAGGTTTTTTAATGTTTAATCTTTTCACTGTAAATGACTTTTGCATGTGAATTATTACTTTTGGAACTAGAATAAGTGTGTTTAGAGTCATTTTCCGGCCCGTAATTGGTCAAAATAGAAGCTTCTGAGTAGGAGGAAAAGTCTGTAAAAATGGCACTTTTGGTCACTGAGAGGCTTTTGAAAGTGGTTATTCAACATGAGGCATGATCCAATTGACATTTTGAATCATTTTTTGTACAGTCCAAAAAATCAATTTTCAGATGAAAAACAATGACCCCGGACCAGTCGAACTTTCTCCAGATGGTCAGTAATTGTGATTTTTTTAATGTTTAATCTTTTGACTGTAAATTACTATTGCATGTGAATTATCACTTTTTGAACTAAAATAAGTGTGTTTAGAGTCATGTTCCAGCCCAAAATGGTCAAAATAGAAGTTTTTGAGTAGGAGGAAAAGTCTGTAAAAATGGCAATTTCGGTCACTGTGCGGCTTTAAAAAGTGGTTATTCAACATGAGGCATGATCCAATTGACATTTTGAATCTTTTTTTGTACAGTCCAAAAAATCAATTTTCTGATGAAAAACGATGACCCCGGACCTGTCGAACTTTCTCCAGATGGTCAACAATAATGATTTTTAATGTTTAATCTTTTGACTGTGAATGACTACTGCATGTGAATTATCACTTTTAGAACTAAAATAAGTGTCTTTTGAGTCTTTTTAATGCCCGAAATTGGGGAAAATACAAGCTTCTGAGTAGAAGTAAAAGTCTGTAAAAATGGCAATTTTGGTCACTGTGAGGCTTTAAAAAGTGTTTATTCAACATGAGACATTATCCAATTGACATTTTGGATCATTTTTTGTAGAGTCCAAAAAAATCAATTTTCTGATGAAAAACGATGACCCCTGACCTGTCGAACTTTCTCCAGATGGTCAGTAATAGTGATTTTTTAATGTTTAATCTATTGACTGTAAGTGACTATTGCATTTGAATTATCACTTTTGGAACTAAAATAACTGTGTTTAGAGTCATTTTACTGCCCGAAATTGGTCAAAATAGAAGCTGCGGAGTAGGAGGAAAAGTCTGTAAAAATGGCAATTTTGGTCACTGTGAGGCTCTTAAAAGTGGTTATTCAACATGAGGCATGGTCCACTTGACATTTTTAATCATTTTTTGTACAGGCCAAAAAATCCATTTTTTGATGTAAAACTATGACACTGGACCTGTCGAACTTTCTCCAGAGGTCAATAAGGGTGATTTTTTAATGTTTAATCTTTTGACTGTAAATCACTATTGCATGTTAATTATTTCTTTTGGACCTAGAATAAGTGTGTTTAGAGTCATTTTCCGGCCCGAAATTGGTCAAAATAGGAGCTTCTGAGTAGGAGGAAAAGTCTGTAAAAATGGCAATTTTGGTCAATTTGTGGCTTTAAAAAGTGGTCATTCAACATGAGGCACGATCCAATTGACATTTTGAATCATTTTTTGTACAGTCCAAAAAATCAATTTTCTGATGAAAAACGATTACCCCGGACCAGTCGAACTTTCTCCAGATGGTCATTAATGGTGATTTTTTAATGTTTAATCTTTTGACTGTAAATTACTATTGCATGTGAATTATCACTTTTGGAACTAAAATAAGTGTGTTTAGAGTCATTTTCCCTGCACGAAATTGGTCAAAAAAGAAGGTTCTGAGTAGGAGGAAAAGTCTGTAAAAATGGCAATTTTGGTCACTGTGAGGCTTTTTGAAAGTGGTTATTCAACATGAGGCATGATCAATTGACATTTTGAATCATGTTATGTACAGTCCAAAAAATTAATTTTCTGATGGAAAACGATGACCCCGGACTAGTCGAATTTTCTCCAGATGGTCAGTAATACTGATTTTTAATGTTTAATCTTTTGACTGTGAATGACTACTGCATGTGAATTATCACTTTTAGAACTAAAATAAGTGTGTTTAGAGTCATTTTCTGCCCGAAATTGGTCAAAATAGAAGATTCTGAGTAGGAGAAAAAGTCTGTAAAAATGGCTTTTCATCATTACCCCACTCTGAAACATGTCATGACTACACATTATGAATGGGAAGAATGGCACCTACACGTAATGCCACCCTTCACTTCAGTGCTAAAACAAATGTTTTGAGCATGCTTGGCTCCACTCAAGCAATACAACCACATAACTGCCATGCGCCATTTCTAGAATATCACAGGCGCTATCATCATGTTCCCATTACACCCCTTTCACCTTGTGTTCCCATAGTAACAATTGTTAGGAGGTAAGGGCTAGGTTGATTCACTGGAATATCAGAACGTTATCACCTCTGTAGTTAGATTGCTACACGTTAGCTTTGTCCACGTTACACATGTCAATAAAATCCTCTACCAAGATGGCCGACTCAATTGACGGTCTAGCCACTTTGTGTATGCACGTCAGAGCAATCCACACAACAAATACCGCGCCCCTGGAAGCACTCCTTACGGGGACGAGAGCAAGGGTAGGACTTGAGCTAATGGCCACGCCTCTCTGCTGTAAGTATACCTTCTTTTTTCCTTTTTCCTGAAATCATTACCGGCCCGCAAGCAACCATGCCGGTAAGATATACGTTGTGCCACGTCTACTGACCACACGCTCGGCGTATTTTTTCAGGTCAGAGCAACGAAGTGCTCTGTCACACGCCCCAGTCAGATCAAACCCACTTCACCAGGGGTGAGTTTATTATCCGATACTGCGCGCTGGCACAGGTCATGATCACGCGCGTTTGGCCATTATTGTTTTTTGCTTCTGTCTGTGATCACCATGACGAATAATGTCACAACCACGCCCTCACTCAGGGTGCTCTGTGTGCTCACCCATATAGGGATAACCTAAGGGACTGTTTACATGGTTTAATACCTATACTTGGTCACACAAAGATACTTTTTCAACTATGGGCGATTTATAATGAATGCTATATGTTGCGTGTTTGGTCGGCTCATTGGTTGCACGATCTTCATCACTTCCTGAACGCAATGTAACCGACAAAGGGTATGCCTTACGATAAGGATAGTCCACCGACCTATAGTGGTCCTTGCCCCTGTGATCATACTAGATATCTCAATTACCCTTATGGCTGTACCCTTGCCAAAGGGTCTTTTCTTACCACGTGGACGCACCATCCCGCGTTACGATAACTTGCCAATCACTAATACAAGCACGATATGTGTGTTTCACGTACCATAGACACCGCATTATTAGGTGCCCCCGGCCTAGCTCACTCTCGGCGATAGTTAAGCCTGGACACTCAGGATGTAGTCAAACCGTTATAACCTTGTTGCTAAATAATCTCCTAATCTAGGTCTACTGTTGTCCTTGTTTTTATTTCCTATCCCCGACCCTTCCCTTCTTCAGGTTTCAGATCGATAGGCCAACTAGGACCTGGTTCTTCACTGCAAGTCTGGTTACCTTTACACCATACGAATTTTGAACCAGCATTGCGATAGTGCTAGAGTTGAATAATTTTCCCAAATACGGTCCTGATGAAGTGCCACTAGACCCACCAGGGGCTACCATTGGCATGAAACATGTCGACCATATACACCACACAGGACCTGTAGGATCATTAAATCCTCTCAGGGTCACTCTCTTTTAATTAGGCTAGTGCCCCCTAGGGATAAAATTATTAGAAAGGGCTGTCCTAGACCTATTTTACAATCCACTCATATACTCACTGCACTACCCAGCCCACACACCCGCACACACCATACGGCTTCATCAAAAAAAGATCTCCGCCAAAGAGCCCCTTCGCGGGTGCCCGTCGGGCATTGCAGCACCGGCCCAACGAGGAGCATGCCCGATGATGAAGCATGACATCCTTCGGGGCGTGTGAGGGCACTTTTTAGAAATACCTGAATTTCTCTCCCTCTAAGGAACTGCATACCCCCTTACTTACATGTATCATTTAGGAGCCTGTATACTGGATCTACCTAAATAGCTCCTGGTTCCTTTTGTATAAAATTAGGGGGCATATTAGCAAGACCCACGTTAAAATTATCGCCGTTTTAGCGGCAGGAAACTGCCGCTAAAACGGCGATAATGGGCTTGATAATATGAGTTATAGAATTCCAATAGAAGCCCAGGTTAGATGTCCTGCACATCTAACCTGGGCTTCTATTGGAATTCCATAACGCATATTAGCAAGCCCATTATCGCCGTTTTAGCGGCAATTTCCTGCCGCTAAAACGGCGATAATTTTTACGTGGGTCTTGCTAATATGCCCCTAGATTTCCCTGCACAGAATTTACTGTTCACCTTATCTGCTCCCGGCTGCATGCATTTCAAGCCTGCTCGTGCTTGTCGGCTGCATTCTTTTGTTTGTCTGATGTCTTTTATTAATCTCCTTGCGTCAGCATGCATTTCAAGCGTCCTTGTTTTTCAAAGCCAGGAGACTAAGTGATACATCAGTTAGGGGACCAAAGACGGCTGTCAATGGGTAACACTTATGAATAATTTTCTCTGTGACTTGCTAGCTGCTCTAGCGTGGTGTTGTGTAAATACCTTTTTAAAATACACCTGCCCATGTTTGTTATTTATTCAGCTTTGTGTTACAAACCAAGATCACAATTTTATGCTCAAATGGAGTCCGCGTTGGGTTGGAGTTCATGATAAGGCTTTAGCTCGCATTATGATTTCTCAGATCGTTCTGCTTTTAGTTAGTCTTCTGGATATGGCACGTTGAGTGGGTGGAGACAGACTGTTATTGACCCTTTACAGTGCTTTTCATATCCAATTTAACACCATCTTCTCTTTGATTCAGATCATATATTTACTTATTGCACGCTCATTCGGAAAGTTTCAATTTGCCTCTATTTTTGTACATTTCATTGGCACACCTTAAGCATTGGCAAAATGGGTCAGTAGAGCAAATGAAAAAAATAATAAACCAAAGTAGATTGTGAGCAGTAGGTCATTATTATCATTGGCACTCACTTTGTTTCAAGAATTGATGTGTTTCTCATCTAGACTGCTGTGAGTTTCCTCTTCTTTAGCACACATTGGCTCAGTTTAATTAAGAACAGCAGCAGGGGTGTCCAAATAGCTCCAGGAGAGCCGGATCTATGTCAAAACAGTACCCGCTTCGACTCTGTGAAAGAGTCCAATTTAGTTTATTCGTAAATAACTATATTATGTGGCTGTCCTGGAAAACAGCAACAGATCTGACTGTTCTCAACTTAAGTAGGTAGCCCTTTAGTAAAGCAATATCTTGAATTTCAGCAATTGATTCAACTTAATGCATAGGCGTGCATGTACAAAAGGTTGAAGCACATCTTCACATGTGGATGCACAGATTCATAGAGCCTCCCTCAGCATACTTAACTCCTTTTAGCATATGCACAGACCTCCAGGCACGTGATTTATCTTCACTTGCACTGCGTAGGATTACTTCGAGTTCAGTGGTATTGTATCACCAAAAGCAAAGCATGTGCTAGGATTCTTACACATACGCCATAAGCATTTTAAGAATGTTGTATCATAGTGCTATCATACTGCACAAGTCCTGAATTTCACTGATACCACACACATAACTCCTAAACGCAGGACTAATTAGGCATATTTCTCAACACTGAAAAGCAGTTAAAAGTCAGCTGGGGTTTACCTTTGATTGACTGTGCAATTTTTCTTTTTATTTCATGAAATAAATATTTTTATTGTAACAGGTCAGATCAGGGATTTTTATTTACACATGGGTAAAAAAAACAAGCATGTAAATGTAAGCAAACTTATAAGTAAACAACAAAAGGTACATCAGCCAGGAGCGCACCCCACTGATCATATAATTCATTTTTCCAATAGAATTAAAAAATACCCTACTTATCGGTTTAATAGGCGTCAGCTTTTGCCACCATACATGCCAGTTTGAGTATAAGATTTGTTAAATGTCTGAGGCTAGATTATATCATTATAATGTAATGCTAAGGAAGCATTGGCAAAGTCAATAGGTTTCACCAATGCAAAATCTGTGGACTTTGTCAATGTTTTTATCCATGTTGTAAACCACTTGAGCTTCTGTGCAACATGGCTTATAGTAAGAAAAAAAGAGTGATGATGCACCAGCATTGACTACCTCATAGCACTTTTTTTTCTCTCTAAGCCATGCTGCACCGAAGCTCAACTGCTGTGAAACATGAAAAAAAACATTGACAAAGCCAATAGATTTTGCATAGGTAAAACCTATTGGCATTGCCAATGCTTGTTTTTCATTTGCATTCCATTGGTGTGCGCTTGTGCTGGGTGTACAGTTCGGATATACAGTTGTTTTCATAAGCCCAGAATGCCAGAGGGGGCTAACGGGGTAACTGCTGAATGGAGCCATCAGGCCACTCACCTTTGATTTGCTACCCGTGGTGCTGCTGCTATCACCTTAGCCAACTGGCACGTCATAAAAATGTCCTCCCCACTCTACATTGAGGGGCATATTCACAAGGACTTATCTCCGAGTTATCCCCACCTTAACGCATCAAAAGTGGAGATAGATTCAACACCCCATTCACAAGCGGGTGCAAACTGCAGACATCGCCAGTATCCCGAGATAACTGCCCCAAAATTTACCCCCACGGTGGACACCACCAACTAACCCTAATGAGATGCAGAGTAGGCGTTCCCGTGCAAAAACACACGAAATAACTACAACACCACTTTCACAACGAACTGCCAGATCTGCGATGCGAGTCAAAACCATGCGATAAGCCGCGGTAGCAGCAGGTATTTAACACCTGCCTTTTGCTGGTGTTAAGCAGGACGACTACCTGCAGCATGAAAGGGAGCACAGCCAAGAGCCACATCTGAAGACCCACAGATGCCATGGAGACAATGATCATGCAGCTCCGAGACCCATGAGGGCCACAACACCCACCGCCACCCACCCCAGGCCCGCCACCACCCCAGGACCCGTCCCGCCCCCCAGGAACACCACAGAGGCAGCGTACACAAAGACAGCGAACCCACCTGAAATGCACCTGCCACCCAGACCCAATGCCAGAGGAGGACATTGCCCACTACAGGCCCAAAAGGACAACCATCCCCCGCATCCTGACCCACATCCCCCACCTGCTGACGGTACCAACCCAGCGGACAACCAACATCCCTCCGCAGACAAAGCTGCCTGCTGCGCTGCACATGTCGGCCTCTGGTACCATCCAACCCACAACTGCCAGAGTCGGAGGAGTCACACAGCCAGCCCCATCCAAGGTCATCACACCTGTCCTGGATGCCATCATCAGCCTGGTACCCCAGCACCTCCACTTCACCCACACTGCGCAGGAGCAGCTGGAGACCAAGCAAGGCCCCTACGCCATAGCTGGATTCCCTCACATGTCGGGGCCAATCAACTGCACACATGTACCCCTCGTGCCCCTGCCGACACTGCACACAACTACCACAACAGAAAGCACACGCATCCCATTAATGTGCAGGCAATAGTGGACCGCCCGGGACTCATCAACAATGTCGTGGCCAACTCCCCAGGCAGCGTGCATGATTCTCACATCTCCCAGCGCTCCCAGGATGGCACCCATGGAAATGCAGTGCTCGTTGGTAAGTCCAAAATCAACACACCACACACCTCCAGCCCACAGTCATGCAACTCATGACACTGGCAATGGGCACTCAGCACAACTACATTCAACATGCCACACAACATGCCAACCGACCAGACACGACAACACGACTCCATTGGGAACTTGGCCTTGCCATGCCCACAACCCAGCCACGGCATGGCACCACAGACACACAATAGCAAGATGTGAGGAGAGGCATGGAGCAGGCATGTGCGAGAGCGGCAAGTGACTAAGGAATGTGAACCTACCCAATGCCAGGTGTGGCGTGGAGGTGCCGGACAGACCACAGTGTGCAAACCACGGAAATGGCCATGTGGAGATTAACTGCTGGTGCATGGAGTGTAGTGGCCAGTGGACGCTACCATGTCCCCACAGGCTGTGGGGCAGAACGCAGAGCACGGGCGGAGTGGGTTGGACCTGCGTATGCCAGGCCTGCGTAGGGGTGTGAACAAAAAGCCTGTCGCACTGGGCGTGGTACTCATTCGGAATGGACAACGCGTCTGCCAGGGCGGCGCCTCTCAGCCCGCCACGAGTCCGGCGCCGAGCGCGGCGGGGCCTGCGTCCCTGTCTGCCTGCTGCACCCCAGGCCGCTGGTCCCCAGAGCCGTCATGCCTGCCCCAGCGCACCAACAAGGCTCCGCTCACTTGCCTACACCGGCGTGTGTCAAAGAGGGCCCACCACGTGCCGGTGCAAGCTCCAAGCCCCAGGCCCGCGACCTCTGCAGCCTCCGCAGACCATCGCTGGCCCCCACGACGCTGGCCCACATTACTCCTTTCTCATTGACATACTCCACCTGCGTCCTCTTCGGCTCAGTAGGTCCCACATGTGGAACTGTGTCCTGAGTCTTGAATGGCAGTGACCCCAAGTCCGTGGCAGCGTCCACAGCACTATACTCCCTTCGATCAGTGAAGCATAGTTCTGCATCGCAGGCCTGCGACACGTGGTGCCACTAACCCTGTTCAACGCAAGCCGGCGACAAGTGGTGCCACTAACCCTGTTCAACGCATGCCGGCGACACGTGGTGCCACTAACCTTGTTCAACGCAAGCCAGGCGACACGTGGTGCCACTAACCCTGTTCAACGCAAGCCGGCAACACGTGGTGCCACTAACCCTGTTCAACGCAAGCCGGCGACACGTGGTGCCACTAGCCCTGTTCAATGCAAGCCGGCGACACGTGGTGCCACTAACCCTGTTCAACGCAAGCCAGCGACACGTGGTGCCACTAACCCTGTTCAACGCAAGCCGGCGACATGTGGATGAGGGCTCAGGCCTACACTGCGTTCCAGTAGGTCCCACATATGGAACTGTGTCCTGAGTCTTGAATGGCAGTGACCCCAAGTCCGTGGCAGCGGCCACATCACTGAACTCCCTCCGATCAGTGAAGCAAAAGTCTGCTTCGCAAGCTGGCGACACGAGTTTGTGGGCCCCTGCAGGCTACTGGCTCAGGCCTACACTGCGCTCCAGTCGGTCCCACATCCAGCACTTAGTCATGATTCATGAATGGCAGAGTCCATACAAGTGAACGCATGGAGAGGAGTAAGAGGAAGATGCGGCTCAGTCCGGATGAAAGCAGGATCCTAGTCACGGAGGTGACCGAACACTAGCAACAACTGACCTGGTGCCATCAACCCTGTTCACCGCAAGTCCGCGTACCATGGTGCCACTGAACCTGAACTACGCAGGTCTGTGGGACCATCCAACGTATGCCGGCGACACTCGGTGAATGGCCCCTGCTGACCGCTGCCTCCGGCCTACACTGCGGTCAAGTAGTTCACACATGTGGAACTGTGTCTTGGGTAAGATGTGGAGGAGTCCACACCATTGGACACGCCTCATCGCAGGCGGCATCCCCTATCAGCACTGGTGCCACTAACTCTGTGCGCAATAACTCATGGGCACTTTCTGGTTGGACTTTGGTGGCGTCTGAGTCCATGGCCTGGGGGTTGTCTGCATCATCATCTGGTTGGACCGGACTTGGTGTCAGACATGTCTGTTCCATTCACCTCCACCATAGTGACTGTTTCAGCGTGGTTCTGCCCTCTGCATCATGCCCTGGGGGTACACCTTCCAATGTCCACCGAGACACTCCCCGACAACCCCCTTTGTCATCTACGGAAACCTGCTCTGCTCTCGTGGCCCTGCCCCAGTGCACCACAAGTCAGCGGCCCATGGCGGTAGGCCCATGCAGGACGCTGTGCATCCGGGGCCACTAACTCTGTGCAGCACAAGTAATGGGGCCTTTATAGTTGAATGGGTGTGTCCTTAACGATGTACACTGTTGTCGTTTTTTGACTGCACCAGGCACTCCATGACGGCTGGTGTGCACACACCCCCACACACATCCAACACAGGTGTCACTCGACATGTGAGCCTGCTAATAAAAGTGGCCAGGCGCATGTGCCCGTAGCCATTCCCACCATCTAAGCAAGTGTGTCTGTGTGGTCATTATGTCAGCATGATGTGCCCGAGCCCTGCAACATCACAGTGTGCTGTCTTCAGCGGAAGGTAGCATGTCACCTCAGCAGTGGCTAAGACCTTGGACATGTGGCTTCGCCCGCCCCCCTGCATGCACATGTGACGTGTGCTGGTCTGGCGTACATCAGGTCAGCGCAGGGGTGTGCTGATTCGGCAGGGGGATCAGGACGTGGCTCCGGTCTGGCCTTGAGCAGGAAGTGCAGTAAGTGTGTCTCTGTGTTGGGGTATTGTCGCCACCAGGGCCACAGTAGTCGATGTTGCAATGTTGCATGCACCAGGAGGGTGGTCACGCACGTACGGGGAAATGTAGGAGCACAAGACCGCTCGGGGTCTTGGCACATGCATGCCTAGTGTTATGTGTATCAGTCCTGCGAATGCATAAGTCAGTTGCCTAGCCTCTATCGCAGCGCAATCACAGCCAGCCATGGACTGTACACCTGTGTCCGCCCTGTCCGGACCATTGGCCTACACTCACATGGCCACACACCCTCAAAGGCCAGCTTCACGGTGTTGTTGGCATGCCACTGGACATGCGCGGACAGGCATTACAATGGTGTGCCGTAGGAGTGCACGTGGTACAACAGCGCAGCGCACACAAGTGTGGGGGCTTGTGGGAGGGAGGAGCAGCTGTGAGGCAACGTAACACACAGTGAGGCCTCTCATGTGCCACGTGCTGGGCATATCATCCATGATTCCCTGGGTCGCAGACATCTCACCACACCCACGACAGGCCTCTGTACATCTAATGTATGCATGCAGATGGTGAAGTACTGTAGGGATGAAAGGTCCTTTGTCTAAACTATCAGGCGGTAGCACATCTGCAGCTCCGAGCTGGAACTTGCATGTGGCCAGCACCCCCTGACAGATACGATAGCATTTGCTTGCGACTCCCACACTACGCACTGCCCGACGTGAGACCAACGTGTACGCATCCCACATGCAGGAGTCCTTGGTCATAGTCAGCATGTGTGATATGGCCTTCACACGTACTCCCACCCCACCCCAGGTCTGCAGCCGTTGCACACAGACACTGCTCATTGCTCCGAGCTGTGCCATTTCATCCACAGGACTGGCACAGGCCAAGCCAGTGCAGCTTCAAGCAGAGCCACTGACGCAATGGCAGACCATCCCGGACACATGCTCATCTGCAGTCACGTGGACCTGTACCGTGCACGTCTGCTGCATGTACTGGGGGCACTGCCGTTGGCAGTGCTGCGGATCAGTTACCGGCTGGGCTTCCGCCTTGCGAACGTCACCTGCGTGCAGCCTGTGTTGCATTGTCGCTTGTGCATATTCGAGTGGACCATGGATGTCTGCCTCTCCAACGTGACGGTAGCTGACCTGGATTTCGACGTGTGTGTGCGCCCCCTGTTGGCCCACGACCAGGAGTGTCACCGTGATACCCGTTTATGGCATGCCTGGATGTTTGGCATGCATTCTGGCAACTGGACCTGGGAGATTGCACGGGCCGTCATGTGCAGTGATCACATTGAGCCGCTCCCCGATTGGGCTTTGGTGGAAATTGGGGCCAGGGGTTGGAGTCAGCACATCTGTCCGGGACAGCTGATGGATTATGTCGCCGACATGTTAGATGTGGAGGACAACGATCTCTCATTGGAAATGTTGGCTCACGCTGCTGCACTCGCGTTCATGGACGAGTGACACGGTACCTGCAGCCACAACTGGATGTGACCCATTGCACGTGTCCCGAAGCCTGGTTGCATGTTGAGGATTTGGTCACATGTCCCAAGACGACAGTGGACATGGCTGCATTGGCCTGGACTCCTGATCCATGAGCGGACAACCAACGCGGGTTGGCACTGACTTGTGTTGGTGATGGACTCCCCGGGGTGGACATGGGCGCTTTCCAACGTTCCTCATTCAGACATGCTGCTGCATTGTTCTGCATGTCGTGGCACTTCTCTTGGCCGTACTGACACGCACTTGTTGATAAAGTTTCCGCACTTTCACTTGTCTCCAAATGTGTTGAGTCTTGATTTGTAGGCCAATGTGTGTGTCACGGCCTATCTGGATCCCTGCCATACGTGCATTGCTACCCCATCAGGGCTGTGGGTTGGTACTTGTGCATTATCATGTCCCTGTTTCGTGCTTTGCCAGATGCGTATGGCCATTTCCCGGCCACAAGCAGGTGCACTTGTGTCCTGTGTTCGGTTGTGCAAATGTTGCTGTTCGTACCACATTGTGTTCGATGTTGGGGTGCTCTGCATCCTATGTGTGTGTGCTGCATTGTGTGTGAGATGTCCCTTTAGCTCTGATTTGGCTCACCCTTCTCCCTTTCAGGTAGTGTGGTTTTCACTTCTGTGCTTGTTCCCTGGTGTGATATTGCCGGGTTGTGTGACTTGTGCACTTGGTTGGTGTTGTTACTCTTGGGCATGGTTTGTCTGCAGTTGTGCTGTGCTTAATTGTGCATGTGTGCCATTGTGCCCATCTCCTCCCGTCCCCCCAATCCCTGGTCGTTCCTCTCCCTGTTGCTGTTGTGTCTGTTGATTTTGAGCAGTTTCCGCTCCCCGACTCCTGCCACCATCTCCAGACTGATGTGGTGGACACCATTTCCTCCATGTCATCCAGCTCCTGGTGTGACACTGGACTCCCACCTCCGGTGTGCATTGCTGCCTTGTGGTTGTTAGCGTGTTTCTGCTTGTTTGTGCGTTTCGCATCATTCCAGCTGTTCTGGTTTTCTTCCATTGTCCTCCTCCGCTCTCAGGCTGCATTCACCTTGTCCACGATGGCCTGCCATGTACAATGTTTTGTTGCCAATGGGGCTTGTGGGGTTGTGTACTGGCTCCGGTTGCCTCCATTGTGCTTCGCTGTTGGTTTCTGTTTGGTTTGTCTTTCTTTTTCAGGCTTTTGTTGTTCTTATTCCCGCCTGCCGTGTGTGTGTCGTGGGCCTGGCGCTGCTTATCACTGCTTTCCTCATCGCGAATGGGCTCATCGCACATTTTTTGGTGTTGAGGTTTGTGTTTTTATCTCTGTCGAGGTGGTTGTATCTCGGACATTGGACGCGTTTTCGGCAGACTATCGCATGGTACCGCCGTGTTGTGAATTCCACGTTAACACAGGGTTATTTTCCCGTGATAGGCCGCGATGTGCAAAGTTGCGTTAACATTTTTGGGAGATGTTTAGCGCACGTTCTTGTGAATATCCCCCTGAGACTTTGCTCTTCGCCTGACATGCACATTGGCAAGATCATCACACAAGTTCCCTCTACCCAGAGAGAAATGGAATCTACCTTCTGGGCAATAGTCCCCTGATCCAGAGCTCACAGTCCTGCGAGCAACTCACACCCCAAAACAAAAATAAATAAATAATTTATGTTGGCAAAATATCACAAAAACAATATTCAAAATACTTTCAAGCACATATGATCCAAACACAAAGAGGAAATGTAAAACATTAATCCTATCATATCATAATAATAAAGTGCTTATAAATAATGTGCTTTCATTACTCCGATTTAGAAGTAGCAGCGTGCACAAATGTATTTACAGCAAGCAAACAGCAAATGTATTTAGCAGCGCACAATTGAAAAAAAGTTCCTCTGAAGGATCCTTATCCAAGCATAATCAACAAAGGTGTATGAGTAGGTGTCATAGAAACAGAAAGAAAAAATGTAAAAAATGCATGCGTGTTGGTGGAAAGGCCCTGTCACACAGACAACACAGGTATTTTAGTGAAACTCATATGGCTCGACAAGCGACTAACTATTAAATGGACCCGTAGATTCCTATTATTGGAGTAAATAAGCCCAGCAAAAAGAGTTTTCGATAAATTGACTACTTATAATAGGAATAACACCTCTAATAGAAGATTTGTGTAACTTCTCACTGTAATTTCACAATGGAAGAGGACATTGCTTGTATGTGGGCAGTACTCAGAGGCAAGCAAGCCAGCCGCCATATTCACAATACCCCTTCAGCCAAGCTGGCACACGGTTTGTTCAATATACTTTTACCTTAGAATAAGACCTTTCCAACTAAATAATTATACTCACAATTGATGTAAAAGCGTTGCAAAAGAATTAGTTAAACGGGCTAACCACAGAACCAATAGAGCGCACGTATTTCTGTGTGCTCTTCAATATAATAACACAAATTCTTCATTGGTTACAAAATTTGGGATTGAGCTTGGAAGGATTAGTCAGAGTGCTTGCACAACTGCAAACCCACCAGTTGCCACATCATACATACGGCGTATTTTCCTTGTTTGCGCCGGGTGCACCTTTTAAATGGTGCGCCTGGCGTAAACAAGGAAAATGCACCATATTAGGATGAATGGGGGCAGCCCATTCATGTGAAGAACAGAGCGGCTGCTTGGAAGCCACTCTGTGTTTCACAGTGCAGGGGGCAACCCGCCTGCACTTTTAAGGGGGGTTAGAGATCCCCCTGCAGGTGGGTGCAGTGAGTGACTGCACTCACCGGCAAGGGAATGTCTGGGGGGTCCATGGGACCCCCTTTTCCCCTCCAGAGGGCTGCCATCAGGGGGTGCACTGACAGTGCGCCCCCTTGACAGCTACTTTGCCTCTGCACTCACGTCTGTAATACAGCGCAAGTGCAGAGGCAAAGGGATTCCCTCGTTTGCATGTGGCCACATCCCCATGCAAATGAGGGAACGCCCTCTGTTCATAGCAGTGGCACTTTATGTGGGCAGCACTATCAGTATTTCAGAAAGAGACGAACAGGTGTCTGCGGCAACTTCTGTAATACCAAAGTGCCCCTGGGGGCCTCAAAGTTGGCGCACACACCCATTGTGCCCCCGGGCACTTCTGTAAAATGTCCCCAGGTCAGACACCCTAAGACAGCCCATTTAGGAAACAGACAATAAATACCATAGAGAATACTGGTTGTCAAGTGGTGAGCAATAAAGATCGTTTTACAGTTTCATTACATATTTATCATATTTATCTATGAATACATTAATTCTAGAATATATATTTGGTTCCACAATGAAGTTTATTATAAAACAGATTTCAAACTGGTTTTACATTAGAAAACACCATATTGCGCAACAGCAATAGAAATTTTTTTAAATCTTTTTAATTGTGGATGTAACTCTTGTGAATCTTCTCTATAACAGTCAAAACGGTTTTCACAGCACCCGGCCACTTTTTCAGGGCTGTATATATCCAATAATATTAATGAAAACGAAAAGGAAAAAGGGAAAAATATGTAAAACCACTTCAATAATACAAACACAAATACATGCACTACTACACAAACGGTACAACATTACATTAAAATGTTTGTGTTTTATAACGAGGTGTTCTAAACCACATTAATATATAAATAATTATCTTTATTTAAAAGTTATTCTAGTCAGCATCTTTCAAATCAACTTGTGATTGTTGAATATATAGATTTCTGTGAATTGTTCAATAGACTCTCAACTCTGCAGGAGGATGAAATATCAAGGTTCAATTCTTGGGTATGCAAGTTTATTTGGTTGATTTTTTTCCACATATGTTTTATATCATAATGAAACCGATTCTCGGTTTTGTCTTGGATTAGTTATCCCGTTTCACAAACAGACTCAATTTATATAAAAGAATATTCTTACAAAAATATTTCTCACAACCTGCATTTGAGGTCATACCCACACGTCTGTTTGTTCTGTAAGTTTATTTTAAAATATTATTTAATCTAGTTCACGTTTTCTATTTGTCCCAAATTCTTTTCAACCTGCCCAATCATCAATCTTCTTATTGAGATTTCACACTCTGGGGTACATGTGCAAGAACTGCCACTAACTAGCGTTAGCGTTAGTTAGTGGCAGTTTTCTTAACACGGCCTATCGCCCAAAACTATCGCACTGTTAGCGTTAGCGATGTATTTACAATACGTCGCTACATGGCAATAGTATCAGCTAGCCGCGGTGAAAACTGCCACTAACACTTTCGTCAAGGCGATAAAAAGTTTGACCCTAGCGTGAGAAAAGTTACGAAAGGCCAATTAGACGCAAAAAACACTCACGTTAGTCAGCTCAACGTGCAGTTTTTTGCCTCTAGAGGCAAAAATAGCCTATAAATCCACCTCCAATGAAAAATAGGAAATAAAAACAATCTAATGCAGAATGGAGGAGCCAGGGCCAAGTTCAGCACAGATCAACAACCCCCCCAATCCCCCCAACAGCCAGGATGACCAACGAGAGTCCCAGGGGAAGAGGAAATGCAGATTCAGGGCTACATGTATGAAAAGAGGCGCATCGCTGGGAAAAACCAGTCATGCATCACTTTTCATAGCGCCCTCCTTGCAACAGCATGGCAGCCAAAACCTTGAAAGCGCGGACAGCCCGGGGCCCAGAGGCCTCGCTGGGCCTGCATCTGTGACCCGGAGTGGGAGGCAGAGGTGCTGTGGAGTTGCTGGGCCATGGCGGTAGACATTGAGGTGTCGGCGATCGCCCTTACATGGTGGTGAAGTCTGGAAGGTCACATAGAGACCCATTGCTGACCTTTGTGAGAAGACTGCCTGCCGCCACTTGAAGCTGTGAACGGTAGAGGCACTGCTGCACACCAATGTAGAGAGGTCTGCATCGCACACCATGCACCACCAATACACCAGGGTGCACAGAGGAGATTACCAATGGTGGTCCGCACCTCTCTGCATCACAGGCCGGAGGATGTTTCACTGGCCGGACGCTGTGGAGGGTGAGGCTCCTGAGCTGTGCCAAACTTGTGTGGTGGGAGCGCTGCAACTTCACGCCTAAGGGGGCCATGTTGCATCACCTGGATTGGGAGGTTCCCCAGCTGATTTTGCGGCAACTGCTGTACCCAGGCTTGTGAAATCCTGCCTGGCTGAGGCTCCTGCTGGCTGAGTCACAGATTCAGAGAGAGTGTCAATGTCCAGGTGAGGAGAAGGTGGGACGCGTAGCGGAGGAGGCCGGGGGGCGAGTCGGGCCCAGGCCTAGTGCATGTGGGTGACTCATACCATGCCCTGAGCAATCCCTGCACTGCGGCTAACTTGCATCACCGAGGGCACCACACAAGACTGGTGGGGGACTCCACTAACTGGCTAAAGTCACTGAGATCGGCCATTGGTGGCAGTGGGTGCCAGGGACACGGGGCTGGTTCTGGCACAGGCACTTGGGTATGCAGCTTGATCCGCTGTTACTTGCTGGGGAACTGGGGACCACAGAATTGGGTCACCACTGTTAGATCGGAAGAGAAAACTGGGTGGTGCTGCCTTCCTTGCCCCATGTTAGTTTGCTTTTGGGTGTACGGGGGGCTAACCCTTAGTGGACTTCCTCTCCCCACAGCGCTGCATCGTCTGGTTGCTGCTGCTGTGCCCATCTGCTGCTGCTGGTTCCTCTGACCCGGAGGTCAGGTGTTCGAGTCCCTCCTCCACCCCCAGGCTCCTGCCTGTGCCTCATCCCTGGTGGTCCAGTGGTAGAGTGTTCCTGTTCATCTTTCTGCTCTTCTCCATTGCTTTTCTACCTTTCTTTTTATTTCATTGCTTTTTTTGGCTTTGTTTTTCCTGTGCTTTCTAGCAGTTCCTTTTTCCCTATCCTCTCCCTCGTTGCTGCTACAATCCCCTGGGTCCCTGCCCCCTCCAGTGTCCTTTCCTGTGTTTCCCGCCTCCCAGCTGTCCAGCCCCGATGCAGCACTACTTAATGGTGGACGCTGTGCAGCCATGCGCAGCGAGCGTGCCACTGGTGACCTGGAGGCAAGCCCGTCTGCGTCTGTCCACCGCTGTACTGCACCCAGCACCAGGGACCCTACCTCTCGGACACTCCACCGCTACGACGCCAGCACCCTCCTCACCCTCAACCCTGGATGCCATGCCGCCTGCCATCTATCATCACCAAAGACGACCCTTGCACCCTGCGCCTGCTGAAACTGCAAACGCGCCTCCTGCCACATCAGCACACCAGCGCCTCTTGCCGCCCAGCCGACCAACAGCGCACCCGACCACCTCAACTGCATCCTCCTCAACATGTGGTCCCTCCACAAATACGCCACAGAAATCTGGGACTTCCTCGACACCACCTCTTCAGACATCGCCTTCTTCACGGAAACCTGGACCAACCTCTGCTCCTGACCAGACATTGCCATCGCCATCCCTGACGGCTACGGAGGAGGCATTGCCATTGTCTACAAAAGCACACTCTGACTGACCACGCACTCTAATGAACCAACGGTGACCATGGAACACCTCCACTTCCAGATCCCCAATACCACCTTCCGCAGCACCCTCGTCTACAGGCCCCCTGGGCCACGAACCCCCATTCACCGATGCCATTGTAGACCTCATCGCTAACCCTGGGGGTAAAATCCTCTCTGCACGCGGAGTTTGCGGATTTTTGGCAACTCTGCGTTCCGCGTAGAACGCAGAGCTACCGAAAACTCCGCGCTCCGCAGCGGAGCAGAGTTTTTTTTGTGTTTGTGCTCTCAAAATGCATTTTTGCGCGCGCAAGAGCGACTTACCGGGATGCCTGTGATCGCCGATGAGATTTCCCATCTGTTCACGAGCACCACGAGAATTGGTAGCCGGCCGCACGTTCCCGCAAGCCTGTGCGTTCGCGAACACATCGTTCGGGCGCGCCATCGGACTTCCAGCGGACGTTTTTTGAAGCTCGCGATCCCGAACACGCAGAATTTGCAATCGGGAGAAGAATCTCTCTCGAGCAGCATCAAAACCTTCTCGAAATGGTGATTTGGAATATAAAAACTCCTCAGATTGACATTTGGCTGTACTTTTTTGTGCAAGGAGTCCTTTATCTTTTTTTACTTTTATTTGAAGAGGAAGGAAGTGCCCCAGAGTCTCCAGCTTCCTTTTCCTGTCCAGCTGGCTCCTCCCACTACTTTGTCCATCTCCTGTTCACTTTTCATTTGGATTTGGAGCTGGAAGGATCACTCTTTGTGGTTGCTGCATCATATATCATTGGATTTGAGGACTTTTGAATCTGAGATTTCACAAGTAAGTTGGAAAATTGGTGTTGTTTGTTTGATTGGGGCATTGCACCTACTTTTTTTGTACTTTTCCTCTTTTTTTAAAATGTATTGTGGTGGGTAGCCTGTAGTTCAGTAGGGGCCTAGTTGTTTCTTTGTAAGTAATTTTTTATAAAGGAAACATGTTGCACAGTTCACTGCATTTTCTCCAGCTTTTGAAATTAATTAATTTGCAATATTTATTTAATTCACTAGCCCAGTAGTCTGCCAATACTATAGGCCTTTCAGCCAGTAGGCCCAGAGCTACTCATGGGTGCATGAAACAACTGTTTCTGTGGTGTCTGTTGAATTTAACCATCATTTAGGGCATGGATGGCATTGGATTGAATAGCAAAATGTGTTTTTGGGGGGTATTTCACTTTTTTCGTGTGTGTTAAATAAATGCCTTTGTTGGATGTGTGTGGTGTGGTTGTTGTGTAACTTGCAAACCTTTTTTAGCCCTGTGGTTTTTTGTTTTTGCATTGTTGCATTAAAGCTGTGTTGTTTAACATGCCTCCTTTGTCTGGCCATATGGGGCCTGCTTGAGTTCATTGTTTTCCAGGCCTCCTGCTTGTTGTGAGTGACCATGTGGCTGGTGGCCATTTTGTGGTGGTAGTTAGTGTGCTGCTTTTGCCATAAGCCTGCATGTCTATCCTTTGTTCCTCTTGGCTTACTTCTTCTTGTTGTTGTGGCCTGGCCATGTGGCTGGTGGCCATTTTGTGAAGGCAGCCAGTGTGCTTTTGCCATAGGCCTGCATTGTCTGTCTTCCCTTTCTTGCTGTTGGAACTTGTGGTGACCTGGCCATGTGGCTGGCGGCCATTTTGTGAAGGCATCCAGTGTGCTTTTGCCATAGGCCTGCATTGTCTGTCTTCCCTTTCTTGTTGTTGTGGCCTGGCCATGTGGCTGGCGGCCATTTTGTGAAGGCAGTGGGTGTGCTTTTGCCATAGGCCTGCATTGTCGGTCTTGCCTTTCTTGTTGTTGTGGTGGCCTGGCCTGGCCATGTGGCTGGCAGCCATTTTGTGAAGGCAGCCAGTGTGCCTCTGCATTAGGCCTGCAAGCCTTCTTTGTGGTGCCCATGCCTTGTTGTTTATTTGCATGCAATTTTTTCTTCTTTTACCCAGCAAAAAATGCAGCACAGTTCACTACATTTTCTAATACATTTGTAATATTATTGATTTGAATTGATTCACTTTGTGGCCTAGTCTGCCAATGGGTTTTCCAACCAATAGGCCCAGAGCTACTCACTAGGGTGCATGAAGCAACTGTTTTTGTGGTGTATGTCGAATTTAAACTTCATTTAGGTCATGGATGGCATTGGATTGAACTGCAAAATGTTTTTTTTTGGGTATTTCACTTTTTTCATGTGTGTTAAATAAATGCCTTTGTTGGATGTGTGTGGTGTGGTTAGTGTGTAAGTTGCAAACCTTTTTTAGCCCTGTGGAGTTTTGTTTTTGCATTGTTGCATTAAAGCTGTTTTGTTTAGCATGCCTCCTTTGTCTGGCCATGTGGCCTGCTTGAGTTCATTGTTTTCCAGGCCTCATGCTTGTTGTGAGTGACGATGTGGCTGGTGGCCATTTTGTGGTGGTAGTTAGTGTGCTGATTTTGCCATAAGTCTGCATATATTTCCTTTGTTCCTCTTGGCTTACTTCTTCTTGTTGTTGTGGCCTGGCCATGTGGCTGGCGGCCATTTTGTGAAGGCAGCCAGTGTGCTTTTGCCATAGGCCTGCATTGTCTGTCTTCCCTTTCTTGTTGTTGTGGCCTGGCCATGTGGCTGGTGGCCATTTTGTGAAGGAAGTCAGTGTGCTTTTCCCATAGGCCTGCATTGTCTGTCTTCCCTTTCTTGTTGTTGTGGTGGCGGCCTGGCCATGTGGCTGGCGGCCATTTTGTGAAGGCAGCCAGTGTGCTTCTGCATTATCCCTGCAAGCTTTCCTTGTGGTGCCCATGACTTGTTGTTTATTTGCATGCAATTTTTTCTTCTTTTACCCAGCATAAAATGCAGCACAGTTCACTTCATTTTCTAATACATTTGCAATATTATTGATTTGAATTGATTCACTTTGTGGCCTAGTCTGCCAATGGGTTTTCCAACCAATAGGCCCAGAGCTACTCATTAGGGTGCATGAAGCAACTGTTTTTGTGGTGTCTGTCGAATTTAAACATCATTTAGGTCATGGATGGCATTGGATTGAATTGCAAAATGTGATTTTTTTGGGTATTTCACTTTTTTCGTGTGTGTTAAATAAATGCCTTTGTTGGATGTGTGTGGTGTGGTTATTGTGTAACTTGCAAACCTTTTTTTAGCCCTGTAGATTTTCGTTTTTGCATTGTTGCATTAAGGCTGCTTTGTTTAGCATGCCTCCTTTGTCTGGCCATATGGCTTGCTTGAGTTCAATGTTTTCCAGGCCTCATGCTTGTTGTGAGTGACCTTGTGGCTGGTGGCCATTTTGTGGTTGCAGTTAGTGAGCTGCTTTTGCCAGCCCATAGGCCTGTATGTCTTTCCTTTGTTCCTCTAGGCTTACTGCTTCCATCCCCATTGCCAGCTGCAGCTCCCTGAATGCTGCATCCCACGTGATGCACAATGCCAAACAGGTTCCATCCATTACATTTGTATTTTTGTTTTTGTTCTTCTTCTTGCCTATCCTTCCTGAGTGTACACAGTACACCATGAAAGCCCTTGTTGTCAAAGTCTCACAAATGGCTACACTGTTGTTATGTTTGTTTAATAACTGAGTTAATAAAATGTAATAATATTAATAATAACACTAACAAGTGTCACCACACACTAAGTTATATATTATATTTGTTTGTTTGTACTATTAGTAATTGAACCACAACAATAAATGCCACGTTTCACTGATGATCTTCTTGCTTCTTTGCTTTTAGGTGCACAAAAGAGGAGAAGGGGTCAACACCCATTGTACTGCCAGACAGAAGTCCTGCTGCGCACAACGTCACGTGACGTGTGACCACAGACATCTCTTTAACTTGTGCCACTGCGTGCTGCTGACATCTGAAGAAGATGGCCCCAAAGAAATATACCAGGTCCTCCAGTACCAAGAAAGTTGCCATTGAGAAAAAGGAACTGCCACTTACCAAGACTTGTGAGAAACAAAAAGTTTTGCCTGCAGCAACGGTGTCCGGGGAGCAAGCTGGGAGCAGCACCCCCGCATCAGTGGACCAACCCCACCAACCTAGGCCCAAGCCCATGTCTGTCAGAGAGGCAGCCAGTCTAATCATGACAAGGCCAACGAGCAGAGATGTTGAAATTGACTTATCATTATTGCAAAGTAGTACCCAATCAATGCAGGAAACTCAGCTAAGTGGACAACAACAGCCGCAACCCCCGCCCACAATAGTAGTTGTTCCTCCTGACGTAGGGGCAGTTCAGGAAATTGAGCTTCCTGCAGAGGAAGAAGAAGAGCAAGCCACTCTTTCAGAAGATCCATTGTCTTCCAAATCCCCAGCAAGGAAAAGGAGGGTTAGTACATTGAGTTCTTCTGCAAGCCCCCCTTCTGATGATCAAGACACCACTTGGATCCCCCACCTCAGTCTGAGAGTGAGACACGCGACGAGACAAGGCTAGGGAAAAGGAAGGTTCCAGAAAGCCTTAGAGTTATGGAGGTAGATGTAGAAGAGGAGGATGATGATGATGACGAGCCAGTCATCATGGACATTAGTCCCGCCCCAGTGGAGACTGACATTACCCCATCTCAAATTGCTGTGAGGGATGTGGCACGGATACCACCAACACAGATAACATCAACACCACCTCCAGCTGCCATATTAGCATTTTCAAAGGCCCGGCAGCGACCTACATCCAGCACAACCACCGCAGTAGAAGTAGGTACTGCAGAGAGTCAAATTCCATGCCCACCTACCAGTTCACCCGGCATTGGAAGTGGCACCAGCAGCTCCAGAAAGTTCAGCTCCCCGGTTTGGGACTTCTTTTCAGTTAGCAGGAAGGAGGTGAACATTGCGATATGCTCCATTTGTGGACAAGGTGTTAGTCGGGGTAAGCTTGGTACAAACTATGGTACTGGAGGCCAAACAACCCATCTGAAAAAACACCACATGATCCAGTGGGAGGCGCACCTTAGCGCCCAAAAAACTGCACCCATTGTTGTTGGTGGGGATGAAGGAGTAGAAGATCCGATCATGGTGGAAGGTGAACAAGAGGGAGACATTTTTTCTGGTACACAAAGTAGCCCTGTCCCCAGCAGTCCAGTGGTACCGGCCAGATCCACATCAGCAACATCGCAGTGGCACAAGAGCAAGAGTCAGGCTGAGACACCAAGGGGTCCCAGGCAAGAGAGTACCGCAACGAAACGTGTGTTGAGCCTAACAACATCTGGCGTCAAAAAGATGTCACCTGCATCAGTGGCACCCAAAAACAAAAAAATCCAGGCTACCATTGTCAGCATGTTTAGGTCGGAGGGGCAGTATGAACGCAACCACCCAACAGCACGTTTGTACAATGCGAAGCTGACTAAAATGTCAGCGCTGGACCTTCTCCCTTTTTCTTTTGTGGAAGGGGTGGGTTTTCTTGAATTTGTGACAACCATCTATCCAAAATGGAAGGTTCCCAGCTGGTCCTATTTTGCCAGAGTTGCTGTTCCAGCACTACATCGCGACGTGCTGGAATTGCTTGGACAAGCTTTGCAGCAGAGTGCTGTTCACACTATCCACCTGACAACAGACATGTGGACCAGTTGCCAAGCCACTGATTACATGTGCATCACTGCACACTGGATCTCTTTTGTGGGGTTTGAGAAAAAATATCTGCAGGTGTTGACACTGCTGAGATTTTTAATGCCACTCGGAAATATGCAACTGTAGCCATGTTCGCCATGGAGCAATCTCATACTGCTGCAAACATTTTGGAAGAGTTTATCAGCAAGGTCTTTGAATGGCTGCACCCAAGAGGGCTTAACATTGGTTTTGTTGCCACGGACAATGGCAGTAATATAGTTAAGGCCATGGCCGATGGTGGTTATTTCAGGGTCCTGTGTTTGGCGCACTGCATTAACATCATTGTTCAAGACTTTCTGAAAATAGAGAACCTGAGTCAGCAACTTACTGACCACCTGCAGAAGAATCTGCACATATTTCAGCCATTCTTTTAAAGCCCGGAAACAGCTGAGGATCATTCAATGTGAGCATAGAGTGCCAGTTAAAGCACTCATCCAGGAGGTGCCAACACATTGGAACTCAACTTATTACATCTTTGAATGTCTCTTTGAGTAGTACAGACCAATCAATTAATATGTCATGCAAAGAGCGGATGCTACTGTGAAAGGAATGACCGTTGAGATGGACCATTGGGGCCTAGTTAAATGCCTGACAGAGATGCTACTTCCTTTCTAGCTCTTCACACGTGAAGTCAGCAAGGAGCACTGTACTATGGGCCAAGCTATCCCATTGTTGCACATGCTATAGGAACAGCTGAAGGGGGTGTCTGCAATGTACCCAGGTGTGGAGGAAAAAAAAGAAGCATATGAGTTGATGGAGAGCTTAACCCTTCGCTTATCTGAAAATACAAGGGTGCAAACAGGCATTGTGTCATCCAACCATTATATTTGTGCCACAATTCTGGATCCACGGTACAAAGCAGTACTGAATACTAACACATTGATTCCTTTTTCAGAAGTGGATGTTGCCAAGTACAAAACTTGGATAGCTGCGGGAGCCAGTAGCTTAGAAAAAGAACGGCTGGGAATCAGAGGCCCGCAACTCCAGCCCAGAACAAGTACTGCAGGGCAGCTGGCGTCAAGTTCAACTTCAGAGCCTGAGGGCAGTGCGGTTGGCTCACAGCAGTCAAAACCACCAACAACACCAAGAACAACATCAACAACAGCAAGAACAGGATCATCAGCCCCAGTAAAATCGGCACAGGAATGGTATGTACGGCAAGGGCTTGTTAGGTCCAGTGCTGAGGCAAAGGCAAAAGAGGCAGAGCAAAGTGGAGAACCCCTGAGCATTGAGTGGATGGTCCAGGCCTATCTGGATGACCCAACAGAGGTCTACATTGATCAAAACCCATTGGTGTATTGGTTTTGGAAAAGGGGCCAATGGCCAGTGCTCAGCAGGCTGGCGATAAACTATCTGGCTTGCGTTGTCGCAAGTGTCTCTTCTGAGCGTGTTTTCAGTGCTGCTGGTGCCGTTGTAAAAGTGAAAAGGACCAGTCTCTCGCCCCAAAACGTGGAGAGGTTAACCATGATCAAAATGAATCAGCACTTTATACCACCAGATTACACCATACCTGAAGTAGCACAACAGGAAGATGATGACAGCGACATAGGTCATGGAAGTAGTGTGTTAGATGACCTACTTCTGGGTGAACCACCAGAGTTTGAGGACAAGCTCTACTTCCCTGACAACTAGGTTTTCAACTTGTTACTTTTTCTTTCTTCCTTATTTACTTTCATTATTTGGGTGTGTCTGTCTTTCTGGTTCGAATCACAACAAATCCATTACCACCGTCCTACTCTTTTATTGCCAGATTGGAGTTGCAACTGTGTGCATTCATTAAAGAAGTAAGTCCACTCCTCCGAGTCCTGCTCCAGTCCACTCCTCCAGTCTTGACTCACCCTAAATCAATGTATCTCAAGCCAGACATTGGATGGAGAATAGTATAAGAAATGTGTGCTTGCCTCATCGAGTCCCTCCAAAGAACATGACTAATTGACTATAGCTATCCTCCTTTCTGAGCCGAGAGGGACTGCCCCTTAAGAACAGGTAATGATGATGGCATGCATTGGACGCTGACTCTGAGTGATTGGTGTTTGTGTTGTTGTTGTGCATGAATTGTACTAGTGGTTAATCTATTCTACACACAAACAGTGAATCAAGTAAATGTTTCCCTTCTTGTTGTTTAATAACAAAATTGTACTTCTACTGCAGGCCGATCCATTGCATTTTTGAACATGGAATCTGGACTCACTCGGTACACTACAGAGTTGGACACCATGATGACCATACCATACTCGTCGCAGTCAGTCAGTAGGATCAGAGATGATTGATGGAATAACTCGGGGCATTTCATGAAGTGGCCTAAAAGGTAAACAAGTCAACAACAACCACAGCAGACCTACATGTCTGTGTAGTGGTGGAGGCGAGTGTAGTGGTATGACTGACAGCGGTGCAATGATTTAGTTACTTAATTTGGAAAATGCTATGTTGCTGTATATGTGTGCTCTGTCTGGCTCAAAAATCTAAGCTAAGTGGAGGTTGGCTGCTCTGTCCTGCTGTTGTTGTAGGTTAATGCTGGAAACAGAGTAGACATGATTTAGCCATGCCGCCTCTGAAAGTGTTCTTGTTGCACTCCTCTGTAATTTATGCATTTTAACTTTACTTTTCTCCTTGATTTTTCAATATCCCTTTTGTTTTTCCATCTACACTTACAGGCCGGCCTTTACCCTGTGCTATACTAGGAAAAACAACTCACACTTACCTTACTAATCCGCATCTGCCAGGCAGGCAGTGGCTCCCAAGATTGACGGACAGAGTGTCCATGGAAGGAAGGACCAAGAGGAATGCCGAGATGCAACTCCCCAATTTGACCATAACATAGTAACTTAGTATCATTCATCATCTTTTAATTAATTTGATTAATTTTTTCTCTTCAATCATTACCACTGTGTGTGTTGTTGTTTATTATGTTTGCTCTTTGCTTAATTTGACCCCTACAGCTATTTTTTAATTTTCATAGCTAGCTTTAAAAGGAAGCCCGGTACAACAGAACATAAAATGTATGTAATTTGGGTCTCTCTGAGGGCAGACAGGCAAGGCAATTGCACAATAATAATAATAAATAAATAATATACTGCTGCCCTGTACTACTAGTCTAGTACTACTTATCATTAACCATCAAGTCACCATCATGCATACATTTCCTTTTCCTCCCTTAACAGATTTATGATGGTCGTCTGCCAAGATTGAGTGTTGTCCATGTGTAGTGTTTGTCTATGTCAAACCGTTCCCTCAAATACCCCATCCCAACCATTCATCAAACCCTAACCCTCTTCCCCCGGGCTGTGTGATTTATATTGAGGTGTGACTAAATTAAATTTACACCAATAATTGATCACACGCTTGCTGGGGCGGATGTGGTGAAAGAAACACTAACTCAAGGCAGGGCAAGGATCTTCTTCTGCTCTAAGTATATATATATCGGCCACAATGGCAACAGATTAGATTGTTCAACACAAAATGGGGCCGCTCCCAGAGTAGTGACCTAGGTGCAAATTAAATTGTGAGTTTGGGCATCTCACAAAATGTGAAGGACTGGTCTTACACACCACCAGGTGTCATGCTTCATCATTGATCAGTCCTCGCCCTCTAGAAACTCGGTTTGGTAGAGGGCGGGCATACACCTGACGACAGGGATGCACTTCTAAACTAAGTGGGGGCCCGTGGGGAGTGAGTGAGATTTAAAAACCATTATAGTTACCAAATTAATTTTTAATCTGGCAGGCAGCTATATGGTATTAAAAACAAGTGAACGGTGCTATGGGGAGACTACTGTCCCCTCACCGTTGTAGGTGCGGTCGACATGCTTCTGCCATGTGGCCCAGTTGGGTCCGTGGCATTCATCAGGACCTAATAGAAAAGAAAGGAGGGCTCCGTTCTTACCAGCCTTGTGGTGATAAGATGCCACTAGGTGGGTTGACCTATGTCACACTCCACCGAGAAGGGGCTCACTTTGAAGCCTGAAAAACAATAAAAATACAAAAGTACAATGAAAAGAACCTGGGTAACTTTGTCAATATTTCATTCAACCACATGCACATTTAATTAATGGTGAGTGGCTATATGTGTGACACGTGACACTCATCTGTGCACACACTGGAAACATTATATGTGAGAGAGTATCTCACTGTCTTACCCTAGGACATGAACCTAAATGCCCCATGGGAGGAGGGCAAAAGGAAGACCCCTGTAGTCAGACTCTAAAGGGGTGAAAAACAGAGAACAAATAGTAACAAGAGTTAAAATTTCTTTGCAGAAAGTTAAGGAACCCAAAAGTGCTCCCTTTCCAAACATTCATTTCAAGCATGCCCGCATTCATCCTCTTACTGCCTCGGTGGAGTGTGACATAGGTAACCCCACCTAGTGGCATCTTATCACCACAAGGCTGGTAAGAACGGAGCCCTCCTTTCTTTTCTTTTAGGTCCTGATGAATGCCACAGACCCAACTGGGCCACACAGCAGAAACATGTCGACCGCACCTACAACGGTGAGGGGACAGTAGTCTCCCCATAGCACCGTTCACTTGTTTTTAATACCATATAGCTGCCTGCCAGATTAAAAATTAATTTGGTAACTATAATGATTTTTCAATCTCACTCACTCCCCACGGGCCCCCACTTAGTTTAGAAGTGCATCCCTGTCGTCAGGTGTATGCCCGCCCTCTACCAAACCGAGTTTCTAGAGGGCGAGGACTGGTCAATGATGAAGCATGACACCTGGTGGTGTGTGAGACCAGTCCTTCACATTTTGTGAGATGCCCACACTCACAATTTAATTTACACCTAGGTCACTACTCTGGGAGCGGCCCCATTTTGTGTTGAACATTTTATGTTGGAGGCTGGCCTGCTCCTAGCTCCCCGTGCCTCTAGTTCCCTCCCCCAGGAGCTCCTGGGGATAGTGTGGTTACACAACTGATTAGATTGCCCATTGCCCACCCATGCTCAGTAGTATTCGCTTTTTTTTTCCCAGAGGAACATAATTATTAACCCATTGTGAGAAGTTGGCCTGGTATATGCTGTCCACTAATTAAGGTGGGCACCTTGCACCAGTCCAAACGACCCTTATTGATGATTAGGTTAAAGACAACCTTTATAGAAAGCTATCCTAGTGGTAGCTGTGGAGAGCAGCCTTCAGGCTAAGTCTTGAAGGAATGTAAAGCAGCTTGTTTTACCAGTATATAACCTCCTGAATGACCAAATGAAAGGAGAACCACACCAGGTGTATATAAAATATATGTATATTTTACTAAACACTCTCTACTAACCTCTCTATGAGATTAGAGAACAATACACACAATATTAAATCACTAGAACGACAGTAAATAGCACAATACACAGCAGGCTCCAGGGGGAGACTGAACCATATACTAAGAAAGTGGTATAAGAACCACGACTTGACTAGACACAGTGCCTAGAGCACGTAGAATCACTGGGACCCCAAGGAACCACCCAAGGTAGTGACACAGGGGCCCCACAGAGGACGGGTGCAGTGTGGGAACACAGACGCGAGCTCCGTACAACTCTATGGGAAAGTCAAGGTTGGAATATTAAAGATTAAGGACACTTAGGAGAGGACTTCAAGCAAACCCAGCTAAACATAGAAGGTTCAAAGGCCAGCACCCTTGAGAGTACCGAGGTACCCGTGTTACCTATCCCAGAGGAGCCGGGTGCATAGGGGTCAAGTGGTGTCGGAAACCCTCGTCGTTTTCAATGGCGTGATGCGAGAAAGTACTGCTGCCGTGGAGAATAAAAGTGTCCGGTGTGATCCAAGCCTGTATCGGAGATGTGAAGAACCTGAAAGCAGAGGGGACAAAGTCTGGGTCACTTCACGTGACCAGGAGCGGAGCAATCAAATGCCCACCGATGTTGGGTGCTTCAGGTGCGAAGAGGTGAAGCTTGACTCTGCAGCCACGGGGACCAGGAGATGTCTGCGACAACCACAGTCCAAATTCGAGCTGTCCCACAAAGGATGTCGAGTGCGGGGGGGTCAGTGTCCGGATTGAACACCAATAAGCCTTGGCAACTGCAACCCATGCGGTCAGAGGAAAGATGCTTCTGTGAGGACCAGCAAGGTCCTGGGGACTCACCAAGCAATGGAGAATCAGGGCACATCTGGAGCAACCAGGGAAGCCCACTGAAAGTTAAAGTTGCCTTCTCAGGGACCCACAGGCCAACAGACCAGGGATCGTGAAGGGACCTCGAGAGGAATCACAAAGTGCCAGCCCACGGAACACTCGTGGAGTGTAGGCCGGAAATCTTTGGTGGAATTACTGATCGGGGTCAGGAATACAAGTAGCCCAAAGCACAGCTTCAGGGATTGCCGAAAAGCATATGCTGCTGCAAATGTACACGGTGCCCAGGGGTACGAGTTTCATGGTCCCCACGAGGGATACGGGCCTCAGAATTGCTGAGAGCGCAGATCGACCTCGGAGACCTCAGGAACCTACCTCCTGTATTGCAGAAATCTTCGGAGTCCTTCGGGAGCTTCGTAGATGCAAACCGGTCAGATGCGTTTTGGTGCCTGCTCCGCAGGGGAGTAACTCCTTTACTCCAAGGGAGATTCTTCAGTCGTCCAGAAAAGCGTAGATCATCGAAGGTTACTTGGTTTCTGTAGAAGAGTTTAGTCCAGGTAATATCTAAAGTCCTGTAGCCAGGGGTTCCTGCTTTATACCCATGAAGGGGTGGGACAAACTCTGGGGTCCCACCTATGGGAGGGTCAGGACAGAGGGGTGGCTACACCCATGTCCTTTGTCCAGTTTCACACCAGAGCAGGGGCTGGTAGCCCCTGCAACCGGTTTGAGCTGGACTATGCACGAGGACACCAAATGTGCCCCCAGTGCAGACATCAAAGCACTCTGAGAGTGCACCCACCCAGCCCCAATACACTAAAGCCTGTCTGGGAGGTGGTCACACCTCCCTGTGACAGGAAACCTATTGTCCAGCCTCCCCTGCTGGAGTTTCGTCCAGCAGCAGGAGGGCAGACTCGTGTCTGTGGCTGGCAGCATCCATTTTGTGATGCCAGGGTTCTGTGAAGCTGGTACCGGGTGTACCGGTGTTGTCATATTTTTCCCTCTAGGAGGGTGGAATCATACCTCCCACACCAGTTACTGGTGTGGAGGTATGATTCCAAGGTGTTTGACACCAAACACGACATGTTTCCATGCAGCCATATTAAAGTTAGCATTTACCGCGGGGTAATAATGCACTTCAGTATATATGGTTGGCTGCATCACAAACAACCCCGGAGAATAGGTTCCGAAGGCTGCAGAGGGGCTCTGCTCATGCAGGGGCACCCTCTCACATAAAACCCAGCACTCTGCCTTCAGGATTGGTAAGGCCTGCTATAGGGGTGACTGATAGGTTTATATGTGCAGTGATTAGGATAGATATAGTGAACCTATATCTAAGTAAGGAGTGCATGCACCACCTTACACAGGCTGCAGTAGCAGACCTGTGGTGTCATTTTAAATGGTCTCGCAGGGGTGGCATATTACATGCTGCAGCCCCTGGGGTACCTATGCCCTGGGTACATAGTATACCATATACTAGGGACTTATAAGGGTACCCCAGAATCCAATCTGGAGTGTAACTAAAGTACATGCAATCAATTTAGAGGAGAAAGCAGATAGACTGGGGTCCTGAATAGCAGGATCCCAGTCAGACTAAGTCGAGAACAGTGAAACATCAGCAAAAAGTGGGGGTAACTATAAGAAGCAGATCCTACTCTCCTACATCCATTATTAATTATTAATTGCCGGCATCGATTTATCATCCTTCCAGCACTAAAGGTTACGCTTGTCCACTTCATAGGTTGAGTCAACTTCAGTTTGTTGTAACTTGTACAAGGCTATCCCTGCTTTATTTTACTTTAGCATTGTTTATCAATATCATTCATCATCACTTACTTCTTGTTTGGCAGTCTTCTTCTTGTGTACTTACTACTTACTGTACTTCTACTAAGTACTCGTTCCCTAGTCTCCCTCAGGTGACTGACTGTCTCATTTTCTTTTTTTACAAATGCAACTGTCTACTACTGCTATCACCATCCACCATGGCACCTTAGGAAACCAAACCATCACCATCTAGCAATCGCTTCACCTAAACATCAATCACAGGTAAGAGAAGAAGTGTGGGGGAGTCAATAACGTATATACTATGGAAATTAATTAATTCTTTCACACACCCACATCCAACCGAGTACATACTACAAAGGGGTTTTAGTTGCAGAATGCATAGACTAGGAGGAGAGACTGACAGTAGTAGAACAAGTGAGAGTACTGCATCTAACTTGTCGGTGTGTTACACTATTGGCAGATTTCAAAAACTGGCTGCGGCCCTGCAGCAAAAGGAGGAAACAAACAAGGTGACGTAAAAGAGTAACCCCCCCCCAGAAAAGATTTGCATCATATGTATTGGAAAACTATAAATAATGTATTACCCTAACAAATATAAACTAGAAGAAAAACCCACAACACCAGACCCTAACCCCAACCAATGTCCAGTAAATTAAATAAATGTCCCTCCACGTTGAAGTTGAAGAAAAAAAAGTAAACCCCAAGTTTCGTTTCCCCAACTCCCAACATCCCACCCACCAAAAAAAAGATTAAAAAAGGTGCAAGGGTCAAAGACAAGTGACGTCTAGCAGTGGGGGTGCCGGTGGCGGCTAGTTCGCTCCAGGACCTCCGACAGCTTGGCCTCCAGGCGCGCCATCCTGAGGAGCATGCAGCACCGAACGTTCCTGCAGGAACAACAGGGGTGGGGGCAGCAGTAGATGATGAAGTTGATGGATGGCGGGCGGCTGCCAGACCACGGCGCCGTACCACCAGAGACACGTGTGGGGCCTGCCTGGGGCCCGGGGCATTGGAGGAAGCTGCAGCTGCCGCCTCCTCCGCCAGGACAACCAGCCGGCGATATTCATCCCGGATGGCCTCCAGCTTCCTTTGCCGTGCCCTGGCTGCTAACTCCTGCCTGGTGGGTTGGGAAGGAGTAGCTATATCAAGAAAGAAAAAAAAGACAATTGTAACCAATACTCTTAGCAAAACAGTAACAGAAAATTACACACATAAAAATTATAGTAGCACAGTAGCACTAGCGGTTGTGGTACTATTATCCTCCTCACTTTCTCTGCCCCTAAGATTTGGATGTGATGATTAGACTTTCAGGCACCATAGAGTAGAAGTATTCTTCTTCTCTCTCTTGTTTAGCACAATTAATCTTGTTTGCGTGCCAGCTCAGTCAGCTAATGCCCTAGACAGACATACTCGTGTCGCAGACTAATGTTACTTTACTACTGTCTGCATGTGGGGCAGCTGTACTACACAATTATATATTTTTCCATTACGGCCATACTCTGTTAAATCAATGGCAAATGCTCAGACAATTTCACTTTCACCCTGACTACTGCAATAAGGCACATGATGATGGTTAATGATGACATGCTTATGAATGATGATATACGGAGGCACGACATCATGTCACTCACGTGATGATGATGATGACATACTGAGTGATTATAAGTACTAGTTACCATGCAGCCGATAGGCTACACATGGCTGACACACTCAAAAATTACATGGGTAGGGACTGGAGCGGAAGTGGACCTCAGAGTCGGAGAGGGAGGCGATTAATGATGTGTGGGTAGGGTATATAACAGTCATGCACAATATATATGTTGTGCTTGCAAACTACTGTGAGTCAAGGGAGTATTCCATTCTGAAATACAAGTACGACCTCAAACCTTTGAATCAAAAACCTTGCAAAAAAAAAGTCCTTGTTCTTCCCAGGGCTTTTTTCATTTATCAGTGCATTGCTCTTCTAGCATTATTATTATTTTATTCTTAATCTTCACCCTTGGCTTTGGTACTCTGGCACGGTTTAATTTTCTTTTACATTCTATTTTCTTTTACATTCTAATACAGACAGGCATCCTTTCTGCTTTCGCTTTCACCTTTCACCCATACTTCAACTACCCATGCATCCTATCATCTAATCTTCATCTGCCACCTATATGCATTCCGGGGCCCCTTCCTTCACCCATGCATCCTTCTCTGCCAGTCATACATGTCGTCGACTCGTCTGACTCTTTGTCTTCGTCATAAAACTGTCTCTGCTGAGTTGAAGATAGAATAGAATAGGCCATTAGTTACTCAACCCCTGCCGCTAATGCTAATGTTAAGTAAAGGGTGTCTTCTTCAACTGTTCAGTGTTCACAACAACTTAGTCTCAGCAGAAGTACAGTGTACTAGTACTGAGTGTACACCCTTGCAGCGAGTGTATTCATCATTCTCAATAAGTAAGGAATATGACTTACCACTGCCCGCCACTGCTGCTGGCTCACCCCCTGCAGCTGCCGCATCCTCCGCTCCCTCCGGAATAGCATGGCCCTCACCGCTGGCCCTGGCACTGGTGGCCGGTACGCCTGGAAAAAACATTTCACATTTTTTTAGATGCCATATTCGCCTCCCCTATTTATGTTTTTCCTTAACAAGATTGAAAATACATAATTAATAATACATACACCACACACATCACTATCTACAATTCGGATACTAGAGTAGAGTAGACAGTATGTCCTATCAAATAACAATATCCGGTTGGGCATTTTGTTGGTGGCAATTTTTGAAAAGCCTCTCAAGACTAGGACAACCCAAAGGACTGGACTCAGTGACTAGAGCTATTGGTGCATCTCATTTTTTGAAAAGAAGAGAGAGTGGCCAACTGGGCGGACATGAGGTCTCTCTTAGTTGGAAAATAATGGTGCCGTCCTCCGGCTCCTCATACTTCCTTCCAGCTGTGGTGCACGGTAATCAGTTGTTCAGTGTTCACCATCAACTACTGCTACTAAAAAAAGTACTAGGCCTGGATTCGAAAAAGTAAAATACACCACTTAGGGGTGTCCTGTCCAACGTGAGTGACCACCATTACTGATTGAGCATAATGAGACAGTAAAAGAAACTAAAGCCTTCTCATCTCACAAACCTGCGGAGAATACCTTACTTGGGCATGCAATCTGCACAGCAGATTAGTGCTACTAGTACTAGTAGTAGGATGGAGTCCTTACTAGTACTAGTAGTAGCCTAGGACCAATGGGTTCTCTGAGTCTTACAGTACCACTACTAGGCAATCCACTTATAAGTGGAGAGGGAAATCTGAGTGAAACCCAGAAGAAAGAAAGCTACAGACAGACTAATACAGGGTCAGAGCAGAGGTTAGTCAGATGCCGTTTGATTTGATGTAAAAAAAAACAGACACTAGAAACAATGTTAGTACTAGTACTTAGTAGTAGGTAATGGAGCAAAGTAAACAAGAATTTAGAAACAGATAAATTGAAGAGGATTTTGGAAAAATTAAAATTAGGAACTGGAAATAATAGAGCGGTAAAAGTTAGGGAAATATTAATATATAACAACACCAGGAGGAGGACTTACTGAAGCCAGCAGCAGAGTCATCTGCGCCTGAGGCCGCTTCCTGCTGCTCCTGGGAGGCCCCTCCAGCTCCCGCACCCGCCGCACTGCCAGCTGACCCAGTCTTCTTCTTGCCCCTGGATGCTGATCATGTAAGACATAATTAAAGAGACAAAAAATGATTTTTGTTAAATAAATAAATATAATTGCTCTAAAAATATTTTTAGAGAGGAAACGGCAATTGCAATAACATTGACCTATCCTAAAGATCGACTTATTCGACTAGTAGTAGTCGACTAGTATGTATCATAGTCGAGTACCATCCGATCATTATTATTCCACAGTTCAATTCCGATTCCTGAATCCTAAACATACCTAGCCTGCCTATTCCAGACTTTGGAATGAATTGCAAATAAATTATATTTGCTTCTACTAAGTTCCGATCTCATTCCCAATCATCTCTGTCTCCAACTCAAACCCCCTTTGACGGGCCAATTACTAAGTCTGCATTTTTATTCTTCTTAATGCATAGATGGACGCATGCATATTGCATACACCATGGGTTGGTTGCTATTCTATTTACTCACTATACGAACGAACTACAAAAGGTTCTACTAGGACTGAAGGTATGTGGAGGACGTGTCACGCAGGCCGCTAAATTACCAAATAATACTAACTACTACCACTATCTTAGTGACAGGAGACAGGACAGCCTGACAGGACAAAGGAAAGGACTGGAGACTTTCCTATATGCATTACCTAACTTAAATTCTCTAACCTCTCTTACATAACCAGCCCAAGAGAGCGCAAAGTTGCAAACAAGTACGATTAATTATTAGCGCCGAGCATGAGCACCTGTCTGGAAGTAACAATCACATAATAATAAGATTTTTAAACATAAGTTACCTGCAGTTAAGCAGCAGCAGCATGTTAGCTATTTGCGAAAAAAATAATATTCGCAATAACACAGAATAGAAGAACACAATCATAATATAATTAGCTACTCACCAAGCCCCGGGACCTCAACACCTAGCAGGTCCAGCAGTTCCTGCTCCCTGTCCAGGATGTCGGACCACCGGTGCATCAATTGGTTACGGGTGCGCCGGACCCCAAAGCAGCGAAACACTGCCCGGTGCACCCTCTCCCACTGCCGGTGACGCTCCCAGTGCCTGGACCCGGACCCAGGCCTGCCGTCTGAACCCACGGTTAAGTGGAGGTGGCGCTGGACAAAAAAAACCAGTGCGGCCACCTACGCCTCACTGAATAAGACAAGTGGCTGCACCCCTTGTGGGCGCCGCCTTCCGCAAGGAAGGTGGTCGTGGCTCTCACTCCTCTTCCCCTGGCCCTTGGTTTTCTTAAGGCTCTTTGCCATGATTCTCGGTAGGCGGGGCGGAAAAGAAAAGGTAGGAAGTAAGAAAGTAATTAAAAGAAATGAAAAAAGCAAGTAATAGAAAAAGAGTGAAAAACGCACTAAAAAACACACAAAAAGTAGGAAAAAACAAAATATAGAATCAGCAATAGAGAGGGATAGATAATAAATAAAAAAGATCAAAAAAAAGTTTCTAGAAACAAAGGATTGAAAAGATATAGGGAGGATTGAAAAACAGGCCCAGAACCATAGCAAAAAGTGAAAAAACAAGATGGCCGCTCCCATTGGCGACCGCGTGGTGAAGTTTGCGCGATATTTCTCCCTGAGCACGCAAAAAGCGTCCTCGAACACGCAATACGCGTTCCCCTACAGGAAAAACGCATCGCGAACGGGCGGAACAAGCAACTCCGCGTGCTTGCGGAACTCTGCGTAGCTCGCTGAGTTTTTTTGCGACTTCGCGGAATTCTGCATAGTGTAACTACGCAAACTCCGCCCAGGGTTACTCATCGCACCTCTGGCTATCCCACCCACTGACTACATCCTACTCGGAGACCTCAAGTTCCACCTGGACAAGAACACCATCCCCCTCCTGGGGACCCCGCAAACATCGGACTCAAGCAGCTAGTCACAGCACCAACCCACATAGCCAGACACACACTCGAGCCCGTCTTCTCCACCAGTGGGAACTTCAACTACAGCCACACCACAGAACTCTCCTGGACCGACCATCATTGTATACATCACGCCTTCACCACGCCCACCGCCATCATCGCCCCCCCCCTCGCAGCTGGATCAAGGCCACCAAAGAACTTCTTGTCAACTCCCTCATCACCACCACTCTGCCAACATTTACAGACACCAACACCACAGCGCACAACCTCCACCAATTGATCTCCAACTGCGCCGACATCTTGGCACCCCTCAAGAAAAGACCAGGCAAACAACACTCCAAGAAGGCCAATTGGTTTACTCTCGCTCTCCACTAGTCCAGATGCAACTGCAGACGTCTCGAGAAGAGATGGAGACACAACAATACCCCTGAAACTCACACAACCTTCAAATCCGCCGTCAACGCACACCACACAGAGGAAGAGGAAATACCTGGATTCATAGGTTTTGTGCAGGTAGGTGTCCCTTCCTGCACAACATCAATGAACTCCGCAACACCATGGTTCAAGAGTGCCTGCGTTGGTGCATGACATCCATTGTGCATCAATGTAGGGGAAAAATACAGGGGGGCTTATTCATGAGCCCCTTCCGACTGTTTAAAGCCGCCAGTGCATAATTTTCTTAACGTACTTGCAGCGTTAATTTTGCACCACGTTTTGCCATATTTACAAAGTGACGCATCTAGGCATATGCGTGACCTTGTGAAGCCCTGTGCCACATTATACCTGCATCAGGTACGATGTATGCAGGGTGGGCGTTCCCACGCAACAAAGCCTCATAGGTGTGGCCCAGTGAAATCCATCAGATTTCACTGCAACAATTCGAGGACGCAACTGCGTCAGAACCTTAAGCCTGCCTCATGGCAGGCGTAAGGGTGACGCAGTGCCATAGGGATAGGCTGGGCCCATGCATTTCTGGAGTTGCGTCATGCTAGTGACACAACTGCAGCAATGTGTGACTTTAGCGCTGACAGATACGTCAGGATTCCAGACGTATCTGTCATTAATTGCGACATGGAGCACCATACACTGAATACGGCGCATCCATGGTGTCGCAAGAAGGGCGCAGTGAAAAGTGTCTCAGCGCAGTTTTATCGCAGCGATGCAACACTTTTCATGAATGAGGCCCAGGAATGCGCCCTATCTTATTGATGGTGCGCATTCCTGCCCTTTTGTTTTGTCGCAGGGCAGCGCAGCAACATTCCTTGCAGCGCTGCCCAGCACCACAACCTCTGAAATGAGGCCCCAAGTGTTTTCACCAATTTTAAGACCAACTATTTTCTGGTCTTAAAAAACTGCCTCTAATTGGACTTAGCAGCAGTTTTGGGTGGTTATCGGCGGAAGGAAATTTCATTTTAACTATCACGAAGTGGGGTTAGCGGCAGTTTTTGCACGGGAACGCCCACCTTGCATCTCATTTTTGTTAAGTCCGCTAACAGAAGTGGCGATCTTCAAAATTCACGTTTACGCCGGAAAAGTGCCTCTAACTGCAGTTAGCTGCAACTTGTAAATACGGTGATAAAAAAAAAGCTGCTGTAACGTCAAAAAATTGACGCTACGGCGGCGTTAAGTTCATATGCCCCCCTGTCTCAAATCATATTTGGGTATAAATAACCTACATGTTATGAATGTTGTAAGCACTTAGGAATATTGAATGATACCGACAGGCCATTAGGCTCTCAAATTTCCTGGCCTTTAGTAAGTGTTACTGCATAATTTTAGACAATTTATGGACAACTAGTTAAATGCTTGCTTGTCCTACTTGCATCTTTTGCTAACTTTTTCTGTTGTTTCCATTGACCATCTTTTTGGCTAAATTCTTCACTTACTTCTATTGTTTAGGCCAGCGATAATATGGGCTTAATTTGAAATATGTGTTGAATGAAACAGTAAAAATAAATGTCACATTTGGAAAAATTCCACAGTGAATATAAATAGGTAAGTCTAAGGCCTAGATCACATTCTTTTTATACTGTTCTGATTTTGTCCTGGCAATTTGGCACTTTGGTCTGGACTGTTCCTATGAAAACAGGATCATGAATGTTTTCAATATGGTTTGCTCCCTGTTAGAGCGGGGAGGGTTCAAATCCCCACCCGCTGCCACCAAAGGTAGAACTGGGGGTCTCTAGTTGGCTGAGGTAGGTACCTTAGGCCAAATAGGGACCCTTGCTTCTACGTCAGGGAAAAGGAAGGACACCTTCTCAGATAGCCCCCGCTCACCCCCTCGGTAGCTTGGCATGAGCAGCCAGGCTTATCTCCAAGGCAAATGTGTAAAGTATTTGCAACCACGCTTTCAGTTACCCAATGATGACACCACAAATGGACTCCACACGAGTTTCATATAAAAACAAGTATATGTTTATATAAAAAGATATATGATGAGACCACACGATAAAAATCCAACATATGCGTATTTGTAATATTTCACCTTGCCGGTTATTAGGCCAGCAAGCACTGGTAGGTTCTTGCAGTATTAATGAGCCATTCTCAACGATCTAATGCAGTCCTAATGCAATGCTATGCAGTTCGTAATGCAAGAATCAGGCAATTCGTAATGCACCAATCAGGCAGTTCGTAATGCGAAAATAATGCAATTCGTAATGCAACAATCAGGCAGTTCATAATGCAAAAATAAGGCACTTCGTAATGCAACAATCAGGCAGTTCGTAATGCAAAAATAATGCACTTCGTAACGCAACAATCAGGCAGTTTGTAATTCAACAATAATGCCTCAGCACCGATCGCGGTGCTGTGGACAGTCTCTATGCCACTCCTACTGACTCGCGGTCAGCTACTGCCAAAATATGCACCCAACACTATTCTGATGGAAAACAAAGTGCAGCTCCACACTCCGGCCCAGGTATTGCCACTCCTCGGCAAGTACGGGATGCGATACAGACTTGAGCGGAGGCTCGCGCTGCAAAGATGGGAAAGGCCAAGAGGATTTCTCTCGGAGCCCGCACCCCGCCCCAGGCGGTGACACATGCACGCTCGCTGAGCGTTACCTCGGGGTGCGATCTCACTCTCCTCTCCTCGCGACTTGGGCCTCCGGTGCGACTTCGTTGATCTTGGGCAGTGGAACTAGGGGCCCCCCGACGGGGTTGGTTCAAGGTTCCTCCTTGGCAAAGGCAGGCCCGGGCCGGCGGCACAGCTCCTCTGGGGACGCCGGTCTGGGCCGATGGCAATGACGATCGCAGCAGCTCTGGTCACGCTGCTCGATCGAGTAGAGAACAAGACTGCTCCGGGACACACCGTCACGGGGCAATTCTGCACGAAGGTCTTAGGCTGCAACAGGGCACACGCACACAGCATCGCTGAGACTCACTTGAGCTTCGGGGGCACACGATCACAGGGCACTCCTCACGAAGATCTCAGGCTGGAAGAAGCACACGCACACAGCGTCGCTGAGACTCACTTGAGATCCGGGTGAACTCGATCACAGGGCAATCCTCACGAAGGTCTCAGGCTGCACGAAGCACACGCACACAGCGTCGCTGAGACTTCCTTGGGCTCCAGGTGCACTCGATCACAGGGCAATCCTCACGAAGGTCTCAGGCTGCACGAAGCACACGCACACAGCGTCGCTGAGACTTCCTTGGACTCCGGGTGCACATGATCACGAGGCAATCCTTACGCAGGTCTCAGGCTGCAAAAAGCACATGCACACAACGTCGCTGAGACCCACCTGGAAACTTTTATGTTCCTGAGTTTCCACAACAGGGAGCCAGCTCTCCTCGGGCCCTTGGGGATAAGTTACTTCAGGACACAGCACACAGCAAAGTCCTTTCAAGCAGGGGGAAACAGCACACAGCAAAGTCCCTTAGCCTCTCCTTGGTTAAATCAGCAAACTGCAGGCCAGCCCCAGAACACACAGCATGGGTCAGTCCTTTCCTTCAGTCTCTTCAGCTGTTTCTTCCTTGGCAGAGGTTCCTCTTGACCACGAAGTAGTTTCAATCCTTTTCAGTCTTGATCAATCCAACGTTCAGGGGTTTCAGCTCTCATAGTTATACCCCTAAATGTCTTTGAAGTCTTTGTGTTCAGGGGGGCACTGACCCCTGTCTAAACCAGTTTTGGGTGTCTCCCTGCCAGTGACACCTTCTTCCTTTGATAGTGGGGGTCTGGATCTTCAATCACTCAGCAGGAGATGGAGCCATTGTTTTATAGCAGCAGCCCAGGCCTCTTCACCTCTAGGGGCTACTCCTCCCCCCTACACTCTAGATGCAGGTCAGCCTGTTGCTGTCTCACCTCCTCCCCTGTTTCAGGACATTTCCCAGATCGTATCACATTCAAATCCAGACAGTCAATCCACAACCAGGCAGAGACACACAGAATTGTTAGAACAAAAAAACCAGCCACTTCTAAAAGTGCGGTTTCTAAACACACAATTGAAAAACCACCTTCACCAAAAGATGTGTTATTAAATTGTGAGTTCAGGCACACTAATCTTCACCTCACCATCTTAAGCCTATGGGAAGATAGGCTGGAAACATATTACACAGTCTCCTCCATTCTGTCCTATGGGCAAGATGGACTTGCAACAGTGAAAAACGAAATGGAGAGTATTTCACTGTCAGGACATGGTACACACCTTAGTACATGTCCTACCTTTCACATACACTGCACCCTGCCCAGGGGTGTACCTTGGGCCTACCATAGGGGTGTCTGATGTGCATAAAAAGGGAAGGGTAAGGCCTGGCAAGTGGGTGCACTTGTCAGGACAACAAGGCAGTTTAACAAACTGCGTGCAGGCACTGCAGTGGCAGGCCTGAGATCCCTCTTTAAGGCTACTGGTGTGGGTGGCACAATTAGTGCTGCAAGCCCTCAAGTAGCATTTGTATTACCAGCCGTGGCACACATAGTGCACTTTACTAGGGACTTTACTAGTAAGACAAACATACCAATTATGGACAACCAATTACCATTACACTTTATACAGGGAGCACTTGCACTTTGACACTGATCAGCAGTGGCAAAGTGCCTAAAGCATCTAAGTTGGCAACACTATGTCAGAAAAAGGTCTAGGGGAAGGCAAAAGTTTAGGGAACTTTAGCCAAAAGGGCCAAGTCCAACACAACCCCCTCCCAGCCTAAAGCCAGGGTAGACCAATCAACTACCTTGATGGACTTCCCTGCTTGGGGCGATAGAACATGGACGCAGGTCCGCTACCGCAGGGACACCCTCCTGTTCTATGCCTTCCTAACCCCAGGGGGTTCTCTTGGTCACTACTCCCTGGGCCAACTATGCTGCTCCATGGGTACTTCCTGGCAGTCGGGGGCCCTCTAGGGGTGCTGGTCTCTTGCCAACTCCCACCTAGAGCGGTACCCCGGGAAGACCCATCGGCCAGGATGCTGTCTCCAGTTATACGGCCCTCCAGGTTAGAGGTGGGGTTACCCTGGTCACTTTTAGGGGACCTAGCCCTACTGGCTGGGCACGGTCCCAAGGGTTTTCCCATGGGAGAACACCTTCCCCCCTTAACCTTCCATTTAGATTTTTGTGCCTGCCATTTAGGAATGGCACCCACAAACTTCAGGACTGCAGGAGCTCTGGTTACAGACGCCCCACGACCTCCTGACGCTAGGTGTTCTTCCTCACACTGCTGGCAGGTAGGTGCTAGACCTCCAACCTGGTGCTCCTCTAAGGAACCCTCCAGTCTCTGGGTTGGGGTTGTGGACCCCCGGGGACGCTGCTCACACTCCCTCCCTCTCCTTTGAGACAGGGTGCTAGCCCGCATGCCCCCCCACTACTCTGGGACCTAACTGCTCTACCTTGCTTTTCTTTCCTCCCTAATGCCTCCTCCGACCCTTGGACCCATGACCAGGGGCCTGTCTCGGGGCAAGATCCTGGGAATCAAAGAGCTCGCAGTCTAACAGGTGTTGGTGCAACTCTGAAAAATAATTACTGAGCCTAGGCTCCCTGGAGCCCAAATTGAGCAATACTTGGTAATCATTCGCCACGCTAACCATCACTCAATCATCCAGTGCACGCGTGTACTCCTCCAGATCCTCCACCCGAGTACTGGATTTCAGTCTCTGGAAATCCCTGAATTTCTGCAGGTACTGTTCAGGAGTGAGCCCATACGTGAGGCATAAAGCCTCCTTCATATTGGCATAGGTCAGGGTTCCCGCCCTCTCTAAAGGTGGTAAAACATCCCTCCCAGAAGCCTCAAAGTGTTTCCATAGGCCCGCCCCCCAATGCTTCTCAGGCACCTCATTCATCCTTAGTGCGATCTCATATGCCGTGAACCACGTATAAATATCATCACCCCTTTGGTAATCTCGCACTAAGTCTTTGGGAATGTACACCTTACCCGCTGGCACTGGTTGTGTGCTGCCACCATTCGAACTGGACTCCGCCTGTTTAGCCTTATTGTCCAGTTCCCTCATGCTTAACTCATGAACTAAGAGAATCTTCTTCTCTTCGAAGGCGAGAGCGTTCCTGCTCTCCTCTGCTCGCTTTTCACTTTCAATGAGCAGCTCTTTCTCTTGAGCCTTAACTTTTAAAACCTCCAACTCATGCTCTCTGGCCCTTTGGTTTTCCTCCAGCTCCTCTGGGCAAAAACTCCGCCCTGAATGGTTACTACCAGCCCCTGAGGCTGGTCCTTCCACCGGCAAATCCTGTGGACCAAATCCATTCCCTGGGTCATCCTCATCCACCTCAACATCACCTGTCTCCTGAGCCTCTTTGGCTTCCCACCAGGCCCTCAAGGCCGTTTGCAGCTCCTCCTTGTTGGCGCTACTTTTCATGGGACATCCGAAAGCTCTTCAGAATTGCCTCAATTGATCAACTTTGTAGGTAAGCAAGGCCTCAATGTTGAACTCCAATTCTGCAACCTCACTGGCTACTTGACTCCTCTGAGACATGATGTGTGGCTTAAAGGTCGCTCAAAAATAGAACCAAAAATCAAAACACAATATGTGGTTGTGTCGTGGTCTGCGCTAAACTAGTGATGCACACCAATCACTGTGAGTGAATTTGCAAATACACGTTCCAATCCCACTGCTGTCACCAATGTTAGAGCGGGGAGGGTTCAAATCCCCACCCGCTGCCACCAAAGGTAGAACTGGGGGTCTCTAGTTGGCTGAGGTAGGTACCTTAGGCCAAATAGGGACCCTTGCTTCTACGTCAGGGAAAAGGAAGGACACCTTCTCAGATAGCCCCCGCTCACCCCCTCTGTAGCTTGGCACGAGCAGCCAGGCGTATCTCCAAGGCAAATGTGTAAAGTATTTGCAACCACGCTCTCAGTAACCCAATGATGACACCACAAATGGACTCCACACGAGTTTCATATAAAAACAAGTATATGTTTATATAAAAAGATATACGATGAGACCACATGATAAAAATCCAACATATTCGTATTTGTAATATTTCACCTTGCCGGTTATTAGGCCAGCAGGCACTGGTAGGTTCTTGCAGTATTAATGAGCCATTCTCAACGATCTAATGCAGTCCTAATGCAATGCTATGCAGTTCGTAATGCAAGAATCAGGCAATTCGTAATGCACCAATCAGGCAGTTCGTAATGCAAAAATAATGCAATTCGTAATGCAACAATCAGGCAGTTCGTAATGCAAAAATAAGGCACTTCGTAATGCAACAATCAGGCAGTTCGTAATGCAAAAATAATTGCACTTCGTAACGCAACAATCAGGCAGTTTGTAATGCAACAATAATGCTTCAGCACTGATCGCGGTGCTCTGGACAGTCTCTATGCCACTCCTACTGACTCGCAGTCAGCTACTGCCAAAATATGCCCCCAACACTGTTCTGATGGAAAACAAAGTGCAGCTCCACACTCCGGCCCCGGTACTGCCACTCCTCGGCAAGTACGGGCCGCGATACGGACTTGAGAGGAGGCTTGCGCTGCAAAGATGGGAAAGGCCAAGAGCATTTCTCTCGGAGCCCGCACCCCGCCGCAGGCGGCGACACATGCGCGCACGCTGAGCGTTACTTGGGGGGTGCGATCTCACTCTCCTCGCGACTTGGGCCTCCGGTGCGACTTTGTTGAACTTGGGCAGTGGAACTCGCCCCCCCCCCCCGACGGGGTTGGTTCAAGGTTCCTCCTTGGCAAAGGCAGGCCCGGGCCGGCGGCACAGCTCCTCTGGGGACGCCGGTCTGGGCCGATGGCAATGACAATCGCAGTAGCTCTGGTCACGCTGCTCGATCGAGTAGAGAACAAGACTGCTCCGGGACACACCGTCACGGGGCAATTCCTCACAAAGGTCTCAGGCTGCAACAGGGCACACGCACACAGCGTCGCTGAGACTCACTTGAGCTCCGGGTGCACACGATCACAGGGCACTCCTCACGAAGGTCTCAGGCTGCACGAAGCACACGCACACAGCGTCGCTGAGACTCACTTGAGCTCCGGGTGCACTAGATCACAGGGCAATCCTCACGAAGGTCTCAGGCTGCACGAAGCACACGCACACAGCGTCGCTGAGACTTCCTTGGGCTCCGGGTGCCCTCGATCACGAGGCAATCCTTACGCAGGACTCAGGCTGCAAAAAGCACACGCACACAGTGTTGCTGAGACCCACCTGGAAACTTTTATGTTCCTGAGTTTCCACAACAGGGAGCCAGCTCTCCTCGGGCCCTTGGGGACAAGTTACTTCAGGACACAGCACACAGCAAAGTCCTTTCACGCAGGGGGACACAGCACACAGCAAAGTCCCTTAGCCTCTCCTTGGTTAAATCAGCAAACTGCAGGCCAGCCCCAGAACACACAGCAAGGGTCAGTCCTTTCCTTCAGTCTCTTCAGCTGTTTCTTCCTTGGCAGAGGTTCCTCTTGACCACAAAGTAGTTTCAATCCTTTTCAGTCTTGATCAATCCAACGTTCAGGGGTTTCAGCTCTCATAGTTATACCCCTAAATGTCTTTGAAGTCTTTGTGTTCAGGGGGGCACTGACCCCTGTCTAAACCAGTTCTGTGTGTCTCCCTGCCAGTGACACCTTCTTCCTTTGATAGTGGGGGTCTGGATCTTCAATCACTCAGCAGGAGATGGAGCCATTGTTTTATGGCGGCAGCCCAGACCTCTTCACCTCTAGGGGGTACTCCTCCCCCCTACACTCCAGATGCAGGTCAGTCTGTTGCTGTCTCACCTCCTCCCTGGGTCAGGACATTTCCCAGATCCTATCACATTCAAATCCAGACAGTCAATCCACAACCAGGCAGAGACACACAGAATTGTTAGAAGAAAAAAACCAGCCACTTCTAAAAGTGGGGTTTCTAAACACACAATTGAAAAACCACCTTCACCAAAAGATGTGTTATTAAATTGTGAGTTCAGGCACACTAAACTTCACCTCTCCATCTTAAGCCTATGGGAAGATAGGCTGGAAACATATTACACAGCCTCCCCCATTCTGTCCTATGGGCAAGATGGCCTTGCAACAGTGAAAAACGAAATGGAGAGTATTTCACTGTCAGGATATGGTACACACCTTAGTACATGTCCTACCTTTCACATACACTGCACCCTGCCCAGGGGTGTACCTTGGGCCTACCATAGGGGTGTCTGATGTGCATAAAAAGGGAAGGGTAAGGCCTGGCAAGTGGGTGCACTTGTCAGGACAACAAGGCAGTTTAACAAACTGCGCGCAGGCACTGCAGTGGCAGGCCTGAGATCCCTCTTTAAGGCTATTGGTGTGGGTGGCACAATTAGTGCTGCAGGCCCACGAGTAGCATTTGTATTACCAGCCCTGGCACACATAGTGCACTTTACTAGGGACTTTACTAGTAAGACAAACATACCAATTATGGACAACCAATTACCATTACACTTTATACAGGGAGCACTTGCACTTTGACACTGATCAGCAGTGGCAAAGTGCCCAAAGCATCTAAGTTGGCAACACTATGTCAGAAAAAAGGTCTAGGGGGAAGGCAAAAAGTTTAGGGAACTTTAGCCAAAAAGGGCCAAGTCCAACACTCCCTATCTGGAGAGGCACAGTGAGCAAAACTCCTTAATTGGGACTCAACTATAAGCAATTGACAGTTGATTAGTGATTTACAAGCATTGCCATACAATTATCATGTTGTTTGTTTTAATTTGATGCCATTAGTGTGACAGGTAAGCCCAGACTTGGGTCCCTTTGGTCTCTGTGCTATTGGATCATGGCTGCATTTCATTGATAAGGTCAAACAAGGCTGAAATTGGTATGGGGTTGCGTCCATTCAGTTGAGAAGATACTTGGCCTGGCAGTTCAGGCAGGGCGTTTCCTACTGTAACAGGGCCAAGACTCATTTCTACATTGTGTCTCCCCATCTGGAGTGGTTCAGTGTACAAAAAATAAAGGACTCAAGAGGCCCCTAGCGATTTATAATTGCTGAGACTGCAAACATCCCACCCATCTTTTTTCTTATTTTGTTGCTTTTGGGGTGATCTGAATGCTCATTTAAATATTGCTTCTGTGATACCCAGGGTGAGCAAATTCACTTTTTTGCCCCATTTCCGACAATTGGTTTGCTCTGCTTCACTGGTATTTTGATCCCTGGTGTAGCTGAGGCCTGATGACTAGGTATCAGTTACCCATACTCTACTCTGAAAAACATCACTGTAAAATTGTTACAACTAACACTGTAGTACGTTAATTTCAAGTGTCTGTAAAAATGAAATGTTGTGCCCATTTTCACCTAAAACAAGAACACAAGATTATAAAACTAAAATTTTCTTCAGAATTCTGCAACAGCTGGTTTTTAAAAGTGCAAAATATATTACAAAGGAATCTGCTTACTTCTGCTGGGAACATACTACACAATTCAAATGTGCACACTATACTAATGTAGTATGAGCCAAACAAATCACTGATTAGATTTTTCTTACCTGTTCTATTTATCCATGTTTCACATTATTACAAAATAGCATGACTGAAACTTTGTTGCAGTGTTTAACAAAAGGCCATTCACATTTGGCCTTAAGCTGAATACCAATAAAACAGAGGTTTTAACTATTGGGAGACTTTTGTTGACGTGAGATCTCATTGCTGGCCTAAGTGTTTTGGACAACCCCCGGCTCTTAAACCTGTGGTGAAGTATTTGGGAGCCATGGCTGACTATAAGCTGTCTTTTGAACCTCAAATTAAGGTGGTGACATCTTGTTGTTTTGGTCTGCTGAGAAGCCTGAAAAAAATTCTAAGGTATTTTTCCCAGGCGGGCCAGAGGACAATTGTGCAGGCCTTAATCATCTTGCGCCTGGACTACTGTAATATTCTATATTTGGATGCCCCTAGGTTTGAAAAAAAGAGACGGCAGATGATTCAAAATACAGCTGCCAGATGGTTGTGCCATTTGTCGAAAGCACATTCCCTATCAGATCAGTTTCAGAAACTGCATTGGCTTCCGGTGAAAAAGCACATCCAGCTTAAGCTCTGTGTGTTTCCCATTGTGTTCTTATTAAGTCAATCAATCAATCAATCAGGGAATTGTAAGCGCGCTACTCACCCATGAGGGTCTCAAGGCGCTGAGGGGGGAGTCCGCAGATTTGTTTAGCCGAAGAGCCAGGTCTTGAGGGTCTTCCTGAAGGTGTTCAGGGAGGGGGCACATCTGATGTCTGCCGGTAGCTCGTTACAGGACTTGGCTGCAATGTGAGAGAAGGATCTTTCGCCTGCTCTGGCTCTGTGGATGTGCGGGGTTTCGGCCAGTGTGAGGTTGGAAGATCGGAGGTTTCTTTTGGGTACGTGGAAGTTGATTCTGTCATTGAGGTATTTGGGTCCGTTGTTGTGTAGGCATTTGTAGGCGTGAGTGAGGATTTTGAAAGTGTCTCTTTTCTCCACGGGGAGCCAGTGGAGACTTCGTAGGTGTTGGCTGATGTGTTCGTGTCGGGGGATGCCGAGGACGAGTCTGGCTGTGGTGTTCTGTATTGCCTGGAGTTTGCGGAGTAGGGACTTGTTGATGCCGGCGTAGATTGCGTTTCCATAGTCCAGTCTGCTGGTGATGAGTGCGTGGGTGACTGTCTTCCTTGACTGAGGGGGGATCCACTTGAAGGTCTTGTGGAGAATGCGGAGGGTGTTGAAGCAGCTGGAGGTGACGGCGTTGACCTGTCGGTTCATGGTGAGTGATGAGTAGAGTACGATGCCGAGGTTCTTGGCTTGGTCTGAGGGGGTAGGTGGGCTTCCGAGGGCGGTCAGCCACCAGGTGCTTTCCCATGCAGAAGGGGTGGTACCAAGGACGAGGACTTCTGTCTTCTCGGCCTTGAGCTTCAGGCAGCTGTTGGTCATCCAGACTGCGACATCTTGCATTCCTTTCTGGAAGTTGAGTTTAGCAGTGGTGGGGTCTTTGGTGAGGGAGAGAATGAGCTGGGTGTCGTCGGCGTAGGATACGATGTTGAGGCCATGTTGTCGGACGATGGCTGCGAGGGGGGCCATGTAGATGTTGAAGAGGGTGGGGCTCAGTGATGAACCCTGTGGGACTCCGCAGGTGATTTTCATGGGGTCGGAGAGGAAGGGTGGGAGTCTGATCCTTTGGCTTCTTTCAGTGAGGAATGATCGGATCCAGTCCAGGGCTGTTCCTTGTATGCCTGCGTCATGTAGTCTGGCGACTAGTGTGCGGTGGGAGACGGTGTCGAAGGCCGTTGATAGGTCGAGTAGGATGAGGGCTGCGGAGTGGCCTTGGTCCAGGAGGGTGCGGATGTCGTCTGTGGTGGCGAGTAGGGCGGTCTCTGTGCTGTGGTTGCTTCGGAATCCGGATTGGGATGGGTCGAGGACGGCGTTCTCTTCAATGAATCGTGTCAGTTTCCTGTTGACTGTTTTCTCTGCAACTTTGGCTGCGAAGGGGAGGAGCGAGATGGGCCGATAGTTCTTGAGGTCGGTGGGGTCAGCTGTGGGCTTCTTGAGCAGGGGTCTAACTTCTGCGTGCTTCCAGTCATCTGGGAAGGTGCCTGTTTTGAAGGTGGTGTTGATGGTGCGTTGTAGTTCGGGTGCGATGGCGGCCGCGGCTCTGTGGTAGATGTGAGGGGGCAGGGGTCGGTGGGGGCCCCTGTGTGGATGCTTTTCATGGTCAAGGCGGTGTCTTCGGCCATGATCGGTGTCCAGTTGGAGATGGTGGGCTGGCTGGTGTTTCTGGGGGGCCATCTGTGGCACCTGGTGGATGGTCGATGAAGTTGTCGTAGAGGTTTTTGATCTTGAGGTGGAAATAGGTTCCAAGCTGGTAGAAATAGGTTCCAAGCTTGTCGCAGAGGTCTTGGGATGGGGTGATGTCTGTGGCTTCGCTGTGTGGGTTGGTGAATTCTTGAATGACACTGAAAAATTCCTTGGAGTTGGTGGAGTTGGCCAGGATTTTGTTGTGGATGAAGTTCCTCTTGATGGCTCTGATCTGGTTGTGGTAGTCCATCATGGCGTCCTTGTAAGTGGTGTGGTTTTTGGTTGTCTTGGTGTTTCTCCAGTTCTTCTCCAAGCGTCTGCAGGTGCATCTGGCTTCTTGGAGAGCAGTGGTGAACCAGGCGGCTTTCCTGGGGCGTTGTCTGTCGGGGTTGCTTAGCGGGCGGGCTCGTCTGCACAGTTGGAGATCCAGGTGTGGAGTACTCTGGCTGCGTCGTTTGCATTGTTTGCTTCGGGTGCCCAGGTGTGGTTGTCTCGGGTGAGGGTGGAGTTAAGTTGCTCGTCGCTAACCTTGCTCCAGTTCCTTCGTGGTGGGCGTGGGGCTGGTTTGGGTGCCTTTGGTTTGTTGATGGCGAAGTGTACGCAGTGGTGGTCGGTCCATGGCGGCTGCGTTGTGTGGCTGAATTGGACGCTGTTTCCTGCCGCAAAGATGGGGTCGAGGGTGTGTCTTGCTCTGTGGGTCGGTGTGTTGACGAGTTGTTTAAGTCCGATGCTGGCGAGGTTGTCATGAAGGATAGTGGAGTTGGGGTCGCGGGGATTGTCGAGGTGGAAGTTCAGGTCCCCAATGAGTATGTAGTTTGTTGAGGTGATGGCGTGGGGTGCGATGAAGTCGGTGATGGTGGTGGCGAAGGGTGTTCGGGGGCCGGGGGATCTGTAGACAAGGGTTCCTCAGGGTGTGGTCTGGATCTGGAAGTGCAGGTGTTCGGCCGAGGGGAAGGTTTCGCTGGAGGTGGTGAGGCGGAGGGTGCTCTTGTGGGCGATGGTGAGGCCCCCTCCTGGGTGGTTGGGGCGGTCTTTCCTCTGGATCTTGTATCCGTCTGAGATGGCGATGCTGATGTCGGGGGCGGAGGATGCGTTGGTCCAGGTCTCTGTGAAGAAGACGATGTCAGGCGAGAGAGAGTCGAGTAGGTTCCAGATTTCCATGGCGTGTTTGTGTACGGAGCATACATTGAGGAGGATGCATTTTAGGGTGTCGCCGGTGCTGGCGGTGTTGGAGGCCGGGGTGGCGGTGAGGGTCTGGCGGCAGTGGAGGCAGGAGAACTGGCTGTGGGTCGTGTTCGACGAGGCCTGTTGGCATTCTCTAAGTCTTCCAGGGTTGAGTGCGAGGAGGGTGGTGGTGTCGTAGCGATGGGTAGTGGGAGGTCCAGGGTTCCTGTCGCTGGCCGCGGTCGGGTCACAGACGGGCTAGCCTTTGGCGCGGCAGCGGCCGCCATTAAGTAGGGGAGGTGGGAGGGAGGAGAGGCTGGGAGGCGGGAGCGGGAATTCCGGGGGGGAATTCCGGGGGGGAGGGGCCGCAGGGGCAGCAGCGGCGAAAGGCGAAAGGAACTGGCAGGCACGAGAATATAAAAACAGTGGTGGAATTAGAGCAAGACACAGATGGGCACAGTAACAGTGGCATGTTGGACTTGGCCCTTTTTGCAGGGTCATCCCTAAACTTTTTGCCTTTCTCCTAGCCTTTTTTCTGACATGGTGTTGGTGGTTTTAGGACTCTGGGCACTTTAGCACTGCTGTCCAGTGTAAAGTGCGTGTACTCTCTCTGATAAATATGGTAAGATTGGTCTACACCTGTTTGGCCTATTTAATTTACCTCTCAGTCCCTTGTAAAGTGGTATCCCATATACCCAGGGCTGGTAAATTAAATGCTACTGGCGGGCTTGCAGTGCTGATTGCGCCCCCCACCAAAGTAGCCTTTCAAACCTAACTCAGGCCTCTGCCATTGCAGGGCCAGTGCGCGCAGTGTTACTGCCGCTGTGACGTGGCACCTAAAGTGTGTGTCATGTCCATGACCCCCCTTTTACTACATGTCAGTCACCCCTAAGGTAGGCCCTAGCTAGCCCTATGGGCAGGGTGCATTGTAGGTAAAAGATAGGACATGTACCTTAAGTGTATGACATGTCCTGGTAGTGACAAACAGCCATTTTGGTTTCTCACTACTGTGGGGCTGCCCTCCCATAGGAATGCATTGGGGATTCCCTGATAAGTGTTTCAGTGGTAATTCCTGATATGAGAGGCGCAGCGTGGTCAAGTTTGGTATATTTGGAATAGTGATAATAAATGCTGCGCAATGGTGTGCGCAGATTTATTATAACTATTTTAGAAATGCCACTTTTGGAAGTTGGCATTTCTGTGTGCTATGTGTCTGCCTGCCTGATGTGAATTGCATGTCTGGCTTGTGAGTGACAGGGGCTGGGAGGTGTGTGTGGCTCCAGGAGGGGCAGGGTGAGTCAGCACTAGGCTGAATGGGACATCTGTGCTGGGAGTAGTGGGAGGAGTAATCCCCTGACTCTGAATAGGACTGTGCCCAGCCTGCACAATGCTAGCTCCGCCCCCTGTGGTGCGTCTGAGCACCTAGCCCCCACCTGACAAAGGGGAAGAGGAGCTTGGAAAACAAAGTGCTCCAAATCCCCCCTGAACCAGTTGCATCTGGTTCCCCCATGCCCTGTCCTGCAGACAAAGAGATTTGCGGTATAAATATAGGGGCTGTGACCCCATGAAAATGGTCTGCTTCTGTTCTATGCTGGGGGCTTGCTGCTGCTGGGGCCCAGGAGGAACCGCCATGGGGGCTACCTCCCTGCTGGAGGGCCCTGTGTGCTGGCCTCCCTGGGCACAGCTATGCCCCCTGAACCTGGAGGAACTTTTTGGCTTGGACTCTCTGTGATTCTAGCGCCTTGGGAGCGCTACACCTTTTATTTTCCTGGTGCCCTGGGAGCGCGATATTTTGCCAGGGGAGAGGAGCACGTGGGCTTTGCAGCGCTGCGCTGCTTGAAGAGAGAGAGAGGGGATTCCCCCGTGATTCTTTAGAAACGGGTGCCCACCCCTTTGCTGTGTGGCCCTTGAGGGGACCCCCGGTGTGCGGAAGAAAAGCAGGAGCCCACCCTGCATTAGCGCGGAATCTAGGAGATTGCCAAACGGGCTGCCGCGCTGCCCGCGCCGACCTGGAAGTCAGGCAACAGCCGCCTGACCGGGGTTGGAGCTACGCGCCCTCTGGGGCGGAAGCTGCAGTGTGGGACCGGCGGGGCTCCCATGCCCGAGGGAGAGCCCCGTGGCATCAGCTGAGGAGACGGAGGAAGTCCTGAGACCCGCCTGGACCAGAGGAGTCCTGCCTGGTGAGAGGCGTCACGAAGAGGGAGCTTCCCCCACCAGGAGACGGAGCGGAGAAGTGCCTGCAAGGTCCCGGTGAGTGGGGCCGATCGGGCGGTAGCATTTGTTAAAAAGCCCAGTGGGGCTCACACAGGCAGTGTTGGTGCCGATCACGGGTACCAGGAGCGAGCCCCGTGAGTGAGGCTGAAGTCTGTTGGAGCCCAGAGGTGCACCGAGAGGAATCCAAGGCCCTGGTGAGTGGGGCTGTAACGGGGGCATTTGTTGGTGCTCCCAGAGCACAATTGGCGCTGGTGCTTCCGGATCCTTCACAGCTGCGCCGCAGTTGCAGGCAGCTGCACCATGGGGGTGATTTTGTGTTCCAGAGCCCCAGAGGGGGGCTCCCACGTGCTCTGAGTGCCAGGGTTGTGCTACACAGCTGCGCCGCCGTTGCGGCCAGCTGCACCGAGGGGCCCGATTGTTTGTAGAAGTCCCAGTGGGAGGACTCAGGAGGCACGCTGGTGCCAGGGCTCATTTTCACAGCTGCCCAGCAATTAGTGGGCAGCTGCTACGTTTAGGCTTGTGCAACTGCGCACGGTTGATTGCTGCATTGGCAGCCAGGGGGCTAATGGGATAGCCCTGGCGAAGCCCTGACTGTGCGGGACATAGGGCATTTGAGCCCTCTGAGAAGGCCAGTTGGCCAGGGGGACTGTTAGGTTGATGGGTAGGGTGCAAGGCGCTACAAGAATCGCGTAATGTGTTTATGCCTGATCTCATTATTGCCAAATGTGATTCCTGCCCCAGGAGTGTTGCATAATGTGTTTATGCTAATGCCCAATGTCATGCTAGGATGTTTTGGGGTAGTACCTATTAGCGTAATGTGGTTATGCTTATGAGGTTATTGCATAATGTGTTTATGCTGATGAGGCCCATTGCGTAATGTGTTTATGCTTAGGAAGGTGTCTTATGCTGATATGATAATGCTTAGGTCATTATGGTACCAGTAGTTACTGGTTGTGTTTTGCATTTACTTACCTGCATTTTTGATGGTTCTGACCGTGGCCCGATTGGCCCGGTCCTGTATATTATCCCCTGTGAATATTGCCTAGTGCCAGTTGGCACAGTGTAAATATGTGATTATGTTTCTAATGTGTTTATGACAATACAAAGACTATTTTTTATATGACCTTGTGTGGAGTTCCTTTTGTGGTGTGCCTAGTTTGTTGCTGCTATGTGTGTGTGTTGCGCAAACGCTTTACACATTGCCTCTGGGATAAGCCTGACTGCTCGTGCCAAGCTACCAAGGGGGTGAGCAGGGGTTATCATCAGTGTGTAACTCCCTTGCCCTGACTAGAGTGGTGGTTTCTGCCTGGCTTAGGCGCATGCCCTAGCCAACCAGAAATCCCAGTTCTAACATGGCACAACAGGGAAAAAATTAAGAAAGAAAACAAAACGGCTGAGAAAGGTTACGGTGGTTGCAGGCCGTCTGGTCCCAGTTGGAGCTGGCAGCAGGCGCAGGAGCGGGCAGAGAGTGGACCTAGACCGAGGGTCGGAGGTCTGGGTGGTCTATCCTCAACTTTCTCCTTCGGCCTTACCATCTAACTAGGAGTTTAAGATCTTCTGAGCTAAATTAGGCTGTGATGCCTCCGTTCAAATTTGTGAGGCAGGGAGGAATTTCTTTTCGGATTATGAGTCCCCGTTTATGGAACAATCTTCCTTTTAGCATCCGTAGCAATACTAACAGCACCACCTTTAGGAAACAGATCACAACGTGGCTGTTCTAGCTACAGTTGGGTGCATCTACTTTTTTCTGTTATGCATCGGGCATGTTGGGAAACCTCTTTTGGGGCAGCCATGCACATTGTAAATATTTTTAACATAACATTTCTGGTTTGTGTACTACTCTTCACACCTAGTCTTCCCTTTTCACCTGTAATCTATGAATTTTAAAGGGCAACCTGCACAATAGCTTCCTTGGAAGAAATGGAAATTTGCTTGAAGCTCCCAGATCACATCTCATTGTGATTAGCACTGACTACATCATCAAGATTCTTTTGATAAGGGAAGCTTTACAGAACAATGGAAACAAAGATATTGGAACAAGTACAGGTGGGCACTTGAAAGTTTAGATTTTATTTGATATTTGACAGGAATACCTAAGTCTGCCTTGGGAGTGGAATGTGAGAGGAAGAAAAGGATAAAATGAAGAATCAGGCTTTTACTATGGGACCATTTTTGTGAAAAAGCTTATCAATGGAACAGAAACTGAGTTACCTTGCTGCAAATCTTGAAAGTAGAATAAAGTGTGAGAAGTTTAGTTTGATTCTCTCAGGTGTCATAGACTGGATTTATCCTTTCTTGTGCTCATCTTGACCCACTCCCAGCAGAGAACAGATTGGAATCTGGAACACAATAGAAGTCCTACATGCTACTGGAGGACTTTCCTATCTGCCTCAAACATTTTGAGAAATGTGTCTTTGCCACTCTTGAATCTCTGAGATGTGAGAGCTGCTTTGAATTTCAGGGAAACTAAACTCTTGCTGACATGCAATACATAGGTTTCCAGATGATAAGAAATGAGCCTGCTTGCCCTGTGGCTATTCTTTCCTATGACTAGTGTTGGACTTGGCCCTTTCTGTAGGGTCATCCCTAAACTGTTTGTCTTCACTCTCCTGTTTTCAGAACCTGTTTTTGTTGGCTCTTAGGACTCTGCGTACTTTACCACTGCTAACCAGTGCTAAAGCTATTGTGCTGTCTCCCATGGTAATATTGGCATACACCCAACTATCCCAATTTAATTTACTTTACCCTAGTAAGGTGGCACTACAAGTACACAGGGCTAATAAATTAAACGCTACTAGCCTGCAGTACTTCTTGTGCCACTCACTTAAGTATCCCTTTTAAATATTTCTCAGGCCTGCCATTTCAGCCTGTGGGTGCAGTTATAAACAGCCATTTCACCATGTCAAAATAAAATTCTTGTGATCACACAGATTCGTGAATGTAAATTAATATTATCTGTTTTAACATTTGTAGTGAACCCCTGAAGAAGGGCTTAAATAAGCCCGAAATGCATTGGGTAAAAAGAAATTCATCTCCGAGGAAGTTTTACGTATACATCATGCTTCAGAAAAAGGCCCGGATGGGCATATTTGTCGCAGTTGAAATTTATGTATACTAAACAGAGCCCCACATGTGACAAAAGCAAGAGTTTTTTAAATTAACGACATTTGGAATAAAACAGGATTAAATTTGGACAAGTTGTCAAGTATTTCGTGAGTGAATTACGTAGAATGCTGTGCGCCCGTTGGGAGTGCAACTCCGCTCCATTTTTTGAAAAATAAAATTCTTGCCAGGTCCATATCTCCCTTTTTAATACATATAAGTCTCCCCTAGTGTAGGCCCTCCATAGCCCAGAGTGCAGGGTGGAGTGTATTTAAAAAGTTGGCCATGTACTTTTAAGTTTTACATGTCCTGGTAGTGAACAACTCCTAAATTTGCTGCAAGGCCTACCTCTCCCATAGGATAACTTTAGGTTTCCTCATGACATTTAATAAGTGATAACTTTCCAGTGGAAGCAGGTAGACAGGTTTTGGTGCCTAAAGAATTGTAAGGAAAAGCCCTCTTTAATGGCAAAGTCAATTTTTAGTCGCAATTCTGAAAATGCCACTTTTGGAAAGTTGGAATTTTCTTATCCCAACTATTTGATGCCTGCAGCCTGTATCCTGGGTCACACTATTAGGTGTAACTCGCAGTTGGTCTTTGTGTATTGCTCCCAGACAGTAAGCCAAAGGGAACCTCAGTGTTGGCAGGGTGGGCTACTCTGAGGGGGAGGAGCTGCACCTATCTCACTTGCACATCACAGAGGTGCTGCCTAACCATTCTCACAAAGGGTTTGTCACTAGTCTTTTGTGTCCCCAATCAGGCTGGGTCCATGGCAGGACGGAAAGGGACACCTGACACATCAGGGGGGTGGAACCTCTAGAAACCTCTCTTACTTCAAAGTGGGTACCAGGTATAACTATTGGATCCTTAGACCCAACTCTTCAGCATGCATCTGGACCCGTCAAAGATGCAGAAGTAGACTGCTGTGCTGCTTTGTTCAAGGACTGCCACTCTGCTGCACTACTGTGCTGCCATACTGCCCTCCTACCTGAGGAAGAAGTACTGGACCTGCTTCTTGAACCCAGGACCACCAGAGTGACTCCAAGGGCTTGTTGGCCGGCCTCCTGATCAGAAGCCTCAGGGACAGAACAGGCTTCCTCCATCTTGAACCCAGCACCTGGACTATGCCAGCTGTGAGTCTTGCCCTCCCAAGTGGTGGCATCTCAGTCCTTGACTCTTGGAAGTGGGCCTGAATGTGCTCTGCCAGCCCAATTGTGGTCATAGCAGAATCGACGCATCACAACGCATTACCTCCCAAAAACTCTGCATCGGAGCTGCAGTAAGGCGCATCGCCTTGCTAAATTCCACATCGGGATAGCTGCGTGGTGCATCCCTAATGCAGTACTTCGCATTGCCAACCACAGCCTCCCAAGAACCGCTGCATCATCGGCGTAGGCCTTTGCATCTCAAGCTTCTCATCGATGGCATCCTCAACAACGACATAGGATTCCAGATCGCAAGCCCTGCAGCTTCTTTGGAACCAGTCGGTGTGCAACGCATCTTCTAAAGAGGACTTTGCATCGCAAGTCCCTTGTTCATGGCATCCTTGACGATGTTGCAGGTCGTTGCATCTCAGCCTCGCAACTCCTAGGCACCACCACTGTGTGAGGCACAATCGACGCGGGACTCTGCATCGCTCTACAACCAGGACTTAAGGTGCGTTGTTCTGCAGGTCTAACTGAGTCCCTGTAGTCAGTCAATGCTTCATCACGGTCGACCTGAACTTGTGACTATCCCAGTGCAGCACGACCAGATACCGCAGTTGGTGCTTTGTTCTTGTTGGTGATATTTTCACTTAAATGTTTAGAATTGCATGTTTCCTGTTCTACTAATTGGATTTATGTCGTTTTTGGTCTCAAATTATTTATTCAGTTTTACTCTATTTTTCTAAATTGGTGTGGGATTTTTCTTGTGTTGTGTTTCACTTTATTACTGTTTGAAGTGCTGCATAAATACTTTACACATTGCCTCTAAGTTGTGCCTGACTGTTTTTGTGCCAAGCTACTAGATGGTTAAGCACAAGTTAATTTGGGGTTTGCTTGTGTTGCACCCTGACAGAGATTGTGATTGCTGCTTGAGAAGGGTTTCACCCTCCTCAACCAGTAATCCAATTTCCAACAACCACAAATTACAGCTTGCGCTTAAGAATGCAAAGTACTGCGCTAATAGGAGGCCATGAATGACTCGACTATAGCTTAACACTGAAGGTAACATATTTTGACTCTGATAAAAAGACCATTAATTCCTCTTTTGCCCTTCATTGAAGGTAATTCTCTAATAGTGTCCAGATCCTGGTCTTCTGCACACCATAAAATAACACTGAATTTCAATTTCCAATTGTTTGGTGTGGAATGGTCTTAGTTCTTACAATCACTCCTGATCTCTGCATCTGTTGAATTTTGTTAAATGTGCAATTTCATGGTTTTATTATTGTTTGGGTGTTGTTGCAAATGCACCTCATGCATTTCCTATGGGAAGCCTTTCTGTTTGAGCCAAGCTATCAAGGCTGAGCCAGGTGTTTTCCACAGCAGCTACATTACTTGATGGGAATCAGGTTGTTAGGGAGTTGTGGGAGATAAGTCCCATCTATCATCAAGACTGTATCCTCTCACCGGCTTCCCTATCAGGCTGGTTTAATACACCTGACAGCTGTAAAAACATTATTATGAGCCACGGTATTTAGGACTCTGTTGCTAAATAAAGTAGTGAAAATACTTGCTGTAACATGGGTACCTTTAGTATATGTGGATGCATATCTTCTCATTATGTTATCAGCGTGCTTTATCTGAAAGCAGTCAATGGTGTGCCACAGTAATTACTGTCTCTATACCCAATTATACGACATTTCCAAGACATCATTGTGTTGACGGCATGCTGAATGCAAGCTTCAGTTTCTGTTTTTCAATTTTGTACCATAATGGGGGAGCTTACGATTGTTTCAGGATGTCACAGTTCTTTTAACACTTAGGGCCCGATTACGATGCGGTTAGGAAATCTTCCCTATTGAATAGGTTTGGAAATGGTTTCCGACCGACTCGGATCGGGAGAGTCCGTCCGACCGAGTATGATACATCCGGATGCTTCCAGATACGATTTGGTTGGACTCCCATTGACTTCTATGGGAGCCTATGTTCCTAACCTCATCGCAATCTGGCCCTCGGTCGGGAAGACACGTTCCAGATCCGATTCGGAAGGAGCAAATGCCGTTAGGAGGCCTTCCTAACCGCATCGTAATCAGGCCCTAGGCGGGAATGCTTTACTAACCACTTCGTAATCGGGCCCTTAGTGGGTACAGATCTTTAAGTTAGTCTATCTTTGATATTTCGCACACTCCATGATTTCAAAATCAAAGGTTTTTATCTTGCCCATTTTGCTTGTCGTTTTCCTCATATTTGCTTTATTTTTTAATTCATGTTCTTATTCATATATTTATACCTACTGCCACAGTTAAATGATTTCTAATTGTTCAGATTTTCTGCAACTAGTGTGTATCTTTCTTGAAGCACAAATTCTAAAGATATCACCCTTTTTAGTGTTTGAGATATTACCCTCGGAGAAGTCGAATTCTATTAGAACTCTATGTAAATATATACTCAACAGCTCAAAATTCAATCATTTCAAGAATACAAACGAACAGTAAATGTTTTGACAATTTCTACAACATACAAGAATATAACTTACCTTTAGTTAGTTATACAAATATGAACCAGTTCAAGGGTAATCTTATTGATCTGATGAATCTTAAATATAATTCAGCCAGTTTCATTCTAATCAGTGATCTTCATGTTACACATAGATCTCTTCTGTAGTTGCAATGACCTGTGGAGCTATATCGCCAGCCCTGCAAAGTCTCTACATTGTTTTCATTGCATTAATGACTTCACTTTCTACGTGAAAATCTGACAAAATGTGAACAGTAGAAGAAGCAAAACATGTAAATCAGTATGCAAAACTATTACTGTGAATGTTATGTATCAGTTACAGCAGGAAACCTCAGAGCAGGGAGATAATACAGAACCTTGTAAATTTAACACCCTGTGGTGTCAGTATTTACTGGGTGCAACATTCCCTCGCAAAAAAGCTGGTGCTGTATGGCGCTGCATGTTTTTAATACAAACGGCTATATTTAAAATCTTTCTGTACCGTTATGTTGAATATTGACACAAAAAGCAAAATGGTCATCTTAAAAACCATCATAGAGGACACTTGACATGGCTTCATTTTTGATTTGTGGAATATTTAAAATCACACTCACTTTGCATGTAGTTTACATGCCTAAAATCCCCGGGGCCTGGTTCACAAAGGGTCTCCGCACAGGTGGCGGAGGCCACGCAGTCGTGGGGGAGTCTCCTCTCTCGGGGCGAAATCTCCGCTATTCTCATTGTAGAGATTCCACCCCGAGAGCAGAGGAGAGTCCCCCACGATTTCGGTGCCTTTTCACGAGTGCAGAGGGCCCGTGTGAATCAGGCCCTCAGTGTTTCAAAGAGTTAATACGCTAATGGGTTAGAGCAATTGCTGCCATGACGTTTACCATAAGGGATATAGCCCCGATCTGGGTGAAGAGCTCTACTCGAATGTAAACAAATTCTAATTTTGCCATACATTTCGAGTTCTTCAAATTGATGTCTTCTTTCTAAAAGAATACACCTTATATTGCAGAGCAATCGCCAATTTTTATACTAAAAACAAAGGGGCATATTATCAAGGGAAACATCGCCGCTTTTTCGGCACATAGCGCCGAAAAAGCGGCGATTTTTTTATCACCCTATTCACAAGGACACGCTAACAAGCGTTAGTGCGTGTTTCCTTGCGACTTTGCATGTCAGCGATCAATATCGCTAATGACATGCAAAGTAGGCATTCCTGAGCACAACAACATGGGAATCCTCGCTAACACGGCTTCACGATATTTACAAGCCATGCAGCAGACCCGCGAAGCGATAAATATAACCGAGCTAACCGCGGTTATCGCAGCAATGTAACGCCTGCTTTTAAATTGACTTAGGCATACTGATAATGGGAGGTGGATTGCCAGGTTAGGTCCACACTCCCCTATCGGCAAGCTTCTCCTTAGCGCTGTGAAATCATCGCTGGATTTCACGCGCTACTCCTGATAATCGGCCTCTATCGCTGGAATTACATCGCCTGTTAGCAAAACGTTGATAATACGTCGCTAACACGGCAATGTAATCCAGCGATAAAGTAAATCGCGCTAAGCGCGATTTGCGATAATTATCGCATCTCCTTGATAATATGCCCCAAAGGGGCTTATTTTCAAGTTCCTTGCGTCGCGGGTGCGTCACTTTTAATATCGGGAAAAAGTGACGCACCGGCAGCGCAAGGGGCTTGTAAATAAGCCCCAAAGAGTAAAATGCAGAGGATGTTATCTCTGATCCTCTGTTTCCCGTGTTATAATTTACGCCAAGACCAGCGCTGTAATGTTGTATTTGTTCTGCTTCATGTGGTTAATGTGGCGCGAGGTACCTGCCAGCTCTTCTCCCCCAAGGGACCATACAATCTGAGATAGAGGGTTTCTGTGAATAATAATGCTTCATAGTAATCACTCATCGTCAAAAGCGATCCTTATGCAAGCCCCTAAAGAAGCTTAAATGAGTCGGAGTTATTTTGATGGAAGCTTCTTTCATCATTGTTTTACTTGGATGTCCCTGTTTAATTTAATCCAGTAAACACAGTAAGATGCAGCGAGACATGGCGGAGCGGTGGTGACGCACTGTCCGTGTCCTGAAGCAACTTCAGCCCGGTGGGGTGAAGTGTGGTGTACGTTTTGCATGTTGCTTACTGACTGCACAGGCTTTCGGGGTGGTCTGCCCAAGCTATTGTAAGAGGGTTTTCTTAGTGCTAGAGTGGGTGAAACATTCTTATGCTGCTGTTTTTACATGGATTTTTTTTTTTTATTTAATAGATGTGATTGGATTTAAAAGCATTACCATGTCTTGTCATACTTGATGAACATTCTGCACGGAATTGAACAAAAAGCCCCCGGACATGCAATGATGGAAAGAGCTGCAAGAAACGTTAGCAAAAAATGCCGCTGCTTGTAGATATTTTTATGTTAGCACATTACGCTGCTGTCTCATTCATTTGATTTTCCTATCATTTGAACTCTATTATGCTGAATGTAATTAAATAGTTATTCATATATTTTTAATAGACCGCGTGTTTTGGCAGATAAACTAGCTTTTATGGATGGGTTCTGTAGGAAAGTGGAATACTATGTGGTATGGCTGGGTAGTCTTACAATGTAATATTATCACAATACCCCAAAGATGGTCCTTGGATTCACGCTAATAAATCTTTAGATCAGTCCTGGTAGAGTGGCAACGAGCAGTCAGGCTTTACTAGAGGAATGTGTTAAGCATTTCAGAGTACCAGCATGGACAATAAGTAATTGACACAACTCGAGAGAAATCCGACACCAATTTAAATAGTAGTGTATTTATATCTTAATTTAGACACCAAAACAAAGTTGATCAGATACATAAAACCAGAGATATGAATTTTTGAAGCAATATAAAATCAGTGCAAAATAATACATTGAAGATTTAACATTGCGGTCAATGGCAAAAACCACTAGTGACAATCGGTCACCTGCAGGTGAGTTGAGTTATACCCTTGCAGGGTAAAGGTGATGCGGGTACCAGGACAAAGTCATGACAGTCAGTACAATTTTACCTGGCCCGTGGGGCCTGGGTGCAACTAGCTGCAGCCGGCTCAAGTAAGCGAGTGGGGCATGGCGCGGCGGGCGGGGAGTCGACAGACGACGGAATCGGTATTATTTATTTATTTAATTATACCTAATCCATCGTCTGTCGACTTCCCCCCTCCCACCCCGTCCGCACCCGTCCGCACCCGCCCCGCTGCGCCACCGCGCTTACTCGATCCGGCCGCCGCTGGGTGCAACGTTGTCCAGGCTGTTCCTGTTGCTGAACAGGAGCCGTGGGGGAGCTGGTTTTACCACTTCACATGGTGCTGCTGGAAAGAAGATGCAAAAACACAAGAGCGGGGTCGTTGCCGACGTCGGTCGCAGGTATTGTGGAATGCCCTCTAAATGCAGCATGGAGTGAAGGCGCCAGTGACCGAACTGGTGACCAATAATCCTTGGCAGCAATAAGCTCACCTTGGATCATCTTCGACATCTGGAGGTTTAGATAAGTGCAGTAGCAGCTTGAAACTTCAGTGAAACCCGGACTACAGTTCCCACAATGCACTAGTCCATTTGGATTTGGGCGATCCCTCAGAGGGCCCAATGGTCGCTATTCTTCGGTTCCGGAGCGTCATTTTATCTGCACTTTGCCAGTCAAAATACTTCATTTCGATCACACAGATCAACAAAGTACAACAAATATAAAACATGATACAAAATACGTAATACAAATTGTATAAAAGAAACAGACCAGCTGTTATCATGAAACAAAGTACAGTAATAAAGAGAACCCATCATACATACAGGACTTAATTGTGACTAAGAGCAAAACAATAGGCTCCAAAATCGGTTCCACAGATCCCTTCCCTTCATTCTTTACTAAGATGATGTGGGTCAGGTCAACCCCACATCTCCCATATTTTATTTGCACTTAGAGCGTCTTATCCAGATTGCCATAACAAATTTTGACACGCCAAAGAGGTGGGGCCTATGTGTACTAGTACTCAAGATTCTAGAAGCAACCTGGTAACTCCTGGTACCTAGATTCTTGCAAAGGGGGGCTATCCATTTAGCTCGAAGCCTGCTGCACTGGGGACAGAAAAACACTATATGTTTCAGTGATTCTTTTCCCCCTCCGCATGCCGGACATTGTTCGTCTCCCTCCCTCCCTCTCAGACCAATTTGAAGTAAAAGATTTAACCGGGCGAATGCCATATCTGAACTGCGGATATAATTTACCCTCCAGAGGAGGTTCAATTTCATCAATAGTTACCTAATAATTCATACATGGTTTAAAATCAGTGAAAGACAGTGTAAGGCTAACTTTGCTCTTGGTCACTATATCCAAGGCTGCAGCATCCCAGTATAAATTGTAATCTTAGCTCTAGGCAGCAAGCACAATAGCTCTGGGGAAGACCAATAAATATCAAGGCTCAACCTCTGCAAGAGTATTTTAATGGCATGAAACCATGGAATCTTTGCTACACCTTGGTGAGCCACAAGGTCTCTTACACCTTCTCGATAAGATTCAAGTCCAGCTGTAGTCCACAAGCGATACCAAAATAATAACATTCTGCATTCAATTTTGTGAAGGATCTTCCTCTGGGCCAGGGCCATGTATAAGGGCAGAAGGGGTGTGCTCATTCGAAGTGAGAATATAAACCTCAATAACCTATGCTCAGCCAGGGCAAGGCTATGTGAATTTGAAGAGCCCCATATTTCTGCGCCATTCAACACGGACCCAAACACCTTAACATTATAGATCTCCAGGACAGGAGTCACCCTCCTGGAGGCAGTTTCATGATGAACCTTCACCAAATTTGTGGACTGTTGAGTAAGCATTGAAAGGACCTTTTCGATCTGGGGGGGCCCAACTCATATTGGTTGTCATACGAATTCCTAGATAATTAAAGGTGGACACCCAATCAATACGTGTATTGCCCACCAGTATCTGCCTGCTACAGCAGGATTCCCTGGCCGTAGAAAAGAACATACATTTAGTTTTGGCACCATTGAGCTCAAGGCCCTGCTCAGCGCTGAATGAAGAGAAGAGGTCCAAGAGCGATTGCAGCCCCTGAGGCGTCTTAGAAATCAATAGGGTGTCATCGGCAAAGAGGAGGGCAGGGACCCTGGTGTATTCCACCTCAGGGCTCTAAGAAATATCAGAAACAATTCAAGTATTGCATTTGTTGCCTATTTAATGTCACTTGTGACCCAATATTGGAAAACCACCCTATTGTGGATAGCTACACATCTACAATTCTCTATTTTCAGGGTGCCCGGGGGAGTGAAATTGGCCAACTTCTCTTGTACTCTGGGACCTCCTTGCACCAAGGCAGTCGGCAGTGTCCAAGGAGGAGGCATCATGGTTGTGGAGTCACTGGATGAAGTTGTGGTTAAGATTTCTACATTCAGACTGAGGGGCCGATTCTGATGCAGGTTGGAAAAGCTTCCCGACCGAATCGGTTGGGAAATGGTGTCCGACCCACTCGGATCGGGAAAGTCCGACCGCCGGAGTAGGATGCATCTGGATGCTTCCAGATACGATTTGGTTGAACTCCCATTGACTTCAATGGGAACATTTGTTCCTAACCGCATCAGAATTGGGCCCTCGGTCGTGAAGACACATTCCCGATCCGATTTGGAAGGAGCAAATGCCGTTAGGAGGCCTTCCTAACCGCATCAGAATCAGGCCCTCGTTCGGGAAGCTTTTCCAACCCGCATCAGAATCGGGCCCTTAGTCTCTTTTTTGGAAGTCAAAAATTTCCAGTGGGTCAAAGCTGCAGGCTGAAGCCAATGAATCCTCCACAAGGCTGGATACCTCTTCTGTCAGAAGCTGCTGAACAGGATTTGCTGCTGTAGAGAAGAATGTAATGGGAGCTGCTGCGAAGTCAGACTGCCCAGCGATGCACATGCAGATTGGCAAGCAGGTAGGTCCTGGTCTTCTCTTGGTCCTCAGATCTTTTTGTCAGAACATTTTTCAAGTTCCAAGTTTTGGATTTGGGCTATCTGGGATGTTTAGCACCACTTCCAGGAGTTCTTGGCTGGAGGGGCACCACTTGGAGAGTTAGGACTCACAGGCAAGCTCCAGATGCGCCTTCAAAATGGTTGGAGCCTTTTCTGTCTTTGAGGCTCATTTCAAGAGGCCATCCAACTAGCCCTTGGAGTCACTCTGGAAGTTTTGGGTTCAATCAGAAAAAACAGGACTCAAACAGCAGGGCAGTCCTCTGAGGGCACATGGCAGGTTACAGGCAGCAGGGTAGTTCTCTTGGTGCAGCAGGGCAGCCTTCTGAGAGTCCTTCCACAGTTTCAGAAGTGAACTGAAGGGTGGGTCTGAGGGTCCCCTTTTTATCCCTGGTGCTCCCTTTGAAGTGAAAGAAACTTCTGAAGTTTTCCTCCTACAGAAGTATCTGGAATTTCCTAACTCCCGGTCCTGGCCCCAGTCTTTCTGTAGCACAGTAGGATAGTGTGAAATTCCTTGTGTGTGAAGTGCAGCAGCGTCATCTGAAGTGCAAGTGGGGATGTTCACAGTTCCGCCCCCTCCCATCCTGCCTAGGATGGGCCATCCTCCCAATTACACATAGTCATGTGATCCAGAAAGTAGGCTGCATGCACTAAGTGATTAGGACAAAAAAATGCTGACTTTCTAAATGTGAAATTTTCTGAATTGTGACTTAAAATCTGACTTCATCATTAAAGCGGATTTTAAATTACAATTCCCCAGACACCAAACACCACATTTCTACCTGCTCCCATACAAAGGTTATCACTTATTAAATGTAATAAGGTAACCCAAAAATGTTCCTATGGGAGAAGTAGGCCTCACAGTAGTGAAAAAAGGAATTAGTGAGTCTTTCACCACCAGGACATGCAAAACCTAAAAGTGCATGTCCAACTTTTTAAATAGGATGCATGCTGCTCTATGGGCTGTTTAGACCTGCCCTAGGGGTGACTAATATGTATTTAAAAAGGTTTAGGCTTGGAAACGTGTTAATTTTTCCATGTAAAATAGGAGTCGATATATGTCTACAGTCGACAGTGTTTTGACCTTTATAGATGTGAGGTCATCATCAGGGCAAGGTGTGTGCATGTAGTATCTAAAAAGTGACGAGACATCGAAGTCAGATATATCTGAAACAAGGGGGTCCTGCATATATCTGTAATATATTTAATTACAATATACACTTGCCTGGTGGACGATTAAGGTATTAATCCTTTACAAGGGGCAATCCCGCTTGGGAGAATGCAACATCAAGGGCAATCAGTTAGCAATACAAGAGAGATAGAAGAATGAATAATTACTTCCTATTCAATGTATAACCTGGAAATTAAATCAAAGTGAGGTGCTAATGTAATTAATGCAGATAATTCCCCTGTGCAATAGAAATATATGCATGGGAGAAAGGTACGTGCACCAGTCCTCTGGGGAGTTAATCTATGCAGTGGCAGTGTCTGCCACAAACCAAGGGAGTGTAACAACTGTTACACTAGAGTTGCGTCTTACAAGTGGCTGAAACAAAAAGTGAATTATGATGAGTACATATATGAATGAGGGAGATAACCCATTTAACCACTCAAGAGCAGTGTCAAGGCTCACCTGATGAATCAATGACATGCAGAACTAAATCAAGGGTCTGTGAGGAAAAATACTTGTGGCCGCAGAGAGAAATAGGCTACCTTCCATGTCAGTATAATGGCTAAGAGAAGGACAAAAAATACAACATGCTCTTAGCAGGACTACTAAGCATGTGTAGGGTACAGCGTCAAGGCCCAGGGTGGGGCGTGGGGAGTGGGGAGTCACGTACTTACTTATAAACCAGTGGCAGGTTGTCTACTGGGTTTTGCCTTTAATTTGTGAAACGCGCTGTTGAGAAACTAGCGGGTTCAGAGGCCTACAAAATGTGGGAGGAAGGGTGTACAATACAGAAATAGGGCCCCAGAACGGAGCGCGGGGTTCAGCGTACTTGCTTCCAATTCAGTGGTAAACTACCTACCGAAGATTCCCATTAAATGGGGAAGCACGCTGTCAGTATTGCCTTTAAATTGTGAAATACACTGTCGAGAGACTAGTGGATTAGAAAGCTTGCGAAAGTGTAGGAAGAAGGGCGAAAAGTTACAACCGGCCCCTGCAAGTATTCAATACTTGTATACAATGCAGAAATAAGGCCCCAAAGTGGAGCACGGCGTTCAGCGTACTTACTTCATTTCCAGTGGTGGGCTGCCTACTAGAGATGCCCATTAGATGGGGAAGCATGTTGTTGAGGGGACTAGCGGACTTGGAGGCTTGTGACTGCAGCAAGGCAGTGTCGGGAACTGAGTAAAGAGGAGTTATTGTTTTCTTTCTGAAACGCATGTGCAGAATGCAAGATAAAGCAATAACACTAGAACGTGAACTGTATGGGTCAGTGTAGCTGCACAGAGGGGATCAGTACTTACGGTCTCCAATAGTGAGCCGTACCTACTGCGAAATATTTGCCTCGTTGAAGGCATGGCAGCTGAATTGAATTCTTAAACCTAAAAAAACTTTGGTTATTGAATGAATCATATGCAAGTTAATTCTGGGATAAGGCAGAGGAGCATATCTATGCACAGAGAAATTAAATCCATAATTCACTAAGCACAATAATAGAAACTGAATTAGAAGAGAATTTTACATATACAAATTATTACATGTAAATGTGAAAAGATGGTCTGTATAATAACAGCCGGAAAAGTTAGTTAGGCTGTGGATCAATGATTAAACAGGCAATATAAGAAGAAAATTAAATTAGGAGAAAACATGACATACAATGTATAAAAATTACATGTGGTAGTTCTTAGCTGGTCTTTCATGTTACATCTGGGAATGCCATGTATGCCATAGATCATTAGCAAAAATTCAGTCAAATATTGCAAGATTGCATTCCATTAAGATCGCATTCCATTCTTCTTGTGTATTCAGACCATTCGATTTTGGCTGCCAATTACTTGCCAGGAGAAATTGTTTTCAATATGTCCATTGCTTAGGAAGTGCTCAACCAATGGGGCCGTGGTGGCTTTACTGCTTTTGGGTTGTGATATCCTCGAATTTATTTTCTGCGTGGTTTGACCTATATACGCTAAATCACATGAGCAACGTATACAGTTGATGACATTCCGTGAAGGGAGAAGACAAAGGGGTATATGTACAAGAACTGCCGCTAATTCACATTTGCGTTAGTTAGAAGCAGTTTTCTTAACACGGCCTTGCAACAAAAACTATCGCCCTGTTAGCAATGTATTTACAATACGTCGCCACATGGCGATAGTAACAGCTAGCCGTGGTGAAAACTGCGGCTAACACTAGAGTCAAGGCGATATTAATTTTGACGTTAGCGGGAGAAAAGTGACGAAAGGCCCGTTAACGGCAAAAAAAACTCACGTTAGTCAGCCCAACGTGACTTTTTTTGCCTCTAGAGGCAAAAATAGCCTATAAGTCCACCTCCAATGAAAAATAGGAAATAAAACCAATGGAATGCAGAATGGAGCAGCCTGGGCCAAGTGCAGCACAGATCAACAACCCCCCCAAACCCCCCAACAGCCAGGATGACCAGCCAGAGTCCCAGGGAAAGAGGAAATGCAGATTCAGGGCTACAGTTATGAAACGAGGTGCATCGCTGGGAAAAACCAGTGATGCATCACTTTTCATATCGCCCTCCTTGCAACACCATGGCAGCCAAAGCCTTGAAAGCGGGGACAATCCCCGGGGCCCGGATGCCTCGCTGGGCCTGCGTCTGTGACCCGGAGTGGGAGGCAGAGTTGCTGTGGAGCTGCTGGGACATGGTGGTGGACATTGAGGCGTCGGCGATCACCCTTACCTGGTGGTGAAGTCTGGCAGGTCGCACTGAGACACATTGCTGACCTGTGTGAGAAGACCGCCTGGCGCACCTTGGGAGGTCTGCATCGCATACCAGGCGCCACCACTACACCGGGGTGCACAGTGGGGATTACCAATGGTGGGCCGCACCCCTCTGCATCACAGGCCGGAGGATGTTGTGCTGGCTGGATGCTGTGGAGGGTGAGGCCCCTGAGCTGCGCCTAACATGTGTGGTAGGAACGCTGCAACTTCATGCCTAAGGGGGTCCTGTTGCATCACCTGCATCGGGAGGTTCCCCAGCAGACTTGACGGTGACTGCTGTACCCAGGCTTGTGAAATCCCACCTGGCTGAGGCTCCTGCTGGCTGAGTCACAGATTTGGAGAGAGTGCAGTGCATTGAGCCCCGGTGTCAATGTCCAGGTGAGGAGAAGGTGGGACGCGTAGCGGAGGCGGGCCGGGGGCGAGTCTGGCCCAGACCCTTGGGTATGCAGCTTCATCCGCCATTACTCGCTTGGGAACTGGGGAACATGGAATCTGGTTGCCACTGTTAGATCGGAAGAGGCAACCAGGTGGTGCTGCCTTTCCTTTCCCCCTGTTAGTCTGCCTTTGGGTGTACGGGGGACTAACCCTTAGTGGACTTCCACTTCCCACAGCGCTGCGCCGTCTGGTTGCTGCTGCTGCTGTCCCCATCTGGTTGCTGCTGCTGCTGTCCCCATCTGCTGCTGCTGGTTCTGCTGACCTGGAGGTCAGGTGTTTGAGACCCTCCTCCACCCACAGGCTCCTGCCTGCGCCTCATCCTTGGTGGTCCAGTGGTAGAGCGTCACTGCTCTGCAGCTTGACTGCCCTCCTGTCCCTCTTTTCTGCTGTTCCTGTTCATCTTTCTGCTCTTCTCCATTGCTTTTCTACCTTTGTGTTTTATTTTATCTTTGCTTTGTTTGGCTTTGTTTTTCCTGTGCTTTTTTGCAGTTCCTTTTTCTCTATCCTCTCTCTTGTTTCCACTGCAATCCCCCGCGTCCCCGCCCCCTCCAGTGTCCTTTCCCGCGCTTCCTGCCTCCCAGCTGTCCAGCCCCCCTTAAAGCACTACTTAATGGCGGGCGCTGTGCGGCCATGCGCAGCGGGTGTGCTACTGGTGCGCCAAAGGCAAGCCTGTCTGTGTCCTTCCACCACTCTACTGCTCCCAGCACCAGGGACCCTGCCTCTTGGACACTCCACCACTACGACACCAGCACCCTCCTTGCCCTCAACCCTGGATGCACGATGCCTGCCATCTAGCATCACCGAAGAATACCCTTGCACCCTGCGCCTGCCGAAACTGCAAATGCACCTCCTGCCACATCAGCACACCAGCGCCTCTTGGCACCCAGACGACCAACAGCACACCCAACTGACTCAACTGCATCATCCTCAACGTGCGGTCCCTCCACAAATACGCCACAGAAATTTGGGACCTCCTTGACGCCACCTCTTCGGACATCGCCTTCTTCACATAAACCTGGACCAAACTCTGCTCCAGACAAGACATCGCCATCGCCATCCCAGACGGCTACAAATTCACCTGCAAGAACCACCCCGACCATCCAGGAGAAGGCATTGCCATCATCTACAAAAGCACATTTTGACTGACCATGCACTCAAAGACAATACGGAGACCATGGAACACCTCCGCTTCCAGATCAGGACCAACCCCAACATCACCCTCGTCTACAGGCCCCCAGGGCCATGAACCCCCATTCACCAATGCCATTGTGCACCTCATCGCACCCCAGGCTCTACCATCCACCTACTACATCCTACTCGGAGACCTCAAGTTCCACCTGGACAACCCCAGTGACCAGAACACCTCACCAACATCGGACTCAAGCAGCTAGTCACTGCACCAACCCACATAGCCGGACACACGCACAAGCCCCTCTTCTCCGCCAGCGGGAACTTCAAGTACAGCCACACCACAGAACTCTCCTGGGCCGACCATCATTGTACACATCACGCCTTCACCACACCCACCGTACACCACCGCCATCATCGCGCCCCCATCGCAGCTGGATCAAGGCCACCGAAGAACTTCTCGTCAACTCCCTCAGCACCACCACCCCGCCAATGCTTACAGACGGTAACACCGCAGTGCGCTACCGCCACAGATTGATCTCCAACTGCGCCGACACCCTAGCACCCCTCAAGAAAAGACCAGGCAAACAACACTCCAAGAAGGCCAATTGGTTCACTCCCGCCCTCCACTAGTCCAGACGCACCTGCAGATGTCTTGTACAGAGATGGATCCACAACCTCAATCAACTCCGCAACACAGTCACCCTTGCACCATGGCGCAAAGGTGCCTGCATTGGCGCATAGCAGCCATTGTGCACCATCGTAGGGGAAAAAGACAGGGGGGCTTAATCCTGAGCCCCTTCCGGCAGTTTAACGCTGCCGGTGCGTCATTTTCTTGACGTACTTGCAGAGTGAATCTTGCACCATGTTGCGCCGTATTTACAAAGTGACGCATCTAGACAGATGCGTGACCTTGTGAAGTCATGTGCCACATTATACCTGCGTATGGTATGATGTATGCAGGGTGGGCATTCCCACGCAACAAAGCCTTGTAGGATTGGCGCAGTGAAGTCTCTCAGATTTCACTGCGACAATTCTAGGACACCACTGCGTCAAAACCTTACGCCTGCCTCATGGCAGGCGTAAGGGTGATGCAGTGCCATAGGGATAGGCAGGCCCCATGCATTGCTGGAGTTGCATCATGCTTGCAACACAACTGTAGCAATTTGTGACTTTAGTACTGCCAGATACGTCAGTATTCCAGACGTATCTGCAATTGATTGCGACATGGAGTGCCATACATTGAGTACAGCACCCATGGTGTCGCAAGGAGGGTGCAGTGAAAAGTGTTGCAACACTGTTTTGTCGCAGCTTTGAAACACTTTTCATGAATGAGGCCCAGGAATGCGCCCTATCTTATTGATAGTCCGCATTCCTGCCCTTTTGTTATGTCGCAGGGCAGCGCAGCAACATTCCTTGCCGCGCTGTCCAGCACCAAAACCTCTGAAATGGGGCCCCAAGTGTTTGCACCAATTTTAAGACCAGCTATTTTCTGGTCTTTAAAAACTGCTACTAACTGGACTAAGCAGCAGTTTTGAGGGGTTATCGCCGTATGGGAATTTCATTGTAAATATCGCGAAGTGGGGTTAGCAGCAGTTTTTGCATGGAAATGCCCACCTTGCATCTCATTTTCGTTAAGTCCCGCTAACAGAAGTGGCACGTTTACGCCAGAAAAGTGCCGCTAACTGCAGTTAGCGGCAACTTGTACATAAGGTGATTAAAAAAAGCCGCTGTAACGTCAAAAAATTGACGCTACGGTGGCGTTAAGTTCTTGTACATATGCCCCAAAATGTTTTGAGGAAAACCAACCTAAGGCTGACAAATCTAAAATGATGTGAATACAAATTACTTAAGTTCAAACGCCCTTACTTTCAAGCACACTATTTTGGTATTCTTCTGTAGTTTAATAGGATGAATATTATATTCCCTCTAAGACAACCCAAGTGACTAATGAATGCCTTAGAAAATTGTTTACCAAATTCTGCACAACCTTTCTCCACCAACATGATGCATACATGTGGTTCAGAATTTTGATCTAACCACACTCCAAGATCCTTTTGATGTGGCCAAACAAATATTTCATCCCCTTTATTTGAGACATATATCTTCACTTGTGTGCTCTGATAACTAAACTCAATGGCAGTTTTAAAAAATCTAGCATCTTGATAAATTGCGAACCACAACTACCAAGTTGTACATCCATGTCCACCAGTTTCACACGTTTGGCAAATGATTTCACAAAAATCTTTTCTGAGATGATGGTGAGCTTTAAACAGGAATTAATCATCATCTTAGCTTTTTCCAATAATCAGCACCCACCCTCAGGGTTCCCTCCATCAGATTCACACACTTGTAAGATAACCTAATCACACACCTCCTTTACCTCTTGACTCTTTCTCACAGCACTAACAACACCCATACAGCATTTTACATAGGGTTCCCTTTTCCCCAAATCTATTACAGGTCATTTTGATTGCAAAGAATTCCTTCCTGTTAGCATAACGTCCACTCAAGCTACACCTAAAAACTTACCCCTTAAATCTTCCTAAAATCTTTAAAACAAACAGAAACTTAATGCAAAGGTATGTCTGTCCCCAGACATAAAACAGGATTTCCTCAACTGCTGCAGTGAGGGAAACCTTGTGTTGAGTCAGCAAATGGATAAAGGATGTTTCTACAAAATGCTTTAGCGCAAAAAGTAAGCAAACATTGCTGCTACCATTTTGCAGATGAACGAGGCTCTCTATCTTATATGTGGAGAACACATGACACAAACTGTTCTCTCCTTTTCAAGGGTGTATTGAAGTAGGCTATCAAACTTGGCAGCACCATCAGAACAATATCCGGCACAGGCAGAGTTAGGCAAATGCAATACTGTAGCGGGACTCTACAAAATGGCCGAAAGCACCTGTGCACATCACATCATAATTCACAATTCACATCACGCAAAGTGCACGTTCTTGAGTTACAACCACCTCCAGGCAAGTCTTGCCTGATCCTTGTCCTGGCACAGCATTGTTGCACCCAACATAATCTCCTGTGACCACGGCACCTCCAGACTCGCCCTGCATGGCCAATGGCACACGTGCCCAGCCACCTCCCCCAATGACACACAGCTCCTTACTCCTCGATCCAAATAGGCCTCACCTCCACCTGCCATGCCAGGATTGGCAACAGCCAACACCAGAGAAAATTTGAATGTTGACCTGCCGCTCCTAGGAAGGCATCCATTATTAATCAGAGATGTTTTATAAGCCTGTGTATTGTGGTGTTACATTCCATCCTCCTTGCCCAATGCTCTATTATTTGGACTCTAAGTGAACACAGAATGGAAGAGTAATACTCAGGTAAGGTTATTCAAAGGTAGTCAGCTACAGATGTCTGCCAATTACTCATAGAACATTCCCACCCTTCCAGTGGCGGCTCCCCCGCTAAGGCGGAGGAGGGTCGACTCACAAGAAAAAAAAAATGATAATAATGCTATGTTATTATCATTTTATTTTTCCCTAGTGGGTCTTCAGGTGCGGTGCGGTGCGGGCCGGGGCTGGGCTGGGCTGCCCAAAGAGCAGGGAAGGAGTAGTAGGCACTCCCCAAGTGCACATGAGGTTTTGGCTGGCTATCTCGGGCTGGCCAAACAGTCAGGCGCACTGTGCATGTTTCCCACCAGGCTGTAATGCACAGCCTGGTGAGGAACATGCCCAGCCTCCCATTCCCCATCTGAGCACCGAGCCATGGCGCTCAGACCAATCACGATGCTGCTAGCAGCGTCATGATTGGCTAGAGGTGTCTGGAAGCCTGGGTGCTTCCTGTACCTGCATCGTGGAAGAAGGATGGATTAGAGGCGGCCGCAGGTACGGTAAATTATTATTATTTTTTTTCAGTTTTTCTTTTTTTTTTTTACCCCAGCCCCCTCCCTCTCCCCACCCCACCCTTGATGCCCGGTAGCAGCCGCTACTGCACCCTTCAAACAATTCACATTCTAAGGTGGAACTTCAAAGATAGAGAGTTCCAGGCACCACAGTAGGTTAATGAAAAATAAGCATCTGACTTGTGAGAAGTGCACAGGATTTGAATTATGAAAATTTGCAAAATTGGAAAACTTCTCAATTCTGCTGGAGGAGCGAAAAATTCCCTATTGGAAAATCATCATACTAAAAGACGATTTTGCTGAATAAATACATGAAATCTGGATATTCTTAAAGTAGGCCTAGGCAAAGAGTCTAATCTTCAGTCACTCCTTATGAGTCATGCATTTTAGTTTCATACATTTTGAACATGCGTAAAGTTACCCAGGTATATTTTATAACAGTTTCTCTGCTTGTGTCCGATAAATGTCTGGAAAAACAATTGGAATCTAAAAGATACTATAAAGATACCTTTAGTGAACAAATGCTAAAGAACTTCCTGGTGAAGTGAAAAATGAGTTCAAATTGAATCAGTGTATGACGTATAAAGAGCAGGCCACCCACAAAGCACAGTCTAACAGGCATCCAGTTCCTCTGTATCTGTTTATTTTAGAATCTCTGGTATTCCTTTACTGAATTACAGTGAGTACTTTGCTTCCTTCGCTGTTGATCGGAGTGGCATATCTTCCTCAAGTAGACAGTTTTTACCTACTGTATCGCAGTTCCTCCAGAAGGTCGGTGCAGAGACGTTTTAAGACAAGGGAAAAGTGGGCTCTGGCCCAGGGCCCCCACCTTTCAGGGCCAGCTCTGTTCTGCAGAGAGTCTTGCCTTGATGACCTCGAATAATTCTTAAACAGATTGTTGCAAATAGCCTTTTCTTTTCATTTATTTTTAATCTGAGTAATGTGTGAAAGTCTATTACAGACATTTTGCAGACAAATGTCGTGTTTTTGTTTCATGCAACATCCATAAAAAATGTTTCTTTTAGATCCAAACAGGATCTCACATATGAGAAATGGGAGGTTGTCACAGATTATTTGCAGTAGTATTAGTGAGCTTCTACTGTGTTACAATATTGAAAACATACATCACTATCCCTGAATATTAACTATAAACACATTTAGAATTTGAACCAGTGTGTCTGTGCACTGTTTGTGATCTGGCCAAAGGGGACATGAGAGAGCTGAAACTGGATCATAAATTCAAAGCTGATCTGCACAGGGGCCCCCAAAATATGTTTGGCCCAGGGCCCCCAAAATTCTTAAGATGTCCCTGGGTCGGTGTTCTTCAAAACACAGCCGAACTGGACTTACTGCTGAGTATACGGCTGTACTTACAGCATTCTTCCTTAAGGTATGGTTATCATTCATTTCAGTTCAACGTTTTCTGTGTTATCTTTTCTGCAGTTCTTACCTAGAGCAATATTACATTATTGTTTTCACAAATGAAAGCATGGTGGCCATTATCACAAAGTTCAAAGCACAGAACTGTGCAATTTCATCCTGTAGGAAGAAGTGTTCTAAACTCCTCTGAAAGCCTCCACGTTTTATTTTGGACCTCAGGTTATTTTGGACGTCTGCAGTGGTGTGGAATTCCACAATAGAGACTCACTCTTTGTAATGTTCTTGGAAAATGAATTTGGGCTGTAAACGTCGGTGGCCCACCTTTTAAAATAAGGTAGGCTTTGCTGCATCTCCAGTAAGGATCTCTGAGCAGGTTGCACATGCGCAGGCAGAGTGAAGAAGACAGTTGTCTGGCCCAGTCTGACATCTGTGCACAGGTATCATTTTTGAAGATGAGGGCCGAGTCTAGAATAATATGATCTGACTGGAGACCTAACGGTTTGCACCATTCCATTTTGGGTACAATTTAATGATGCTAAAGTTTTAACTGTGCACTATATGTGTAAATTGGTTTTTACAGTGTATCTAGATTGGCATATGACACAATGTTCAGAATCACTGCCTTTTATATGAATTGTTTAACTAGGAATCCAAATATAATATTATTTCTGAGATATCTGTATTCCTTCAAACACACAGGGCAAATCCAGTCTTGGGTTGCTTGTGTTCTGGTTCAGAGAAGACTTGGCTTGCCAGTTCAGGATGGACTGTTCCCATTGGAGCAGGGTCAAGACTGATTTGTATATCGCTATGATTATTCTAAGATAGCATGATGGTCAAAAGAGCAATGGGTTGGAATGCTACCCTGAGGGATTGCCAGTGATCTGACTTATTGCAAGTACCCTTCCATCAAATTTTGTGTGTTTGATGTAACACCCTAAGTGGCCAAGGGTATGCCCAAACATGGGTCCCTTGCTCACTGTGCTACTGGAACCAAGCTACACCCGATGAAGAGCCCCAATCAGGGCAAACACTGTCTTGGATGGTCTGTGGTCTGGTTCAGAGAGGACTTGGCTTGGCAGTTCGGGCTGAACTGTTCCTATTTGAGCAGGGTCCAGACTCATTTGCATATGGCTAGATCTAATCATAGGGGGCACGGTGGGCAAAAGAACTAAGGGTTGGAATGCTTCCCCAAGTGTTTAGACTTATTGAAACATCCTCACAGCACATTTTCTGTGTTTGATATCTGTATTCCTTAGCATGCTTCATAATATGGCTTTTTTTCTCTGAGGCAGCTCTTAATGAAATTTGGGGCATATTTACAAGCCCGTATCGCCACAGGAACATCGCTTTGAAAGACGTTCTTGTGGCGATACCTGCTTCGCTTTATTTACAAGGCAGCATTAAGCCACTTAATGTGGCTTAACGCTACCTTGTAAATAAGGCACCCTTTCCCGCTATACTTAGCTTGAAAGGGTTGGGCAATGGGTGTTGCAGTGGACGTTCCACCGCAACACCCATTAATTTTGGCGCTGCCCCCTATTTACAAGAGTGGCGTAAATAGGAGGCAGCGCCAAAATTAAGACCAAAAAAAACCTGGTCCTAACATGGCAAAAGGGTGAGAAATGCTTTATTTCTCCTCTTTTTTGCTGTTTTTATGTGTGCTGCATTGTGCAGCACACATAGCAACAGCAAAACGCCATGCATGATTGTTTATGTGCACGAAGGTGTCCCTTCCTGCACATAAACAATCATTTTAAAAGTGACGAGTTGCAACTTCTATCTGTGCTGTACAAAGCAGCACACATAGAAGTTACAAATTGCCATTTAAAATTGTTTATGTGCAGGAAGGGACACCTTCCTGCCATAAACAATCATTCCCCCCCAACGTATGCACCCTGGCACTATGGTGCAAGGGTGCCTGTGTTGGCGCTAGGCAGCTGAAAATAGCGCCAGAGCAGGGGAAAACGTAGGGCAGCACCATATTATTGTAAATATGTTGCAGCCCTGAGTTTCAGAAGTGGCGGAGCGTGGGGTTAAACCAAGAAGGCTAACGCCATGCTCCATCACTTCTTTGTAAATATGCCCCTTTGTGTTTTGAGGTGCCTGGCTGCGAGTACTAATTTTGTGTTGCATTAGCTGACAGATTAATGGCTCTTAAACACAACAGACTCATTGTCGGGAGTTTAGGCATCTTCTGTTGAAGAAAAGGGGTTGGGTTGAAATCGGTTTAAATGTTATTAATAAGAGTGTCACATGCAAGGTTGCATTTTGTGTTCACTTCATCATGGTGTGTGACTGAATCATATCCTGTTAACTAGTCTTCCCACTTCCCCTTCTGCTAATTCTTAAGAAAGGCACCTAAGAGATGGCTGTGCTGCAGCTGGAGGCCCACGGTTCATTGCATCCATAATCGTCCAGAATCACCCAGAACCTTCGAGAGACTTCTGAAAGACCATAGATTGTTCTAGAACAGTGATACTCAAAGTACGGCCCGGGGGCCGCTTGCGGCCCTCTTGACCTTTACATGCGGCCCCCGGGTGAACAGCAGCAAGAGCTTCTGTTTAGTTGCTGAGTACTAATATTCAGAATTTTTTTTAAATAGAAGAGCAAGCATTTTACCCTGCAAATAAATGTTTGCCCAATTATTTAACATTTATTTAGACCTCTTTACACAATCCCTGACCCACCCAGACCCCCTACTACCACCGTGCTGGCTTCAGCTCGGCCCTCGGTCACACCAGAGACCGTACTTTGCGGCCCCTGGGCAAATGTTTGAGAGTACCCATGTTCTAGAACTAAATGGCTATCTTGGACTTACACAAAGCTTCTGCAAGACCCCAGATTGTTCCAGAACTAGGCGGTCATCCTGGACCAGCAGCAAGTATAAATACCAGACCTTTTGCTGCCACCTTTGCTTGGCTTCACTCCAGTTATTTGCAGAAGTCTCTACACTTGATCTTCTCGCTGACCCAGCCCTTGCCCTCTTGCGAAGATTCCACAAACCCATTAGCACCTCCCTGCTGCCTCGTCCACCTTGTCCTGTCTTCGTCCACCATATGTCTTCCTGGAGAGCCCTCTTTGTATCGCCTACAGGAGGAAGAAATAACAAGGGGCAGTCAGAGCCACATATGCAAGAGAAGAGCTCAAATCAAGGTTAGCACACTATTGCTTGTGCCTCGCACCCAAATATATTGTTAACTTTCACCTAGCAATTACTTCCTGAATGGGCTGGTAGGCTTCATTCATGGATATTAGGATTGACATTTTAAAACCCCAATTCAAGGCACAGACTCGTCTTCATTGAGCTTTGTGGCCTTTTTAGTTGGGCACAACATCTTCTTGAGAAGTTATCAAGAAGAAGCAATAAGGAACGGATAACCTGTGCCTCCAGCAACTCTCTCCATTTTCTTTTTTTTCCTTTCTGAGAAATTAGCAGAAGGTCGAATTGTTGTGCAAAGACTATATAAGGGTGGGAACAAAGTGGAAAGGAGATAAAGGCAGGAAGGGCAATGCAAGTTCTGGTGCGATTACTAATCCACTATTTTCATTTAGGTACAAGCAACTGGAGAACTCCTGGTGTCTGGTCTCTCTGTAAGAGATGTAGGTGCTCTGCCATCCAGTCATCCCCCTTCACGCAAAGAAGGCCGGAAACATAATTCCATTACTAGAGGTGCCTCTTACAAGTTCTCTCTCTTTCTTATCTCAACCCCCTCAACCCCCTCTGGAGCGAGGACCAACCCCTCGTTAGTCAGGACCTGGGGGTTGGGCATGGTCCAAGGAGGAATGGAGGACAGTTATTGCCCCTGTGGAACTCCTGAATTCCAGGTGAGTGTGATAGAAAGCCAAGCCACAAAAATTCTGTCTGGGTGATAGGGAGTCGTCAGACCACATAGAGTTAGCTCAGACCCTAGTTGAAGAATTCCCCAACATGGTAGAGATGACACAAGCCTTATCGATCATTAACAGAGAAGTCCAACCCCTTAGACAGAATAAACAAGGGGTTGAGGAAAGAGTTTCAGAGATACAAACCTAGACACACTCCTTGGTTAGGAGGCTTTGGGTCAATACCCAAGGAAACATGCCCGGTCATTCATCTGCCCAGAAATGGGAAAAACGACAAAGCAACACATGGGATATCCCGACCAGTTAATGTTACAGTAACCTATTCCATGTCAATGCGTTTGCATTCACCTGAAAGATTTTTTGGCAATAGTCCAAAGTTCGATGTGTTTAAAAGTCAATGTCAATTGCAATTTTTATTTAGGCCCATCGCGTTTCAGATCGACTCTTCCAAGGTAGCATTTATAATTTCCTATTTGGGAGGAAATGCAGCCAACTGGTCAGTTGCTTTGATTCACAGAAAAAATTCTCTACTTTACAACCTCCCAAGATTTAAGGAAGCCATGAGAAAGATGTTTGTTTGGAATGTCTTGATACAAGCAAGTTGCTATGAATCAGTGAACTTTCAAAAAGGGAACAAGGACTTATTAAGTCATCATAGTTACAGAATCCCCATGGCCGGAGGAGAAGGGAAATTCTTTGTTCTACAGAGGATTACGGGGCGAACTTAAGGATTCAGTTTCCACATCGTGAACACCCCGATGAATGTTAAGAAATAATTGACCTACTAGTGAAATTAGATCATAGGTTGACGGAAATAAGAGGTGTGGGCCCTCAGGGTGAGACCAAATTCTTAGCGATAAAGACAGACAAGAAGGAAATGGAGAGTAGGCATCATGATTCTCCCACACAAATGCAAATTGGTGGCTTTTGCGGACCACTGTCCACGGAGGAGAAAGAGAGGAGACACAAATTTAACCTATATTTATATTGTGGCAAGGTCAGACATTTCGCTCAGGATTGTTTACCCAAACCCAAGAGAGTACGTATGACAATAGTGGTAGTTGAGGAGATGACTTTGGAAAACTAACTGCTTCGGGAGACTGCAGGTCAACTCACCAAGGGAAGGACTGAGGCAGACCTCACAATACCTAGCCAATACAATGAGCAAGATTTCCACCACCTAATGATTCTGGTTAAGTTGATAATAAGTGGAAGGTACTACCAATGCTGATCGATTCTGGTGCTAGGGGCAACTTCCTAGACATTACCGTGGCCACTAGTTTATGTACACCCACAACGGGAAAATCAGAGCCTAAACTGGTTCGGTCCATAAACGGTTCAGAATTTTCCTCAGGAATGATTCAATTTCATACTGCCCCTTTGACTGTGGTCTTTAGAGGTCGGGCATACAGATGAACTGGTCTTTGATCTGATTGATAATACCACCTACGGAACTATCCTTGGGGTACCTTGGCTGGAACATTGCAATCCACTAATTGATTGAGCCTCCGGCTGATAACCCTAAACTCCAAGTCATGCTGATCCTCTTGTTTTCAGACAGCCCAGATTCTTACCTGTGTAGCATTGCAGAGCGACTCCCCAAATGGCAAACCAGAGGAATATTTGGCTTTCAGGATGTTTTTCATGAATTGAATGCCACCCAAATGCCCCCTCATAAGCCTTTCAACTGTTGCATAGATCTTCTACATGGAGAAATGCTACAGTGTAGTAGAGTGTATGCTCTTTCCAAGCTGTAAACAGCACATTTGTGAAACTATCTAGATGAAATGCTGGTCATTGGCTCCATTTGTCATCCCACCTCTCCTTTCTCCTCACCACTAAAAACAAATGGTGACCGGTGTGCAAGTATTGATTATAGAGCCTTGAATAAGGTTACCATTAAAACAGGTACCATCTGCCTCTTATCCTGGTCCTTTTGGATCTAGTCAGAAAATCTACTATTTACAGCCAGCTGGACCTGGATTATCACCTAATCAGAGTCCGTGAAGGTGATAAATGAAAGGCTGCCTTCCATACAAAGCTTGGTCTGCTTGAGAATACGGTAATGTCTTTTGGACTCAGTAACTCCCTGACATCATTTCAGTTTTTTATTAATAAGGTACTGGGGGAGTTTTTAGACTTTTGTGTCATTGTCTATACCTACGACATTCTCATCTTTTCTCAAAATAAGACTGAACATGTACAGCATGTCAGAATGGTCCTACAGCGCTTGCACAGGAAACAACTTATACACCAGACTTGACAAATGCTCTTTCCATATCACCTCTATAAAATTTCAAGGGTACTTGAAGGAATAACACTGAACAGGAGAAATGTAGTAGCAATTCTAGACTGGCCAACACCAACTTCGATAAAGGATGTTCAAAGCTTTCTTGATTTTGCCAATTTCTACAAGGGACTCATCACAAATTTCTTAGATATTGTCACACTGATAACAAATTAATTTTGCATTTTTTTTTAAAGTGGTTGCCAGATGCAGACGCAGTCTTTAATACTCTTAAGGAAAAGATGGCATTGGCCCCTATTCTAAAACAGCTAGATCCCATGCAATCTTGCTTTGTGGAGTCAAATGCTTTGCAGGTGACTGTGGGAGAGGGAGACCTTTCTCAAAGGGATCCCACCACTGAGTATCTGCATGCAATAGCTTTTTCTCAATGAACAAAATTATACCGTGGCTGTGAGTGAGCTCCTGGCAATTAAACAAACATTCCAGAAATGGAGGCTCTACCTTCTGGGGTTAAAACACACTATAACGTTCTATACCAATCATAAAAATGTACAGTTTTTAGGTCCTACAAGGCTTTAACATCACGTCAAACATGATGGTTGCTCATCACATACTGGTCCGGGTCTCAGCAGACTAAGGCCGACACACTATCTCAACTAGGACACCCTGCGGGGGATCCGGTGTAGACATAAATCATCATACCCAACTGCAGAATTATAGCTACTTGAAACACAAGGAAAATCTTAGCTAAAGTTGGAAAAGTAGTAGCGAAGGTAAAGCCCAACAAATGGTTAGCAGACAAGGCACATATCATGCAAGAATATCAATTCTATCATGAGTCATATATATACTAACCCACCACAAATCTGGTTATGGAAGCCCTAAATTGGTGTCATAATCATGGTGCTAACAGGCCACCTTTCTGTTAAATAGACAATGGAGAACTGCAAGAGGTAGTTCTAGTGGGCAACATTACCCAGAGATATCAAAGACTACGTTCAAACTTGTCCTACCTGTGCTCGTACCAAGCCTATGATACATCTTGCGTCAGGCTCATTACAACCCATACCTGTACCACTCATACCATGGCATTCCATCTGTATGGATTTTGTATACCATCTCTCCACGTCTAATGGGTTTACCACCATTCTGGTAGTGGTTGACTCATTTTATTCCTTGAAAAAATTACTGAAGTAGAGAGGAGCTTACAGGCAACTAAGGATCATATGAAGCAGCAAGCTGACAAACACTGGCTACCTCAACCAAACTACAGGGTTGGGTACTTGGTATGGTTCTCAACAAGAAATGTGAAATTAGATGGGCCTAAAAAAGTACAACTTAGATTTGTGGGTCCCTTTCTCACCCAACATATCAAAAATCGAGTAGTTGTTAAATTGACACCCCTGCCAACTTCAAGTTGCATCTGGTGTTCTATTTATCCTTGGTCCGAACCCATAATCCTCAAACCAGACCCAAATTTCCCTCACCCCCAGTGAAGGTTGGTGATCACTTTGAGTTTGCAGTTTGCAAATATTGGCTTCTAAGTGACTGCAAGTGCAATTTCACTAGCTCATTGATTAGAAGGGTTATGGACCCCTGCTTGGTCCGTCTTTTTCAAGCCCACTTTCCTGACAAGCCCCGCCCTCTTAGGCAGCCTTTGGGGAGGAACTGTCACTGGGAAACTGCTGGTAAAGCAGAACTATGCCTTGGGCAGACAGGACGCCAGAATCTAGGCACTGAGTCTCCCTACAACATCATTATCTGTCAGCCCAAATCCTGGCTAGCTCAGAGTGCCTCACCTGAACTCCTAATCTTCCCAGAGTAGCAAGTGATTTTGGCACCCTAGAACATGACCCACTAGTCCCCAAAGCAACCGTGGAAACAGATCCTCACCTTTCGTAACTCATTCATGCATGCCCATAGTAAACATAAGAAAGTTTACCATACATTTATTGAAACTATTGTGGTCTATTATGAAGCAATGTGCTGTGATCAGTAGGCAGATTAAACTAAAAAAAGTATTAAGCATTCCTCTCAGGCTGAATGAAATAAACATCCCCACCCTTGCAAATTATCTATCTGTCTAGGCCTACCCTTACTGTGCACAGGGATATATATGGGATCTCTGGGATTGGCAACAGACCCAACACCAGGTGTAAGTAGTTAGGTGGTCCGCATCATGCTCTCTGCTGGAATTCTCCTCTCTGGCACCCATGGGGACGAGACACAGTTTATATGATAAGAACTACTGTGTTGGAAAGCTGTAGCTGTGCTACCGTGTTATGTATCAAATGTTATGAGCTGTTGCTAAAATGAGCAAAGTAAATAGTACACCATGTTGTTATGTATTCCAGGCAACCTTGCACAAAATGTGCAGACTGACTCCCAAGAAGAATCACTGATAACAAACAAAATGTACAGTGTATTCCTAAACTAATGTCATAAAAACAAATGTATTATGTGTGGCTGTGCAGAGAAGAGGCAGCCTAAAACATCTAATATGCAAAAATAAGGGAGAACCAAAGTGGGCCCAGAAGGGACATCACTACAGAACTATTAAGGGTGTCACAATGCAAGCTTGCATTTTGTGTCCACTGCCCCATAGCATGTGACTGAATCACATCTTTTTAACCAGTTCTCCCACTTCCCCCTTTTCTATCTCTCAAGAAAGGTCTCCAAACAGATGATTGTGCTGCAGCTGGAGGTCTGCAGCTCTTTTCAGGGCACGGAATACTTCCAGAAGCATCCAGAACCTTCCAGAAGCACCCAGCACCTTCCACAGACTTTTGGAAGGCCTTAGATTATTACAGTACTAGGTAACCATCTAGGACTTACACAAAGCTTCTAGAAGGTTCCAGATTATTCCATAGCTAGGTAGTTATCTTGGCCCTGCAGCAAGTATAAATAGCACACCTTTTGCTGCAGCCTTTGCTTGGCTTCACTCTAGTTGTGTGCAGAAGTCTCCCTGCTTGATCTTTTTGCAAGCCAGCCCCGCCCTCTTCAAAGGATTCTATAAAACCATTAGCACCTATCTGCTGCCTCATCCACCTGGTAAAGCCTTCATCTGCTGCATGTCTTCCTGAAGAGCACAATTTGCACCACCTACAGGACGAAGAAAAAACAAGAGGGGGTTAGAGTCACATATATAAATCAAGGTTTATGCACTAACACTTGTGCCTCATCCCCTAAGATCTTTTCGAACTCTTCTCTAGCATTACTTCCCACACAGGATGGTGGGCGTCATTCATGGACCATATACTTGAGGCTTTAAAAGCCCAAATGAGGGTGAGGACTTGTCTTCATTGAACTTTGTGGGCTTTCGAGTTGGGCACATCGTCTTCTTGTGAAGTTATAAAGAAGAAGCAATAAGGAACAAATAACATGTGCTTCCTGTGATGGTCCCCATTTTAATTTATTCCTTTCTGAGAATTTATCACAGGAAACTCCACCTCCATGCTTAATAACTCACAGCGGATCAGAAAGACAAGAATGAGTCTTAAGGAATAGAGAAAGGATCAGCCTTTCAGGAGTTGGGGCCCTCTAGAATGTGTGGACTCTCTCCAGGACTGATCACACTACCTTCCTGACTCCCTCTCAGGACTAGTAAAGAATGCATTTTCTGTGGACACTGATGTCGGGGGTGTCCCCTAGACCTTTGAGAACTAGAACTGTGGTACATGCCACAGGAGTGGGAAGTACCGACTTTTTTGGTTGCGCACAGCCAGCTTGAAGTATCAGAAGACATGGGAGACTGAAGAGGATAGATTGGTTTGCAGTGAAGAGCTTTAAGAGACTGCTTCCATATAGAGCCCAGGGCAAAAGACCTACTGTGCAGATCGGGATGGAAGGTCGAGGACCCTACAGCCAATATGCTATTTTGGGAGCAAGAACACCAGTGCCAGACACTGAGGAAAGCAGCAGCAAATCGTCAAAGATTATCTTAGGGGTCAGGAGGACCCTGATGCCCCTGCTGGGGGAGCATGCCACCGAAACATAACAATGAAAACCAACCAACAAAATAGCAGGTTCAGTTTATCTTCAAAGTTTCTTTTCACTTTTGTGTACCACTCTGTGTTCTGCTGTAGGTGCTCAGGGAACCATGAGCCATTGCAGCTGCAAGCCAAGTACCCAAGTATGATCTTTCTAATCCCCTAGGGAGCACTTTTGCTTTGGGCCTTCCAATAGAAGTTGGTGCAAGCAAGCACTAGATCAAAATCACCCTTAAGTTAGAGCTGGTGGAACTGTATTGATGGCCCCTGAAGCCTGTGGCTAACACAAAAATATCACTGCTGCCCCAGGGAGCCCTCAGGCCTGAGAACATAGCCTTTGGGCACCAGGAGTGATGACTGTGCTCCTCTACAATACCAATTGATAAGGTGCAGCAGTTGCAGAGACAGCGGTCTTCCAAACTCACTAAGGCAGAGAGGGAAGCCATGGGACACGGCATCCTGGAACTGCTTCCTGGTCCTGGCCAGCAAGTGTGCACTATAAACATTTTTCGATGCATTGTGCCACATCAAAAAAAACGAAGAAACACAATATTGCCTTAGGTGGCGGCTGGAGACTCAGTGTGCTCCACAAGCCCCGTAGAAAAGATATATGCATATTTTTTATCTGGTGCTCCCATAGGACAAGACCATGCTTGGAGTATCCTGAAGTGTCTGGGGACAACCTTGGAGCAGCAACACCACCCCCATGAGCTTCCTTGGTGTAGGAAGATATTATCAAATTTATGTCTCCCAAGAAGTGGTCGTGGGTGCCCAGGAAAGACAGCGCACTCACCGGCAAAAAACATCTTGGACCCATTAGGAAGATCCTGGGGAAGCTGATTTCTGGTGCGGTGGCATCAAAAGTGAATGCTAGGGAACCTGTATATGAAGATAGAAAGGTTATATTAAATGCTTAGTTTTGATTTGCATATGGTGAAAGAGAAACGTTTTATATTTTGTACTAAATCTTATTGGGTTATGGCTGGAACTGAAATATTGATTACTAAAGGTTGTAGGCCTCCTGTTTTCTTTGTGGAACAAACTGACATAGTCAAATGTTCTTGCTTTTTTGACAATCTTAATATTTTATGTTTTTGCCACAGGCATGTGTAGGGGTTATTGTTTTTAGGGATCAGGCTAATCGGTGCACAAATTGTCCTTAAATACTCTGCAAATAATAGGAATTGTTTTGATTTATAAAGTTACTTGCCCAATGTAATGTTTCTTTAGGTTAAATAATTTGCACCTTGGTTATTCTACAAGGCCTCTTTAGGAGGGGTTCTAATTTGTAATTTCAAGCTACAGAGCTGTAAATATTTTTAACTTTATGCTTTATGTGTAGTATTAAGTTGTGAGTTGTAAGAAAAAGAATTATTAATTGGGGTGCATGGTGTCCTCCACAAGTAATAAAGGCTGTTAGGTCTAGGCAAAGGTTTTATTAATTTAAATTGAACCTCAACCCCAGGTAGCTATGGCACAAGGCAGACAGGCTTAACAGAGAGAAAACGTGTAAAGCATTTAGAAGTTCCAAAATAGTAAAATGTCAATAACAAAGCACAATAAAAATCCCACTCCAATTTATAACAAATAGAGAAAAAAATGAATAAACAAAATAATACAAGGGCAGAAATGGAATAGGGGTAATTGGAGATATGAATTATTAAAGATTTAAGAGAAAAAGTCCCAAGAGAAAAGTAAAGCTCCAATCAGTAATCACTGTTCGTGGAAAGCCGGGAACTAGGCATGATTTCAGACTGAGCACAGTGGATACAGGTCAGGTACACCAAGCAGGTTTGTTTCAGTCAAAGGCTTTATTTTCCTTAGGACTTAGGTTCTGAAATAGAAGTCAAAATCCTTCAGCATGGCAAAGAGGCAGACTTTATTCACAGAAGTCCTCTCGAAGTGGATTGCAGTTCGATGAGGTCCTGAGGAAGTAGTTGGTTTTGGTAAGAAATGGTCTGAGCAGGAAAAGTTAAAATTTTGCACCCAGGGAAGTCCTTGCATCAGTTGGCTACTTTTCACGCTTTTGCCTGGCCAAGATTTCTTCGTTCGGACTCAGTCTCTTTTTTGGAGCTCAGAATCTTCTAGCGGAATAAGGCAGCAGGTGTATCCAGGAATCTCACACCAAAGTCAGATAGGCTTTCCTCAAGGGTCCCTAGAACAGTCTTTTGGAGTGGCAAAAAGCTCTGAGTTGGACCAACTTGATTTTCTTGCCCAGCAAGGTACACCATTGGTGGTTTGACTTTGATGGTTGCCAGAGGTCTGAAAGTCCAACATTTTTTCTAAGTACAGACTTTCAAAAGATTTCAGAATGAGTCCTTCTGGATACCACTAAGGTTCTCCAGTAGAGGCCAACAGCAGGTCCTCCATCAGTTGCAACTGGTTACTGGACAATTCAGGAAAAAGGCCTCTTGCAGCTTGTTGTGCCCCTGTAGCTACACAGGAGATCAGCCAACTGACCACTGGAGTCCACTGCTTTGTCCTGGGGTACAATTGCAAGCAGGCCCAGCCTTTCAGGTCTCCTCACAAGTCTCAAACAGCCGGTGTGGTCCTTCTTCTGTTCTTCCACAGTTCCATTAGGTGTTCTGAGGAGCTGTGGGCGAGGTGCCACATTTGTATGTTTCAATTTCCAGTGGGGGGGGGGTTGATTAATGGAGACTCCCTAATCAATGGGGAAAAGGTTCCCAGGGGCACCCCTATCCACTTTTGCAGCACATCCTGTTTGTTTTATTACAAACTGACCCAGAATGCACTATTCTAAGGGGATTCTAAGATAGCACTAGCTTTCTGCCTTTGGTTGGAGCTTGTGTGTCAGACAGGGGTATGTTTAGGGGGATATTTAGGGAAATTAGCAGTTCCCGCCCCCTAAGCTATCACAAATTGGTTTTGGGACCAGCTCCCCATCCCACTGGGCTGGTGCCCAATTGGCTACAGTGGACCTAAGAACAAAAGCTTCCCTTGCATTGGATCTCCCTGTACACAAACTATTAATGGGCAGGCTTCACCTTTGTCCCTTTCAAGTTAATCAAGTTCCTGAAACCTCTCAAACTGTCCTTCATCGGCTGATATGGATCATTAGCCCCAAGCCCATCCACCCTGTCACCAGGCCTAAGCAATTGTCCTGCTCTGGGAGCAGTTTGCATACCTTATTAAAGTCAACAAAACATCATAACCATACAACTCATCATTTTAAAGTTAAATAGAACTTTAGCCTGTAGAGACTAGCATTAGTTTAAATGCCTTTAGCCAGTAGATATATTTATTTACTGTGTTCTATGACTGTGACAACTCTTCGGAATTTCTCTTTTTAGAATATACATGAACCAAATAGCTAGCTGTTTTTATTTTGCATAATGGTCTTTAATGATCTTTGAGTAATAAAATTATCTAAATAATTCACAAAACAAACAATAACATTAAGAAGACTGTCACAGGCTGAAAAATAAAGCACAAGTAATTTATAGGAAACTAAGACAGACTAAAGTGATAGGCCACTTCAGTGAGGAGTACAGGCTCAGTGCACAGGGATAACATTATTGAGTCACAGACACAGGAACAGAACAATTAAGCTCAAGAAACGTGAATCTGATTAGACTTGTGAGTTCTGGCTCTTGTTTTATAATAATGAGTTTGCAAACGAACACAGATGAGAGCATAAATGAACCCTATCTAAAACACATAGAATTGGGCACTTTGTTAAAGAACTCTGCCATTTTAATTCACAAGACATAATTAACTAACAGGGTCATGTTAAATTGATTATGCATTTGTTAAATGGTTTGCTGCAACATCATTGCTTTTTTACGCCAGGGTAAATCTGTATGTACAGTTATGTGGAGAAGTGTGGCTCAATGGTTAGAGCGGCAGACCCTGATGCAGAGGTCTAGCCCGGGACCAGGGTTCAATTCCCGCCTCGGCGGGTCTTGGGCTCAATTTCCTTGGACCTGATAATTCTCGCCTCGGTGCCTATTCTGATCATGGGTCCCACTCTGCAACTCTGGGCAATAGCTTGCTTAATCTCCACAACGGCCCCCACAACGCTAGGATGCCTGGCTTCACCTTGGGGGTGCCCAGGAGTGGGCATCTCACAGGGAAAGGCCAGGAAGGGTTCCACAGCGGTATGCGTACAAGCGCCTGAGATACCCCTTCGGGGGTCGATTCGGGCGCTATACAAATACTACTACATTTACATTTACATATATAGATCTGTATGAGAAAATGTGCTGTTTTTTTAAAGTTTGTATCTATTTTGTAATGGTTATAATTAACTGAGACAAATAAAGACACATTTTACCTTATTATAGACAAGCACTGGCAGGGCAGCTGTTGGCAGGCTAATGCAAATGTGCCTCCAGTAAATTCAGGCAGGGAAAAAGTTACATTCTAAAAGTTACTTTTCCTTACTTTTCAGTAAATATCCAACTTCACCATTTAATTGTTGTTTTTTAAATATTGAAAATAGTGGTTGTACTGTTTTTCTAGCTTTCTCAAACCCAAGATAGCAGAATTATTTCTTTAATCTCTACTCCAGTTTTCCTCATAGTACAGCAAGCGCCATCCACAGTGAAAATAGCTTTTGGGGGCTTGTCACTCTATGGACATGGCAACATTATATTTTTGCATGTCCCATTTTTAAATACCATTCACCCCACCATGTGGGCTACAGGGACTAAATATGAGTAATTTATTCATATTTAAAAATAAGGGTTTTTTCCTATCAAAAGCGTTAGCTTGAAAGCTTGGGCTGCAGGTTTAAACTGTAGCAGTGAGGCTACCATGATGGCCTGAAGCCATGACTTCCTTTGTCACACTAGTGGACGGCACAGTGAGAGCAGCAGTCCACAGTCCATGCCATGGGTGTATTTCTGCATGACTACATAGAGAAGTTAAATCTGCCAATGAGGAATAAGCCAATTTTATCAGTTTTTACAATTCAGTGCATATGCACTGGGAGAAGATTAGCAGTGTCCCGGTACACATAGACAAAAACGGAAGCATCAGTCCAGAACAAATGGGGAAGATCACTCCAAAAGGGCCCTTCTCACATTGTGCATTAATAACTTTTCCTTTTCAAATTAAAACACAGCGACCTGAAAATCATTCATTAAGTATTATGTTATTTCTGAGTTAGTATCCCACAGTACCTCCCTTGGTCAGCCCTGGACTGTTCTGCTTGACCTGAAAGTTAAGACCAAAAAGGGGTAAATTTTCCAGTATTTGTATGTCCATGGTGTGGAGTCCACAGTAAATTATCCCCATTGACTCAGTTGAGGCCCAGTAAATTCTGAATGCCTTGAGACCTCCCGAATTGGATTTCTGTCATATTCCTACTGTGCTAAAGGAAATGTAAAACATATTAAAAGTTTTAAAAACATCGAAGAAGTCACAAGCTTTTAAAGAGAATAACTCACATTTGCTTTCTCAATTTTTGCTCCCTTGGTGCATTTCAGTAGTTTTTTATTTACTGTGTATATTTATCTATTTATTGCTTGGTGTGTTGAAATGCCCTTTCTTGCAATTTAAAAAGTTGTGTTTGGGCAAAATGTTGGCGTGGTAAAAGTAAATGAAATCATAAATTCCTCTTCACAATCTTAAAATGTATTTGCTTAAATGTGGGACTAATGCAAAAGGAACAATTGATGGACGGATGATGAACAATGCAAACATTCACCCCCAGTCACAAGGATCTGGGTTTAATCCATCATTCTTTTGCTCACCACGCCACCCCAGTTTGGACCCAGCCATATGCAAATCAGTCTTGACCCTGTTCCTTATGGGAACAGTCCAGCACGAACTGCCAAGCCAAGTCCTCCCTTGAACCACTGCATGATTGTTTAATCTATTTTAAGTTAAAGCAACAGCACGTAAACACATCTTAAAGAATAACAAATTCACAAAGTGCATATTACAGTTATAAAGTGCTTATGTATAAACAATTAACCTACTGTAGTTATAAAGGGGGAATATGTCATCGAAATCAATACACAACATCATGGGTGAATAACACTATATTCAAATGAGAATATTTGAATGAAATTGAAAAATAAAATATAACAACAGCTTTAAAAACAAATGTTTACTCCTAAAATTAATAACTAAAAAAATCATATGGTACAGGAAATGGCCAGTTCATATGGATCCTTTTTTAAAGAGACAATCTAATCACTACAGCATAAGATCAGTGGACATGTACCTCCTTACTCCAATCCTAACCTTTACTTCAGTTATACATAAAGAAACTATCAGCAGTTTAGCGAATAAACGGAGTCTTCAGTTTGAATAGGGCCGCAAAAGCAGATCTACAATTCCTATGAGGCAGTACGTGCAGAGCTGGGGTGGGAATTTTCTTCTTTGTTTCACAAAATAGGAACAGAAGAAAAGAAATGTTGATGAAAACTCACACAGACAGTGAGGCACATGTTCCTCGTGGACCTCAGTCTTAGGGATGAGTCTTTCCAAAATCAAGTCCATCCTGATCTGACGATGAATTTTCCATTCCTGATCAGATATACGGTGCCTATCTCAGTAAGATACAATGTAATACAATGTAATGCATAATGTAATGTCATATGCAGTGGATTCAGGCAAGAATTTTAGTACCTCAATAGATTGCACAAAATTAATCTGGTGAGGGTTGCATGCAGGTTGGCCCACACTGTTATGCACAATGACAGTGAGTCCCATTTAATTAAGGGAGGACCTGGCATCGCAGCTTGGGCTGGACTGTTCCCACTGGAGCAACGTCAAGACTGATTTGCATATGGCTAGGTCCAAACTGAGGTGGCATAGTGTGCAAAATATCGATGGACTGGACCATTGTCAGAGATTAATCCAAGCATTCAATTCAACACTTTTTTGTATACCTCTATGTGACACCCTAGGTGGGACAGGTATTCCCATATGTCGGTACCATGAACACTGTGCCACTGGAGCCAATCTATGCCTGAATGATAAGCCCTAGCTATCCCAACTCAGACTAGGGGTGTTTGTGTTCTGGTTCATGGAGGAACTTGTCTGGCAGTTTGGGCTTGACTATTCCCATTGGATAAGGGTCAAGATTGATTTGCATATGGCTGAATCCAAACTGAGGTTGCATGGTGTTCAAAATAACAATGGCCTGGGATGCGTTCTGAGTAATTGCCAGTGGCTGAGTTTAATTAAAGCATTGCATCCATCACTTTCTGTATTCTTCAGTGTGACATTCTAGGTGGGACAGGTATACCCAGACGTGGGTCCCATGCACACTGTGCCACTGGAACCAAGCTATGCCTGATTGTTAAGACCTAATTAGGGCAAAACCAATCTTAGGTTGCTTGTGTTCCGGTTCAGTGAGGACCTGGCCTGACAGTTCGGGCTGGACTGTTCCCATTGGAGAAGGATCAAGATTGAGTTGCATATGTTTTGGTCCAAACTGAGGTGGCATGGTGTGCTTAATAATGACTGCTGGGAATGTGGCCAGAATAATTACCAGTATCTGAGATTAATTAAAGCATTCCATCCATCACTTTTTTGTATACTTCAGTGTGACACTTTAGGTGGGATAGGTATGCCCAGTCGTGGGTCCTATGCACACTGTTCCACTGTAACCAAGCTATACACAACTGATGAGCCCTAACTGGGACAAAACCACCTTGTGTTGCTTGTGTTCCAGTTCAGGGTGGATCTGGCCTGGCAGTTTGGTCTGGACTGTTCCCATTGGAGAAGGACCAAGACTTATTTGCCTATGGCTGGGTCGAAACAGAGGTGGCATGGTCTGCAAAATAACGACTGCTGGGAATGTGGCCGGAGTAATTACCATTGGCTTAGAATAATTAAACCATTCCATCCATCACTTTTTTGTATACTTCAGTGTGACATCCTAGGTGGGACAGATATGCCCAGACGTGGGTCCTATGCACACTGTGCCACTTGAACCAAGCTATGTTCAACTAATAAGCCCTAACTAGGGCAGAAACAGTCTTTGGTTGCTTGTTATCTGGTTCAGTAAGGGCCTGGTCTGACAGTTCGGGCTGGACTGTTCCTATTGGAGAAGGGTCAAGACTGATGGTTGGGTCCAAACAGAGGTGGCATGGTCTGCAAAATACCGACTGCTGGGAATGTGGCCGGATTAATTACCATTGGCTGCGAATAATTAAAGCATCCATCCATCACTTTTTTGTATACTTCAGGGTGACACCATAGGTTGAAAGGGTATGCCCAGATGTGGGTCCTGTACACTCTGTGCCACTGCAACCAATCTTTACCCAACTGTTGAGCCCTAACTAGGGCAAAACCTGTTTTGGGTTCCTTGTGTATTAGTTTAGGGAGGACCTTGCCTGACTGTTCAGGCTGGGCTGTCCCCATTGGAGCACGGTTAAGACTGGCTGTGTCCAAACTGAGGTGGCATGATGGGTAAAATTACAATGGACTGGGATGCGGCCAGAGTCATTACCAGTGGCTGAGATTTTTTCAAGCATTTAATCCAGCACTATTTTGTATACTTCTGTATGATTTCACAGGTTGTCAAGTAGACAACTAAAAAATGAAAATAATGTCTGAAACAATTGCAAATTGTAAAAAAAATGGATCATGCTAATTAATTAACAAATTAATTCAGAAACGCCTTTCGAAAAAGTGTTATCATCTAAGGCTAAAAGTACAGAATCATAAAAGATGTGAACAAAACCTAAGTCTGAACTTTAAAATATACAAAAGTCTCTTTAAGGCATCTCGGAATGTAAGTGCTCACTGCAGAGGACTGTGCTTCACTTGCAAAGTTGCTTTTGTGAATCTGTTGAAGCAGGTTCTTATTATCAAAAAGGAGAACGGTAAGGCTTGGCAATCAGGAACAGTTTAAGTTAAATTAAAGAAGAACGGCCGGGAACAGCAGCCACATCTCTTACAGTTGCGTGCTGGAATTCAATTTGCATTAGGGACATGGCATGCTTTATACTGTACAGTGGGTGCAATAAAGTGAAGCTCATCCCCGTTTGGACAGGAAATACTGCTGCTGTGGGTCATAAATTGCATGTTTAGATGCTTAATCCCACTCTGATAGAAGGGGCCATAAATACCAACTGGAAGTTACATTCGGAGGTGGTCCAGGTGGCCGTGTGTGTCATGTGTGTTGTCTAGGGTGACGCTCACTACTAAGCATTGTTTGAGCTTTATCTGATTAATGCAATCGACCAGCTGCTCTGGCATCATGTCCTTGGGCTGAATGCAGGCCCTCTGCTATGCATTCATTCGTGTTTATGAGAGTGAGCATCTGACTCATTTCTTTAGGTGTTACTTCTTGGGGCCATATGTGATTTTCTGTTGCAATCTTCCAGGTGCGTTTGAGGCTTGTTTAATATCTGGTGTCTCCATTACGGGAAGTGCTAGGGGTGAACAGAAGGCAGTTGTTTTATGTTGATCTGATTAAGGGTCACTCTGAAACCGTAACAAGTGTTTTATGGTGAATTTGGGTAGCGCAAACAACACTTGTTCTGTGGTGTGCTGGACTCCTAAGAGCAGGACCCTTCTATAAATTGATTCAATGCTAACATTCCCCCCTCAAGTTGAGTTATCAACTACTACCCTGGCTGTTTGTGTCCGTGTCTTGTGCATGGAGGGTTCCTGTTTCTGGCTTGTGGTGTGCATGTTTCCCTTGGCATTGGGTGTCCAAACCAGGTGAATTCCCCCTAATTTCAGGGTAGCCTTCTTCACACAGGTACATATTAGTTGTATGGTGCGGCACAGCAAGAGCAAGATTACAACCACTGGTAACAAGGCCTTGCATAGGCCTGCAATCCACCTTGGTACCCGGGCAAACGAACCAGTGATCCATTCTAAGTTGGGGCATGTCCTTCCTTAATCATGACCCGCTGTAGGTTGTGCAGTGCTTGGATGGCGATTGACATTGTGCCATTGTCCAGGTCATTCCTGGGGATAAAGGTACAGCACGCTCTACCTATCTTGGTGCATGCATACACTTTCTTCTATTACTGTCATTAAGTCCAGCACAAACCAGTGCTGCATCACCATGAGGCGGATGGTGCTCATTTCTTCTTTGATTGAGTTGAGGTCCTCTTCGGTGGTGTTCATCATTTTCAACAGTTCCTACCTGGTGAGCTACAGCCACCGAGCATTGGTCTTGATTTGCACGATGAAGAAGTAGATTGAATATCCTACACCTGAAGTGTGTTGCCTTTGCTCATAGGGTGGTGATGCAGTCCAGAAAGATCTTCTTCAGGTATGACCAATGTGGGCATTTAGAGGGTGACCAGTGAGGAGACTCCTCTCTAGTCTGGGATGAGCTGGGTGTAGGTATGCTTGCCGCATTGCCAGTAGGAGTCCATCAGCTACAAATCATTATTATAGGTTATACTCTTGCAATTGCTGTTCACTCCATTGAATATCGTCCCCTTCCCCCTAAAACACAAGGAATACACTGGTAGCCTTCTGACTACATTGGGTTTCTCCTTATCCTCTATCCATGTGTACAATACTGCCTCTGAGTTCCAGGTGCCTTGGCATTTTATCAGTAGAGTGCCATTCAACCTGCCTCCACGGGACCTGTTGTCACTTTTGTTCCCCAAATTGTTGGCTCTGCAGGTGAAATGAACATTGGGGTTCCACTCATTGTTAATAAATACAGCTCCAGTTACTCTAAAAGCTAGCCTTGGTCCATAGGTAGGTACTTGTGAGGACAAGTCATTGCACTGGGCTGAGATCTTGGTGAGCTCCAAGAAACACTTGTGGGGGCTAGTTTTAGCTCCTGTGTTCCAATACCATGTCTGCCACTTTTTCTTGAATTTGTCTAACTCAGATTGTATCTCATCCTGCTCTGTCAAGATGTAAAGGACTTTGCGTTCGATATCGTTCTTGGTTAGGTTCACTGTGACTTACTGTGGTGCTATAGTGTTGGGCTGAAGTTTGGCTTTTATTCAGCATAAGTATAAGTGTATGAGGAATTAGGTTTTGTCGAGGGCACCTCCTGGGACAGGTCTAATCTTTCTGAACCTACTGAGTGGGGTATCAAGGAGCAAACATAGCAGGAGTTGGAAGATGCTTGGCTCCACACTAAGGTCATGTGCTGATACCATGTGTTGTGTAATAGTGCACTATGTAATGCATGTGGGATGCGGTCATTGTGTGTGGTAAAGTTGTTTGTTAAAGGTGTTAGATCCCAGGACTCACACTTGACCACTTTACCTGTTGACCTTGGCTGAAATTTGACCTGTTCCTGTGCAGTGACACATAACTGAAAAAACATCAAAGCACATAGGGCAAAAGACCCTACACAGGTGAATATTTTTAGTTGGGGTATGAAAGAGTTGGTGCAAAGTCAAGTGAAAGTCCTATGGGCACTTCTGTCCCCAAATAGTTCATAGTTTATATTGGAAAAGTCTGTGATGGTGACTCCTTTGGTGGTGGTGGTAGTGATGGGTCCAAGCAAATATCTGACAAGTGGTACCATGGCCCTTTCCCTTCGACCTTGATGGCTGTAGGAGTTGGAAAGAGTACTTTGAAGGGCCCTTCAAAATTGCTGTCTCTCCAATGGTGATGAAAGTTGCAGATCAGGACTTGATCGCCGGGCTGCGGGATGGTGTAGGGTACATCCACGGAGGTGCACACCGCCCTCCTTTGGGTAATCTGTTTAGAGGGAGGTCTGCAAGATTTGGTCAGTTCCGAGAGATATATATACACTTCATTACCTAAGGCCTCAGAGTTGGACTCTGCGCTTAGTTTGGTTCTGTTCTGAGGTATTAGAGTCTGAACTGATCTACCAGTGACTAGCTGATGGAGGGTCATGTGGTAGTCTCTGCTTGGGGTGTTCCTTGGAGCGAATAGGAATGCAGCCATTTCTTACCCATTGTTGGGCTTAGTTTGCAGAGTTTGTTTTTTAGAAGGCCGTTCAGGCGTTCCACTATGCCATTGCTTTAGGGGTGGTATTCTGAGACCAGCTTGTGGGTTATGCCCATAGTATAATAGTACAGATAATTTTGAACATTTTGATTACAAAATGTTGCCTATTGTCTGATCAGATGACCCCTGGTACCCCACACATGGGATAACTTCTTGAACCAGGAAAGGTAGATGCAGCTTCAGCGAACGGATTGTGTGCAGGGGCCTGATTCTATTCACCTAGAGTTGGGACAGACCATCACAATTAGATGTCGATGAAATCTATGTGTAGTGCCTGGAATGGCCCAGAGGGTCTTGGGATAGATGAGGCTGTGATCTTCAGTATGGGTTTAGGTGATTGCAGCTGGCATACTGTGCACTCATTTAGGTGCATGGAGATCATTTCTGCTGTGTAGGGAATAAACCAGTCTAGTTGTAGTTGGGTGAGCATGCTCTCTTTAGGGGTGTGTGCCTGGAGGTGGAGCTGGTTCAGGGTGGTGTAGAGTAGGTTTTGGGGCATGACGGCTGAACCTGAATGAAGAGCTCTAACAGATCCCTGTACATTGTCCCTGAGGGATGTTGCTGTGGTGACAGGCACTGAGACCCTGAGCTGCAGTTCGACTCTGTTGTCTATGGGGATCTTCAAAGACTATTGTTAAGGCTTCTGGGTAGTCAACAAACAGTTGTTCATCTGATATGTCTTGTATGTGGAGACCTAGGTCTAAGAAAATGACACATGCCCATGTGACTTGATTGTCATCAGAGGCCATAAGTGGGTCTGATCTCCACTGCCTCGACTGTCACTAGCTCATCCTCCTGGGGCTTTCGCTCTTGGGCCCATTCCTTACGGAACAAGAATTCCTTGGGCAGCTGTACTTGTCTCTCCAATAGCATTAGGTTGTTGACAATGAAGGTCGGGACTGCCTTGGAGAATGCGGCCTGGTCTATTGGTGAGGTCTGGACTGTGTCCCACTCATCAGAGTTGGGTCTTAGAGTAATAAGTCATAAGGGGGACGTAGGAAGCTGGCTCTTTATTTGATAAACCAAAATGAGGTATATCAGGCAAAGAGTCCAGGGGTTCTCTTATGAGTGAACAGGGGCTTGCTCTATGTTATGTTATGTTATGTTATGTTATATGACTTTTATATAGCGCAAAATCACCTTCAGGTCTCTAAGCGCTTCTAGAGAAGAGTGAGCGAGTCACTAGGGCAGAAATAAAATAGCAGCGGCGGAGACAGAAGATTACGCGGTCGTTAACACCTTTCTAAATAGGAAAGTTTTTAAACGCTTCCTATAGATGAGCAGAGCCGGTTCCCTGCGTAGGTACTCCGGCAGATCATTCCAGATCTGCGGGAGAAAAACAGAGAACGCTCTACCCCCTTTGGATTTAGAGATGTACCTGGGGGAAACTAACCTGCAGGCCTCAGAAGATCGCAGAGTCCGGCCAGGAACATATTTCTCCAAGCGATCTTTTATAAACTTGGGTGCCTGACCATAGATTGCCTTATGGGCAATACATAGACCCTTGAACTGCGCTCGCTGTTTAATAGGGAGCCAATGTAGTTTATGTAACAGAGGGGTAGCGCGTGTTTTTCTAGGAAGTCTAAAAATAAGCCTGGCCGCATCATTCTGCACCACCTGCAATCTCCCAATAAGCTTCTGGGGAGGCCGATGTAAAGGGCATTCCCGTAATCCAGCCTGGAGATGACAGTGGCAGAGACAATTGACTGTAATGAAAATGTTAACAAGAGAGGAGCAAGTTTCCGTAGCTGCCTGAGTAAGCCAGTACAGGTTCCTACTACCGTGGTGACCTGGCAAGATATAGATAGTTCAGAGTCTATTTTCAGCCCCAGGCTTTTTACAACCGGGACTGGTACCGGGACTACACCTAGTTCCGGTGGCCAAAAAAGATCACACCAGGGGCTATTACTTGTTGGAATGACGAGCAATTCAGTCTTATACGGATTTATTTTCAATGAGTTGGCCGTCATCCAGTTCACAGTGAACCTGAGCAACTTCTTGGCCGACTCCTGGGCCTGGCGAGAGTTGTTAAGCCGGATAAGAAGTTGAGTATCATCGGCGTAATTAAAGACCTGACAGTCCATGTGAGTCAGAGTCTCCACAAGGGGTTGCAGATAGATATTAAAAGAAGTGGAGATAGTGCAGAGCCCTGAGGTACCCCACATGCCAGAGGGCCCAGATCCGATATCTGCTCACCCAGCTGAACTCTCTGAGTACGGTCAGACAGAAATGACTTTAGCCATTGGTATGCTTGCCCGCTGATACCCAGATTGGTGAGACGGTTCAACAGTATGTTATGGCTGACCGTATCGAATGCCGCTGACAGATCTAATAAAATCAGGGCACTCGGCTGTTTAACGTCAGCCATAACTCTGAGCTCGTCCAGAACAGCCAACATCACTAGCTCTGTACTATGATGAGCTCTGAAGCCCGCCTGTCTAGCTTGGAGTAGCTGGTGGTCCTCCAAATACTTCGAGAGTATCTTTATTACGTGCTGTTCCAGCATCTTGGCTAGAAAGGGGAGCTGAGAGATGGGTCTATAGTTCTTTAGAGTCAGGGTATCTGCACCAGGTTTTTCAACAGGGGGTGACCCTGGCTTCTTTGAAATTTGTCGGTAGATAACCCATAACCAAAGAATTATTTAGTAGTTCCAGGATCTGCTTCTCCAGCCCTGGCAGGGCCATTTGAAAGATGCTTGGAGGGCAAGGGTCAACCCGAGACCCTGATTTGGTGTGATTTACTAATGATGCTAAGGTGACTGAGTCAATTTTAGGAAAATTGGAAAGCTGACTACTGAGGCAGGGAGAGGGGTAGGTCTGAAGGAGGAGCAGGAATCGGTGGGGGTTCTAGCAATTTCCGAGATGATATCCTTAACCTTCTGAAGGAAGAAATCCTGGAAGGCATCACAATCTAATGATGCGATTGTGGATTTCTTCTCGGCTTTTTGACTCAATTCTTTCAGAATGGCGAAAGTCTCTTTCTGTTTATTCTCTGCCAGAACAATCCTTCCCTCATAATACTCCGCTTTCCTTGCTAGGATGGCTGATTTATAGACGGAAAGAAGGACTTTATAGGCATTTAGCTCTGCTGGCTCATAGCTTTTCCGCCACCGCCTTTCAGCTTGGCGGAGATGTTGGTTTTTTTCCCTCAGTGGTTCATTGAACTATGGGGCCCCCTTTCCTTTATCTCTGACTTTTTCTTTCCGTTCTGGTGCCACTATATCTATGGCTTGCTGTAAATGGATCAGTAAGGCCTCGCTTTCCTGGTCCAAGTTAGCTATTTTCGTCCTAGGGGACGGAATAGAGAGCAGGGTAGCTATTAAGTGATCTGCCTCAATATTTTTCCAAATTCTTACCTTTCTCCATAGGGGTGGGGGCTGTGATAATTGGCTATCACTCGGGACCCAGCATCTAAGCAGCGAGTGATCAGACCAAGCACAGGGGCTAATATCTGTTATCTCTGCCCAAGGCTGTGAGGTCCAGATAAGGTCAAGAGTGTGACCCTTTACATGGGTAGGACTGTTGACCAATTGCTGAAGGTCCATTGAGAGCATGGCGGTCTCAAATAGACCCGCTGCTGACTCTCTCTGTGTCTTGTCCCAATGGTAGTTAAAATCCCCCACTACTAGAAGACGATTATATCTGGAACATAAATCAGTAAGAAGTTCCAGAAAAAGCTCATTAAAGCTAGAGGTGGTCCTCGGAGGCCGATAAACTACCATGAGTACAATGCAAGATGATTTGAAAGAGATTTTTACCCCCAAGATATCTGCATTATCACAATTTTCTGCTATTATTTTAGTGACCATTAGGCTCTTTTTAAAAGGAACGCCACCCCCTCCTCTAATGTCCCCTGGTCTATTTTGCCAGAAGGCATCAAAATCTGTTGGGAGTGCTGCAATGATGTCTGGGGCTGACAAGTCCCCTAACCAAGTTTCCGTAAGTGCCAAAATGTCAATATCACCATCTTGTAACAAAGAGAAAACCTCAAGATGGTGCTTTTGTAAAGAGCGTGTATTTAAAACAGCTACTTTTAATCCCCATACTATAGGGGCACAGACATTTTCCTGAATCATCAAACGAGATGCCCTGGGCATGACCTCAGCGCTATTAGTCCTCAGCAAGTTTTCAGCCAGCAGCGTCGCCTGAACATTTCCCTCTAAGATGTGCTTACTCATAGCAAGGGTCCGTAGCGATTCCGCAGTATAAATCAGCGGGGGGCAGGGCTTCTAGCCCCTGGTCCCGGCCGGACGCGGACGGACGCAGACGGGCTTGCCTTTGGCGCGCCGCCGGCAATCCCAAGGTGCTCTTCTAGGAGGTAGTGTGGCCGAGCAGCCTTAGGCTTATCAGAGAGGAATGTTAGGCATCTGCAAATACACAAAATAGTCAATAAATGATGCACGACTCAATAAGGAGATCCACACCAATTTATAAAAATAACACATATCTTTATATATGTTTTAGGCACCAGAAACAATACGATCAGGTACATATGTTTTTCAAGAGAAATAATTTTGTGTTTAAAAAGTCGACAGTGGATTTTTCAGAAGCTGCAATATTATCCTATTGGAGAAAAAACAAGTACGTCATTCTGGTACAGTACAGCGACTTATGAGACTAATCTCCGTGACTTATGGTGAGTATCGGGCAAGGTCAAAGGCAGCAGGTCACGTCCAGTGGCACTAGGACAGCCGGGTGTAGGGGTGCAATACAGCGTCGGGTGCCCGATGTTAGTCAATGAGGATCGGTTTGTGAGGAATGAAGCTGCAGGTTTGGATTGGGAGTCCATTCAGTTTGAACTAAGCAAAGGGCTCCAGTTTTGCGATGCTAGGGGATGTGGGAAAACTGGTGATCCTCTTCTCCTTAGGCCGGGGCGGCCAGGTGCGGAGGGTCTTTAAGGTGTCGGGTTTCTTCATCCTGGAGCACTCGCTGTTGAGGGTGCCTGCAGACGACATCGGGGAATTCACGAGGGGTGAAACCAAAGTGGACTCTATCTCTTAAGGGCTTGGGAACCACACTGATACCATTGACCGACTTTGACAAGGGCTGGGGGGCTCTGGTGCAGTGGTACTCGGCGGCTTCAGGTTTGGGCAGTTCAGGAGCCCTCACGGTTCTTCTTGGGGTGCCTGCAGGATGTACAGGAGGAATTCCACTGTTCCACAGGAGTTATTGAGTCTTTATTGAAGGCAGGCCATCCTACCAGGCTTTGGAAGCATGACAGCTGCAGGACACGACGTCTTTAGCGCAGGTTCGATGAAGAACAGCAGACAGGCCAGCAGGGTTGGTGCTGAGTCAGTTGCTCTTCTTCAGTCTTCCGCTTTCCCAGCTCTTTAGTGTCCTTCTTCTTTGTAGGCCATAAGTATCTGATTCTTGTGATTCCAGGGCCTCCCCTAAATACTGAATTTAAGGATGTTAGAGGAGTGTTGGTAGTAGCCAATGGGCCACCTAGCCCTGGGGTCACCCATACCCCCATATGACCACTTTGTGTGGGGAGTGGAAATAACCCTGTCTCCAAGTTCCTAAGTTTGCCATCACCAAAATGGCTAACTCTGAAAAGTCTTCTCCTCTTCAGGTAGCCCAACTAAAGAGTGACACTGGCCTGAGGGTAGACACGCCTATCTGAATGGCTAATTTTCCTGCCTGTCCAGGTGCCAAAGGGCTCTGGACAAAGGGGATCAGCTTCCTCTCCTGTGAGAGAAGCCAGATTTGCATACCAAAGACAGTGGGCTCTTTAAAGCTCCCCTGCCTTGGAATGCTAATCTGTAGGTCATCCTGTGGGAGGGGGGGTGAGTACCCTCTGCCCGAGCAGGCTTCGTTTCTGGCCTCCTGAGAGCAAAGGCACTTACCCTTGGGGGTCAGAAAGTTTTCTCTGGTGGCAGGATGGCGAAAACCAGTCAGTCAGCACACCAGCAGCTAGTAGGTTTTCAGGGGGCACCTCTAAGGTACCCTCTGTGTGCATGTATTAATAAATCCAACACCGGCATTAGTGTGGATTTATTAATATGAGATGTTTGATACCAAACATCCCTATTTTCAGTGAAGCCATCATGTAGCTGGGGAACTTGTTTTCACCAGTGTCCAGCACATGTTCTTAAAATGACTTCCCTGTGCACTTGTTGTGGCAGCAAAGAGCTGACCAGCACAGGGGCATATCTGCTCATGTTGATATGTCCTCACATGTAGTATACTGCCCCCGCCTTAGGGCTGTAAGGCCTGCTGTAGGGATGACTTACCTATACTGCATGCAGTGTCTGTGGGTATGGCAGACAGGGATGTGTGCCATGTGGAGTTTTTACTAAGACACAAAGCCTGCAATGGCAGCCAGATGTGTTTGGTGAGGGGTTATTTAGGGTGGCACAATTTGTGCTGCAGCCCTTATGGGCCCTCTTTATCCTCCTTGCCATAGGTACTAGGGGTTCGACTTACTAGGGACTTCCAGTGAGTGCCAAAGGTATTGCCAATTGGGGTACAATAGCACAGTTTTGGGAAAGAGATCTGGCACTGGAGACTTGGTTAGCAGGAACCCAGTGCACTTCCAGTCAAAACCACATCAAATACCAGGTAAAAAGTGGGGGTGACCATGTCGAAAAGGGGCACTTTCCTACAGGGGAGAACCCGGGGGTTGAGCAAGTCATAGTTCCATCTTCTGAAAAGGGGATGTTCATGTTTAGTTTGCCCGTTAGATCTCTCCCCAGAAGGTTGGTAGGGATCGAAGGATGATACAGTAGTTGACCTTGAAGTTGATTCCCACCTATCTCCAAGTCAAGTAATTCAGTGAAGGGAACCCTTTTCACAGTCTCTTAAAACCCCTGCGTGTCCATGGGGTTCTGTGATAGGGGAACATTCCCTTCCTTGAGGCAAGATCTTGTGGCCCCAGTGTCCACTAGGAAGGAGTAAGGTATGTCATTGATTGCCACCGTCACAGTGGGTTCCTCATCTGACCTGTGCATGACTGCCAATACAGGACACATGATGTTTCCTGGGTGCCTTGATTGGACCCGGTATGCATCCCGAGAGCTGGAACAGTGAGCTTCCTCCTCATACTGTTGCTCCTCCCTGTGCAACACGGAACCCTGGGCCCTCTGCTAATATTTGGGATGGTTTCCCTGCTGCTTACTGATCTTGCCATAGTTCTGGCCCGTCCATCCTTGTTTGTGGTGAGGAGGGGGCACCTGGATGCCCTCCTTGGGGTAGGCTCCACTGGGGGGCAAAAGTGTTCTGCTTCTGAGAGTGTTGTGGGTTGCTATTGGGCTGGGTTTGGGTGTTGTATGTGTTCCTTGCCTCCCACCTGGATCTTTGTTGCTCGTGATGGACTTACAAGATGGCAACTTGAGCAGAGCACTGACCGCAGTCCGCTCCCAGATGGCGTTCTGGGACATGCTCCCACTATCTGTACCAGGTAAAGTGGCTATAGTAAAGATAGTGATATTACCCAGTTTTTATACTATTTTATGAATCTCCCACACTACATCCCCCCGTCTTTCTTCCGGACCCTTGAAAAATTAGTAAAAGACTTCATATGGGGAAATTCCAGACACAGGGTGGCGATCAGCAAGCTCTACTTGCCCGTGGGCCAAGGTGGCCTGGCGGTTCCACACTTGGAACAGTACTACTTAGCAGCCCAAATACAGTGGGTTGCCAGATGGTTTGCGGACCGCCATAGAGGGGACACAGCAACCACACAACGCCCCCTACAGACTGCGGAGATAGCAGCGATATTTCATCCATGCTCAAGAACCAAGCCGCCGGACTCACTACTGCTGAATGTGGCATACAAGAGCTTCCGCAGAGCACTTTTTATCACCCTCACAACCACACCATACGCTCCAGCCCTGCCTCTGGAGAGAACACCCAGAGGCTACACAGTAACCACAGCAGCCGAGCTCAGAAGCTGGCACGCTGCCGGAGTCCAAGACATGGGAGATCTATACCGAGAGGCCACACTAGTCCCATACACGACACTAACGGAGGAGGACGAACTGCCTCCCGGTCAATTTCTGCTACACCACTCCCTACTAGCATCAATCACAGCTAAATGGGGAGACATGACTACCGAACCAGAGACACACCTCACTATACAATACCTGCACGTTATGGGGCAAGGCGGACATCTCATTAAATGGCTTGCAGCGTCACTCAGATATCACAGGGCGACAAACCTATCGGCCCTCCGCCAACTCTGGGAGGTAGACATAGGACACCAGCTCACAGACAAAGAATGGGTTTCGGTACTGGCGAGCCCAACTCAGGTCCCCAGGAATGCGCACCTGCCGATGCATGCAGCTAGATGCAGATTTATTACACATGCTGTGGGGGTGCCCCACATTAACAGAATATTGGTCAGCAGTGGCGGACGCGCTAGCACAAAGCACAGGCCGCACGCTTCCATTTGAATGGCATATATACTTCCTGCATTTACACCGCAGAAGCCGCAACAATAAAGCCACGTCTAGATTTTTAGACCTGGGGATGGCAGTAGCGAAAAGGCTAATCACAAAAAGATGGAAGGACCCCAACCCAACGCACAATATGATGTGGAGACGTTCCATGCTCAACTGGGCTAAAGCAGAAAGCACTGCACTCAGACGTGAGGACACACTTGGGATCCGGAAGATCCCCCTCGCTGCAAGTTGGGATGCATTTCAAACCGCACTGACCCACACACAAGGGAACACCACACCCTCTCAAACTCCAGCAGACGACGCACCTCAAGAGCGCTCACCATAGAGGGGGAACTTAAGGGGGGGAGAAATGGTGAGGAAGAGGGGTAAGGGATATCAACTCACCGAATAAGCGCAACCATGAGCACACCCCAGGCCCAGCTAGCAGCCAGCGCCAGAGCACAAACAACAGACACCAACGCCAGTACAGTTGTTCCCAGGGTTCTTAAGTGCCAGCCCCACAGTTCAGATCCCTAACCCATTAGGTATTATTTTGCCACAATTTCGTTATTAACCCCCCTCCACAGTTAAGAGACACATCTTGTCCAACACACACATAGTGTAGTTGCACAGCGTAAGATGCAGTAGAGAAATTAACGGTAACACCACAGACATATATCCAAGGCAATGTGCCTGACATCGTGCAAGGTATAAAAAAAGTCAAATAAGATGTATAATACATTGCGAAATTCTAAATGCTTCGTTGGACACAGTCAGACGCAAATGATCCGAATACAAAAATGTCCTTTTTTATTGACAGAGATCGTAACGTGTCGCAAAATCACGAACTAATGTGTACTTTGCATGTGTTTAGTATGAAGAAAGAAACCCAACAACAGATGTTGCAAAAAAATAATACTTTAGTTTCACAGCCATATGTAAACGACTTGATCTGAGAGCTGAAACACTTTTTTGATGCCGAATAGATTCTGCATCCAATGGACTTGATATTCCATTAATGTGTTACATGTCGATTGTAACAGTCCTTGATGATGCTTCTTACTTGCCTGTTTGAAATGTAATATAAGAAAATCAATAAAAAGATTCAAACAAAAAAAGAAACTGTGAGTTTTGAGAGCTGCGTGCACAGTAGAACAATAATCAAACTATGAACAAGTAGTCAATATGCACAGGAGAACAAAGAGTGCTCGTATGGCCAGAATTCTCATATAAAGCACCACCAAAGACTAATGCACATATAAGAAAATGGGCACTTTAAGAGCGGTGTGTACGGTGTAACTGTTTGTAGAGTGTTTGTCATGTCAGTCAGGGTGCGCCCTTTAAGAGTGCATGTGAGGGCTTGAAGAGCAGCTGGCACATAAGCAGAAATGGCCTCCAAAAAGTGGAGTGTGCTAGTTGGGCGCGGGCAGCATTTTAAACAGCTTATTCAGATAGCAAAGCAAGACCCAATAGTAATGCGTTCCTGCTAAACAGGTTCTTCTTGACCACAGACAATGATAATAAAACCAATGAAAATGCACTTCGGAAGCACGGGCTTCTCTCACTCAAACTACAATGATGAGAACAATATCAACGTGTTTGTGCAGCGCATACTTCCCTCACTCAGACTACAACGATGCGAGCAATATCAATGTGTTCCTGCAGTGCAGGCTTCCCTCACTCAGACAACACTCACACCTCGATCATTGGGCATCTCTGTACATAATTACCTTAACTCAAGGGCACAATTGTTCTAGAGTTAATCAAGTCTCCTAGGTACACTGTCCTTGGCCTGAATTGAAAACATCCTACTCCATTTCTTTTTCCCCACTTTCAACACTCCTTTCAGTGTCAGGCTCCCAGAGATCTTCGGGAACAGTACTACCACCCAGTGGCCCACCTTCCAGCAGTTCTGACTCAGATAAATCGAGAACAGAGGATCAGAGTGGCTAGAGGGGGAAGGGAATTAGGGGAGGTACACCTAGGAGGGAGACCTGTAAGACAAAAGAAGAACAGGTAACAAAGCTTGTGTGGGAACAAGCTTGAAATACACAAGGCAGCACGTTTCTCAATATCTGTAATGTAAGTGCCTGTAAATCAACATGTGGCTAAACACATTCTAATATCAGCATAGAATATTATCTACTCATAGCATCCTTATAGATTTCCACATTATAACGGAATAACATTTGATAAAGGAATAACATCTGGCATAGCCCTTTGACAGTTACACATTCATGCTTTTTTTAGTGCCCAACATGGGCAGCCTCATACACATGCAAAAGAATTTCAAAGTGGATGCTCAGCTCCCAGGCAAGATACGTAGGAGACTTGAGTTTCAGTCTCACATATGAACCCAAAGGAAAGTTCTGGCTTTACAGTTGTCCATGCAGCACCAACACACCAATGTGATTTAAATGGAGAGTCTGATCCATTCCCAGTTTGTGACTAGTACTAGGTTATTTGCAGCACCTGTACTGAAACCGACCCACGTTCCGAGCAAGGGAATAATGGGGCCTGAATAATTACAACCAGCCCACTGTGCACACCAAAACACCAAGCCGTTACTCCTCCAACTGCGAGGCCCCCACGGGGAACATGAAACAATGAGTGCCCTGCCCAAATTCATGGCCACAGCACGCAGCCTTAACCTTGCAGTCCACAACACGGCTCCGGAATAACTCAGTATAGTAGATGCTCTCAACAACTCTTTTGTACTAGCAGTCTGTCTACATCAATAGGGGAGTTCCTGTGGAGCCTGTAAATACTGCTGCCATTTTGGAACATTGTGCACGGTATTCTAGTATGCCAGTGATGCCTGCATTTCCACCATTCATTGCCCCCTGCCATTTGGGTCTTTCCGCATCTTTGGGTACCGGGCTGCTCTGCATAGAGCACAGCATTGGTGCAACTACTGCATTTCCTGACAGTACTCCTCCGTCTAAGCCCATATCACACTATAGGAGTTCTGCGACTGTTCAAAAATGTCTTATAAAACGTGCAGCTTTAACAGAATCAGCTGGCTCCCAAGAATCTTTTTCTGGCTTGTATCCAGACCATGATACCAGATATCGTGTTGATGGACTTGGCATCTCTATGCCAAGTACGTCAACACGGTTTCATTCTTCTTCTAATCCCCCTTATGCTCTGTCAATCTATGGTCTAAACCTAACATTAGATTAATTAAATAAGCACAAGTATCAGGCTGGGGTTCGACTTGTGCCAGGATGTCTTTCATCCCTTCCTTCAAACCTCTATAATAAAGGGCTGCTCTTTTTTCTTCAGGCCATCCTGTTTCAGTCACCAACCGGTTGTCAAATACGTCACCGAGTCTTTATTGCCCTGTCTGAAATCTAATAGTTCTCTGTCAGCTGACTGAGCCACCGTACGACAATCACACTCCTTTTCAAATTCAGCCTTAAAACAAGACCAATGATATAACATGGGGTTATTCTCATAAACTAAAGGTGTGGCCCCCTCCTAGATAAGATATGATGAAAGCCACCCAGGACTGAGCGTCTGGAAAGGAATAAGGTTTGACCATGTAATGCAGCATCACATGTAAAAGGAACACCTGTACCTTATCGGAATCACCTTAAACCCTCTCATGAGGGGCCAAAAGGACAACTGTAGGAACAGTAAATGACCCCACCGGTGGGGCTGTATTTTGTGTATTTTCTACAGTTCTGCTAGATGTTGCTACTGGATCAGGAGAAGCCTCCAGTCAGCTTTGTAATACATTTACTCGTGCCACTAACACAGATGTTTCTGATCAAGAGGCAGTAATTTTACCTTTCAATTCGGCTAACATGGTGCATAAATCATCTAAAGTGGCCATACTATGTAATACTGCTCAGGAGGATCCTTTATTCTTGGGTCTACCATTCTGTCAGACTCAGGAACAGTACCACTGCCAAGGCTGCCCAGGGGGGCCCCGTAGGGGACCCTCCAACAGGGCGGCCGCCTTAGTGCCACAGGAAGGCACAGAAGTCCTCTGTCTAGGCTCCCTGGGCTAGGGACCAGGGGGGTCTGCAGGCCGCGTCATTTCCGGCCGTGGGGAAGGGCACAGGGGTATATATGCCTTCCCCGCCCAGTGGCTCACCTTCCAGCAGCTCTGACCCAGATAAATAGAGAACAGAGGATCAGAGTGGTTGGACGGGGGGAAGGGAATTAGGGAAGGTACGCCTGGGAGGGAGACCTGTGAGACAAAAGAAGAACAGGCAACAAAGCTTGTGTGGGAGCAAGCTTGAAATACACAAGGCAGCACGTTCGTCAATATCTAAAATGAAAGTGCCTGTAAATCAACATGTAGCTAAACAAATGCTATTATCAGCATAGAATAATCCTATACTCATAGCATCCTTACACATTGCCACATTGTAACAGAATAAAATCTGATAACGGTGTAACATCTGCCATAGCCCCTTGGCAGTTACACACTAATGCTTCTTTTAGTGCGCAACATAGGCAGCCTCATACACGCGCACAAGAATTTTAAAGCGGATGCTCAGCTTCCAGGCAAGATATGTAGGAGACTTGAGTTTTAGGCTCACATACGCTGTTAAAAAATAATGAACCCAGAAGAAAGTGCTGGCTTTACAAATGTCCATGCAGCACCAACACACCAACACGATTTAAATGGAGTCGGATACATTCACAGTTCTTGACCAGTTCTGGGTTACTTGTAGCACACGTACTGAACACGACCCATGTTGCGAGCATGGAATATTGCGGCCAAATAATTATGTGCACACAACCAGCCCCAAGTGCGCACCAAAACAGCAAACCGTTACTCCTTTGAATACGAGGCCCCGCGGGAAACATGAAACAACGAGTAGCCCCGTCCACGTTCAAATGTGTCTCCACAGCACGCAGCCTTTACCTTGCAGCCCACAACACGGCTCCGTAAATACTCAGGGCCTCATTTACAAAATGTTGATGCACAGCAACGCAGCAGGCCTTCCTGCTGAGCTGCCGTGCGTCACAAGAAAAGGGCAGGGATGCCCTGTATCTACAAGATACGGCACATTCCTGTCCTTCTCCCCTGTGCCTGTGCACAAACAGCAGCTGTGCGCCAACGCAGACACCCTTGCGTCATGCTGCAAGGGTGCCTGCATTGCGGGCATGATTGTTTTTGCGCAGGAAGGGACACCTTCCTGCACAAAAACAATCATTGATGGCATTTTCCACTTTCTATGCATGCTGCAGAATGCAGCAAGCTTAGAAAGAGGAAAAAACGAGGAGAAATAAAAGCATTTCTCCTTTTTGTGCCACTCCTACGCCTTCCTGGGGAGGCGTAGGATTCTGATGCATTCCCAGCTTTAAAAAATGTTGTAAGTCTGGCAATATGTCGGGTTCCATGGATGTTGCGTGGGAACACCAACAGCAACACCCATGGAATGTACCTCCAGGCTACTCTGTCAGGAGTGCTAGGTGAATCTATTTTTATGCTTAAGAGTACCTTGAGGCTACTTTGATCAGGAGTGCTGGGTGACTAGTCCACAATAAATAATTATACATATATAAAAAAATACCTCCAGGGCACTCGTATTTATGAGTGCTGGGTGAATGTATTGCTATGCTTGTCACTTCTGTTTGCCATGTTATGATTTTCGTACTGTTTAAAAAAAAAAGCTAATTTGGGCATCTTACTCTTTCCGACCCAGCCAGTGGCGGATCCAGCCCACCACGGGCCGGCAGGCTTGCAGTAAAGAGAGGTGCCCGAAGCACCTCTTTCTTCTGAAATGCACGCAGAGTGGGCTGGGGTGGCTGGATCATTCTTTTGCCAGGCTGCAGTCTGGGTATTTGAAGGTCAGCTCCAACGCTGGCTCGCCAAATGTTGAAGCAGGTTCTGATTATCAAAAAGGAGAACGGTGAGGCTTGACTATCAGAAACAGTTTAAGTTTAATTAAACAATAACTGCCAGGAATAGCAGTCACATCTCTTACAGTTACGTGCTGAAATTCAATTTGCATTAGGTAAATGGCATGCTTTATTCTGTACAGTGGGTGCAATAAAGTGAAGCTAGTCCTCCATTGGGCAGGAAATACTGGTACAGTGGGCCATAAACTGCGTGTTTAGATGCTTGATCTCACTCTGATTGAAGGGGCCATAAATTCAAACTGAAGGTCACATTATGAGGTGGTCCAGGTGACCGGGTGTGTCATGTGTGTTATCTAGGGTGATGCTTACTACTGGCATTGTTTGGGCTTTATTTGATGACTGCAACTGACCAGCGGCTCTGGCATTGTGTCCTTGGGCAGAATGCAGGCCCTCTGCTATGCATTTATGAGTTATGTTATGTTATGTTATAACTATTTATAGAGCGCACAAATACCAACAAAGGTGTCTCGGCGCTAGCTACCCCTGAAACAGAGCCAAAGGAAAAGAGAGAGACAAATTTTAAAAAGACCTAATAATTAAAAAGCCAAGTTTTTAATTTTTTCCTAAACATAAAAAGTGAAGGCAGATCTTTGATCTGGCAGAGGAGAGAATTCCAAAGCATGGCAGTGGCCACCGCAAAGCTTCTGTAGCCCCAGTTGGATCTATAGGTTCTGGGAACAACTAATAGATTTGCGCTGGCCGAGTGCAGTGACCTATTCGGGATGTACGTTTTTAAGGATTTCTTCAACAATTCGGGTCCTATATTAGGTAGGGCTTTATAGGCAATTCACAATGCCTTAAATTTTATTCTGTTTCTGATAGGCAGCCAGTGCAACTGTCTACTAATCTCAGATACAGAATGAAATTTCAGTGTCCCAGACAGTAGTCTGGCAGCAGCATTCTGCACTAACTGCAATTTGTTCAAGATAGATTGCTGAGCGTTAAACAGAAGATCATTGCAATAGTCTACCTTAGACAGAACCAAGGCCGAAAGGATCATTTTTCTAGCTTCCATGAGAATGAAAGGAAACAATTTCTTGGCCATTCTAAGAATATAAAAATATGAGCTGACTATAACATGGTGTTTATAAGAAAGCTTATCATCAAGAATGACCCCAAGATTCTTTGCCTTGGTTACTGGAACAGGAGGTGGTCCGAGATTGTCTGGCCACCAACGAGAAGACCATGCTGGAGAAAGATTTCCAAACACAATCATTTCGGCCTTTGAGGAATTTAATTTAAGGCAGTGATTGGCTATCCAGGTACTCACAGCCACCATACCATCGTGAAAGTTGGACAAGACCCTGTCTCCGTCTTTATGGACGGCAAAAACAATTTGCGTATCGTCCGCATAAAATTTAAGACCTAAGCCAGCTAATTTTATCTCTCGTGCCAGGTCGGTCACATAGATATTAAAAGAGTGGGACTGATGGAGGAGCCCTGTTGGAGTGCACATGGAAGAGAAAAAGAGGGGATTCAAAATCACCCAACTTAACTGATTGGGGTCTGTTGGATAGGAAGGATGCTAACAGAGCTTTAGCCTTGTCCCTGATGCCTAAGGAGGAGACAAGGTTGATCAGGAGGCCATGATCAACTGTATCAAAGGCAGCAGAGAGGTCCAAAAGACCTATGAGTGTGTGCATCTTACTCGTTTCTTTAGGTATTACATCCTGGGGGCATATGTGATTTACTGCTGCAATCTTCCAGGTGTGCTTGAGGCTTGTTCTATATCTGGTGTCTCCATCACGGGAAGCGTGAGGGGCAGGCGCGGCCCGTGGTAGGAGTGCCGGTCGGGCGGTGACGTGGGGCGGGGGAGGGGCAGGGTGGGGGGTAGTAAACTACGGATTAAGGCCGAATACAGGTAAGTAAACATTTAAATAAATCAAACGAATTTCTTTGTTAGCGCTGCGTCGCATTTAGCGATGCAGCGCTCGCAACGAAATTCGTTTGATTTATTTAAATGTTTACTTACCTGTATTCGGCCTTAATCCGTAGTTTACTACCCCCCACCCTGCCCCTCCCCCACCCCACGTCACCGCCCGACCGGCACTCCTACCACGGGCCGTGCCTGGTGAGGGGTGAACATAGGGCAGCTGTGTTATGTTGATGTGATGGGTCACTCTGAAACCGTTACAAGTGTTTTAAGGTGAATTTGGGTAGCGCAGGCAACAGTTGTTCTGTGGTGTGCTGGACACCTAAGAGCAGGACCTTTGTATAAATTGCTGTGATGCTAATAAATCTATGAAATCCAACTCATCCATTAATTCTACCAAGTACAATAAATTAGTTACTATTGCTTTGGGTGCCATTTTTTCAGGTCCCTCGCTCTTATAGCAAAACCAAATTATCTACTATCAATCAATCAATCATGTCACTTATAAAGCGCACTACATACCCGCGAGGGTCTCAAGGCGCTGGGGGAAGAGGGGGGTGGTGCTGCTACTGATCGAAGAGCCAGGTCTTGAGGAGTCTTCTGAAGGCCAGTAGGTCTTGGGTCTGCCGAAGGTTGGTGGGGAGGGTGTTCCAGGTCTTGGCGGCGAGGTGGGAGAAGGATCTGCCGCCGGCGGTCGTTTTCCGGATGCGGGGGACTGTGGCGAGGGCGAGGCTGGTGGAGCGGAGATGGCGGGTGGGGGTGTAGAAGCTGAGTCGTCTGTTGAGGTAGGCTGGTCCGGAGTTGTGGAGTGCTTTGTGTGCGTGGGTGAGGAGCTTGAAGGTTATCCTCTTGTTGACAGGGAGCCAGTGCAGGTCTCTCAGGTGGGGTGTGATGTGGCTGCGTCGGGGGATGTCGAGGATAAGACGTGCAGAGGCGTTCTGGATGCGTTGCAGCCATCTCAGGAGCTTAGCCGTCGTTCCTGCGTAGAGGGCGTTTCCGTAGTCCAGCCTGCTGGTGACGAGGGCCTGGGTGACTGTTTTTCTTGTTTCGGTGGGGATCCACTTGAAGATCCTGCGGAGCATTCGGAGGGTGTTGAAGCAGGATGAGGAAACGGCATTGACCTGCTTAGTCATGGAGAGGGTGGGGTCGAGGATGACCCCTAGGTTGCGTGCGTGGTCGGTGGGTGTCGGGGCTGTTCCCAGTGATGTTGGCCACCAGGAGTCGTCCCATGCTGAAGGGTTGGAACCAAGGATGAGGACCTCCGTCTTGTCCGAGTTCAGCTTCAGGCGGCTGGTACTCATCCATTCGGCGACGGCCTTCATTCCTTCGTGGAGGTGGGCTTTGGCGGTGTGATGGTCTTTGGTGAGGGAGAGGATCAGCTGGGTGTCGTCGGCGTAGGAGATGATGTTGAGGTTGTGCTGTCGGGCGACGTGGGCGAGGGGTGCCATGTAGATGTTGAACAGCGTTGGGCTGAGGGAGGAGCCTTGGGGTACGCCGCAGATGATCTTGGTGGCTTTGGATCGGAAGGGGGCGAGGCGGACGCTTTGTGTTCTGCCGGAGAGGAAGGATGTGGTCCAGTCCAGGGCCTTCTCTTGGATCCCGGCGTCGTGAAGGCGTGTTCGTAGTGTGTGGTGGCAGACCGTGTCGAAGGCGGCTGATAGGTCCAGGAGGATGAGGGCTGCTGTTTCTCCGTTGTCTAGCAGGGTCCTGATGTCATCGGTGGCGGCGATGAGGGCGGTTTCGGTGCTGTGGTTGCTGCGGAAGCCGGACTGGGAAGGGTCCAGGATGTTGTTCTCCTCGAGGTAGCGGGTCAGTTGTTTGTTGACGATTTTCTCGGTGACCTTCGCGGGGAACGGGAGCAGAGAGATGGGTCGGAAGTTCTTGAGGTCCTTGGGGTCTGCCTTGGGTTTCTTGAGTAAGGCGGTGATCTCGGCGTGCTTCCAGCTTTCCGGGAAGGTTGCTGTCTCGAAGGAGATGTTGATTATTTTCCGGAGATGGGGCGCGATGGCTGTACTGGCTTTGTTGAAGACGTGGTGAGGGCACGGGTCTAGCGGTGAGCCAGAGTGGATGGTGTTCATGATCTCGCTGGTGTCCTCGTCGTTGATGTTGGTCCAGGAGAGCAGGCGGTTGGTGGTTGTGGGGGCAGTGGTCTCGGTGGTTGCCGCATACCTGCCCTGTTTAATCATGGCACTAATTGTGGCTTACATCACTAAATGGTGCCTATACTGTCATGTAGGACCTGCATGATGCTTTCACCCCAGGCCTGGTAAAACCTTTAGAAATTCCTGCTTACTGTTCTTTGTAAGTGGTAGCAAGTTCTATACAAAAAGCAACTTACAATTTACAGGGTAGTTTAAACTTCTGTAGCAATGCACGAAAGGGTGGAAATTTTATTTGGGCCATTTATGCACTGCCCCCAATTAAGGGCCTGATTTAAAGTTTTTTTCACTTATATGTGAGCACCTGAATACTATTTGATTATATCCATTTGTGATCTTTTTGTAATAAATACCCTACCTCACTGTGAGAAGTTGGCCTGGTATATGCTGTTCACTAATTAAAGTGGACACCTTGCACCAGAACAATTCGACTCTTATGGTAGATAGGTTTAAGACAACCTTTATAGAAAGCTATCCTAGTGGTAGCTGTGGAGAGCAGCCTTCAGGCTAAGTCTTGAAGGAATGTAAAGCAGCTTGTTTTACCACACAATCTCTTGAATCACCAAATGAAAAGACACCACACAGGTATATATATCAAATATATATGTATTTATTAATAAACACTCTCTACTAATCTCTTTATGAGATTAGAGGTCAGGAACATATGTACAAGTCAAATGTTATCAAAATAAGTTGAGCACAATCGAATATCACAATCTCAGTTAGCTAGACCTAGGTCTAGGGCATCTAGAATCGAGGGACCCCCAAGAACCACCCCAGGTAGTTGTAGGAGACCCACAGGGGACGGACGCGGTGACCTGGCACCGGTTCGAGTCCTGTGCGAGTCTATGCACTCAGACGCGATTGGGATATCAATGTTAAAGGTCCCTTGCGTGTTCGAGGCGAACACACCGATCGGTCCTTGTACGAGTCGAAGGACGCGGTTATAGATAGAGTTGCAAGGGAGATGGACGCGCTGTGTCTAACACAGACGCGAACCTTGTGCGAGTCAGTGCAATGGAGATCTCAGTGCTACAGGCCCTTTGTGTGTTCGAGGCGAACACCGATCGGACTCAGTACGAGTCGAAGGATACAGTTCTAGATAGTGTTGCAAAGGAGATGGACGCGGTGTGTCTAACACAGACGCGAACCCTGTGCGAGTCAGCGCAATTGTCGCACTTAGAAAGTTAGAGTTTTAGGACACTTCGAGGGAAGCTACAAGCAAGTCACTTACAGGGTAAGTAGTTCTAGGGCCCACACCCACAGGAGCACCGTAGTGCTGAAGTTACCTCACCCAGGGAGCCGGGTGAATAGGTGTTCTTTGGTGTCGGGTCGCGGCGTCGTTTTCAATGGGAGCCAGTGAAGACTTGCTGCTTGCGGCGACAGGAGAAGTGTCCGGAGGAATCCAAGCCTGGATTCAGAAGATGGAAGACCTGAAAGCAGAGGGGACAGTGTTCAAAGTCACTTGGCAGTGACTCGGGGCAAGGAAGATGGATGCCCACTGTCGTCGCAAGATTCAGGTCGTTCGCGGTTGCCTTGACTCTTAAGCCACGAGGTCCAGGAGGCGTCGACGATGACCAGGAGCTGTATTCGGCGTGTCCCATAATGTCTGCAGCTTACTGCGGTGTCGGCGATTCGATCGGAGCCAACAAGCCTTGCATGGGGTCTCAAGATGGTCAAGCACACACATATACTGGATTATGATATTGAGTACATGAAGCAAAAGCAATGATAAAATTGGAGTAGATTCGCAAATGCGCTATTTTGGCTGTGCGACTGGGTTTGGAGTGAAAATGTCGCTCCTCACCGTATGTTGTAGTACCAGTGTGCCACCGGGGCAAGGCACTCACCCAGTAATGCACGCACTCTTGGATTATTTTTTGGATGAATATGGATGAATTGGACAATACTGGTGTGCATCCCATCGCTTCTGCTGTATTATCCATTTTGTGATGCCAGGGCTCTGCAGGATTCTACAGCGTTTCCACAGTAGGTACATGTCTATCCCTCTAGAAGGGTGGAATGCTACCCCCGCCGCCAGGACTGGAGGGGGGGTAGTATTCCAAGATGTTTGACACCAAACACGACATGTTTCGATGCAGCCATTCCAAAGTTAGCATTTTACCGCAAGGATATAATGCACTTAAAAGTATATGGTTTAACCGCATCCACAAACAGCACCAGAGAATGGACTCTGAGGGCTGCAGAGGGGCCCTGCTCAGGCAGAGGCACCCCCTCACATAGAAGCCAAGCACCCTGCCCTCAGGATTGATAGGGCCTGCCTTAGGGGTGACTGATAGGTTTATATGTGTGTGCAGGAGAGATATAGGGAACCTATATCTCAGTGAGGAGTGCTAGCACCACCTCACCCAGGCTGCAGTAGCAGGCCTGTGGTGTCAGATTTAGTCTGCTTCCCAGGGGTGGCATAATACATGCTGCAGCCCCTGGTAGGCCTGTGAAGTACCTATGCCCTTGGTACCTAAGGTACCATATACTAGGGACTCATAAGGTACCACAGTATCCAATCACTAGTGCACCTAGAGTGCACTCCAAATCGTTTAGAGAGAACAGAGAGGCTGGGGCCCTGATTAGCAGGGGCCCAGCCAGACTATAGCCAGAAACCAGTGTAAACATCAGAAAAAAGTGGGGGCAACATAAGAGGCAGATCCTACTCTCCTACACTCACAAAGACAGTTTTGCCCCTGTACATTATTAGATACTCCCAACGTGATTAATTGTCATTGTAAAAGAATCTCCTGACAGTGTCTACCTTGGGGAGCACTATCTGAAATATGGACCCTTAGGGCCAACTTGAACCATTGTTTTTTCTCAACATATACTCACCCCAGGTTCACATATTGGGGTACCCTTGTTCTCCCATACTCTCTGATTTAAAGTTTGGCAGACAGAGTACTCCATCACAAATGTGATAGAGTACCCTATCTGCTAAACTCTTGTTCTCCCTGACCTATTCTAAGACGCAATGGGCTGCAACTTTCCATCAGCGGTGCCCCCCTCAGCGCCGTTGATGGAAAGCTTACTCCCACGGACTGCTACAGTGGCGTAGCAAGGGGAGGGGGGGCCGCGACGGGCGGCACGAGTTTTGGGGCGGCAGCCTCCCCCCAGCTCTTACCTGCCGTCTCGGGGCGGCAATCGCCCCCCCGCACTTCAGTACTGCTTTCTTGGGGCGGCAACAAGCCGAGGAATGCGCCAGCATCCCCCCCTCGCTCCTCAATGCTGCCGCGGTGGTGCGGCAAAAACACCATAAGAGTAAGAGCATCGGAAAATAAACTCATTTTGGCTGTGACAGCATTTCCTCTGAAAGCACAGTGATCACCGCTGGTGATCTCTAAATATGGCAGTCCTCAGTCGGGGTAATGGATGTAATGTCCTCCGCAAGCCTATGTTCGCAGATCCTCCCACACATTAGGCACTATCTTTTAGGTGGTGGAGAAAAACAGTACAAAGTGTCGAAAATGCAAAAATAACTCAAGAAAAAATGGACACATGCTTTTTTGCACGTTCATTCTCACTGTCCACTGATCCGTCAACCGTGTGTAAAAGCACCCATGGTACCTGGCACAAAGTACATTTGAGATGGGTGTTTTTATGCCATGTTTTTACAGGCAGTGATACACCTTTTAAATAAAAGAACATAACATTTAATAATACATTATTCTAATTGTGCTGTATTCACCAGTGGAAGATTTCAGGGAGACCAAAAAACATGGAAACCGTCAGAATGCTTCCAAAGTTCCAATTAAACCATCACCGCCGGTTCTGCTAACACTGCTGTAACCGGAAACATTAATTTCTCAGATTGCAGTACACTGTGGCCTGTGCTAAGCCTTCTTGTCACAAGAACTAAACAACACCCAAGCCAGATGCGTTTAAAAAGAATTCTTGTTCCGCACAGATAGAACTGAGCTGTAAATAAATCCACCCACACTGCCTGCAAAGCGACAGCCCTCTCTGACTCAGGGCCACCATCAAAGTGGTTAGTCAGTAAATCAACACGTCTTTAGTAGTTACTTCTAACTTCTGGAAGGTTTTTGATGGCGCTTCCTGGAGTTTACAAAACGCGGTCCAGCCGGGAGTAAATTAATTGCGACAGGTCTTGTTCCTGTCCGTCTCTGCATAAGATTTCTCACCAGGGTTTGGATGAACTGAAATAAATTGCCATTTAGAGCAGAAATTATTTTGGGCTTGTGATCCTGGCTGTTTAGTTGCACTGAAGCATTGTAGTCTCTTTTCGCCCTTGAAGTTCGTTGGTTCAGAGAAGGAGCAGGTTAATTGTCTGAACCGAAAGATCAAACAGGACAGTCAGCTAATTGCTGAAAAGTACCTGTCCGCCAGGTTTTCTGCATGTGACAGAGAATTCAATGTATCTTCCTTGGACAATACAAATATCTAACCTCTAAAACCTTGAGAAATGTGAACTGTTTTTTGTATGGTACATAACCTGGCTTTTAACAACTGAAAACCACATGATTTCACATTTTCTCCTTGTAATTCTGATAAGAGTGTAGAAAGGGTGACAGTGAGGATTGAAAATAAAACTACTTTGGTTATTTTTAATCCACTCTATGGAGCACATACCATGCTAAACGGGTTGGACTATGAAAAATGTGAGTACATTTAGCAGTGTACCTAGACATTCAGCAACATCCCTGTTAGAAACGTGGGGCCAGATGTACGACGTTGGAAATAGCGCCTCGCAAATTGCGAGTTTTTTGCGACTCCCAATTTGCGAGGCGCTATTTCCAATATACAACAGTGTTTTTCACACTGTTAGCGATTCCAAATGGGGTCGCAAATAGAGAGGCTAATGAATATTAATGAGCCTCTCACAATTTGCGACCCCATTGGGAATGGCAGGCCCTCCCAGGTATGGTGGCCTGCTGGGCTCAGCAGACCACCATGTCTGGGACTGCTTTTAAATAAAACAGTTTTTTTTTTTTAAATGCAGCCCGCTTTCCTTAAAGGAAAAAGGTATGTATTTAAAAAAGAAAAAAATGAAACGTTTTCGTTTCATTTTTTAAGGGCAGGTAATGGTCCCTGGGACCACTTCCTACCCTTAAAAATTATTTTCCCCTGCATTTGCAAAGGAGAAGGGGTCCCCTGGGGACCCCTTCTCTTTTGTGACCCCATTACCACCCTCTTGAAGAGGGTGGTAATCTGCGAGTGTTTTGCGCCCGCAATTGCGGACGCAAAACATTCTTACATAGGGTTGCGCTCGCTTTTAGGAAGGGAACGCCCCCTCCTAATAGCGAGTCCCGAAACCCTATTTTGCGAGTCGCAAAAAATTGCGAGTCGCAAAATAGGGTTTGTACATTCTCCATGCTGTTTTTGCATGCGCAAACGGGTTCGCAAACTCGTTTGCGCATGCAAAAATGGTCGTACATCTGGCCCGGGGTCTCTAGTTGGCAGAGGTTTGCACCCTGTCCAAGTTGGGACCACCACCCTAGTCAGGGTAAGTCAGATACACACCCTAATTTTACCTGTGACCACCCTCTGGTAGCTTGGCACAGAGCAGTCAGGCTTAACTTAAGAGGCAATGTGTAAGTATTTGTGCAACACTTAAATTTCAGTAACTCAATGAAAACACCACAAAAAGACTCCACACACGTTTAGAAAAATTAGAATATTTATCTGAGTGAAACAAGACCAAAACAACAAAAACCCAATAAATAGAAGTTGAGATATACATTTTTAAAGAGTAAATGTGAAAACAGTGCTTAGAAGTCACTAGTGGTCAAAAGGTTACTTGAGGTGACGAGGGACCGGTTCAAATTAAAAGTTCAGCCCACCCACAATGGAGGGCAGGCTGGCTGCAGGACTGAGATAGGTCCGGCTGAAGAAATACCTTGGATGGAGCTTTTGTCAATGTCGAGAACCTACTGCATCGTCATCGAGCCACGCAAAGGGGGTCCTGCTTCGTTGACGAGCTCCATTGAACTGAATGCAATACTTCATTGTCGAGCCGAGCAGACCGTCGTCGTTGAGCCACGCATGCTGTGGATCCGTAGTCATCAAACAGCCTCTCCGTCAGCGTCGAAGGGCGATGCTGGAGAAATTCTCAACCAATCGAGGCGATGCATTGGGTTTTTGCAGAAATCAGCTGCAGAACCCACTTCTGAGGCCCAGGACTGAAGGCAGCACCTCATGCACGGGTAGGACTCACAGATGGCAGAGTTCAGCAGCCCCAGCAGGATTGTAGGAAGTCCTTTGTGTCCCTGAGACTTCAGAAAACAGGAGGCAAGACAGCAAGCCCTTGGAGTGACTCTGGGTTCAAGTGGGATGGGTCCAGTCCGTGTCCTCATCAGGGCAGAGATCAGCAGGCGTCAGGGCAGCTCAGCAAAGTAGAGAATCAGTTCTTCAGAACTGTCAGTCACAGCAAAGTGGTATTCATTACAGCATAGCAGTCTGTGCTTTAGCAGATTTCTTCCCAGGTCCAGTAGTGTACTGATTTGGCAGGGTCAGAGCCCTGGTACTTATCCCCAAAAGTGCCTTTGATGTAGATGGTGACTTTAAAGGAATTCTCTGATGTGCACAAGGATCCCTTTCAACCCAGTATGTCTGCCAGGCTATATGTGGGGGTTATGAACCCTTTGTGTGAGGATAGAATACAGCCTATTCAGATGTAAGTGTTAGCCACCTCTCCCATCCTGCCCAGGAAGGCTATCAGAAGAATCCTCTGTCACACCCCTCTCTTCCTGTGTTTGTGGCTGGCTAGAGGGAATGTACAGAGTATAGCTGTCTCCCGTACCAGACGTGTATTGGAGACAGGCTGCGGGCACACAGAGCAAAGTTAAGAGCAGAGAAATGTCCACTTTATAAAAGTGGCATTTCTATAATGGTAATATCAAATCCAACTTTACCACTAAAGAGGATTTATCACCATCACTCCAAAGATATGAAACATGATGTAACTACTGCTTTCTGATAAGGAATTATAGTTTAAAAAGTGTTTTAAGGAATCCCCAATGCTAGCCTATCAGGGGAGTAGGCCTAACAGCAGTGAGAAACAAATCTAGCTGTTTGCAACTGCCAGGACATGTAAAACTTAAAAGTGCATGTCCTGCCTTTTGTTTACACAGCACCCTGCCCTTAGGGTCACTTAGGGCCTACCTTAGGGGTAACCTATGAGTAATAAAAGGGATGTTTAAGGCTTGGCAAGTGTTTTTAAATGCCAAGTTGAGATGGCAGTAAACTGTACACACGGGACCCACAATGGCAGGCCTAAGGCAAGTTTGAAAGTCTACTTGTGTGGGTGGAACAACCAGTGCTGCAAGCCCACTAGTAGCATTTAAATTAGATGCCCTGGGTATTAAGTATACTAATTTACAAGAGATTTACAGGTAAACTAAATGTGCCAACCAGGTGTACACCAATGTTACCATGTTTAGGGGAGCAGCACATGCACTTTAGCCCCGATCAGCAGTGATAAAGTGCTCAGATTCCTAAGGCCAACAAAAAGATACAGCAAAAAGTGAATGGAAGCAGGCAAAAAATTGGGGGAAGGCCAACCTAGGGATGACAGTTCAAATAATCACTAAATAGATATGTGGCTCCTAAATTACCTATGCAACAGATGAAACACTATGGCCCTCATTTAGAGATCAGTGGAGTAGGTGAGCTGTCATAAATTGTTGGCTCACTAAGCCATGCACCCAATCCAAATTCCAAAATCCTTCACCTGGCGGCCCATGTGCCACAAGGCCTCTGTGTTGGTCTTCCCATCCTATTTAGATGGGGTGGCTTTCTCTAGATATCCCTGTTCAGGATCACTAAGTGATCTGGGGAACTTTTCAATTGTCCCTTTTCCCTCAACAAGACGGAGGAATTATAGGCTATATGATTTATATTTCAGAAGATGGGATATCCATCACCCTTGTGCCGGAGTAACCCATCCTCCAAGATCTAAATCAGGGCATAGTCTTCAACTCGCAGCTTCACATAGTTCCCAACTGGAGTCAGAGATCTCTCTACTTAAAAAGCACACTGAGGATCTTGAAAACTGAAATTGCAGGAATAAACTCCTCATATATGGACTTCCTGAAAACACTAAGGACTTTCATTCCTTTCTTCCAAAACTTCTGGATATGTCTACAACTACTCCCCTCAATATACAGAGGGCACATAGGCTTGGTCCCAGAGTTTTCTCAAAACCAGGAGAAGTTATTTTGTTTTTCTTGCAATATACAGATTTTTTAGAAATGATGTCTGCTGTTAAATCTAAAAAGCAAATTATATGGGCAAGTCACAGACTATTTTTCTCCCAAGATGGAGCTACAATCCCAGCAGCTTGCCGGATGCAATTCCTGGATATGTGTCCTCATTTGAGAGCCATAAATTCTCGGTTTGGTTTAATTCATCCATGCTTGTTCAAGGTGACTTACAAAGAAAAGACAACCACTTACGAAGAGCTTGCCATCCTTAAGAAATTTCTCCAGCAACATGGAGGAGAAGATGTGGACACTTCAAGAATTTCTTGAATATTAACCTGTTGTCTCGCCTTTTTCGTTTTTATATAATTAAGTTATTTGTTTTGTCTCATGACTTACTGTTATGATGTTTTTTCTCTCATTATAAAAAAGTTTAATTCTACAATGTCTCTTTTTTTATGATACAGGTATCTGTTTTCACATCTTGCTCCCTTTTGATCTCACTCTTATGTGATTTCTTCATCCAAGTCAAAACTGCCCTGCCGTCCTCTGGAGTTCGCGTGTTGTCGCTGACGTCTTCCGGTGCTGCCAGCCTCCCTTTCGTCTTGTGTTTATTTTAGGTATGTTTTTCAGTCTTCATTTGTATGACTTGTACTGTCTCTATGTTTTCTGTTTCACTATTTCCTTACTTATGTTTTTTTCTGTAGTTCTACTCCGTCCTCTCTTTTTCCTTTTACTTCATCTTACTACCCATTTTTCCCTTTCTTCTCTTACTAACCATGAATGCCGCTCTTCTTATTTATGAACGAGTTGTGCACAATACTATAGGTTTCAAAATAGAATGAGAAAATTACTTGTCACTTATTTAAAAATCAGAAGAGACAGAACCAGAATAGAATCTTTAAGAATCAGTATAGGGACCACTCTTTTTAAGGATAAGGATATTTTAAATGTATTTGTTAACTTTTATACAAATCTCTACTCACCAGAAACACAACCCTTACAATCAGATTTGTCCAAATACTTCCAATCCATCACATCTCCTCAGTCCCAGCATATTGATTTTGACCAATTGGAGGACCTGAGGGCTTTACTATGGAACTCTATAGTCATTTCGCAAATCTCCTCCTCCCCAACCTTTGTTATATTCCCAAGTTAGGCCCACGTAGCAAAGCAGGTTATTTCTCACATTGTCCTATTTTTCAGCAGACACCTTTTGCACATATTTGTGTGTGCGACAATGTTGGATTAGTTTCCCTGAAACTAAACGTGTTTACGCATCTAGCTTCGCACAACATTATCACAATGCCCTGAACATTATGTACAAGGTCTCTTTTCGCACTATGTGCAAATGTTATCTCTATCTTCATCCACGGGGCGACACGGCTATCTACATATCCATAACATCACTAATCTAAATGCACATTGCAAGGCTGCTTTCTATTATAAAAGATGAGCATCCCGATAGATTAGCAGAGAAGGCACTCCAGCTGACACCAGAGGTCCTTGCATGCTGAAAATTCACCATGCAGCGGTCTGACATCTCGTGAGGGATGGTCCAGTTTGTGACCAAGACATGGTCCTTCATTCTCTCCCACCAGGTAATGGGGTTGGATTGTCCTTTGGGGGGATTCTTGGCTCTACACCTACACACACTCTAGGTACACTTAGAACAGGGTTCGCATAGTAGGAGTACCCGTCGATTACTGCCTTGTTTTATATGCCCGCATATGTACATTGTTTTAGCACCATGGTAGAACTATATCTACTCTTCACACTTTTGGTGCTTGTAATCACTTTTATCTGCTTCTGTCTATTAATCATTGCAGCACATGTATTCTATACAAGAATAACGTTGGTTCAATAAATATATTCAAATCGTCCCACTGTGTATTCTCTGTATACTTCTCTGAGAATCGGTGAGCACGAGTGACTGATTGAAAAGTTCTTTACTGTTACCACGATCCTTGAGGGGTCAGGATTGTCATGTTCAGTGGTTGGCAGAAACCATTTGCTCCCTGATAGGTTGGGGGGGGCTTATGGTGGCACTGTGAGCTAGCTGGTCTATAGGCCAACATATCCTGCGGAGGCGTCCGGAATCAGTCTTGGCACCAAGCCTCTAATTTATGTTGCCCAAACAATGCGCAGATCCTACGGAGTAGTAGGATCTACACGACATGGTGCCACCAACGTTGGTTGTGTTCTTATTTAACAGTCAATCTAAGTAGTTCAGTCGTGCTTTCTCAGAAACTCCTACTCACATTTTAACCGGAGATGTCCGAAGTGAGAAGGGAAATAAATCTGCCTCATCTGAGTAGGTATACCCTACGTATTGGCTGTAGGTTATTCAAGCTTGAAGGATTAGAAGTTCCCACATTGTGCAAACTATATCTCCATTAAATTAATTTAAAGGAAATAGCTTTTCTCTTCACACAATGTCCGTAAACAGAGCAGAAGGTGAGGACATTGAAGAGCAGGTGGTGGCTCTAAATATTACAGAAATTTGCAGACAGGCAGTTACAATGAAACTATTACAACATGGCCTCCCGGCAACGAGTGGAAATGTTACCTTCATGGTTGAGGCACATGAAGCATTCAGAACAGAGGTACTATTGGGTTAAATAATTCCCGCCTGCAGATGCACGCACACAGTTGTTTCACACTTACATTGAAGATGAACCACTTGAAGAATATTTTCCATACATGGACATGGAAGTCCCAGTAACTTACCAAGAGCATATTAATTGGTTTAAAGTCCCCGTACCACAGAAAACGTGAGACTCAGTCCGCTCAGCAAATAAGTAGCGACTTGGCCGGTCTTAGCTTCATATTTACCACAGCCAGACATTGCTACTTTAGCAGCAGCAGAAATGCGTACACTTTATAGAGATTTAGTAAAAATTTACAGAAATATTACACAGTACATAATGAGAATAATGACAGTCCAACCAGCAAGGTCTACTCAGGCTGCACAACCTCAATTGGCTACTACAGGTATTAGCCCCCAAATGCTGAAAGCTGTTATGGGAAAGATTCCCACTACCCGGGAGCAAATCCTGTTCAGGATAGCACAAAAAACAGCACTGCTTGAAGCAGTTTTTCTCCATACGGGCCCAGAGTAAAAACACAGAACATTAACAATTTGCTTGCCAATAGGAATGGCTCCCCCGATAGAAGATTGTGTCCCTTGGGGTACAATCTTCGCAGCCGTTTATACCAGAACTCATGGTACCTTTTCAACAGCAGTTATATTAGCTGGTCTATAGGCCAACATATCCTGCGGGGGTGTCTGGAATCAGTCTTGGCACCAAGCTCCTAGTTTATGTTGTCCAACAAATGCGCCAATCCTACGGATTAGTAGGAACTACACGACACATTCTACTTTTATTGAATTCATTCATCACTAACAGTGCCTCTCAAGGCTCCTTCCAGGATGCCATGATTTGTTTAATTCCAAAAGAGAATAAAGACCACTCTCAATGTTAGAATTACCACCCCATTTCTTTAGTTAATGCTGACTACAAAATGTTCTCAAACATTTTGGCATTGCGCATTGACCCTATTTTGCCTGATCTCATATGTCCAAAGCAATCTTTTTTTTAAGGACAGACTAGCTTCTGACAATGCTCATATCTTTCTCAACATTCTAAGCAAAGCCTTTATGCTAGATCATCCTATTGCTGCTATTGCTTTGGATGCAGAAAAAGCTTTTGATAGGATCGATTGGGATTTTATGTTTCATGCATTAAAATGGATTGGTTTTCCACCCAAACTGATTGCTTTAATTTCCTTGTGATACACGGGCCCTAAAGCTGCAATTGTTAATGGTATGCTCTCTGATTATTTTTCTTTGTTTAGAGGGGTACGCCAAGGTTGTCCGTTGTCTCCTCTATTGTTTATTATAACACTTGAACTTTTTCTAACAAATATCAGACAAGACCCACACATTTCAGGCTTTCAATTTGGATTACAGTTAATTAAGATGTCAGTTATGCTGATGACATCCTCCTATATTGTTCTAACCCTACCATTTCCCTTCCTCCTTTCCTTCAACAAGTCACTATTTTCTCTCACCTGTCAGGGTATCGGCTTACTACTGATAAATCTGAGGTATTACCTTTAAATGTCTTGTGCAACATGCAACTTTTTGCTCATACGGGATTTACTTGGCAACCCTCCAAAATAAAATATCTGGGGCTATGGTCTTCGCAGACTATTAAAGTTGATAGAGTTTTGTCACTCTGCGCTCCACTTGGGAACGCAGAGTTTGGCAAAAAGTCCACCTACGCCACTCACGGAGCGGACTTTACTGGCACTCAGCTCACCCAACAACTGCCGCGTGTGCGCAGTGCTTTACTCGTGCTAAGAGGATAGCAATCAGGGGAAGTGACAGAGCAACTGGTATGTGAGGAGTGGGAGGTCCACTCCCTCTCACAGCCAATGTGTGAGCGGGATCTTTCAGAGTACAGGAAGCAGAAAGAGCTCTCCAGACCAACGGGCACTTCAGCGGCCGATACATTCCCACTCAAAGTAGGTCAGCCTGTAGAGCCCACAGGAAACTTTTTCTACCGCGGGGAATGAGCCAGTGTAATACCCCCTCCTTCCACTGGCATCCTGTCCATCCTCTGGATGGTACTGGCACTCTTCATGCCAGCCTGCATTTGGGGACAGATGGTAAGTGAGCTGGCTTTTTTTTCGAGACATGGGTGGGTGCAGGGAAGTAAAGCAATCAACAATACTGGCTTTCATGGTAGCGTTTTTTGCTGTGTGTGTACGGTTCAAGGCCTGTGTTGCGGGAAATTGCGTGAGGCGCTGGTAAAGACTGTAGCCTGGTAAAGGCAGCCCGCAGCCGTTACTAACCTTGCCCTGAGACTCTAGTCGTGCAATTCACCTGCCCATACTGGATCCACCAAATTGCTCTGCGTAAGCGCTTCGCACATGGCTTATTGAAATTGAAGTGCACTGCCGGGGTTACTGAAGCTGCCACTATTGCTACCTGCATGCAGACAAAATGGCTCCATGTAACAGACAAGACGCCGTAAAGGATTGTAGTTGCGGCTGTCTGTTCTGTACATCATAGGTCTGCTTTACGAGTCACATTTTAGTTACTACATTGCCGTGATGAGCGTTCTTTGACAGTTGTAAGGGTGGCCAAGCAATACTCCACCCATGCATGGCACATTGCGGAATTCGGCAACATTTTTTGGTAACTCCGACGAATTCCGCAAAGTGAAACTCTGCGAGCTCCGCCCAGCCCTACTATTTATAGGTCATTGCATGTTACTTCTGACGAAACCAAAGATTGGGTTAGCGTGGGAAAAGGATTTGATGGAATGTTGGCCTACTGTCTTATGGGATAAGATATGGCTTAACCTTCATGAATCTACTTGGGCAGCAAATAGTATGCAAACTCTTTACTTTGCCTACCACCATTTGTTATTTACCCCCATGACCCTAAAATTATTCTACCCAACTTCAAACTCATCTTGGTGGTGCTGTTCATGCTCAAGTGCTAATTTAAAACATATGTTATTCGAATGTCATTCTATTCTCCAGTTTTGAAAATTGGTTTGGCACCAAATCAACAAGATTTTCAGGTTTGCTATCTCATTTTCCTTAACTAATGTTTTTCTGGGTAGTTTGGCTCCTCAATGGCCTCTCTTAACTCCAAGTTTTAAGCTGATAGATTTATTATTAGCTGTTGCTTTTCATTTAATAATGTCCAATTGGAAGCAAGCTCACAATATTACTTTCAGGTTCTGGTACAATGCCATTTGCTTTAATCATAGATTAGACATCAACCATGTCTCTCCCATATCCTTAACCATAAAGAGAGATCTTTTATAGCTTCAATTAACTACCTACCTATGCCACTCCAGCTCACTTGTAAATAAAGCTATTATTGTGTAAAATGAAGTAAGGAAACCACCTTGAATTCACCCAACTGCCTCCTTATATTACTAGACTTTTATACAGTGTTCTAAATATGTATATGCAATACTTTCTTTTTTCTTCCTTTCATAATGTCTACAGTTCCTATTGTTATTATGTTTTAATCTCTACAACATAGTTACATATTTGTTTTCCTTTAACTTCCCCATGTACCCTATTGTAGGAGGCTGGCTTAGTATATGGTGCACTTATTCAAGTGAGGCACCTTGCACTAATCAAGACAACCCTTATGGTGATTTTAGTAGTCTTTGATAACCATAGAAAGCTCTCAAAGTGGTAACTGTGGAGAGCAGCCTTCAGGCTTATCTTGAAGGAGTATACAGCAACTTGTTTTACCACATTTAATCGATAGTGTAGATTAGATGAAAAAGAACCACACAGTGTTTTATCAAAATAAGTCTATTAGTTACACAACACAATCACTAACACATTGTTATATCTTCTACCCAGAGATATCAACAATACACACAAAATTACTTCAAAATAATCAGGTATGTAGCACAAATATACACTGGTCTCCAGGGGGAGACCAAACCATATACTAAGAAAGTGGAATGCAATCTGCAAAGGAGAAAGGGACTCATAACAGAAAACTCAGAGGAGCTGGGGACAAAAGGAACCAGCCAAGGTAAGCACCCAGGAACCCCATGGAGGCTGTGGGCAGAGTGGAAACACAGCTGCGTGCCCAATAGAAGTCAATGGAGAAGTCGCTGTTGCAGTTTTAAAGTAGAAGGACCTTTCCCGGAGGACCCCGAAGAACACCTTTGGAAGACAGAAGGTTGGAGAGCCACCCTACTCGTGGATGCCCCAGGGACCAGGTTACCTGCACCAGGGAAGCCCGGTGCATAGGGGTGAAGTGACGTTGGAACCTGCCGTAGACGACAATGGGAGACTTTGAAGAAGATGCCTCTGAAGAAGACTGTGAAGGAGTCCAGTGGAATACAAGGGTGGATTCTTGAAGAGGAAAACCTGCAAGCAGAGGGGACAGAGTCAGGTGTCTCCATACCATCCCAATACACTAAGTCCTGTCTAGGAGGTGGTCACAGCTCCCTGTGACAGGAAACCTACTCTTCTACCTTCCCCTGCTCGATCTCAGCACAGCAGCAGGAGGGCAGAGTCGTGTCTGTGGTCAGTGACCACTGCCCTTTCAGTCTGCAGTGGCAGGCTGGGAGCCATCTTGTACCTTGTCACACATAGGGTGGCACAATCAGTGCTGCAGACCTGAGTGGACACTCTGCCTTTCATGCCCTGGGTACCCTGGCTACCATATAACTGGGATTGATAAGTAAGCCAGTCCTTGCTAAATGGGGATAGCCAATTCAACATAATCTTTGTAATGGATTAGAACACTGGCCCTGAGGTCTAATTAGCAGGCCTCAGTGCACTCCCCAAGTCTATAAACCAGCAGCATCAGTCTAAAAATATGGGAGTGAACATGCACAAACAGGCATTTACCTACACTGTAACACTGCTTTAGCCACTATAAGAGCTGTTGAGAAGTGACTAGGTACTATGCAACCACTGCACTGGGTTCACTGTCCAAAAAGGAGCCCCAGCTTGTATGATTTGTCATGCACTAGCATTAGCAAAGAATCAGGTATCCTGGGGTTTCTCACACAGTTTCTGCTAATGCCTCAATTCAAACCATCTTTACTTTTTGCAATTTTGCTGTGCTTCCAAGGGGTGATTAGCTACTGATGATGACATTGCTGGGCATGAAAATCATAGCAGTAATAGCAGTGCTAATTTCAAGAACCTTTCCAGGTCTGAAGCTTGCTCAAGCAAACCCAACGAGTCTCACTTTCTTTAAACAAGGGGGCATATGTACAAGGAAGTGGCGGAGTGAGGCGTTATCCGTCATGGCTTAACGCCTCACTCCACCACTTCAGAAACGCAAGGCTGCACCATATTTACAACAATATGGTGCAGCCTTGCATTTCCCTCTGCACTGGTGCTACACTTAGCAGTGTAGCGCCAACGCAGGCACCATTGCACCATAGTGCAAGGGTGTCTGCGTGCAGGGGAAGATTGTTTTTGTGCAGGAAGGCCCCCCTTCTGCACATAAACAATCTTTAAATTGCATTTTGTCACTTCTATGTGTGCTGCTTAATGCAGCACACATGGAAGTCACAAAATGTCTTTTTTTTTTTAAAGGTTGTTTATGTGCAGGAAGGTCCCCCTTCCTGCACATAAACAATCCAAGGCTTTTTGCTTTTTCCATGTGTGCTGCACAAGGCAGCACACATGGAAAAAGCAAAAACGAGGAGCAATAAAGCATTTCTCCTCGTTTCGCCAACTTAAGACCAGGTTTTCCCTGGTCTTAATTTTGGCGCTGCCTCCTATTTACGCTGCCCTTGTAAATAGGGGGCAGCGTCAAAATCAATGGGTGTTGCAGTGGAACACCCACCGCAACACCCACTGCCCACCCCTTTCACGCTAAGCATTGTGTGAAAGGGGGCTTTTTTTACAAGGCAGCATTAAGCCTAGTTAAGTGGCTTAATGCTGCCTTGTAAATAAGGCAAAGCCCATATCGCCAAGGGAAAGTCACAAAAAGTGACGTTCCCGTGGCAATAGGGGCTTGCACATATGCCCCAAGATGTGTCAAACCCACTTTGCCTTGTAAATGAACATTAACGTCAGAGTCCTCAGCTTTGCAGATGCTTGCCAGCAGGCATTTCTCTTCTCAGTCACAAGGCCTTCCTTCAGCAGGATGCAGTCCATTAGGAAGTTAGGAGAAGTTCCTGGAATTAGAGAAATACTTTTCTGTAGCAGGCTACAGTACCTTGGGTCTTTACTAGTGGTCCCTGGAGTCATGAACACATATTCTGAAGTAGGGTGCAGTAACGTAGTCTTTTACTAGAGGTCCCTGGAGTTAGACATACACCCTTGCTGTAATCACGCTGAAATCCCTTAAGTCATTATTCGAGATCCCAGGAGTCATAAACACAAGTTTTCTGGAGCAGACTCCTTGGAGACAGGCATGAATACTTTTCAGATTGAGGTTGCAGCCCCTTAGGCTATTACATGCAAAAACATTTTTAGCTAATACCAGGCTGTGCATGTAAAAACAAGAAAGCAGGCAATGAAGAGAATATTAGAGTACAGGGAGTGAGAAAGTGAGGTATTGAGGCAGAGCAACTACATGCACTGCCATCTGCTAAAAGTGAAATGGGACAGTTATGTGCACAAAGAAAAATAGTTCTCTGATGTCAGTAGTAGAAGATTACGATTCATTTAATAAAAACGCCGTCCCTGAAGTCAGGCACACATTTTTATCCATAGCAGGCTTATTGATGGAGCAAGGTCTCACAAATGAGACTTGCTTGGACGCAATCTCCTCACAGTATTAATCTATTAAAACTTGTATTGTCTATATTAATTTTTGCATACACTACACGAATAGTAAGGATGCTTGCCTATGTGTTTAACTAACGAATAACGCTTGTCTATAATCTAAAATGGCCGCTAAAGCGTGGGAAACTCACTGCGCATGTCTCAACCATATCACATGGTGTGACGTCTCTCTTTGCTTGGTGGGAAATTTCTGCTTCTGCACAGTGTGCATTAAAATGGCTGCTTGATGTTTTCACATGCTTCAGCTTGCTCTCATGTCAGTATTAAATTGTCGTTTCTCTAACGATACTAATGCGGGATAGAAGTTGTAATTAAATGGGAATAGAGTAGAAAGAGTGGGTATACAGTGAAACATTTTATTTGTGATTTTAATATTTTCTTCTTTGACTTTTATCAGCTCGTAAATTTGGGCCTGGGTTTGGTGAACTGAAAACTCGTGTGACAAAGATTCCGCACATGCGCCCTGAAGTGACTGAACAGAAAGAAAGAGATGAAGTCAACCTGGACCTCATCCAAGGCCATGACCTGTTGGCCGACACCACTACATTCCTAGATGTTCTGGCAGAAATGAAACATTTTATATGAATAAATTGTAAAATCTGTCGTGAGACGGGTGGGAAATAAAGCAAATGTAATAAAATTGATGGGCGGTATTTTTAAACAATAGGCCTTAGTAAAATGAATTAAAATCATATGGTGTGAGAATCCACCCCTGTCCCTGTCCAATCAGAAATAGTGGTCCCATATTTTGGCAACATTAAGGGAGGTACATGGGTGTAGAAGGGTATAATAGAATATAGCATTAGTTAATTAGTCAGAACAGGCGTTCATGCTGTCAGGCAGAAGAGCTCCAGACCGCCAAGCTGATCGATTGCAGATTGAATCCCTGTCCAGAAGAGGTCCTGAGGAGGGGGCGGCGGAGTCCATTAGAAGGGAGACACGGGAGAATCGAGGAGAAGCCGAGTATCAGAGAGGGGAACGACGCAGGCGTCGTTGTAGAGAGGTCCCCGGTCCTGTCCTGAACCTGGAGGAGGTTTTTGCTCTTCATCCTTCCTGGGTCCTATCTTTCCAACTCCTTGGCCAAGGGGTTTGGTTCTCACACTTAGGTAAATATTAATGCAATCTCTAGTTGTGCTGCTGTCTCTATCTTCTCCTTTCTGAGGGACCGTCATTGATTAATAATAATTATTCTATGCTTCATCCTTGATGTGCGATTAAAGTACCATGTGGTTTTGTATTTACTCTGCTAAATTTTAGATAAACATTTTAAAACTTCCTGACTCAGTGATTATTTCAGGATTTTGTACTATAATGAATGTCACTCATTTTAAACTTCCCAATTAGCAAAGGATCCATTGGTATGTCATTACTCTTCAATCAGAAGGTAATTGGTAGCAGGGATTTTGATAAAGAGTACAACTGACACCCCAGCGTAAGTATTAGCGTAGTATGAATGTATGGGCCCAAGTGAGTATTTTGTGTATGAATGCTGTTTGCTAATATCGCGCTGGATCAGTTTTCTGGTAATCAGAGGATGGTTACTCTTTGTTAATTGGGTAATGAGAATTTTATTTTTATGAACTAACATCCGTGTATTCAGAGTTTGTTTTATGTTGTCTAGAATCCCCGGGGAAAAGTTGAACAGCGGATGGTAACTGGAAGCCATACTGCAGTGAGGTTATCTGTCAGGCAGAAATAGTACTGAAAAGTTAAGCAGGACTATCAGTACTCGTTAGGGACTCTATGCGTGTGAGTAATAGCAAAGGAGTACGCTGGTGAAAATTGATGTTATATCACCTAGAAAGGGTAACATTGAAGAAGTAACAGGTATTTCGGAAGCTTGTCTGAAGAGTAAACGGAAGGGTTTTACTCGTAGTGTATGTTTTAGTAAACGGAAAGGTTTTACTAAGTGTGAGAGAAACTATCTTATTCGAACTTAGAGAAACTGGCACGATAGCGAATGTTTTATGTTGTTATTGAATTTTAACTAAAGTTGTAGAGAAAATAAAGTTTTTGCGTACGAATTTGTAAAGGGAGGGTCAGCTGCCGGAGAGGGAGCTGACGTCACAAAACGCCGCACTGGGATTGGTTGAAACAGCGGGTGTGGAACGACTCTTGTAAAGGAGGGGTCAGTAGTCAGGAGCAGTACTGACGTCACAGGTGCCGCGCTGGGATTGGTTGAATCAGCGAGGGACAGAGGAGCGCAGATTGTAAAGGAGGGGTTGACAGACAAACGTCACCAAAAGACCACGCAAGGATTGGTTCAGAAATATAAGTTAGCAGACACTTGATTGGTTGTTATTATAGAAGCCAAAATCTTAGTGGATAAGGGATTGCATGTTAAAACGCGATCCAACTTTAACAGGAACTCGTCCTGATAGGAGATATTTAGGTTTTGCAGAATATAATTTTATACATCGAGTTTTACCCAAGATGTACGGAGAAAAGAGAAAAATGTCCTTTCTGCAAAAGATTAAGAACTATTTTAAAAAGGATAAACCAGTCAAAACTAGAGAAGGAATTATCATTCCACCAGCTAAAACGCCCGCTTCATTCATGATGATGGAGAAAGGTTATCATACTTGTGTATGGATAGAGAATTGGATAGAATATACCAAAAATGATGAAATATTAGCATTTCCCGAGAATGGCACTTTCAATGGACGAATTCTTCAAAATTTGAGATTGAGGATGAATGACTTAGAACCCAGACCTAGATTAACTCAATATGAAGCTTTAGAGGAATGGGAAACCGAAGCATTTGAGCGTGACCGATCCAGGAGTAATAGGGGTTACCGAGGATTTTTTTCCCAGAACCAACATGAGTCTAGGGACAGTCAGATGAAACAATGGAGGAGGGCAATGATTACAGAAGGATTATATCCATTGTTAACAGCAGAAGAAAAATTAGGAAGTAAATGCACAGAAAAGACAAAACATTTAATGAGAAGTGAAGATTCAGAAGACGAATTTATGGAAGAAATGTTAAGAAACCCCATACCCTATCAGGAAGGGACAAGTGGATGCACCCCAAGTGCACCACTGTTAAAAACTCCATTAGTACCACAGGTAATGCATGATTTCACCCGTAGTAGGATACTGCATGATAAAGAAAAGGAAGCCCTAGAGAAGACCAGAGCAGAATTAATACAGAAAATAACACAGATAAAAGTACATCCTGATTCATTAACAATACCTGTAACAATTGGTCTAGTAGTCCCATTATATGGTAATCAGGGAAACTGTCCTCCACCGCTAGTTACACCTACTCCTGTGAATGTTCCTAAACCTGAAGCCGCAGTAATAGTTGAGGATCACTTCAGTGATTGTGAATCTATAATTTCATTAATGGATTTGCCTATTCGAGATTCTGTAAATAGCACTCCCGGAAAAGCCACACCTGGATGTTCGAAAGATGTAAGTCTAGTAACTTCATCGGGAGCAAAAAGTGCCACAATAGTAACACCTGAAGATTTAGAAAGGTGGGCACAATGATCAAATCAGCAGTGCACACCTCCAAAAATAATGGATATTCATAAATTAAAAGTTGAATTAGAAGAAATAATAGCAGGAAATGTAGGACTAGATCGCTTGAATACATATGATGATGAAGAATTATTGTTCATATGCAGGAGTATCACAAGAAATGTAAGATTATTCCATGAAAAATTATCAAATTTAGCGCTACAAATGGGAATAGAAATAGGGAGATCAAAAGTGTTGCAGAAACCCTATAGAGCAGACTTTTCAGAAAAAGATTTAGAAAACATGAATGCCTCTGGAAGAAAATTACAAGTAAAAGAATTGATGATAGTTTTACAAAAATGGGGAGACCTAGATAAATGGAGAACTAGGTGGGCCAAGAAAAAGGAAGAGGCACGATCAAGTAGATCAGCATCTGAATATGTGATGAAAGAGACAGGGAAAGCATACCAAATGTACCCCATGCGAGAAGTTGCTGGAGGAGGATATGTACATGGCCCATGGAGCAGACAGGATATTTTATCATTTACGAATGATTTTCCAAAGTTGAGAGAAAAACCAATTGAATGGTACAAGCAGGTTGAGAGGTTTGTGAAGGTGTCAAAAAGTATTGTTGAAGGATTTGGATGGTTTGTTTGACATAGTGGTACCTGCCGATCTATGGACAGATTGTAAAATTACAGTTGATTGGCCAAGTGAAGAATATCCTAGAGACCCAAAGACAGGTGCCCCGTCAAATGATGTGATGAGAAAATATCAGCAGGTGATAACTTACCTGAAAGGGAAAATACCACCGAAAGAAACAGATTGGGTAAAAATAGACCGAACTACGCAAGAAGCTAATGAATCAGTACACTCCTATTATGAGCGTTTATTGCAGGTATTTAAGCAGTATAGTGGCTTTGAGGACATTGGAGATAAAAACATGAGTCAGTTTGTTTACCGATTTGTTTATGGTCTGAAGCCAGAGATTTGTCAGATGATTAAGCAGCACATGTTATGTTGGCAGGGGAAGCCAATTGATGAAATTTTGAAGTATGCGAAATATTGTGGAGATGATATTGAGGACAGGCACAAGAAATTGCAGGAGAAAGTAATGTGGGCACAGGTGAAAATGGCCGAGAAACAGGGAATTAATTTGGATAATCCAAGTGAAAATCAAGGAAAAGATTCTGGTACAAGTGGTGAGACTGGGAATGGTGGAAAAATGAGAGGTCGCTCCCCCGCCACACAGCTCCGCCTGTGGTGTCCTGCCCGCTGCTGCTGCTGGTAAGCTCGCCCCTCTGCTTGTGGCCTCGGTGCCCGTTTTCCGTCTGTTTCCCTCGCTGCCCCCATTGCATTGTGTCCATTTTTCTTCTGTCTCCCTCGCTGCCCCCACTGCATTGTGTCCATTTTTCTTCTGTTTCCCTCGCTGCCCCCATTGCATTGTGTCCATTTTCTTTCTGTCTCCTCGCTGCCCCCACTGCATTGTGTCCATTTTTCTTCTGTTTCCCTCGCTGCCCCCATTGCATTGTGCCCGTTTTCCGTCTGTTTCCCTCGCTGCCCCCACTGCATTGTGTCCTTTTTTCTTCTGTTTCCCTCGCTGCCCCCATTGCATTTTGTCCATTTTCTTTCTGTCTCCCTCGCTGCCCCCACTGCATTGTGTCCATTTTTCTTCTGTTTCCCTCGCTGCCCCCATTGCATTGTGTCCATTTTCTTTCTGTCTCCCTCGCTGCCCCCACTGCATTGTGTCCATTTTTCTTCTGTTTCCCTCGCTGCCCCCATTGCATTATGCCCCTTTTCCGTCTGTTTCCCTCGCTGCCCCCACTGCATTGTGTCCTTTTTTCTTCTGTTTCCCTCGCTGCCCCCATTGCATTTTGTCCATTTTTCTTCTGTTTCCTCGCTGCCCACATTGCATTTTGTCCATTTTCTTTCTGTCTCCCTCGCTGCCCCCACTGCATTGTGTCCATTTTTCTTCTGTTTCCCTCGCTGCCCCCATTGCATTGTGTCCATTTTCTTTCTGTCTCCCTCGCTGCCCCCACTGCATTGTGTCCATTTTTCTTCTGTTTCCCTCGCTGCCCCCATTGCATTGTGCCCGTTTTCCGTCTGTTTCCTCGCTGCCCCCACTGCATTGTGTCCTTTTTCTTCTGTTTCCCTCGCTGCCCCCATTGCATTTTGTCCATTTTCTTTCTGTGTCCCTCGCTGCCCCCACTGCATTGTGTCCATTTTTCTTCTGTTTCCCTCGCTGCCCCATTGCATTGTGTCCATTTTCTTTCTGTCTCCCTCGCTGCCCCCACTGCATTGTGTCCATTTTTCTTCTGTTTCCCTCGCTGCCCCCATTGCATTGTGCCCGTTTTCTGTCTGTTTCCCTCGCTGCCCCCACTGCATTGTGTCCTTTTTTCTTCTGTTTCCCTCGCTGCCCCCATTGCATTTTGTCCATTTTCTTTCTGTCTCCCTCGCTGCCCCCACTGCATTGTGTCCATTTTTCTTCTGTTTCCCTCGCTGCCCCCATTTCCCTGTGTCCTTTTTGCCTTCTGTACCCCTCGCTGCCTCTCTCCACTCCCGCCGCTGCGTCCTGCGGCCCCGCCCCCTGACTGCCCATTTGCTGCCCCTGCCTCCCAGCTGCTCCTCCCTCCCACCTCCCATATATGGCGGCCGCTGCGCTGCCGCGCGCTGGCGCGCCGAACGCGCGCCTAAGGCAAGCCCGTCTGCGCCCGTCCGTGCCTGGACCGCGCCCAGCGCCAGACCCCCTGGGCCGTGCGCCCCCCGCACCAGCCTTGAGGACCGACGTCGATACGATGCCACCACACTCCACGCTCTCAACCCCGGACGGACGCCCAACTGCTTCAAGGCCGCCCCAAAACGCACCCATGGTCCCTTCACCTGCCGGAACTGCAGCTACACCAGCCTCAGAGCCACCGAGGCACCTGCCAAGAAGGACCTCAACCACCTCCGATGCATCCTACTGAACACCCGCTCCGCACGCAAACACGCCGTCGAGCTCTGGGACCTGCTCGACACATCATCACCAGACGTCGCCTTCCTGACAGAGACCTGGATGAACGACTCCTCCGCCCCCGACATCGCCATAGCCATCCCAGACGGCTATAAGATCACCCGCAGAGACCGCGTCAACGCAGTAGGAGGAGGAATCGCCATCGTCCACAAGAACACCATCAGGGTCTCGACCAGCACCGACAACACTCTCAGCACCGCCGAACACATGCACTTCCAGATCCACACGGACCCCAACACCACCCTTAGAGGCACCCTTGTCTACAGACCCCCTGGGCCCCGACCCCAGTTCAGCGACTCCATCGCCGACTTCATCAGCACGCACGCCCTGACCTCTACCGACTACATCCTCCTCGGAGACCTGAACTTTCACCTGGAGAACAACAACGACAGCAACTCCACCACCCTGATCGCCAACCTCGCCAACCTCGGTCTGAGCCAGCTCGTCACAACACCGACCCATTCCGCCGGCCACACGCTTGACCCCATCTTCTCCTCAAGCTCCCACGTCTCCTTCAGCCACACCACGGAACTCCTCTGGACCGACCACCGCTGCATCCATTTCACCTTCCAGAAACCCACCACACACCACCGCACCCAACAGATCCCACGCCGCTGCTGGAGCAAAGTCACCGAAGACCAACTATGGGCAACCCTCGCTCTCAGCCCTCCCTCCGACCCATCCAACACCGACGACGCTGCCTGCAACCTCAGACGATGGATGGGCGACTGTGCCAACACCCTTGCCCCGCTGAAAAAACTCACCTACAGTGACACCACCAAAAGAGCCTGCTGGTTCACCTCGGAACTCCTAGCTTCCAAGCGTACCTGCCGGAAACTAGAGAAGAAATGGCACAGTGATAAGACACCGGACAGCCACGCAGCCCACAAAGTAACCACCACCTCATCAAGTCCGCCAAGAGAATCTCCTTCAAAGACCGCCTCGACAACCACGCACACAACAGCAAGGAGCTTTTCAACATCGTGAAGGAACTCTCCAACACCAACGACATCCCTCCGTCGCAACCGCTATGCGATTCCCTCGCCACCTTCTTCCACCGCAAGATCGCCGACATCCACGACAGCTTCAACACCCAGACAGCCCCAACTAAGATCGATGCACCAGACCCGCCGCACACCATCGACCACGACCCCCTGCCAGCCTGGGCCAGCGTGAACATCGAGGACACCATCAAGACCATGAGCACAATACACTCCGGCTCCCCGTCAGACCCTTTCCCGCACCACATCTTCAACAAAGCCAGCAGCTCCATCGCACCCCACCTGTGCAACATCATCAATCTCTCCTTCGAGACCGCGACCTTCCCAGAGAGCTGGAAACACGCAGAGATCAACGCCCTACTCAAAAAACCCAAGGCGGACCCGAGAGACCTCAAGAACTTCCGGCCCATCTCCCTGCTTCCGTTCCAAGCCAAGGTCATCGAGAAGATCGTCAACAAACAGCTAACCCGATACCTCGAAGAAAACAGCATCCTGGACCCATCCCAATCGGGGTTCTGCAGCAACCACAGCACTGAGACTGCCCTCATCGCCGCCACCGACGACATCAGGATCCTGCTGGACAACGGTGAGACCGCAGCCCTCATCCTGCTGGACCTCTCCGCCGCCTTCGACACTGTCTGCCACCGCACTCTATGCGCACGCCTCCACGACGCAGGGATCCGAGACAAGGCCCTGGAATGGGCCACCTCCTTCCTCGCCGGCAGAACCCAGAGAGTCCGCCTCCCACCATTCCGATCCGAAGCCTCCGAGATCATCTGCGGCGTACCCCAGGGATCGTCCCTCAGCCCAACACTGTTCAACATCTACATGGCCCCGCTCGCACGCATCGCCAGACAGCACGACCTCAACATAATCTCCTACGCCGACGACACTCAACTGATCCTCTCCCTCACCAAGGACCCCTCGCCGCCAAATCCAACCTCCATGAAGGAATGAAGGCCGTCGCCGATTGGATGAAGATCAGCCGACTAAAACTGAACACGGAGAAGACAGAGGTCCTCATCCTCGGCTCCAACCCCTCAGCCTGGGACGACTCCTGGTGGCCAACGACGCTGGGAGCAGCCCTGACACCCACCGACCACGCACGCAACCTGGGAGTCATCCTCGACTCAACGCTCTCCATGGCCAAGCAAGTCAACGCAGTCTCATCCTCCTGCTTCAACACCCTCCGCATGCTTCGCAAGATCTACAGGTGGATCCCGACAGACACAAGAAGAACAGTCACCCAGGCCCTCGTCAGCAGCAGACTTGACTATGGGAACGCCCTCTACGCGGGAGCCCCGGCTAAGCTCATCAAGCGACTGCAACGCATACAAAACGCCTCCGCACGCCTGATCCTCGATGTACCACGCCACAGGCACATCACCCCCCACCTGAGGAACCTGCACTGGCTCCCCGTCAACAGGAGAATCTCCTTCAAACTCCTCATTTACGCACACAAGACACTCCACAAGACTGGCCCAGCCTACCTCAACAGACGACTCCTCTTCTATGTCCCCAACCGCCAACTCCACTCCGCCGACCTCTCCCTCACCACCGTCCCTCGCATTCGAAGAACCACCACCGGCGGCAGATCCTTCTCCCACCTCGCCGCCAAGACCTGGAACACCCTTCCACTAAGCCTACGACAGACCCAAGACCTGCTGACCTTCAGGAGGCTACTCAAGACCTGGTTGTTCGACCAGTAGCAGCACCCCCCCCCCTTTTTTTTCCCCAGCGCCTTGAGACCCTCGCGGGTAAGTAGTGCGCTTTACAAATTCTGTGATTGATTGATTGATTGATTGAGTAGAGAAGAAGCTAAAAAGAAATGTCCTTGCCATGGATGCGGAAAATTGGGGCATTGGAAGGATGAATGTAAAAAGATCCGGAATAATAATGGCCCAAATCAAAATTTAAATCCACAGACGCAGAATGACTCACAGAACCCTCAGAGTCAGTTTCCACCTGCACCAATTCAGGGTAATGTAAGCAGAGCAAAGCACGGTACAGACGTCGGATATCAAGGAGGAAGTGGTAAGAATGATTATGTAACATCACAGTTTCTTTTACAGGACGATTTCTGTCAATACAGTTCATGACGATGCCTAGGAGAGGGGGAGAAGGAGTGCGTACTTGGCGCATCCTTACCAGTAGATCAGTCAGGTCCATATGTTGAAGGGAATGTAAAAGGTAATTATATTACTTTTCTTTTGGACACTGGTGCTACTCGGTCTACTGTGAGAACAGCAGACATTCCAGACCTTCCTCTCTCTGGTGAAGATATCCAAGTAGTGGGGGTAGCTAATCAAAAGATTAGAACACCTCTTACCGAACCAATGGAAGTCAAAATTGGAAATTTCAGAGAAATGCATCAATTTGTAGTGTGTGATTCTAGTCCAGTAAATTTATTAGGTAGAGATTTGTTGTGCAAAATGAACTGCACAATTTTCTGCACACCGGATGGTGTGGCAGTTCAGACACCAGATGAAGACCATGTATATAAGATTATGATTGCAAAGCAAGGTACAGAAGTAGATGAGATGTTTTCGTTAATAACAAAAGATGAGTTGCCAGAAGAATTAAAAGGTACAGTAAACCCCATAGTATGGGATTTCACAGGAAAAGAATTAGGACTTATGGCTAAATAGACCCAGTTAAAATTACTGTAAAAGAAGGTGCGATTTTCCCAAATACCAGACAGTACAAAATGAGTGCAGAGGTAAAGGCGGGAGTCATTGAAGAAATAAACCGGATGGTAAAACAAAATATACTAAAAGAAGTAATGAGTAGCCCATGTAATTCACCAATAATGGGTTTAAAGAAACCTAGTGGAAAACATAGGATTGTTCAGGACCTGCGAAAAATAAATAAGATTGTGGAACCATGTTGTCCTATAGTACCAAATCCTGCAGTAATTCTATACCAGATCCCTTGGAGTGCAGGATGGTTCACAGTGATTGATTTGTGTCAAGCGTTCTTTTCAATACCATTGCGCACCCAGACAGCCAGTATCTTTTTTCATTTAAATTTGAGAACAAAGTTTCTGTATGGAATTCTGTTCCTCAGGGGTACACGGAAAGTCCTTCTATTTTCAATCAGATATTAAAAAAATGCCTTGAGAAACTAGTGATGCCAGGAAGCTCAGTCCTAGTGCAGTATATCGATGACTTATTGGTGGCATCGAACACCAGAGAAGACTGTGTCGTTGATTCCATAGCACTATTAAATCTTTTGGCTGAAGAAGGGCATAAAGTCTCACCTGAAAAGTTGCAGTTTTGCACAACAGCTGTTAAATATCTAGGACACCAGATTGAGAGGGGAAAAAGAAGGGTAACCTCTGAAAGAGTAAAATTAATAAAGAAAATGCAAATGCCTGTAACCCAAAGACAAGTAATAATGTTCCTAGGAATAGTAGGTTACTGTCGACAGTATTTTCCAGGATTTTCTCTGTTAGCTAAATCCTTAATTAACATGACGAAAAAGAAAGCAAAAGATCCTGTTGAGTGGGATGATGAAAGTGTAGAAGCGTTTGTAAAATTGAGAAATGCACTATGTTCAGCACCTGCCTTAGGCATGCCTGATTATAAAAGAGAATTTGCATTATTCTGTCATGAAAGAGAAAATTGTGCACTTTCTGTCCTAACCCAGAGACACGGTTTAGACAGACGTCCTATAGCATATTTTTCTGCTACATTGGACCCAGTGGCAGCCGCGTTGCCAGGATGCTTAAAAGCAGTGGCAGCTACTTGTTTGAGCATTGAACAAAGTGAGTCAATTGTGATGGGACATCCTGTAAAAGTGTTTGTTCCACATGCTGTTGTGATTCTATTGACAAGAACCAGAACTCAACATCTTACTCCTAGTCGGTTGACTAAATATGAAAGAATAATAATGGGTGCTGAAAATGTGACCATGGTGAGGTGCACTATAGTAAATCCAGCTACCTTACTACCAGACCCATATCATGAGGAAATTAAAGATGACGAAGAAGATGAACATGATTGTTTACAAATTACAGAATTATGCACAAAACCACGCCCAGATATAGAGGAACAGCCTCTTAAAAAGCCAGATAGGGAGCTATTTGTCGATGGTTCATGCCAAAGGCATGAAGACGGTAAACTAACTGCTGCCTATGCGGTGTGTGAATTAACTGGAATAGTCGAAGCATCCTATTTACCAGGAGTCAAATCTGCACAAGTAGCTGAATTGATTGCATTGATAAAGGCTTGCAAAATTGGGAGGAATCAAAGAGTAACTATATTTACAGATAGCCAATGTGGTTACGGGGTTGTGCATGATTTTGGCCAACTATGGATGCAGAGGGATTTCATGACTTCTTCAGGATCCCCCATTAAAAATGGACAGTTTGTAAGGGAATTGCTGGAAGCAATACAATCACCAAAAGAATTGGCTGTGGTGAAATGTGCCGCACACCAGTCAGGAGATGACTGGGTGGTAGTCGGCAACAGATATGCAGATCTTGTGGCTCAACATTGTGCCAAAAATAGATTGTCAGTCAATAAGAGGGTGGAAAGAATGGGAATCAGCTGCCAACTTATGCTGTATATGCCACCTGAAACTTGGAATGATGTAAAAAGATTGCAGGATGATGTTGATGAAAATGAAAAGAATTTGTGGATCAAAGTGGGTTGTTCTCAAAGAGGAGATGACGAGGTGTGGATCAGTGCTGATGGCAGACCAGCCATGCCAGATTGTCTGCTCTCACAAATGGCCAGAATGTATCATGGAGACACACACATAGGGAGAGATGCAATGATTAGGCTTTTTAGACAAAACTGGTACAATCCAAAGTTCAGGGCTGTTGCAGAGAGTCTTTGCCAGAGATGTTTAACTTGCCAGATGCACAATCCAGGGAGGAAGACAATAATTGGGTTTGGAAAAATTGGAAAGGCAGAGGGTCCATTTATAAGACTCCAGTTCGATTTCAGACAGTTACCACCATGCAGAGGGCTGAAATATGTACTAGTCATAGTGTGTCTGTTTTTCAAAGTGGGTGGAGGCTTATCCTACTAGGAGAAATGACAGCATTACAGTCGCAAAACTGTTGCTACGAGAGCTCATTCCTAGGTTTGGTTTCCCAGTAACTTTGGAATCAGATAGAGGAAAACATTTTAACAGTGAAGTGATCCAAATAATCTGTGAAGCATTCAAAATTGAACAGAAACTGCACTGTGCATATCGTCCAGAGGCTTCTGGAGTGGTTGAACAATTGAATGGCACTATAAAGTCAAGATTGGGAAAAATGTGTGCATCAACATCATTAGAGTGGCCAGATGCGTTGCCACTTGTTTTAATGGGACTCAAAAGCATACCTGACAGAAATACAGGATTGAGCCCACACGAGATAATGATGGGAAGAGCAATGAGACACACACATGTTCCCACAAACAAACTGCTGAATATATCTGATGATATGGTTCTGGACTATTGCAAAGGATTGGCTGACCTAGTGCATTCTGTCTCTCACCAGGTTGGAGAAGACGCAGTTTCCAGGCAGCCTGAACAAGAACATGATCTGAATCCTGGTGACTGGGTGGTAGTGAAGAATCACACCAGAGAAACGTGTCTATCACCTAGATGGGGCAGACCGTGTCAAGTCATACTGACTACAAATACAGCAGTGAAGTGTGCAGAATTTCCTAATTGGATTCATGTAAGCCACACCAAGAGAGTACCAGACCCTGAGGAAGAGAATCCTCAGACAGCACCAATCACTGAAGAAGCTGAAGGTTGCCCAGCTGAAGAATCTCAGGCTCGAGATTCAAGAGAAGCTGAAGAAGAACAACCGAGCACAAGTCAAGATTGGATACTGGTGGTAGAAGTTCCTGAAGTTTACCACAGAACAAGAAGTCAAACAAAATTGGAAGAAATCGAAGAAGACCAGATAGGTGAAGAAGAAGCAGCTCAGGGAAAAGAAGAAGAAACAATAAGAGAACCTGAGCAAGAGCAGATAGGGAAAGGAAACTGGGCTCAAATCAACGAAGATCTAATACATTTTGAGCAGGGACAGACAGGTTTAGAAGAATCCGGTCAGGCTGCAGAAGTACAAAGTGCAATAAGCCCTGATCAGAACCAGTTAGATCCAGAGAAGAGTACAGAAGAAGAAGATCATGAGAATCATGAACATGAAGAAATAAATCAAGAACAAGGTCACTTATTGGAAACTCACAGTGAAGCTGCTGAAGAGAAACCAATCAGACCTGAAAAAGAACAAGTAAGAAAAACAGTAATCGCAGAAAACGAAACAGCGCAAAACAGTGAAAATAAAAAGATTTCTGAAGACGAGAACAAAGAAACAGTGCAAACAAAGAAAACAAGAAAAGATGATCATTGGCCTAGTGTCATTAAAAGAGTAAAATACCACATAAAAACCAGAAGTGAAGATCCAGATCAAGTAAATGAAATAACAAGCCAAACAGAACAAGAAAGTAGAACCGAGAAAAGAAGAAGCAAGAGACTGAAACTTGTAAATAACAAATTCAAGGGTCCTGATTGGACTTACATCATTCTTGAAGATTTCGAAAGCTCAGAGTCAAGTGAAAGTGGTGACGAAGGAACGAGTGCAGAACTGACGTACGAGAAAGAAACAAGACCACATTGACTAAGCAAAAGAATCATATAAAGAAAAGCGAAAAATAGATAAGAAGAGCAATCTTCCTTGTTGAAATGTCTGACAATAGAGTTGCTGGGAGATCAAAACAGAAATGTTGTAGAAGATGCTGTGCAGTATGCATATGTAGTCTAGTGATGGTGCTTATAGTTTGGTTAGTTCTGATCGTAGCAATCCCTTACCTTAAGATAACAGATAAGAGGATTAATAACGAAACTAAGGAAAGGACAGCTAACATAAAGGGTAACAGAGTAGAACTAATGGTAGAAAATGAACCAGGATTTCATCATGAAATAACTGATAACGACACTAGTTTAAATGTTTTCACAAAGTTATTATTTCAATATGTAGATACCATGGAAGTTAGTAATTGTTATGTCTGTATGAAGTTACCTGAATCAGTAGCAGAAGGATTAACATATCATCACTTACCACTGACATATGGCATATCATGTAGTGTATTAGCAAGTTTATTTTATAGAACAGGGAAACTTCAGTATTATTATTCAAACATAGATGTGATATTTTCTGAGGTTCCGATTCGAAAGAGTATGAACCCAGTGCTTAGTAGTCAAGACGCACAGTTTATGGGAGAATTTTTCTTAACAATGAAATCAATAGATATAACACATGCACATAGACACAATCTAACATGTTCTTTACATGAAGAAGAAAAGATATTTTTGAATTTAGTAGAAGATAGAAGACAAGATTTTCAAAGGAAAGCTTCTGAGCATAAGGCTCATTTGCCACCTTGGGCTGGAAAGGAAGGAAGTTATACACCCGCAAGGCTCAAGCTGCTATGGCTCTGGATTTCGTAAAGACAGGGAAAATTTGTCTTCATAGATTAAAGACTGATTATAACAATGTTTTCATCGGTACCAGTGAATGTGAACACAATTTCTTAATTATTGGAGGTTGGGGAATCAAAGGAGGAACAGATTCAGTTTTTCCTGGAATCTATTATGTGTGTGGGAATAAGGCTTACTTTAGGCTTCCTGCAAGGTGGTATGAAAGTTGTTATTTTGGAATAGTATTTCCAAAGATATACCACGTAAAAAGAAACACTGGGAACAATGAAAATAATAGCGAATTAACACGTAGTAAAAGAGCTAGTTTTTCAGAAATCGTAGGTGACATATTTGGTGCATTGATACCTTCAGTGGGAATAATTCTGAACTCAAGGAAAATATGTAAATTGTCTACAGTGGTTGATCGTTTATCGACGGATACTGCTGGAGGTTTTCTAATGATTAATGCAGAGATGGTTGCGATTAGATCTATGGTTATGCAAAATCGACTTGCTCTTGACATTATATTGGCAAAAGAGGGCGGAGTCTGCAAATTATTGAAGACGAAACATTGTTGCACTTACATTCCTGATAAAAGTGCAGAAATTGGAACATATATACAGAATATAACTAAACTTGAGAAGGAACTTAAACCACTGGAAGTTGATAGTGTATGGGAAAGATTGACGAGTAGTATTGCGTCAATTGGTACCTGGTTTGCTAATATAGGGAAAGGATTTATAGGTCAAATATTAATACCTTTAGCAGGGATAGCAATAATAGTACTGTCAATAACAATATGGTGCAAATGCTGTAGAAAGAATGGATCGTATAATGTGTCAGGAAAAGGAAAGAAGAGAAAGTTCGATGAAATCGAACTTAAAAATTTGAGAAGTGAATTATACAAGAAGTTGAAAGGGGATGTGAAAAATAGAAAGTGTAAAAATGAGAATGAAATTATTTGCTAGAAGTTGGCATCTGATTGTGGTTAGTATTTTGATGGCTCAGAAACGCCATCAGAGAGGGGATTGATGGAGCAAGGTCTCACATATGAGACTTGCTTGGACGCAATCTCCTCACAGTATTAATCTATTAAAACTTGTATTGTCTATATTAATTCTTGCATACACTACACGAATAGTAAGGATGCTTGCCTATGTGTTTAACTAACGAATAACGCTTGTCTATAATCTAAAATGGCCGCTAAAGCGTGGGAAACTCACTGCGCATGTCTCAACCATATCACATGGTGTGACGTCTCTCTTTGCTTGGTGGGAAATTTCTGCTTCTGCGCAGTGTGCATTAAAATGGCTGCTTGATGTTTTCACATGCTTCAGCTTGCTCTCATGTCAGTATTAAATTGTCGTTTCTCTAACGATACTAATGCGGGATAGAAGTTATAATTAAATGGGAATAGAGTAGAAAGAGTGGGTATACAGTGAAACATTTTATTTGTGATTTTAATATTTTCTTCTTTGACTTTTATCAGCTCGTAAATTTGGGCCTGGGTTTGGTGAACTGAAAACTCGTGTGACAAAGATTCCGCACATGCGCCCTGAAGTGACTGAACAGAAAGAAAGAGATGAAGTCAACCTGGACCTCATCCAAGGCCGTGACCTGTTGGCCGACACCACTACATTACTAGATGTTCTTGCAGAAATGAAACATTTTATATGAATAAATTGTAAAATCTGTCGTGTGACGGGTGGGAAATAAAGCAAATGTAATAAAATTGATGGGCGGTATTTTTAAACAATAGGCCTTAGTAAAATGAATTAAAATCATATGGTGTGAGAATCCACCCCCTGTCCCTGTCCAATCAGAAATAGTGGTCCCATATTTTGGCAACATTAAGGGGAGGTACATGGGTGTAGAAGGGCATAATAGAATATAGAATTAGTTAATTAGTCAGTACAGGCGTTCATGCTGTCAGGCAAAAGAGCTCCAGACCGCCAGGCTGATCGATTGCAGATTGAATCCCTGTCCAGAAGAGGTCCTGAGGAGGGGGCGGCGGAGTCCATTAGAAGGGAGACACGGGAGAATCGAGGAGAAGCCGAGTATCAGAGAGGGGAACGACGCAGGCGTCGTTGTAGAGAGGTCCCTGGTCCTGTCCTGAACCTGGAGGAGGTTTTTGCTCTTCATCCTTCCTGGGTCCTATCTTTCCAACTCCTTGGCCAAGGGGTTTGGTTCTCACACTTAGGTAAATATTAATGCAATCTCTAGTTGCGCTGCTGTCTCTATCTTCTCCTTTCTGAGGGACCGTCATTGATTAATAATAATTATTCTATGCTTCATCCTTGATGTGCGATTAAAGTACCATGTGGTTTTGTATTTACTCTGCTAAATTTTAGATAAACATTTTAAAACTTCCTGACTCAGTGATTATTTCAGGATTTTGTACTATAATGAATGTCACTCATTTTAAACTTCCCAATTAGCAAAGGATCCATTGGTAAGTCATTACTCTTCAATCAGAAGGTAATTGGTAGCAGGGATTTTGATAAAGAGTACAACTGACACCCCAGCGTAAGTATTAGCGTAGTATGAACGTATGGGCCCAAGTGAGTATTTTGTGTATGAATGCTGTTTGCTAATATCGCGCTGGATCAGCAGGCTTCAGCAGCTTAAGTAATTTCTGTAGGTCTCTAGTATTAGAACTAAAGACCAGATTTAACAATTTTTCAAGCGACGTTGCACAGCAGCAAAAGTTGCCTCTCTGCATTGCATGAAAGGGTACCAGCAGGCCAGCGCCATATCTACTAAGATATGGTGCTCTTTTCTCTCTTCACCTGTAGCGGCACACTTTAGGCTGACTTGCGCCAACGTCCCTTAGATGTGCACTGTACAGTGCAGCCTCATGCAATTTGGAAACGTTTTGAGAAATGAGAACTTTTCTCATACTTCACGCCTTCCTCTTGGAGGCCTACATTTTGGCTTCAAAGCCCTGTGTTCCTCTTTTAGTAAAAATAGCTTTGCATAAATATTCATGACTATCTGCATGGAAATACCCATGTACCACCAATGCAACGCTTCCTAGATGCAAAGAAGTTCAAAGTAGCGAATAGCACTACTTTGCATTACTTTAGGGCTACTTTACAATGTAAATCAGGATTAGCCTTGAAAGGTAAACCCCAGTACACCAGTTTGCATCAGGTTTTCATCACGTTTGTAATGCAAACCCGGTGCAGTGGTAATGTGTCCCTCCGGCTCCAAATCTTTTCCTAATAGGCTGCAGGTCGTTACTAGAGGTCCCTGGAGTCAGAAACAAATAATTTCAGTAGCAAACTCCATTGTTTTATGTTCTTTTTTAGCTCCCTGGTGTGAGACACAAATTTGTTTTTTGTGGAAGGCTTCAGTAACTTAGGTCATTAACTAGAGGTCCCTGGAGTCAGAAACAAATATTTTCCTATGATTGTTATTAGAGGACTCTGGAATCCCACATGTGTCTTTCCTGTATCAGATAGCAATACTTTATGCAATTTGTCAAGGTCTCTCTGGTGCCCACCTATGCCCCTTCAACCTCAGGACATCAGGAAAGTATGTATAGAGAAAATGCCCTTTAATGTCTTTTGCTGGAAGTGGAAGGAACAATGGCAAAAATGTGATGGTCTTTCTGTTTTTTGCAGCCCAGATGACAGTATGAGTATAGTTTAAATATGTTTGCATAGTCAGTTTCACAAGTCTAGCACTTTTTGCTTGTTTTCGAAGTCCTAAATAATTATACTAATGGCGAGTTATGATAAAATTAGCCATAATCATGGCTCTAAATGCATTCCTATACTTGCTGGAAGAGTCACGCTAACATTCTTTGCCAATACCAGGTTGAAAGGAGCAAGTAGCAGATGAGGACAAAGTAAAAGCATGGAATGATAGCAACAAACTATTTGTATTGCTGTCTGCCTGCTAAAAGTAAGGTGATGTAGTGGTGGAAGAGTGGGTTTTGAACTGCTTAAACTCTTCATAGTTTTTAAGTAAGCTTTTTTTTTAGCCACCTGGTTTTCTAGTCTGCTTTGGGAGAGTGTAACTATCTTTGTCTTCCTTAAAGTCAGTTCTGCCAAAGTGTATTTGGGCCCTAATCTTTAGTGAATGCCTTTTAAACTAAGATCAGCTGCTGCACAGCTGGGGTAAGAGGTTCTGTGCTGGTCAAACAGAAAAATGTGTGCGCATATTGACTCAAAACAAAAAAAATAAAGGACTTGATTTACAGTGTATTAGACAGGTACTTCATCATAAACATGATGGATATCCCATCTAACTTACATACAAGAGGGTGTGGCCTAACAGCTAGAGCAGTCAACCTCGAAGCTGGGGTACCGGGTTCAAGTCTCAGCAGGGACGCTCAACATCCTGTGATTCTGGGCAAATTATTTAATCTCCCCATGCCTAACAAAATGAATGTGTCCGTCTGTAACGCAACTGGTGCTCATGTAAAACGCTCTATAAAACTCAAAATAGGATATAATGCATATGTAATAGGCGATTGAGATATCTGTCATGATTGTGATGGAGGAACTCATCTACTAAACACTAAAACAGGCCCAATGTCTCTTTTCCTGTCTTCTAAGAGGTCCTGCATGCAAAAATAATATTAATTTTCCATATTTGCACTCATTATCTATTGGGTTTGCAGCATTTTCCTGAGTCAGCCTTTAATGAGATTTAAGGGTTGAACTACCCTGCTAGGCCAAATGAATCTCTCTGGCCAGCAGGTAACTCAAAGACTTCCTCAGACAATTGATCCATTTGGAGAGGATTAGCTTTCTCCTTTACCTATGGAAGGCTAGTGCCCAAGAGATTTTCCTGTGTGTGTGTCTGGGGGAAGGTGTGGGCACTTCAACTGTTTTTATCACTTTTTATCTCTGGGGAGAGCCTGTGTCTCTGGCAGAATTGACCATCCAGCACACTACATGCTCCAAGGACAGTCAGATCCTGGGAGCCTCAAGGAGTGGGAGAAGAGTATGGGTGGGTGGATCTGGTGAAATTTGATTCCGCGGAAGGCCACTGAATTACATTAAAATTCTGCAAGATTTATCGGAATTCCACAAAGGGATACAGTGGGCCTTTGGAGCTATTTCCTTAGTGCAAAATGCTCCCTGGCATCCAAAAATGGATGTGAGGATGCATTTTGCACTAAGATAGAGCCCTGCCAAATACAAAATGCACTGCAGTGCATACCCCTCAACGCCCTTTCATTCGCTGCAGTGATTACTGCACTTAGACAGGTGCATACAGTGGTTGCTAAACAGGGCCAGAAGAGGGAGCTGTGCCTCTATGTTTAAAAACCACTGCAGATTAAACTTTAATCTGCAGTGGTTTTTAATTGTAGAGGAACTGCTCTCTCTTCCTTTCCTGTTTAATAAACAAACACTGCAGATTAATTCTGCCTGTGTAGCAGCAGAATTTATTTGTAATTTTACGTTACAAGACTAACGCAGAATAAAAAATTCCTCCGAATCCGCCGGCAGAATTAATAACTCTGCCCAGGCCTAGAGAAGAGGCCCATCAGGTAGGGTCATAACAGCCGTGTTGTACTTTCCCATGAAGGCGTGCTAGAACAAAAGCAGCCATTCCCATGACCTCATCAGTGCCAGATGGAGAGAGAGAGTAGTTGCATCTTTCACCATTTCCCAGATCAGCGTCTGCCAGGTGGAGAGTGTAAGAAAATGCCTCTTTTGCAAACTCACCCTCAGTTGTTTTTAGACTAATGCTGCTGTTTTATTTTACTCTGCACTGTTGACTCTCTGCACTGGGAATCTGCTAACAAGGCCCCCATGCATGTGCTCTGGCCACTAAAACATGCTGGAATTGGTTATACTTAGGCTTTCCTGTTTTCAGTTTCTATTTTTGGTAAATTCTGGTGGGGTTTTTGCAATGTTTTCAAGTGATTTCAATACTTTAAAAAAAACAGTGGTTATCAGTGGTTACACATTTTCACGCCATTAAAAACAACAGAAACAGTGTTTTTCCGTTGTTTATGGAACGTTTTGCTTTTATTATTGCTTGCTTTCTGCACTGATAGTGCATGGTATATAGACAGTGTACGTACAGTGTATACGAGGTCCAAATAAATTTTTGCAAATCAAACTTATTGGAGTACACCATAGAATACTTCTTCAGTGAGTCTTTGGTCATGTGCGCTCGCTCTTTCCTTCCCATGTAAACATTTTTCTGTGAAAAAGCCCTCTCAACATTGGCACTTGAGACGGGCAACACCAAAACAGCCAGTACACAATTTGCTAACTCTGGCCACTGACATAGCTTTCCATGGCAATACTGGTGCACTTGAAGATTCGATTCTCTGGGCAGGTTCTGCAACATTTGCCTTGAACTGGGCGCTTATGCCCTCAGAGTTATTGAAGCGGTCAAAAATGAAACAACACTTTTGAAACTACAGAGAAGATTCCCTTTACGGAAGGGATCTAGAACTTGTACAGAGTACCACAGTGAGGTTTCATTGACTTCAAATGCCATGGTTGGCGAAGGGACATTTCTATGCATCATTGCAAGCCATTTCTCATACATTGTAAAATAAAAGTTCCTCAATTTCTCTTCAACATTGCTTTGCTTACCAAGTGGCAAGCACTCTAACATGGAACATGTTGCAGTGCCAAATTCACTAAAGGTGTCACCCAGCCTACTCTCAATGAGATGTTTCACATCTACACCAATTATGCTGAATACTTGGCAGATAAGGGTGTTTTCAGACTCTAGTTTTTTTTATTATGTCCACTACAGCAGTTATGTTTTCCTGTAAAATCTAAGAATGCAGTAGAGTTTTTTTTCCACATCACTATCAATATGCGACCAAAGATCATCACATTTCTTGCCTTTGGCATCATCACTCAGCAAAAATTCTGTAAACCGTTGCCACATGAATAATATAGCATTCACATCTCCTTCCCTTGGAAAGAGAACCATCAACTAAGTGACACAGTTGGGATGACTCTTTGATGCCACACAAAGTACAAAATGAGAAATATTTGCGTTTCAGTTCCCGTGCATAACAAAACAGTGCATCAAAATGGACTAAAAAGGCAATAACATTCTTTATTAAGTCTGAAGATTGTAAAGATGCTTTCAGCATACCATCTAACAAGTGCCAAGGATCTCTTACAGGGAAGCACTTCAGCTCAGGTATCGATTTTGACAGGTCATCACACAACTTTTTCATATACATAGCTGAATCACTGCAAATACAAACAATATCACTTCAATCTTTGTTGAACTTGGAAAGAACCTTTTTGCAGCAGCATTTCTAGTGACACTGTGTTCCATGTTTTCCAAAAGTCTGGTGTCATGTTTTCACCACTATCCCAGATGCTTGGTGATAGCACTCTTTTCAGATATACTTGTCACTATACCTTGCATTGAATGTTTAAAGCCTGAGGTGTTGGCAATTCACCTACTATCAATACTGACTCACTAGAAACTGGGGGCTGATGTATCAAGGGTGTTTACCCATTCTCTGTGGGTAAATGTGATGTTACGTATTGGGAAAGATTGTTATGAAACCAGCCATTTTACATATCAGTGAAAGAATCAAACGCAGCCAAAATATCAAATATGATTTTGATATTTCCTGATTCTATACAGTTTATAAAATAATTAAACGAGACCTAAAACATGCTTCTCAACCCTGCATCTTTAGACCAAAGACCACAAAACTGAAAAAAGCGAAAGAAAGAAAAAACAATATTTTAGTGCCATCCGTAAACACCAAAACTCAAGCAGAATAATGTTAGCCAGTCTTTCTTGCTGCTAGCTTGTATAACAAAGTTACATTGTATTGGCCCCTTCAGGAAGTAAAAAAATGACTCTTTCACTCTCCTTTTCTTTTCTTTGAATGAGATTTAGTTTGTGGTTTTACTGGTGTTTTTTCAGTGTTTATATATTTACACTGGTGAGGGCTATTTCCCTTTTGGTGGGGTTTTATCAGTTATTATAGGTTTAAACCTAAAACCTGACAGCCTAGTTATACTCCTAATTGGCAGGTAAATTTCATGAGTGAACTGCAGCACACATTGCAACCACCACTAGAGTAAGAGTGCAAAACATGACTTGAGGCCTACCACTGTAGCCTGCCAGTGTAATTTTAAAAATGCAATATCGACCTGTCAAAATAACCCCTTTATGGCAGGCCTAAACCCTTCATTTAAATATTAATATGTCTCCCCTATGTAGGTCTTAAATAGCCATAAAGCAGGGTGCATAGTACTTACAAGTTGGAGATGTAAAGGTTTACAGTACAACATTCCTTTATAGTGACAAGGCAACACAAGCTGTAGATGGGTAAGCTGTTCCATTGGAAAGCACTGGAATATACTATTAAAATTAAATAATGCTATCTCCACTTAGGAAACAACTACAAATTTCATTCTCTGACTTTATTTTTTTTTTATTACAATCCGATTCACTAGTAAAGTTGAAGTTGCACTAAATATTTCACAAATGGCACTTAAAAAAAATAACCTCTTGCCTGCTAAAACCTCAAGAAGCTCACTTGCATAAGTTCCTAGCCCTAACTGTCACCCAGGAGCTGAATTGCCCCTTCTTATAAGATGTTTACTTGCTCCCAGAGATGAGACAAAGGCCTTGAGTGTTCTGTTCCTCTGACATGATGATTTGGGTAGTTTCCAGGAACTTAATTAACTCCAAAGAGGCTTACCCTGCCACAGGCAGATGTAGCTATTACCTGGGCCTGTCCCTTCCTTTATACCGCTAGTGAGCCAGGCACCAATCCCATTGGGAGAGGAGCAGCCCTCAGTACTGATTTTGAGTGACCACAGAGGAAGGCTGCTCACTTCCCTGGCCACATATCTAGGATGGGCACAGGAGCTCTGCCTAGGGGAACAAATGTACTGTGATGTTGAATTTAGGTAGAGAGAAGCACTCTCTGTTTGCAGTAGGGCAGATGGGAACTGCAAAAGCGGGCAGAGTTACACCAGCAAGCTTTTTCCCTATTGGTTAGGGAGGGGCCAAGAGCCACACCCACACACAGACCAGCGCCAGGCATAAATGTGGCAGCCTTGGCACCCTCACCAGAACACTACTGGACATGTGTAAGACAGAACAAGGACTGCACCTGCTGCTGACACCTGTGAGGAGAACCTTATGAGCTGGACTTGCTTCCACTTGTTCCCAGGACAATGACATGGACTCCAAAGGGCAGTGTACTGACCTCCTGGTAAGCTACAGGGTCACAAAAGCTACAAGAAGCCCACTTTCCAGGAAGAACCTAGCTGACCAGTACCCACTGGACCTGCCATTGACCCTGTGTGTGTGTCTTCTGTTGTAGTAAGTCTTGACCCCAAAGTCCTGGTCCTAAGGTCCTATGGTCCTGGAACCCTTGGCTGGTATCAGAGTGTACTCTTTTCTCCTAATCCCAAACAAAGCTTGGACTTAGAAAATGTATGCAAACATTTTACCTATAGAATCATCTGGAGATGAACCTGCCCAGCCAATCCGACGAGGGTGCATTGCCACTGGGCCTGACTTTGCCGTGGCTCCCACTATATTCTTCTCTCAATCCCAGAATCTGTCAATACCGAGTCCTTTTCAAGTCAAAACTACAGATCGGCGACGCTCAAAAACTTGAATTTCTGTAGTGTGAGATTTTCCCACCAAAAACCAATTGTTTGGCAGAGGTTTAATCCCAAAACATGCGGTTGGCCTTAAGTTGTGTCTAAGTACCGTTCAAGCGTGACCAGATCACCTCGGTTGGAGCTTAACACCTTTTGGTGCTATTTTCATTTAAAACTTTAAAAAATCATATCTCTGGTTATTCTATATTTTTAGGTCGAGCCTCAACAGCGCTGTCTGCAAGACCAGTTGTATCCTCGTCTATGGGCTTTGGCACACCCACCGATTCCCATTGGCTGTTATCTGTTGCATTCAGAAATGCTGGCTAGTTATTGGCACATTTCTGTAAATGTCCCTCCTTTGGGCTTTTAGCTCTCTTTCTGGTGATTTCACTGAGAGAACGTTTTGGTTGGCCAGCATGTGATGGCCCCTCCATTGCAGCCCTATACACAGCTTGGTTCCCTCACATGACGCTGTTACCAGCTGCACGGATCTTCGATGCTTCGTAAGTGCTCATCGTTCACACAGCTTGCTTTGTTGTTGGCCAGCCTTGTAGAGAGAAGCATTCGTGTTTGTTTGCTCTGCTTCATTTGCCTTGTTCAGACTCTTTCCTCACGGATGCCGCACTCATTGTTTACTTTAGGCAGCCGTGTTAATATTTTATTTCACACTTTCTTGTTTTATCTGTAAAAGTATGAAGCATTAAACACTTACATGTGCAAAGAGCGGAGACTTTTCGTTTTTGGAGTAAACCTAAGCAGTTACAGGGCTAATAAAAAACGATAAATGAGTGTGAGTGCAGTGCCCTTTAGGTATTCAGCATGACAGAAGTTACCCATGTTGCACTGAGGTGTGGGTGGAAGCAACCAAATGAGCATGCACTGTAAATTACTGTTGACTTTTATTTATCTTGTTAAAACAGACCACACGGCTGTTCTTGGAGCAGGCATGTCCATTTGCAAAGAGCATCTCCTTTGAATAGGGAGATGTGAAGGCCAGTGGCATATGGCAGGTCACAGGGTACATACCCTTCCTTAAGCGCATTCATTCAGGGTACCTACAAAGAGTAGGCGTCGCTGCAGTTCGTGCCAAAAAAGCATGACTCCCCTTTCAAAGAGGAAGAGCATGCAAATTTCATTTGTTTTGTGTAAAACTATTGGCACTTCCACTGAGGTTCTAGAGGTGGAATTGAGGTCGTTGTTCTACTACAGTGGTCCTTCTCTCCACGAGCCTCAGTCTCTGCCTCCTTCTGTTTTCCAGGGCATCTTTCTTTCTTTGTCTGTTTGTCTTTTCTGCTGTCTGTCTCTATCTTTTACACTGACTCTGAATCTCTATATTTTACACAACTTGCCTCTGCCTGTGCCCCAGTTTCTCTAACCTTTGCATTGCGCCTGTCTGCCTCTTCCACTTCTGCCTGCTTTTCTACTTGTGTGGTTTGTTTATTTTGAGATAGCATATGGTGCACACGTCACTCTCACTCACGAGGAAGCCGTGGTCTTCGTTCTGAGCTTGACTTATTGTCAAAAGGGATAGAAAGGCATTTATTGGGGGTAAAAATGTTTTACCCTATTCAGTTGATTCTAGTCATTTACCTCACGGCAGGGATGGGCAGCATTGTGGTGGCTTCAGTAAGGTGTAGCCTACGTGCACCTGCCTAGGGGTTGGGGGGATATGGAACTATATAGATATGGAACACACCTTGAAAATGGAGTTTAGGAGCTACATCTAAAATGTGGGAACATGAGTTACTGAGGTACGAAAAGGTGAGTTTGAGAACATCGATTTACAGAAAGCTCCGTCTGTGACTTTGGTTTTTCAGGTGATTCCCCCAGTTCATCTCCACCCCGATTTTAACATTTTACTCTGGTCATCCCGCCTTAATAGCCACTCATCCGCAGGAGCCAGGTTCACAGAATTATTGGTGGGGCCCGGTCACATGATCAAATGCTGCTGAATATAAATTGAGAAAAGTTGGAGATAGAAGAAGAATGCGACAGGTGCATCCGTTTGTTAAAGCTAAGCGTTTTTATCAATTCTAAGATTGAACTATGCTGTTCATTTCATTACCAAATGCCTGCTCTTACACTGTACTCTCTGCCAGTTGTTCTCATCAGTGGTAGCTAATAAAATGAGAAGGAGAACGAGGCAATTGTAGGTTGTCCATGCTCTACTCTTGTGAGGATGAGGATTATTTCAGTTGTATTTGAAACAGATGACTATGGATGGTCCTATCCAGCCCTTTCTACCTGTGTTTATTTTGGTTGCACATGACGCAGCGTGAGTGTACAGTGTGATATGTGACCTCCACGCCAGTCACTGGAGATGTAATGTGATGGTTTATGTGTTGTTGTGGCTTAACTAGTTTGCCTTGTCATTCTTAAGTAATTTACTTAAATGGTCTCTTGTTTGGCAATGAAGTGGATATTCAGCCCTGCCAGTACATGATATGCCCTGCCAGTACATGATATGCGTTGCCTAGTTCAGAAGATCAAAAAAATATGTAAAAAACATTGTAATTTATAATGCCAATAGCTCTAACTATCAAAAATGTGAGACTTTTTTATTTTTATTGTGCTGTGTTTTTTCGATTATTTAACTGTTTTGGTACTTGTAAATGCTTTATATGTTTTCTAAAGTTAATCCTGTCTGCTCTGTGCCACAGCTATGATGGGTTGAGCTCAGGTCTAAATTACTGAAACCTTTACTGGACCGAAAAAGTATAGTGACATTATTACTTGTGGTGAACCACCACCCACCCCAACTAATAATCCACTTTCTCACAGGGAGAAAAGCTGATTTGGCTGCACAGTCTTGTCCATTAGAAATCAGGGCTTACCATACAGTTAAAGCTGCATTCAGCGCAGGGGTTCAAAGGGACATTTAGAGGTTTAACTGATCTGGGCCCTTTCTGTAGTTTGTGAAACCTATTCTATATGAGGCCCTTTATAGGATGTCACCTGTAGGAAAGTGGATTATTATGTGGTATGGCTGGGTAGCCGTACCACGTAATATTATCACAATACCCAAAAGATGGTCCTGGGATTCACACTAATGAATCATTAGCTCAGTGCTGGTCAAAAAGCAGTCACGCTTTACTAGAGGAATATGTGTTAAGCATTTCAGAATACCAACATGGACAATACGTAATTGACATGACTCAAGAGAAATCTGACATCATTTTATGAAAATAGAGTGTATTTTTATTTTTATTTAGATACCAAAACGAATTTGATCAGATACATATAACTGGATTTATGAATTTTTGAAGCAATATAAAATCTGTGCAAAATTATACATTGAAGATTCAATGGCAAAAACCACTAGTGACAATCGGTCACTTGCAGGTCGAGTTGAGTTGTACCCTTGCAGGGTAAAGGTGATGCGTGTCCCAGGACTAAGCCACGGAAGTCAGTACAATTTTAGCTGGCCTGTGGAGCCTGGGTGCAACTTTGTCCTGGCTGTACCTGGTGCTGAACGGGAGCTGGGGGGGAGCTGGTTTTACTGCTTTACACGGTGTTGCTGCAAAGAAGTGCAAATGCACAAGAGCAGGGTCATTGGCAATGTCGGACACAGGCATTGTGGAATGTCCTCTTAATACAGCGTGGAGTTAAGGGGTCGGTGACCGGACTGGTGACCAACAATCCTTGGCAGCGGTAAGCTCTGCTTGGAGCTTGATCGACGTCTGGAGGTCCAGGGTACTGCACTAGCAGCTTGAACCTTCGTTGAAGGCCAGACTGCAGTTCCCACAATGCACTAGTCCATGTGGATTTGGGTGATTCCTTGTAGGGACCAATGGCCAGTGATTTTTCAGTTTCAGTGCGGCAGTTTACTTGCACTTTGCAGGGGACTAGTTCCACTAGTCCTGGCTTCTACAGGGGTTTTTCTGTCAGGGAGTGCCGAGTTTTTGCCAAAGACAAGGCTCGTTCATACCGTTCCAAGAAGTGTTGCCAAAGGTTCAAAGTATCCTTCCCTTTTGTTTGTGAAAGTTTATGTTGTTGATGACACGGGTCCCTTCTGTCCCCTTCATTGATGCAAGTTGTTCAGAACTGAGGTTCTGGTGTCAGGGGCATCCCTTAAGTCCTATATTTAGGGGAGCTAGTCGTGAGGGAGCTAGGAGCCATTGGACAGCTAGTCCCTGCAGCTAATTTCCCTCTGATGTGACCCCATTCGGGGGTGTAGGTCACCTTTTCTACCCAGAAACTCCAGTATTTCTGCACCTCCAAAGATGGCAGAGTTCTCTTTTAGGTGTACAGATCAGGCTGCTCACCCTGGAGGTGTGGTCAGCCTACCTGAGGGTGTACACCTCCGGCACACCTTATTTCCTGCCCTGCTCGGGTGCAAGTGTGCCTAGGGCAGGGGGAGGGCTGTTTCCTCCACTAGGAGTCAAACCTAATGAATATCAGAGGCAGTGAGGCCTTTGAAGCTCACCTTCTTGATGTGCTACGTTCACAAGCCTGCCTGAGAGGGAGGAGGTGTGACCTCTTGTTACGTGCCCGGCCTATAGTAGGAGTACGCCTGATTACTGCCTTGTTTATATGCCTGCATATATGCACTGTTTTAGCACCACGGTAGAACTGTATCTACTATTTACTCTTTTGGTGCTTGTAATCCCTTTCATCTGCTTCTGTCTACTGATTATCGCAGCACATGTATACTATACAAGAAGAACGTTGGTTCAATAAATATATTGAAAATGTCCCACTGTGTATTCTGTATATTTCTCTGAGCACTAGTAAGCACGAGTGACTGTGCAAAAGGTTCTGATCTGTTTCCACGATCCCTGAGGGGTCAGGGTTGTCATGTTCAGTAGTTGCCAGAAACTATTCGCTCTCTGGTAAGGTTAGGGGGCTTATAGTGGTACTGTGAGCTAGCTGGTCTCTAGGCCAACATATCCTGCGGGAGTGCCCGGAATCAGTCTAGGCACCTCGCCCAAAGATTATGTTGTCTAACAAACGCGCAGGTCCTACGGATTAGTGGGAACTACACAACACTCCTTTCTGCTCAGGCCTTTGTTCCTGACTCCTGGGAGTGATTACACTGCCTGTCTTGGTGGCAGCAGGTGCAGGAAGGTGTGGGCTGGTCAGCCAGAGAACAGAGAAGCTGGGGCAACCAGGTGGGCAACCTCTAAGGTGCCATGTGGGTACATACCACGTCATCTAGGGCACGCAAATTGTGTCAGGGGTGAGAAGGCACTTTGTTTGACACCAAACATGACATTTGTTAATGGTATAAATAATGGAGCTGCCAATCTCTAGAGTGTCCAGTTGGCATCCCATGTTATCCTATGGACTGCAAACACTTATAGTAGTATCCAATGGGAAGCACCATTAAAGAGACATATAGGCTTGCACTTATATATCCTCAACATTAATATACTACACCCTGCCTCCTGGGCTGAGGAGGCCAACCTTAGGGGTGCCTGACATATAGTAAGGGTAGTGCATTTGACTGTGCCACGCATGGTGAGGGCACAGTCGAGTTCAAGCAGTTTGCTCTGCTCCTGCAGTCTGCAATGGCTGGCTTGCTGTCAGTACTTTGCTTGGGTCACTCAGGGTGCTACAAAACCATGCTGCAGGCCTGGGGACCACTGGTATCATATTCAAGGGTCTTATAAGGGGCAAAGTTCTTGCCACCTGGGGTTACTAATTCACACATAACAGTTTTGGGGAAAGAGCACTGAAACTAAGGTCAGGTTAGCAGGCGCCAATAACATAACATACATTTGTAAAGCACACATACACCGCAAAGGGAATCTTGGCACTGAATAACAGATGTTTATTGTTGTCCAACTCATTTGATTGACCTCATAAGGATGAAAGGCTGAGTGGACGCACCAGGATTTGAAACTGCTACCTTGAAGTCAAACACAGGCCCCTACAGTGGATGCATTAGTCCACTAAGCCACCAGACCCAGCTACACTGTCAGAGCCGAAAACCAGCATCTAAAAGTCCAAATGAGGGCAGAAAGTGGGGGCATTTGCAAAGATCCCAGTTTTCTTGCACAAGCCCCCACTGCCAACACGTCCAGGAGACTCAGCCCAGCCCAGGTAGAGTCTTCCTGGCCTGTCAGTGAGGAAGAATGTAAAGAAAACTGGCTCGACTATTGCAGGGCCTACCCTGCCTCACATCCTCCTGTCAAGGTTACTCCCTCTGGGCAGTTGACCCATCTCAACAGTAACAGGACTCATTTTGAAATGAAATTTAACTACAACTGTATCTTTTTTTCGTCCGCCTATTTTACTTTGGGTAATGTGGTGCCCACCTCTTCTAACCCTATCTTTGCTAGGGCAACACCTAGCTTACCCACATAGGTCACCCAACACTTGAGTAACCCCACCATGGCCAGCAGGGTCAGGGGACCTAACTTGCTTTTGGCCATGGGTCTGCCTCCCATGCCAAGTACAAAGCTGCCATGAAGGCCAACACCCAGCAGAGGCTACTGACAGCTGTCATAATCCAAACCCACACCCTAAGCTCTCCACTGACATTTGGATGAGCTGCTTTAGGGGCAACTGTGGGTTCTTGGAACCTCTATTGCTGTTTAGACTGGGGGGCTACCATATCCTGTGGCGAACACCCTTCTTCCACTCTCCCGTCTGTCAGTTCAGGGCTGACACCTTAATTTTGAACAGTTGCCTGACTTTTCAGGACTTATTTGGGGTCACATGAGGCCTTGCCAGTGCCAGTTGCGGGTTTCCCCTTTACTGGGGCAGACGTCCCTTGGCTCACTAGATCTTTATTTAAGAGTGGCTTTCCTTCCCTTTTCTTTTTCCCTTCCTAACTGTAGGGACTGGATACCCAGGATCTTTGAGTTGGGCACCGCCCTAGGCGACTGCCTCTTCTGGGATCAGACCATCCTCTGGGAGGTCATTGCCTAGGATACAATCTAGGGAGAGGTCAGGACTGACTACCATCTTATGCGAGCTAAGGGTACCCTTTCTTTCTAGGGGCACTATGGCTACAGGTCTAGCAGTGACCTCCCCAGAACCCACTCTTACTCTTCTTGTTTCTCCTGGCACAATCTGATCTGGGGGGGCTCCAACCTGTCAACCACTATGGTGTGACTGGTACCTGTGTCTCCCAGGCCAGTGGTAGGGATTCCATTCACCTGAATGGAGCGGAAGTGTCGACTACCACCGTCAGGGATCACCAGCTTACCATCTGGACCCTTCTCACAGTTAAATGCTAAGAGGGCCTCCTAATCTGAGGAATCCTCCCAAGTGGCTACACTGGCAGCCCAGTGTTAACCACCTTTTTGGAACAGGCTGGGTCACCTCTGTAGTGACCCGACTGCTGGCAGTCAAAACACCTCCTATTTCCCAAGAGTTTTTAAGCACTGAGTCCCCCTGCCTCTGCTTGCCAGAGTTGGGGTGGGTTCTAGTCACCTCCTTTTTAGGGTTGTGGGGTCCTGAGGGAGGATTTTTGGTGGGCTTACTACCTCCCTCTTTTTCTTTTTGTGGGCCTAACCCCCCTTTCAGAGGTTACCCCCTAGGTCTTTTTGGGTACTCTTGTCCTTACCCACTCATCAATCTCAGAATCTACCAGATGCTGGTGTAACTTGTCTGAGGTACAATTGAATAAAATGTACTCTTTTATAATCTATTTATACAGCCCATCATATGTCTCCACCTCATTACCTTTTATCCAGCCTTCCAGTGACTTGAATGAAAAGTTCATAAAGTCCATCCATGTCTGGGTTTGACCTTCATGGGTGTCCCTAAACTTCAGTTTATACTATTCTGTGGTGAGTCCAAACCCTTCGATGAGTGTCTCCTTCATAAGCAGATAGGACTCTACCACACCCTCATGAAGGGTCAGCAGTCTATCTCTATACTTTACAGATAATAACTCCCAAAGTACAGAGCTCCAGTGTTGACGACCTATCCTTCTCATTTTGCAGGCTCTCTCAAAATGCTGCAACCATTTGTCTATGCATCACCATCACTAAACTTGGGGATAATCTCTTTGGAGTTTAGGGTAAAAGGATTCCTCCTTCTCCCTGGTACTATTGTTGCTGCCACCATCTTCGGACCTAACACCCAACTTAACCCTTCTTACCCCCAGGGCTAGTCTCCTTTCTTTATGTTCAAGCTATTTCTCCTCCAGGAAGAGTAGGTCAAGCTTATCATCAAGGGTTCCTACCACTCTACCAGTGGGGTAACACTAGAGTGACTCTTGTCACTTCCCACTGGTGAAGGGGTCTGGGGAAGGGTGGAGAGTTGAAGTTTTCACCTTCTTCCCCATGATCATAAATTTGGGCCAGGACATCATCCTCATCCTCTTCAGAATTTACTTCTAAGTCATGGCCCTCCCTCTCTAATTCCTCTTTTTCATATGAGCTGAGGAGCCTTTCCGGTTCCTCCTTTTTAGCTGTCACTTTGTAGCTAATTCCCCTTGCTTTGCACCGCACTCTCAGATCCATGATCTCCAGGGTTGGGATGACTGTCAGATCGAGATTCTGACCAGCCTCCATTGTGCCTAATTTTTACTTAGTAGTTGGGACTTTTGAAAAAATGTCAATTTTTTTTTAAAGACTTTTCCTAATTCACCTAAGCTTTTTAAAATGTACTAATGGAATGGGGGTCTACAAAGGGCCCTAAAAATCCAATTGGAAAAATAAAAAAAAATCTTGGAAAATTTACATTTGACGCAAAGTCAAATAAGCAGATTTCTCATACAAAATCACTAATTACCAAGTGGTACTACAAAACACAGGTTCAGGATCCCCACCGCTGTAACACCAATGTAGGAAAGTGGAATATTATGTGGTGTAGCTGGGTAGCCTTACCATGTAATATTATCACAATATCTAAAGATGGTCCTTGGATTCACACTAATAAATCCTTAGCTCAGTCCTGGTAAAGTGGCAAAGAGCAGCCAGTCTTTGCTAGAGGAATAAGTGTAAAGCTTTTCAGAGTAACAACATGCAGGATAAGTAATTGACACAACTTGAGATAAATCCGACACCAATTTATAAAAATAGAGTGTATTGGTATATTAATTTAGACACCAAAATGAACTTGATCAGATAAAGCAATATGAAATCAGTGCAAAATAATACATTGCAGATTTAACATTGCGGTCAATGGCAAAAAAACACTATTGACAATCGGTTACTTGCAGATCGGGGTGAGGTATACCCTTGCAGTGTAAACGTGATGTGGGTCCCAGGACCAAGGAATGACAGTTAGTGCAATTTTACCTGGCCTATGGATCCTGGTTGCAACATTTTCCTGGCTGTTACTGGTGCTGATCAGGAGCCGCGAGGGAGCTGGGTTTACCACTTCACACGGTGCTGCTGGAAAGAAGATACAAAAGCACAAGGGCAGGGTCGTTTCTGATGTCGGTTGCAGGTATTGTGGAAGGCCCTCTTAATGCAGCATGGAGTTAAGGGGTCATTGAACGTACTTCTAACCCACACTCCTTGGCAGTGGGGAGCTCAGTTTGGAGCTTCTTCAGCATCTGGGGGTCCAAGGAAGTGTGCTAGTGGCTTGAAACTTTGGTGAAGGCCGACCAAAGTTCCCACAATCCACCAGTCCATCTGGATTTGGGTGATCCCTTAGAGGGACCGATGGCCAGCGATTCTTCTGTTCTGGACCGTCGATTTACCTATACTTTGCAGGGAACTAGTCCCACTAATCCAAGGGAGTCTGACTTTGCTTCTGGTTTCTACAGGGGTCCCGCTGCCAGGGAGTGCCGAGTTTTAGCTAAGGGTGAGACTCGTTCTTACAGTTCCCAAAACATTTTGCCACAGGTTCAGAGTATTCTTTTCTTTGTTTCTGCAAGTTCCTGTTGTCGATGACACAGGTTCCTTCTGTGTCCTTTCTTGATGCAAGTTGTTGAGAACTGAGGTTCTGGTGTCAGGAGGGGTCCCTTAAATCCTAGATTTAAGGGATATCGGGGTGTGGGAGCAAGTAGCCAATGGGCAGCTAGTCCCTGCAACAAATCCACCCCTGAGGTGACCACATCGGGTGTCGGTCACCCTTTCTACCAAGTATTTCTGCCCCTCTAAAGATGGCAGGATTCCCTTTTAGGTGTACTGTTCAGGCTGCTCACCCTGGATGTGTGGCCAGCCTTCCTAAAGGTGTACACCTCCAGCATACCTAATTTCCTGCCTTGCTCGGGTGCAAGTGTGCCTGATGCCGGGGGGGGGCTGTTTCTTCCACTGGGAGTCAGCCCTGATGCATATCTGGACTGGTGCAGCCTTTGAAGCTCACTACCTTGATGTGCCACTTCACTAGCCTGCCTGAGGGGGAGGAGGTGTGACATCCTTTCTGTTAAGGCCTTTGTTCCTGAATCCTGGGAGTGATCACATTGCCTGGGAGGAGGTCAGAACCCTGTGTTTGCAGCAGCAGGGGCAGGAAAGTGCGGGCTGGTCTGCTAGAGCACAGAGAAGCTGGGGCAACCAGGTGGGCAAACTTTGAGGTGCCACCAGGGTGCATGCAATGCCACCCAGTGCACGTGAATCTTGTCAGGAGTGAGAAGGCACGTTGTTTGACATCAAACATGACATATTTTAGTGGTACCATAATGGAGCTAGTGCCCAGTTGGCATCCCATGATATGCTATGGACCGCTAACACTGACAGTAGTTTCCAATGAGGAACACCACTATAGGGACCTATAGGCTTGCAAACATGTGTCCTCACCTTTAATATACTGTACCCTGCCTCCTGGGCTGAGGAGACCTACCTTAGGGGTATCTGACAAATAGTAAAGGTAGTGCGTTCGACTGTGCCACAAACGGTGAGGGTACAGTTGAGTGTGAGCAATTTCCACTGCTCCTGTAATCTGCAATGACAGGCCAGCTGTCAGTAGTTTGCTTGGGTCGCTCAGGATGGCACAAAACTGTGCTGCAGCCCTGGGGACCCCTTTACCACCTAGACCCTGGGTACCACTGGTATCATATACAAGCGACTTATAAAGGGGTAAAGTCCTTGCCAGTTGGGGTTACCAATTCACACATAACAGTTCTGGGGAAAGAACATAGCCACTGAGCCCAGTTAGCAGACTCCAGTGCACTGTCAGAGGCATCTGCAAAGAGCCCTGTATCTTTTTACACCACAATAGACATTTCCACCTAGCATTCTGTATATAGTTGTTAACTTGTGTGTTTTATTTAGAAATGTGTCAAAGCAGCCATGTTTTCTTCTAATAAGAAAAAGCACTGGCTGTACATCGATCTATTATATTTCTTACATTGCAGAGTTCTGAGTATTCAGCCCACAGCACATCTCCTGAGTAAGCCTTGGACAGCTCTTCCTTGCTACTGTGAGAGCTAAGTACTTGGTGTCATATTTATGAGAGGCTTGCATCACGTTTGCACATCGCAAAGTGGTGCATGCATGACGCAAGCCTCTAAGTCAGATTTATGTGCCCCTTCCTGCACAAAAACAATCCTGCATGCAACGAAGGTACTCTTGTGCCATGGTGCAATGGCGCCTGCATTGGCACTAGGCTGCCCAAGGGGAAAAGACAGGAATGTGTCATATTGGATAAACACAGCACATTCTTGCCCTTTCCCGGTGATGCAGGGCAGGGAAGCAAGGTGATTTACTGCGCTTCCCTCTGCCACTAATTTCATAAATATGCCCCTTAGTTCCCAGGTGGGCAGTTCACAGTAATGGGGCCAATGGACACCAGTGGCAAAAGACCTGAGTTGTTATAGTAGGGGCGCAGTATCTCCTGTCTGCCCTGGGTCCCTCCAACAACAGAAAAAAAACCTGAACTCAGCAGGGATGAATATATTTCTTTGAAGGCTGCTGTACCTTAGATTCTTACTCGAGGTCCCTGTAATCAAAAACAACTACACGCACTGCCATCTGCCTAACGTAAGTGATATAGCAATGTTAAAAAAGAAAAATAATTCTCTGATGTCAGCAGATGAAAGCTACAACTCATTCAATCAAAACGCTGTTCTTGGAGTCAGGCACAGTAACAGTCTGCAATCTGCAATACCTTAGGTCAATCAATCAATCAAATAGGCTTTTATTAGATTTATGTAAATCATAAGAGCACAGAATACATATTCACATCAAAAAACATCTAAGAAAACAGTAAAATCTAAAAGAAATACTCCTATAAATAAAGATTACAGCACCCCCCCCATTAATTTGGTTCCACAAGAACAATTCATTACATTTACATGCCAGTCCCCCCTCACCCATATCTCTTTCTGATTACAATTGATCCTTTTAGAAAGTTTAAAACTACACAGCAGGTACCCATTGAATCCAAAGACAGGAAAAACCTATAACCTTCTAAGTGAGAACAAGGACGTAAAGGTTTTAAAATTGGAAGCAAGTATCTAGCTCTGGGAGACTTGTACAGAGGGCAAAAGAGGATACAGTGCAAGGTGCTCTGTATTGTATTTTAAAATTATCACAAAGACAGGGGCATAAGGTATTGGACCAAGTACATTGCTGGGGATAAGCCAACAAAGAATGAATCCAAAAAGGGCGAAATCTAGTCAAATAAAACCTATGTTGAGAATTCTTAAAATAGATCAAGTGGGAGCAAGTAAGATGAAATGAAATAGTTAAATCTAAGTTACTCACTGATTTTAACTGCCCGACCATGAAGGGAACTCACTCGACTTGTGTAAGCATTTTTTTATTATAGTTTTAGCTTGTTGAGGCATATTTATGGGATTGTTAATAAATTCCCCCAAACCCAGTTTCTCAAACAATTTCTTAAGACTATTAACAAATTACTATGGATTTAGTAAAATCCAATTCGGGTGTTTCCCAGATCTTAACCCAAAGCAGGAAAGGGGCAAGACCTACTCAGTCCGCTATTAGCTCTAAACCCAATTCAAGATTGCAGAAGAGAGATGAGGCACTTTATTGGACCATCAGGAGTCTCCTAGTAAAATCATTCTCAATTGTCTGCAGCTTTAAACAATTGGCAAATTGGCATATACCCAGACTCTGGCAATTGAGAGACACTTGGCCCTATAAAGAGTTAGCATATCTTGAACTGGTTTCTGACCAAGTTGAACAGCAAATCTAACAAGCATTGGCATAGCCAATAGGTCTCGCTTTTGGGACCTTATAAGTATTTAGTTATGCAGCACAATATCCTTGGTGCAACAACATTAACTGTTGCATGGTTAAACACTTATAAGGTCCCAAAGGCGAGACCTATTGGCTATGCCAATGCTTTTTTATGTGCATTTTTACTTGTATTAGTCGTTTTTGGCAACCATGTTCCCCTGTACCTGACCCACCACCTGCAGCATATTTCAGCCGATCCTAGCCCATGTTTGTAGCATGTGTCACTCACTCCTGGCTCACCAGAGGCATGTCACAAGGGGCTCTAAGATTCCAGCGACTTCTGGGCTTCGGGTTCTCCTGTGCCTTAGGGGGCCGCCTGCTTTTGCATATGTTATTTATTTTTACAGCGCTGTGCTTTTCACAAGCGCTACTGCCTACTTGTTAACAGTAGTCCACTTATAAGGTCCCAAAGGCGATTGGCTATGCCAATGCTTGTTTTACAACAGCAAGGGCGCATCTGCAGGCAAGCTGTCATCTGTTGGCTCAGTGGAGACTCCATCGCCCTGTCGAGCCAGGGGGCCAAATATCTGTGCCTGGTGCAAAACGTGACCCCTGTAATAAGGGCCACAACACGAAACCATCTTTAAAACTAAACGCTAAAGACTGCTAGAGATCTTTCGAGCACTCCTGCACTTTAATTAACTTTATCATGAACCGAGCTCTGCAGGATTTATTGCTTAATATAAGGCATACGCCGGGGCAATTTTAATATTGGACTCATAAATTGATATGTACAATGCATTTTCACTTTGGCTTTTCACACAATCTGATAACTGTTGTTTTTTATTTTAGAAACGTCAAATCAACTTGCACAACTATTTTTAAATCATGTATTTTTGATGATCTTTTCAATTGATATGATTTTAATTAATCAATCAATCAATAAAGTATTTACAGTACATACACGCTAATCTAGCATTTGGAACGTACACGTTTTTCTTTACTACCTCACGCAATTTCCTTAATTCACACGGAAACGGCAGTACTGTTTAACTTGCGTGCGCGTAACCTCCCGCCAGAGCTCACTGAACAAACATGAAAATGATTTCACACTACACACTGCCTGCTATTGATTGACAATTTGACAGGATCGGCACAAACGCATCTGGGACTGTAGGGCAGGATCACTGCCAGAAGGGCCGGGATGCTCTGTGCGGAGGGTGCTCGTGCCTGGCTCTCAGCTTCGCCTGCAGATGGTGGGTCGCGTGCTGGAGGCGTGCTAGTCCACTGAGAGCAGCACGCGGGGCTTCTCCGGGTTTGTATGTGTGTAAGCTTGTGTAGAAGTGTGCATTCGTGTGTGGGGTGCAGTGAGTGTGTTTATCCCTGTGATTATGTTTACTTGTCAGTGTTTTATTATCGTGGGTGTAGCAAGCGTGTGTAGCTTCTTTTGTAAAGCGCTCTGACACCTTTGGGTAAAGTTTGCGCTATATAAAACTGCATTAAATAAATAAATGTACATTTGTGCATCTCTTGTCCCGTCGCTAGCCTTCTCCAATCACAACTTTCTTTCTATTCTAATCACCGCTGCCCATGCACCCTTCCTCACACGTCACACCCCTTCTCAGCGCCGTTCTGTTCCACCCCCCCCTCCCCCACCCCTCTCCCCGTGGGTTTCCTGTCTTGGACTGCAGACGCTGCCCACATCTGCCTGCCACATGGCTGTTCTCAGCAGGGCTCCTGTGAGCCACTTCCCTCTTCCTGTCGGGCCTGTGATGTGTAGCCCCAGCAGCTGGGGGCGCAGCGGGGGGCACAGCAGGAAGGGTGCCGCACAGTGTCTGATGCGAGCCACACCACACACTGACTCTTAATGACTGGGTGCAACGCGAATGACCACAGGATGGAGACTGACACCGACACAGACAGAGAAGGTGGTTCCAGGCACAGGCATTGTGCACAGACAGTGACCACAGGCTGGGGGTCGAACCGGTACAGAAAGGACCGAACAGGGTCAGTGGCTTCAGGAGAGAGTCTAAAACGGGGCACAGAGTTCATGACCACAGGCTGGACACTGAAACCGGAGCACGGTAATCCCAAACAGGTTTAAACAATGACCAGTTCCAGCGTTAGTGAACACAGCAAAGAGATTGAAACCAAGAATGCAGGCGGTTTTAATATACCGCATACCGATGAGGCCATGGGCAGAGGCGTAGATCGCAGTCACGGGCAAATGTCACATGCGGCAAAGTAATGCCCCGTAGAGGGTCGCTGCCACAGAAGACGATGTGTACTTAAACCACCCCAGAGGACTAAAACAGGCATACAACGACCGAGCACAAGGCCAGAGATCACGGGCTAGGCACTGACATTGAGGGTGGTACAGCCAGAAGGACGGCTGTGGGCGTTGTATTGCTATATTTACTTATTTACGCACGTCTATATAGCGTGGACATTACCCAAAGAATGTTAAACCGCTTTATAGTAGCACTGTAGCTTTACACAAGGCACATAGATTACAGAGAAAAACAAGAAGCGCGAGCAACAAGCATTGGCCACGCGGCCGTGAAACTGACACGGCCGCGCGGCCGTGAAAGTAATCGCGGGTTTTGTAAGTGTAAACAGTGGCTTTTGCTGGCGACCAGCTTGCGTTCACGCGAGCGTCCAGATGGCGAGGGAAGCCATATAGCGCCTGATCGCGCGTGCACGCTCGCGTGAACGCAGGCTAGTCCGCTCGCGTGAACGCAGGCTAGTCCGCAGCAAAAGCCACTGTTTGCACTTCCAAAACCCGCTTACAAAAAGTCTCGCCAGAGCAGCGCATGCGCGCTGGCTCAGGCGAGACCTAAAAAGGGCCTCCACCACTCTAGCCATTTGTAAGGCTCTTAAAGTGAGTAGTGAATCCAAGGATAACTGGGTGTTAAAAACAATTCCCAGATAAGAAAAGTTTTTATCCTTCGCTATCTCGTTCCTCTGTACCTTAAATACTTTGGTTTTTGTTCTTTTCGGCCCACATACCATTACAAATGACTTCTTATAATTTACTTTTAAGTCCAAAATGGCCATAAATTCTACAAAGCCATCCAGATATTTTTAAGGCTATTCGCTGTCCTAGAAACAAGGACTGCATCATCTGAATATAGCAGAGAAGCAAAAAAATTCCCAATCTTGGAGAAATCAAGATTTTTCCCCAGCAAATATGCCTCCAACCCATTAATGTAAACAAGAAATAAAAATGGGGCAAGGATACATCCTCGACAGACACCTTCTGTAGATAAAATGGACTGAGTCTTCTCCCCATTAGATTCATGTCAAACCTTAACTGTAGTTTCCAGATGTAGCCTATGTAATAAAAGAGATACAAAAGGGGATGATGGACGGAACGTTTGAGCCAATCAAACACTCACCCCCAGTCAACTGATCTGGGTTTAATCCATCATCATTCTTTAGCTCACTCCACCACCCCAGTTCAGACATGGCCATATGCAAATCAGTCTGACCCTGTGCCTCATGGGAACAGTCCAGCCCGAACTGCCAAGCCATGTCTTCCCTGGACCGGAAACAAGCATCCTAGGACCGGTTTCTGGCATTCCAGCCATCATCAGCCAGGCTTGCTTGAATCCAGTGGCAAAGTGAGCAAGGGACCCACGTCTGGGCATACCCCCGCCAACTTAGGGCGAACAAAGCGATACAAAAGGGGATGATGGACGGAACGTTTGAGCCAATCAAACACTCACCCCCAGTCAACTGATCTGGGTTTAATCCATCATCATTCTTTAGCTCACTCCACCACCCCAGTTCAGACATGGCTTGGCAGTTCGGTCTGGACTGTTCCCATGAGGCACAGGGTCAAGACTGATTTGCATATGGCTATGTCTGAACTGGGGTGGCGTGGTGAAGCAAAATAACGATGGATTAAACCCAGATCTGTGACTGGGGGTGAATGTTTGCCAATGTGCAGCATTCCGTCCATCATCTTGTGTGTTTTGCATTTCGCCCTAAGTGGGAAGGGTATGCCCAGACGTGGGTCCCGTGCTCACTACGCCACTGGAGTCAAGCTATCCTGGCTGATGAAGGCTGATAGCCTGAAACCGGTCCTAGGATGCTTGATTCCGGTCCAGGGAAGACATGGCTTGGCAGTTCGGTCTGGACTGTTCCCATGAGGCACAGGGTCAAGACTGATTTGCATATGGCTATGTCTGAACTGGGGTGGCGTGGTGAAGCAAAATAACGATGGATTAAACCCAGATCTGTGACTGGGGGTGAATGTTTGCCAATGTGCAGCATTCCGTCCATCATCTTGTGTGTTTTGTATGTAATAAAAGAACCAGAGGTGGATCTACGCCCATTTCTCCCAGCATAGTCCAAAATTAGTCACGATTGACAGAATCAAACGAACTATAAGTCCATGAAGGCAAGATGTACTGAGCTCTTCATGGACTTAGTGTACTTGCTGACAATCAATGACAAATTGAGGCACTGTTCCACTATGCCCATCCCTCATATAAAGCCATATTGAGTTTTTGACAATATGTGCTTCTGCTTAGCCCAATCTTCGAGACAATCTAAAAGCACCCCCCCAATATCTTGATCATTGAATCTATTAAAGATATGGGCCTATAGTCCCTGGATCATTGTTATCCGCTTTTTTAAAAACAGGAACCACTATTGCCTCTTTCCATGACTCTACGAGGGGACCAACAATAGCAGCTCTAATTAGAATTGTTATAAGAGGGGCCCACAAGGGAATATGTTCTTTAAAAAGATAAATTGGTATCCCATCTGGATCTGGGGCTTTAAGATGAGAGCCCAGTACGATGGCAGTATCCACCTCTTCAACTGTAATTGATTTACTGAACGCAATTGCTTCAGCCAAAATAACAGGTGTATCTTTGCCCGGGCCCCCCTGGGCCCTCATTTTTTTAAAGGATTAAAAACACCATTAAAATGCTCCCCCTAGGTATCCCCTAGGATAAAAGGATCAATTTTGTGAGAGGGGGCATCTACAAATATAGAACTATTGATAACATTCCAGAACTTTTTAGAATCCTTAGGTCATTATTAGAATTATCTTGAGTCAGAAGCAAATATTTACCTTAGCAAGTTCCAGTACTTTAGGGTTTTACTAGCATCACTTGGTGTGAGAAAAATATTTTTTGTAGCATGCTGCAGTATCCTAGTGTGTTCCTTCCGGTGCCTATAGTCAGAAACATTTTTTCTGCAGCAGAGTACAGTACCTTAGGTCCTACAGGCAGGCCCCTTGAGTCAGACATGTGTCCTTCCTATAATCAAGCTACAGTACTCTATGCAAGTACTTGATGTACTACAGGTGTTCTTTAATACCAAACAATTATGAACAGGGCTGATGCATTTGAATGTTTCTTTGTTGACTAAAGAAAAGGTTAACTTTGATTTTGTTTTCAGCAGGTTAAACACTGACAGAGTGTGTCTTCAACATAAATTTGCAAATATACTTTCACAAGTCTGTTTATTTTTGCTTGATGCTGCATTGTGATGATAATAGTCATTATTTTAGCTCTAGATTCATACCTTTATGTTCATAAAGAACTATCCCTAATGCTCTAAGCTAATACCAGGTAAGTTTATGTAGAAAGTGGAAGGTTAGGAACAGAAGGAAACAGAAAGAGCATAACATAGTGAGGAAGAAAGTTAAAAGTATTTGCTACATGCTCTACAATCTGCTAAAAGTAAAAGAAGGCGGTGACAACATAAACATGAATATAATGTTCTGGTGTCAGCAATGGAATAATGTATATTGTCCAATGGACACACTGTTTCTGATGTCAGATGCAAATTATTTTTCATCACAAAGTATAGTATTTTAGGTCATTACTAGAATTTCCTGGAATCGAAAACAAGTCTTTTTTCCAGCAGACTTCAGCACCTTTGCTGGACACTAGAGGTCCCTAGAATCATACATATGTTAAATGCAGTTCGGGAATAATTTTATCTAAATAAAAGCCATTAACCAAAGCTCAGGAGTATTTCTCTGATGTTGGTTCTGGGGTGACACAGCACATCCGAACAAAACACTGTGAGACAGAAATGCTCCACAGTAGAACAAATACAAGAATAGGGAAGAAAAACATTAAATCAACACCAGGGCCCTAAGATAGACAGTAAAGCCATCCAATCATGAAGAAGGGACTGTCAAAAAGACCACTGTAAGGGTAAGATAAAGTAATGGAAACATCAGGTCTGCAATAAACACAGCAGCTGTGAGACATTCTATCCATTTTCCACTAGTAGCCCTTCATTGAGGGCACTGGTAGCTGATTTCCCACTGGAACCTCCATTCAGTGATGGCTGCCCAAGAAACAAAACCAAGAACTCAAATAACTGTTCTTTATTTCACTGAGGGTCTTTAGCCGTCTGCCATAAAATGTCCTAATAAATTAATTCCATCTTGTTTACTCCTTTATAAAAATCAATTATTTAGAAACTAATTTCTCCACATTAAATTCTACCTAATTCTTCCACACTCTATGACTAAGGAGGAATGAAAGTAAATATTTTTAAATGGCGTGACAGACTATCCACCTCCACGTACTGAAGTTACAATTTCCAGACAGTGTGGTCTCCAGGTAAAAGAATACCCCTATTTTAATGGACAGACTTGTTCAGAGATGATTAACTGCTACCTGTAGGAACTTAACACATTGAATTTAAAAGGATAACAGATCCTCAGCCACTCAAAACGGCATACTTAACCAGAGGGGCTGCTCCTTATCAAAGAAGGCCAACCGCATTCATGGTGCGCTCTTCAAGGAGCACTTCCGGGAGTAGACGTGTGTTGTAATCTCCATTCCATGGTACATTCCGGACCCCCTTCCTCCCTGTCCCAGTTGGTACTGTCCTGGTCTCTGTTTGCCAACATTCCACAGTGCACTCCAGCTGACTGGAACCTGTGGTGGTGTGAAGACTAATAAAGAAGAGTTCTACATTCACCTGCGCTTTGTCTTCCTTATAACACTGGCGACGATTCACCGGGTGGGGACGGTTCACCACCACCCCCAACGCTTACTCCAGGTCAGCTGTTCTTATTCTACAAACTACAAGTGAGTACTTCCTCTCACCTCAACATCTTGCTCCTGCTGATTCGTCTGCTTTCGTCCTGCATTGCTGTGCTGCCACTCTCGCGGAGGTCTCTTCCCCTTATTCTCCATCGCTGTTTGCAAAGCTCCTGGGCACCCTGGGTCAACTCTTCTGCGTTGCCCCTGTGGACATTCTGCCGGCCGCGTCTGCCTGACAGAGTTTCTTCCTCACGCTGTGTTCTCGCCGCACCCGGCTGTTTTCACCATTACTGCATGATCTCTCCTTGCTGGCACGCTACTTTTACCCTGTTGTGCCTTGGATGCCATTGGTGTGAAGAGCCTTCCTCGGGCTCTCAGGCGAGCACATCTTCTCTTTCTGCTTCCCTTCGCCTCTACTCACGAGTGGTCGGCTGGTCCCTGGTGGGTGTTTTCCTTGCTGCCTGCTCTCCGTCCTCCTTGCCATCAGCGGACTCCCTCTGCCTTCCTGCTTGGGCGGAGCTGCGTCCCTCACGACGGAGAAAGAAACGCCTTTCACTCACGTCTCCAGCCATTCCTTCCCGGGCGTGGCTCGATCTACATCGGCCTACGGCTGTGTGCTTGATCTCCACCACTCCTCCTGGCGTGGCTACAGCTATCTCAACCCTCTCAAGGGTTTCTGTCAGAATCACCGGCTCGTCGCTTCACGCTGACGAGCACAGCTGTTCTCTTCACTCTTGTCACGACGTGGGAGCCTGACTCCGTCGTAGTGAGAGCCCTTTTTGCTATCTCAACCCTCTCAAGGGTTTCTGTCAGAATCACCGGCTCGTCGCTTCACGCTGACGAGCACAGCTGTTTCCTTCAATCTTGTCACGACGGGGGAGCCCTTTGCCTGCCACACGCTGATATCCACAGCCTTCACTGTCTACCTCATGCGGTGTAGGAGTATCACTCCACCGTTCGTGAAATTATATATATATTTTTTTTGTCATTCGTCCTGCCTGCACTCTCACGCTGACGGGCACAGCTGTTCCTACTTTATTGCCTGTTGTACGCTGATGGGCACAGCTTTTGCCTATATTCCCTACTTTGCGTGTGTGTTTGTCTTCACCACGTGAGATCCTGCTTCTGCGGGAGGAGTCCCTTCCCCTTCTTTTCTCTTCAACGCTGATGGGCACAGCTACGTGCAGCACACAAGCAAGTGTGGGAGTTTACTCCACCGTTTTCACTCACAGTTGCCCTACGTGTCACCTCACGCTGACGGGCACAGCTTATTATATTCATTATAGTCTAGACTGGGGACTTTCTTCTCTAGTGGACTATTGCATTTTTTTTTTTTAAAGTACTTTTGCTGTCACCCTATATTTTTTCCTGCATTTTTCTGTGCTTCCTTTGTCTGGGTTTAACATGGCAGCAGCTAACATGTCTCAACCTCCACCCTTCCTCAATGAGGGGGGAGAACCTTTGCTGCCATGGAAGCAATGGTTTGGATTATTAGAGTCCTACCTAATTGCTATTGGTGGGGAGAAATGTTCCCCTCTACACAAACTACATACCCTACTGCACAACTTAGGGATTGAGGGCCTCAAGGTTTATGATGATATCTCTGTATCAGCTGATGGAGAAAGTGATAGTGATGATGATGAAAATGTGTACCTGGTAGCAGTCAACAAATTAGAGAAACACTTCAGCAAGAAAATTAATGTGGTGTTAGAGAGGCATAAGTTCTTTTCGAGAACACAAGGGAAAAGTGAAAAAGTTAAAACGTTCATTGCTGCTTTAAAGGGGCTAGCGAACACATGTGAGTTTGAATCTCTTCAAGAGTCTCTAATTAGGGACCAGTTGGTTAGGTGCACTAACAATCCCAAGATTCAGGAGAGACTTCTTGTTGCCAACCCAGACCTCAAGGAAGCCATTGACATAGCTGTGGGGATTGTGCATACAGCAGATTGCATGGTTGCTATGAAAGGAGAGGGAGACAAATCCACAGAGGTTAATGCCATAAGCAAACACGATACTAGCAAAGACACTAAAAGTAAGTCTGCTAATACGTTCCCTTCTGGAACCAAACTTAAGTGTTATAGATGTGGGAGCCCGAGCCACCTTGCGAACAATCCCGTATGCCAAGCCCGTTCTGTCATTTGCCACAAATGTGGTACAAGGGGACATTTGACCAGGGTTTGTAGAGATCAACGCTCCAAATCTGTGTTGTCAATTGAACAAGAATCATTCCCTGAGACTAAGTTAATCTTTCAACTTAAAGATACTGATGATACGGCCAAATTTCCGTCCTGCGATATCACCCTGGACACAAAACCTGTAACTGTCTTCGCAGATTCATGTTCCCCTTACACACTAGTTGATGCTAAGGTATTCTCCCAACTTTTTCCCTCCTGGCAAGAGACCATACTACCCCCTGATATCCAACCGGGTGGTTACAATGGGGATCCCATACCCTCGTTGGGCATGACCACCATGGAAATTGGGTTTAAGGGCAGGAATACGGTGGGCAGGATTTACATCACCCAGAAGGGATCTAACTTGTTAGGGTGGAAACACCAAAGGGAACTGGGCATCAAACTAGATCCTAACAGTCCTGATCAAGTTTTATTGGTGGATCCCTCAGTTGGTGGGATGGAAGTATGCAACGATTTCCCCAAAGTTTTTTCTGATGAGTTGGGTTTACTCAACGATTATCAACACTCCATAAAGTTAAAATCTAACGCCAAGCCTGTGGCACACAAGGTCAGGCCCATACCACACATGATTCAAGCCCCCCTTCGCACTGAACTCGACAGATTATTGTCCTTAGACGTAATTGAACCTATTGAATGCTCACAGTGGTTGGCCCCCATTGTCCTCACCACCAAAGCATCCAGTAAAGACATCAGGCTGTGTGTGGCCCTCAGGGACCTCAATGAGAACATCTGGGTGGATAGGCATCCCCTTCCCCGCATTCACGAGGTCCTCACCCTTATCAAAGGTGCTAGCTGTTTCAGCGTCCTGGATTTGTCCTCAGCCTACCACTAGGTAGAGCTGCACCCAAACTCACGTCACCTAACCTCCTTTGTTACTCCTCTGGGAGCATTCCAATTCCTACGTATGCCATTTGGGTTGGCCTCTGCGGCTGCCGCCTTCCAGAGGATCATGCAACACGTTCTAAAAGACCTTCCCAGAACCCTTTGCTTCCAGGATGACATACTCATCTATGGGAAGGATCTGGAGGAACACAATTCCACTCTTAGAATGGTGTTATCCAACTTGGAAAAAGCGGGTCTCACTCTCAAAAAGGAAAAATGTCGTATTGGTGTGGGATCTGTTGAGTACCTTGGACACACCATTTCTCAGGATGGTATCAGACCTAAATTGGACCTGGTGGAGGCTATTCGTAACACTGCTGCCCCCACGTGCGTTCAAGATCTTAAATCATTCTTGGGTCTGTCCGAATATTACTCCAAGTTCGTCAAAAATGATGCTTCCATAGTTGAACCCCTAAGGTGTTTGCTCAAATCCAGAACTCCCTTTGTATGGTCTGACAATTGTCATGATGCCTTTGAAACGGTAAAAGAAAGTATCATTTCTGCCCCAACCCTGGGAAGGTTCGATCCCACGAAACCTACAATCCTTTGCACCGATGCCAGCAACAAAGGCCTGGGAGCTAGTCTCACCCAAATTGCTGACGGTAAAGAACAGATCGTCGCATTTGCCTCCCGTGCCCTGAAGGGCGCAGAATTTAACTACTCTGTAGTGGAAAAAGAGGCACTTGCCTGCTATTGGGCGATCAAGCATTTCCGGTTCTTTCTGTGGGGTATTCCATTCACTGTAAAGACTGACCACAAACCCCTCATGTTTTCATTTACCATAAAAGGGTCGACTAGAACCACCCCCAGGATTGCCAGATGGATCCTAGGGTTTGAAGGGTACAATTTCAGTGTTAAGTATGTGCCAGGTTCCCAAAACATTGTTGCTGATTTCTTATCCCGTTCTCCACCGGTGGACGAATGCAAAACTGTTTCTTATGATTGTGATGATATCATACTCCAACTCACTTGTTTGAACAAGGAGGAATGGGACATGTCTGTGCAAGCTGATGATGAAATGTGTTCTATCAAAGAGTTCATCAGAAATGGGTGGCCTGCTACTAAAAGTGACGTTCCGGCAAACCTGTGTAAATACTGGGATGTAAGACTAGAATTGAATATACAACAAGGTATTGTTTGCCGTGGGGAGAAAGTGATTCCACCTAAGGATCTAAGAGAGAAAATAGTTGAACTAGCTCACATGGGTCATTTAGGACGTAGTCTTACCAAGAATAAGATTCGCTTGGACTACTGGTTGCCAGGCATGGATCCAATGACTAAGAACGCTGTGAAAAATTGTCTGAATTGTAGCCGCAGTGACAAGATTCATCAAACACGCAAACCCCCACTGTCACCAGTGGAGGTTCCGTACAGGCCGTGGTCCAAGTTGGCCCTTGACATTATAGGTCCCCTCAACCTAAAAAGTTTGAAGGAACGCTTCATCTTAGTTTTAGTGGACTACCACAGTCGTTGGGTGGTATATAAATGTGTACATCAAATCGACAAAAAACTTCTCACACAATTCTTGGAAGGAGTTTTTTTGGATGAGGGTATACCTGACACTCTGGTCACTGACAATGGGGTGCAATTCACCTCTGAAAATATGAAAGAGTTTCTGTCATACAGGGGCATCAATCATTACAAGGCAGCCTAGTATTGTCCTCGCGCTAATGGACTTGTGGAGCGGATCAACCATATGTTCAAAGAATGTCTTCAGAGGGCAGAAGTTATGGGGACACCGGCCAACTCTGCCTTAATGGAGACAATTTGGGCTTATCGCTCCACCCCCAATAGTGTAACAGGTATTTCCCCGTTCACCTCTCTCAAAGGAAGGGTCCCTAAAACGACTCTGTCTCCTCCAGGTTTGAAAAGAAATGATACTTGTGAGGTCAACCGCAGTGAAATTTCCAGAAGGGTGGAAGAACACCAGATCAAATACAAAGACAGATATGACCAAACCAAGCACGTCAAATCCCAAGTGTTCAAAGAGGGAGAATGGGTCTGCGTGGATCTGCCCAAACCACGCAGAAGAGAAGCGTCCAGGTTCTCTGAGCCTTGTAGAATATCCAAAGTGGGGAAAAATGTTGTCCAACTAGAGAATGAACAAACCTGGAGCATGGACAGAATCATTCATCACAATCAAGGGGGTGACATTGATCACAGCTCTAATCTAGAGAGCGAGTCAGAGTCACCCAAGCCCAGGAGATCTCTAAGAACCAAGTCCGCTCCTGTGTGGGTTAGAGACTATTGTGTAAAGTGAAAGTTCTGGTGTTTTATTTCTTGCATTGCATCTTTGTCTCTTTCTCTCCTGTCTGTTCCTTGCCCTCTCTCGCTCTCCTCTTTCCCCCTTTCCTTCTTTTTCCCTATGGAAGGAGGTGTGTTGTAATCTCCATTCCATGGTACATTCCGGACCCCCTCCTCCCTGTCCCAGTTGGTACTGTCCTGGTCTCTGTTTGCCAACATTCCACAGTGCACTCCAGCTGACTGGAACCTGTGGTGGTGTGAAGACTAATAAAGAAGAGTTCTACATTTACCTGCGCTTTGTCTTCCTTATAACAACGTGTTGCATACATGTGAAATTCTGGTTGCTTTATGGTGTTTTTAGCTGTTTCTTTAGAGGGTGTCAATCAAGTTCGCAGCCCCTTCCCTCACCAAACCTGAAACAGGACCAAAAGATACACTTAAAGTTGTGTCATGGTCATTTTAACCATAATTTATTAGCACTGCTCTGTCAAAAGCCTAAAAACAATTCTGTTTATAAGGTCCCTTTATGTTTTACATAGTCATAATGTTTCTGCCTCATTTGCTGCCACTATTGGTTACATGCATTCATAAGTACTTTGGCCCTAACCGTAATCCCTAGCTGCGTAATGCATGGTGTTAAGGAAAGTGAATATGATACACCTGTTGCTGTAGTAAACAGATGTTAGAGATAATTTATCCAAGCTCCAGACTTGAACTGGTCCTTATTGTTGCTGGAGCCTATTGGGGAGGGCATTTTGGACCAGGCTCACAGTATTATCGTCAATGTCAGTGTCCTTTACATCGATTGCTGTTCAACAGTATGGGCCCGACTATGATGCTAGTCGGAGTTGCCTTTGACCAGCATCATCATGGAATCAGGACCGACCAACTTCCTAATTACGACACAACCGCACATGGTGCGGTCGCATGCTCACATCTCTCTATGGGAGCTTGTGCTACGGCCGTAAACCGGCCGTAGCACAATTGCCGCATAAGGAAATGGGAGGTTGCGTTCATCCCTGCACCGAGTGGCAGGCACCTCAGGGTGCCTGCCACACGGTGCAGGGATGACCCCGGGCCCCAGCTGGAGGCCGCAAAAAGAAGGAGGACCTCGTAGGGGCCCCCAAACTCACTTTCCGACATGCTTTCCATGTCAGAAAGCCTGGCATGGAAAGCCTGTCGGAAACCGAACATCGTAATCCCAACGGTAGAAACGCTGTCCATTGGGATTACAGGTCGGCCTCCAACTGGCCGACATGCTCAAGGAGCCCATTGGAATCCAGCCGGAATGACCGGCTGGTGTCAATTCCCACCACCTATATTGTTATTAGGTGATCGGAATTGAAACCAACGATCTCGGTCGGAAAGCCTCCCACCTTAGGTCGGAGGCTTTCCGACTGAGATCGTAATAGGCCCCTTATTGTCTGACCTGCAGAACTACTGCAGTTTACAGTATGCCAAAAATGTTCTTTCCCATTATATTTTGGGGAAAGTTGCCCTCAGTTATGTAAATATGAGTTCCATATAATGTACCACTTTCCAGTGTGCACTAATGATAGAGGTAATCATGGATGTTTCTGCTATCAATGCAAATGTCGTGAACATTTTAACTGTCCTTTATGAACCAGGAATAACGTTGGATACATTTTAAGACGGCAACTTAAATGAGATTGTTACTAAACACTAAAATACGCAAATTCTGTTTTATCCCAAATTATTGCGATTTAAAAAAATGGGTGATGTTATAAAGCGGTTTCTGAAAGTGGTTCCAATGTGTGCTTCATGTAGTTGTAACCAGAGCCACATTATTTAATTGTCAGTGTATGATCCATTCATACAGGAAGTTTGATTAAATTCTGAAGCAAGAAAATCCAAATTATGCATAATAATGCACCACATTTGGGGGCAGATTTATTTTCACAATTGTATCATTTTAACACGCATTAATACCATCTGGGCAAAAAAATCACCTCTTTCGTACGGGTTTAACACTTAAATACAGCAATTAACTACTAAAATGTGAATAGTTCACTTATGCAAAGGATCTACCACTGCGTGGCACCATGTACTGCTCAATTTTCTTTTCTAGCAACTTACGACTTACTTGAGCTAGAAACAGTGGGGCAGATTTACAAGCCCCTTGAGCCACTTTTGCGTCATTTTTAACATGGGAAAAGTGACGCAAAAGTGGCGCAAGGGGCTTGTAAATAAGCCCCAGTTTTTGGTTAAAAGCTGCAATTACGAAACGGATGGAGCTTTATGTGGCAAGAGGAGAAAACCAATTCATATGCAGAAAATGCCCCAGAATAGCTCCAGTGACTTGTCATAACATGTCTTGCAATTCTAGAGAGTATAGTTAGCAGCTATAACTATACTCACTAGACATGTTTCTGAAAGAAGTGGTGCATATTTTAGCAGCAGTGTGAAGTACATTATTGTTTTGACCATCAACATATTCACACACATTAATGCCAAAGAGCATATTTTATCGATTTAATTACCAAGATTCCTTCTGAAATGCAATGTGGGTATGCATAAATGGAATTTAGTTGCCTTTAAATTTAGCAGTCTGGGTTTTGCCACCCCACAGGTTGTTGCCTGACCTCTGCACAATCAACCCTTTACTTTTCTTCTGTTGTTTGTCTCAAGCCGCTGTGAAGAATCTAGTGATAAATTACCACTATATTGACTCTTTGGCTTCAGTTTGTAAGACAAACAATCCTCTGTTTTGATCAGTTACACCAAATATATCATACCAAGTAAACAACATTGTAATGCAACAAAAGTAATGTTTTAAAAAAATATGAAAGGCCAGATGCCAGGCCCTGTATTCTAAGATGGAGCAATGTTTCTTCTGCACTTCTTCTAGTCACCATAGATATATTTCTCCTCTTTCGGAGTGGTGTGAAAAAGCTTTGTTGTATTCCGCTTTAGGGGTCCGTATATAGGTTTTCCTGAATCATGTCCTTATATAGGCACAATTTGTCTTGCCCTTATATAGGCATAGAATCCCTGTCCTTATTTAGGCATTAACCGTGCACTCCAAATACAGGCATGGTCACTGACATCCGTCCACCCTAACGTCACAAAGAGTTCTTAGAAACCAGACCCTTAAGCTTCATGAGTTCCCTTAGCACAGAACTATTGATTTCTCCAAGAACTCATCTATTATGTATGAACCATTTTACCTTAAGGGTTCATTCCTGACATCTTCCTCTGTCCGACTTCACGTCAATGCTAACATTCCACGACACCTACCAGGTATAAATATACCTTCCCTTGCCCAAGCAAGTTAGAGGAGACCTCGACTTCAGAGGAGCCCGTATCCCGGCCTGACGCACTGAGAAGACGCTGTCATTCCTGCACGCAGACGAATCCAGCTTCCAGTGTTCTGACTCCCTTCGCGGGGTGTTAGAGTTCCAGATCCGGCAGGAGATTCCCACCTCTCTCATTCTCAAGGTATGGAGCTGACTAGATCCTAGAGGGACTCTTGGCATGCTAGACTTAACATACTCTTAGTCTACCATACTAGAGAATACTCCACCTACTTCTACATTTCCCTACACCTAGACTAGGTTAAGTACATTGGGGTAGAACTAGCTTAGAGACGCATCGTATGAGTACTCGCATTCTTAGCTCATGTTATTTATGTACGTGAATATATGCTAAAAGATAATGCTAGCGCAGTATTATTTATTTCTACTGCTCACGCTGTACATTATTTATCTTGCATACTGTCTTGTGATCATAACAGCACATATCTCTTACACGAGAAACAAGACTGTTCAATAAAACCCTTTTTATTGAAACGCCCGTCTTTCCTTTCTGTGTAACTCTGTAGAAACTAAGCATGCACGATTGAATGAGTGAAACTGTTATCTATTGTTTCCACGATTCTGAGACATGTTCCGCTTCTAAAGGGAAACAAAGTTGTCATGTTTTTCGGTTGCCAGAAACTACTCCCTTCTTGTTCTCAAGGAGTTTCTAGTGGCCTCTGAGCTAGCTGGCACAGGTAATTAAGTTTAATATAATCGATAGGGACATACCGACCTTAGTCCTATGTCAAACCTATAGGTTATATTATTCCAATGCGCAGAGCCTATTAGGGAAATAGGAACTACACTACAGCTTTGTTTGCTATATATACTTCTCATTAATAAAATTGTCAAGAAATGAAATCCTCATCAGCACTGGATTTTATTGCCTAAAAAAAAAACACTAACCCTTTCCTACTGGTATGTGTATGCCAATGTAAAGCAACAGTTAAAAATATACGTATTAATTTTGTGTTTTGTTCCGCAAATGGTTATGGACCTCATTATAAGAAGGCACACATCTGGGGTGGGGGCAGAATTTCACAATCGACTAACCAGAACCTAAATCTGGCTATTTCCAGTTACTCAACCAGGAATGGGGAATAACAGGTTGGCTTGGTTTGCAGGGCCCAAATCGGCATGCGAGTCCCTCCTTTAAACAGGTGGCAAATATGAGCGGGAATGGCTGCTGCTCAGCGTAGGCCGTAGGAGATGAGGAGAGCGTCTGGAGCAGGCGGAGGGGAGTGGTTGTTGCTCCCCCGTGAGGTTGCAGGCGCCCCGGGGAGGGTCAGCTGTGCTGATGCCCACACCCCCTGCCCTGCTTAGCAGAGGTTCTACAGGGTGCAGATGCTGATTTGCTGGGACCAGTCCTCCCACGCTCCAGGGTAGTCTGGTGGGGTAGTGCAAATACCTATCCCATGGATACCCGACCCCTGGCTCATAATCAGGGCCTTTGTCTCTGATTAAGATACCATAGCTGAAGGGGAACAGAGATATGGTAAAATATTACATTAGCAACAAGCTAAAATACCGTTACATGACATTGTGCTACTTTTTTTATTATTTGTGCTAAAACAGAAATTATATATTCCTTATCAACCTCTGTCCCTGCATCTCTACCCTCTTTGCTTCTCCTGCAGCTATCCTTTTCCATCACCCATACCACTCCTTTCAGCACAACCACGACCATCACTCCAGCCATAAATATATCTGAAACTTTGCCCCGCGCAGTCCATTCCACCTCAGCTTGAGACACCTCTTCATTCTGACAATCAGCTAGCTGGCCCTGTGCCCAAGTATGCAACTTCCTCGCGTTGGCATTCAGTCCTGTTAAAGGAATGGCACTAAAGTTTCTTAGTTATACCTAGTGCATAAATTGTGCTATACCCAGTCCTTAATTTATGCTACTAATTGCACGTACTGGGCACCACCACTAACTTTTGGGGACTAGAACTTATTTTTCATCAATAGTTTTTGACTTAAAACAGGACAGAGAAAGGCAGAAAATGGAGAAAGTAGGTGGAATAAAAAGATAGAAAAACAGTGGCTTAGGGAGAAAGCAGGAAAGCAAAAGAACCTGCAAGAGTGAGATAAAGAAACAGGCAGTGTAGGGTGGTGGAAAGTAGAGGCATGAGTGGGATTGAAACTAGGCAGCACTGGTAGTCTGCAATTCCATCACCAACACGGGGTCGCTGCACTTATTAGGTCGAGCATTCGAGAACTCTTGTATATACTTTAGTATATACTTATATGTGTATGTACTTTGTGGGCTTTGGAGATCAGCCCTAGGACTTATCTGCTTCAGTTTAGGGACTTTTTTTTCTGTTCAACTGCCTCTATTTAACTGTTTTGATAGAAAACAACCAGTAGAGGTCAGTAAAATACCAGAATTACTTTCTGCTGAGGGACTTTTTTTTATTTTTCTGGCAACTACCTCTATTTAACTTTTTTGAAAGAAAACAACCAGCAGAGGTCAGTAAAATACCAGAATCACTTTAGCATTCTCTAGATTCCAGTCCATAGAAATTGTCTTCCACGAGCACCCGTAGACAATAATATTTTTTCCAAAACTTGTATTTTCCGGTATATGACCACCGAAGGCCCTGATTTTATATTAAAAACAGAGCTTTGGACTATACCATTTCCCGCTGAAAGGCAATATTTCTCTCTATGTGTTCCCATACCTGGCGTGTCACGCAGTTTGGTGCTTACTTTCCCTCCATGTTAAAGAACAGTAGATGTTTCAGCACCCAGGCTAATGTGCTGCATAGCTAAATACATATAAGGTCCCAAAGGCGAGACCGATTACATTACAAATGCTTGTTGTCTCTTGTTTTTTACAAAGCATTGGTTGCACTATGGCTTTCTACACTGAAGCCCTGCTTACGAGTGACCCCTGTTGGATGTGATAAACATAGCACCTGATAAAATCTGACTGCTAGGTTTTGAAATGTATCAAATGCAATAATCATCACCCATTTTGACTTTTTGGGGAATAACGTGTATTTCAGTGATTACCTGTACCCCAAACATACCAGTCCTTTTCCCCTGTAAAATTCCAGCAGATTTCACCTGCCGAAATGTAATAAAGGATTAAAACTTTAAAGCACCAACTAGCTAGCGGGTGCAATGATCATCACACCAGTTATAACTGAGGGCACCGCACAGACACCAGGGATCGCGATATAATGGGATGCTTGGAACCAGACCCTAACAATCACCACCCGATACTTGAAATCCCACAACCACCGACCGGGATGCCTTGTGCAGTCTCAAGTCTCAGATATTTTTCCCACAGTGAATACCGGCACTGGAATGTTCTCCTTCTGCAACTGAGGTTGATTGGTTCATTATCTGTTTTCAAAGGCACCCCAAAGAACCAACTTCTCCGTCGGGAGGCTCTGACATCACAATTTACTTTGCCCAACTTGATGCATCAAGTCATGAAAGCAACACTAATCGACCGATGGACTCATACAAATTTTCCATTTTTTTGGACTTGCTACTAATGTGTAATGTGTTGTAATGTCTGATTTACCTAATCTATGCCCTCTCCCTCATTCACGATTCTGGTTCCTATACTTCCCCGTCAGTGGTTGCTCTTTCACCGCTCAATTACTCTATCTGCAACCTTTCTTGTTGACATGTTTTAGCAACTAAATGCATTAGAGCACGTGCGGAAATGGGTGGCAACCGCCCTATTTTCTCCAGTCAAATGTTCTGTCGCTTCCCAGACCCACTAAATGGAAGCAACTTGTAAACAGTAAGCATTTTAGAGTGTGGGTGCTAGAGGCAGAAATAGGGGTAAACCCAACAATTTGCATTAGCCATTCTGTTGCAAGTACAATAATAATCCCAAATCTTTGAAATTCGCAGATGTGGAAGCCTGTACAATTATACAAGTATCGAAATGGAAAAATTAAAGTAATTACTAATAGTTTTTTTAATGGCGTCCTTTAACCTTGGAAATCATGTCTCCTTGTTATTGTCGTTCAAAACACCACATAAAGATATACATAGGCATTATTTGTCAGTGGCCTCCTTACGGTCTACATACTCTTCATTCACAAACATAGTTCCTGCCATAATAGAGTACATTGTTTTTGTCATCTTTAAAGGACGAGAATTTGCATACTATAAGCTGATGATGTGTTGCGTTGCCATTGACATTGTAAAGTATATTAACATAAATTCACCATATCATCTGCACAAAACAAGGGGTATTATACAACATTTTTTGCTATGGATACTAACTAGAATTCAAAATGGTAGCTTGAACGCTACGCAATGTCTAATGGGTCAGTTCTCATCAAGCCTTGGAAAGTTTTAGATCCCATTCACAAATATTTTTCCATTTGTGTGTGTAAGGTTAATGTAGTAAAAGTCATATCTTCAGGTTACTGAACAAAGATGTTATAGAAAAGGTCAGAAACATCTAATTATGATCAACGTCAATAGAAGTTAAACAAAGTTTACTTAAGTATCACATTTGTAAGCTCATGGTGAATGAGTAGAAATGTACCCTGCTAAATGTACCTTCATAATGAGTGGTAAAGGAAATGAAGCAGAAATGTTATGTTATGTTAGGTTAGGTTATATTATGTCATGTTATTTTAATATTTGTAGAATGCGCTATCACCCAGGAGGGTATCCTGGCACTGAGGAGGTGGGTCTAGTCCCGCCTTGGGCCAGTGGGAGGGATTATTCGAAAAGTCAGGTCTTCAGCTTCTTATGGAACTCAATAATTGAGGAGGAGTCTCTGATGTGTAATGGTGGGTCATTCCTTGCTTTATGAGCGCTGTAGGAGTAGGCCCAACCACCAGATCTGGTTCCGCCCATGCGCGGGATGTTTGCAATTTTGAGTCCAGTGATGCAGGGGTGTCTGGCGGATTTGTGAGAGGAGATACGCATATTGAGGTAGGCGGGGCCCACGGTGAGTAGTTCTCTGTAGGCGTGAGTGAGTAGTTTGAACTGTGCCCCTTTGTGTATAGAGAGTAAGTGGTGTTCCCTGAGGTGTGGTTTGATGTGATGTGTGTGCAGCGTGGGAAGTTGAGAGTGATTATGGCTCCTGGGTTCTGAATGAATTGCAGTCGTCTGGTGAGTTGTCTGCTTATTCTGGCATATAGGGTGTTCCCATGGTAGAAATGATAGAAAAACAGAAAAACCTGAATTAATCAAACATTCACCCACACTCAAAGATCTGGGTTAAATCCATCGATTTTTTTGCACGCCACACCATTCCAGTTTAGACCCAGCCATATGCAAATCAGTCTTGTCCCTGTTCCTCATGAGAACAGTCCAGCCCGAACTGCCAGGACAGGTCCTACCTGGACAAGAAACAAGCATCCTGGGACCAGTTTTGGGGTAACACCCCTCATCAGCCAGGCTAGCTTGAATCTGGTGGCGAAGCGAGGACGGGACCCACGTCAGGGCATACCCTTCCCACTTAGGGCGACAAATACAAAAAGAACAGATGATGGACGAAATCCTGAATTAATCAAACATTCCTCCCCAGTCACAGATTTGGATTAAATCCATTGCTTTTTTGCAAACCACGCCATTCCAGTTTAGACCCAGCCATATGCAAATCAGTCTTGACCCTGTTCCTCATGGGAACAGTCCAGCCCGAACTGCCAGGCCAGGTCCTCCCTGGACCAGAAACAAGCATCCTGGGACTGGTTTTGGGGTAACACTCCTCATCAACCAGGCTAGCTTGAACCTGGTGGCGTAGCGAGCACGGGACCCACGCCTGGGCATACTGATCCCACTTAGGGTGACAAATACAAAAAGAACAGATGATGGACGGAATTGTATGTCTTTTGCTCTTTATGAATCTGACATTTTAACTCTGACAGAGCAGGTTTCAGCTCTTTGATGATTCAGCTATCAATGCAGACCAGCATATCTGTTGCGGGGATTCTGCTCATACACAGAACTATGCACAAGAAAACAGGACCTCAGTAAATAGGGGTGTACCTCCTATCACCTTAGTACCCAAAATCCCAACCGACTAGCAATAGTGTCTCATTCGGTCTCCTACAAATATCAAGAAGCTACGAATGTTTAGACAACCCAGAACACGAGCACTCCCGACTCACCTCAGAGTCGCAGGAACAAGACACTTTTTCACTCTCACGTACTTGTCCACAAAAAAAATAATCAGAGTCACTAAATAAGTTCAAAATGTTTATTTTGACAATAGTGATCCATGATACAGTATGCAAACCACAACTAGCAGCATAATGCATAAAGCAAGAATCATTAGCGTTGTTACAATACCATAGAATATCAAAGGAGTCGTCATTTTATAAAGACTGTGAAAAAGGCTAAATAACTGGGCCTAATCACCCTCCCCAAGGCAGTAAGAAGTTATTTTATATAACAGAAGATCTCTAGGCGTTATTAGCAGACCCCTACCTGAAAGCCTAAACCCAAGGGTTTACATCATAGGAACAGCAGCGTTCAGCTCCATGGAATGGCTTTCTTCGAGTGTGTTTCAAAAACATGCAACAACGTTATATCAAAGCACGATTCTTCCGCATTGCAGCTGTTGGTTACATGTTTTGTCTAGGTAATAGGGACTGACCAGAACAGAATAACAAGAGACATTGTTGACCGACCTTGCACATTATGTTCAGACAGAATTGAAGGGAAGGCTGAGAACGTGAAAAACAATCTGTTATCATGTACAGGGCAGAGGCAAAGTGTCGCGAAAACAAACGCTTAGCAGAGGCGTGCGCAAAAGCAGCAGCATAGGGCAAGCAAAACTCATGCTAACTTAGCAATGTCGACAATGTGTCTTAGGGCCATATAACCCCATATAACACCCTCCCCCTGGTAAGTCAGTAGGACATAGACAGAAGAACAAAAACAGAGTTCAGAAGTCAGGCATTGTTTAAAATGTTGGTGAGGGACTTCTTAAAAAAAACAAATCGGAGAAAAAAGGGAAAGTTCGAAAAAAGCTGAAGGCATGGTGAGCTTGAAACAAAAGAGTCTGTATTTCAGACAGTGGGGTAGGGACGACCCAAGTATTTAATCCATGAAGGTTTTGGTGCAAAGGAATGCAATTCCTTCCAATAGTGCATCGTTGTCAGTGGTGGGAAAAAACGATGACACCCAATTTAGCAAGCCGAAGGAACAATCATGTTCCTCTCAAACAGGAGCATCCAAAAATAGAAAAGGCAAACTTGCGTGATATTCAATGAATCTTCGTTGTAGGAAAGTCTGTGCAGCTGCACAGATATCCCATTGATCCAAGATTCCAAGTAAAGCTGCACGTGCCATTGGACCATCCACAGAACAAGCCACGTCATGAGCCTCTAAGGGACCCATCAACCGGTTGAAATCAGCGATTGGACACCACGTGTTTGATAAGCAAAGTTCCATCGCCCATGAGAAATGACACCGTTTGCAATGAAGCACTGGTTGCACGCAAGTAAAGTAGGCAAAGCGGAATGTCAAGTTGTAACTGACGCCAAGCGTTGCTAAAGGCAAGCATCCAAAAGCCTCATACAGGCGATTACGGTACAGATGAAGCTGGTCCGGCCTGTGCAGAGCCACAAAGTGAGCAGCCATTACGAAACACAAGAAGGAGAAGCAGGACACCAGCTGCGAGCGCCAATATTAAGGGGAACCCTCCGAAGACGCTGGAAAATATAGAATGAATAAAAGCTGGAATTACCCCGAATATAGTTTGAAAGGAAGAGACCAGGCCAGATCCCACACATTTAAAAAATGGGCAAGGCCTGTCGTATCAGATGCATTAAATATTTGGTGAATTAATTCCCCAAAATGAAGTGGGAGGTTAGTGTTAAGAAGCGACTGTATCTCACTCGAGGTCCGAGCCATCTGCAGTCTGAATGTTTCACGGGCGGAAGTGAGGGCCACCTCCTGTTCGAATAAAAGGGCTTTGAGCCTGCTCAACTTGTTGAACTCTGTTTTCAAAGTCGGAATGGAAGGCCAAAAGGAAGAATCTAAACTCCCATGCGGGGGTGGGAAAAGGACATTGCTACAGCAAGTTACGCGCTGGGAAACAGTTACCAAGTATAGGACACCCGCCCGCAAACCACAGCTGTCTTGATTGTTTAAAATGAGATAGCTGCCATTAGTAAGCAATGTAAAGACAGGTGTGACGGATGGTACTGGGGTCCCTTTCTAAAAGCAAGCTAGATTGGGCGCTGACACGTTACACTCGCTGTGCAACTTAACGTGTTTGCACACAAGAGAGTGACCCAGTACTGAATCATACTCCTCCCCTGTGAGGAAAACCTCTTTATCCTCCCTCAAACACCGATAAGCAAATAGCAGGACCCATAATTCATGCAGAAAAGCAGTGCCAAGCGGTTCAAAGCGGCCAACAGGAAAGTGTTGCATACATGATTTAAATTGAAAAAGTGAAAAGGGCAAAGTGATAACTCCATGAATTAACCAAACAGCAGAGTCCGTTTCCGCTACAGAGAACGGCAAAGGCTCCAATTGTTCAATATGTAACAGCGTATATACAGCATCTTTCATGGACATAAACTTCTGTTTATCAGTCAGGTTAAAAGGCAAGAATAAAGCAGTGGCATTCAAATAATCCCAAGGCACTTTACCCATTTTTAGTGTCTGCAACGTCCTAGCAAATTGCATGACCGACCTTAACTGATTCTGACCATGATATAACACAGAAACATCACTTTGCACAATATCTATTACAGAAGAAACAATATTGTCTGAGGTATAAATGTGTGAAAAAATCGTATTAATGCTGTTGTCTACTACAGCAAGGACTTTTTCCAAGTTTGCCTGGTCAATTTGACGCAGACGGAAGGTGGCTTCCATCTGTGAAAGTTTCCAAATTTCATTATAAGAGGCATAAAGAAATCGCTTGGCCTTTGGATTATGTGGGCCTAGGAGAAAATCAGCCAAATCTATATCGTTTGATAGGATTGAAAGGTGCTGCTTGACAGATGCAACGTGCAAGATGTTCTAGCCACTGCTGGCACAATTTACCTACCGAGTATGTAGTCACAGAATGATGAGGTGGATAACGAGGATCAGGCTTAGTCTGAAAGAAACCAGGTGTAACATTATAGAAACGCAACTGGCATGCATTAGCATTAGATTTCCACAACAACCATCCCAATGGATCAATTTCAGAAACATTAAAGGAGGCATTCTGAAGGAGAGCCTGCAAAGCCTCCATGGTGTAGTTATTATGTAACCGCCAATTATTATATTCAGCTAATGATGGAATTGAGGGGGTATTTAGGTTTTTGACAGTTGCAAGGCAATAACAGGAAGTTTGGTAAATGGTTTCATTTAAAAACAGCAATTGAGTCGGGATCAGGCAGGCACGATGTAATGCCTCAGTGCCCTGAACCTGCCATGGCTTTGTGCCCCAGATTGATTTCAAATCTTTAGTCTGTTGCCAATGGTCATAACCATGTGTGGCCAACTGCCTTCTAAACGAGTTGGCATCAATTAGTTTAGTGTGGGATAACAGGTACTTCGATGTAGGGGATTTTTGAAGCCTAAAATAATAGGATTCAGGATTAGTCAAATCATAGTTAGAAAAATAGGTGAACTTATCCCTAAGCATTTTAGAACTCCCCTGTAAGGAAGTTGGACAATGTTCCCAATTGGGTAAAATTAAAAACAGGTCTTATGGTGTTCGATTTGTGTAAAAAATGATGCCCATAATGTTGATAGCAAAAAAGATCACCATAATTGGCAGAATTTAAATACAAATCTTCAGCATCAAAGGCAGCATAATATTTTAAATCTGAAAACAATGCATGAACGGCCTGCACATCCCAATCATCCGAATGTATGTCCCGTGTCACCACATCTCCTAATGAGACGCGAAATACGTACGGAACTCTAAGGACCTCTGTCGGGCCATGGATTTCATAAGCTACTTTGTCCCAAACAATGCCATCATGAACAGGAAAAGCTGAAATATTCACAAAAGTTTTGTCACGTTTCATGATATGGGACGATGTGTGAGAAGCCAAAGTTCCATTGACCATTGTCACTGCAGAGCGTTCAGGGAGATAATGGCCATTTATAAGTAAAAAGAACACTGTCACAAATCCAATTAACATGAAGAGAAATATCAGGATAAGCACCAACCACATGTAGGTCCATGGGGGAACGAAGTATGTCTTTTTGAACCAGGAGTAAAAGATACGCAACTTAGACTTAGGTGCATCAGGCAAACTGGATGATGAGGAGGACAAGGCAGAAGAAAGGTGTGCCGGACCCCCTTCACAGGCACTCACTGGACTTGGAAGCAAAGGCGAAAGCGTTGAATCCTCCATTCGTACACTTAGGCTAGATGGTATCACACACACGGAATCAGTAGCCGGAAAAGGACACACAAGATCCATCGCAGAGGATGATTGTCGCATAGGCTGAAGATCAATTACAGTGTCCATCAAATGAGCAGACATCCGTGTGGCAGCAGATGATGACAAAGTTAATGGTGCTAAGGCTATTGCGTTGCACGAAACTGCAGGTGTCACACTATTCAGAATCGGCCACGCGGTGTAACTTGACATTGTCCACTGAGATGTATCTGTTGTCTTTGCGACGTGGCAATGGTGGTACAATGACAGTACGAGTACCCTTCAGTCCAAGTACAGAAACCGGAGCACGATAAGAGGGACCAAATTCTTTTTTGTTTTCAATCTTCTCCCGCACTAGATCCCCAACTTTAGGAAGCCAACCGGTAACAGGAATCAGTTGTGCATCAGCAGGCGAAGATGGTAAATGCTCAGTTGCCAGAGTATCACGGGACTTTTGTAGATCCTGTAACATAGCAGAATGATTATCTACGTCAAACCTAGAGGCAGCCGCCACAATGTCCAGACCATGAAGGTCAGGAACAAACATGTGAAAGCCAAAGAGCATTTCGTAAGGGGTCCGCCCACCCAGGGATCTTCTAGGGAGATTATTTAATGCACGTTGGACCCCATACAAGTGGGACAGCCAGTCCCTGCCAGTACCTAAGACTCTAGCTGTCAAGGATTGCTTTAAGTCACAGTTCATTCGCTCCACAACTGAATTGCCTTCAGGCCTGTATGGAGACGAAAACTGCACCTGTACCCCCAACAACTTCATTGCATCCTTGTAAGCCTTAGAGGCAAACGCTGGACCTTGGTCAGAATGGAAGGTACCACAGGCAAACATCCTGATAAAGACACGCAAATCCCTGATGACATTTCGAGCGTCAGCACTACGTTGTGGCCATACCCAGAGGAATCGAGTGCACGCATCAACCGCAACCAAGATATACTTATATGCAGTATCAGAAGAAAGAGGACCGCAGTGATCAAGATAGACACAGCTAAAGGGTCTATTAGAAATACACAGCTGTGTTTGTGGCGGACGTGTGACTGTAGAAGGCTTGATTTGTTGACAAACATCACAGCAAAGAACATAGTTACGAGTCTGTTTATATAAACCACGCCACCAGTAACGTTGCTGAAGATAGAGACTGTTGCCGACACACCAGCATGTGCAGAAGCAATGCCTTCGTGTGCGGCTTTGATCAAAGCTGGTCTGCGGTCTGAGTTGGGAATCAGCCGATCCCCGACTGAAGGAATGGTGGCATAAGGAACCTGTTCGGGAGTTACATGATAAGAGTATTTAGAAGGGAAACCCGCAGGATAATTACCTCCCTCCCTAGTTGCAGCAACCGCTGCCAGAATTTCATTATCTACCTTAGTCATAGATCTTGTAACTGCTGCTACGGAACACGTGGCTACCGCAGACTTGGCCGCTTCATCAGCCAGAGAATTACCAAGAGCGTGTGTTCCGATACGCTGGTGGCCTAGAGTGTGAATAACATGTGTGAGAGGCAGACGTTGTTTAAGATCTGCGACTCGAACCCAAAGCGTTTTATGCTTAATTGCGTTGCCTTTAGAATCGCACTAATCATTTTGAGACCAAAAGAATAAGTTGTCATTGAACGACTGGACACAATAGTAAGAATCGCACACAATAAGAATATTCACAAGAGGATCAGCAAACTCCAGAGCTAGAACAAGAGCCCGCAGCTCAGCCAATTGCGCCGTGCAGTCTCCTAGTGCCTGTGTGTGAACAATGGAAGACTTAAACTCTCCATCTTCAATGGAGCCAGCCACAATAGCACAAGCCGCTGAATAAGCATGTTTGGAACCCGTGGCCGGTTGCGCCGAGCCATCGGTATAAATGATGCATTTGTATTCACACAGAGGAAGAAGCGACAAAGGAGGAGGATGAACAAATTCATACTGCAAAAACTCCTGAGTCTGAAGAGATGGATCAAAGACAAATGTGACACCCGAAGACGTCAAAGAAGTAGCCCACTGAATCCAACGTGGGTGCAATGCTTTAGAGTTAGGCACACTAGCTTTAGTCACCGCTTCCAAAGCAGGGAAGGGAGTGACCATAAGAATGTGTTTGCCGTGCGCCAGTGAGCGTTCCTTTAGAATCGCCATCTGCACTGCCATCAAGATTTTCTCCAGACGAAAAACGCATTTCAGCCGCAGTGTACAAGTGTGATTTGTATGCAATAGGTACTGTGTCTTCTTCATTGAATGTTAAGTACGTGAAACCCACTGCCCCAGAAACTATGCATATTACTAGGTTGGTGGTGTTATCACGAGTCATTAAGAAGTTAGTTTCAAGCAAATCTGCCTGCAAAGACTGCAGAACGGAAGTATGTTCCGGACGCCAGCTGGCAGAAGAAAACTTAGGTTGTATCAACGCATAAAGCGGTTTGATACGCTGGGCATAATCGGGAATGTAAGTCCTCCCGAAGTTTAAAAAACCCAGCAAGGATTGTAACTTTTTCAAAGAAGAAGGTGGTTGCAAATGTGCACATTTCTCTAGGAAGTGAGGGGCTAGACCTTTTCCCTCATTATTGAGATCATAGCCCAAAAAGAGCACTGCCAGATGGGCAATGTGTGACTTTGCAAAATTAAATTTGTAACCGTAGTCGGCAAAAGACAATATTATGTGGTCGACTCGGTCAAGATGCGGGGCGAGGTTGTCGTCAGTCAAATAGATGTCATCAACATACGACAAGGCCTCAGGGTCAATGTCCTGCAACAAAGACACAATGCATGCCGCAAATGCCCCGGGGCTGTTCTTATACCCCATTGGCAAACGTGTACATTTTTCTGATTTCCGACTGCACTGAATGCTGTCAGGTCACCACTCGCACGGTCGAGATTGTGACTGTAGAAACCATTCGAAATGTCAAGTGTCGTTTTGTATTTTTTACGAACAATATTATTCACCAGCGCTGAACTGTGTGTGTTTTGTACCGCAAAGGTGCGGCAATGGCTGTTCAAATTTCTATAATCCAATACAATCCGAAAAGAACCATCAGGTTTAGGGACAGTAAAGAGAGGATTATTCATAGGTGACACACATGACTCAATGACCCCCTGATACTCCAATTGTCTTAGAATGTCACAAACCGAAGCCTTCGCTTCACGTTTGATGGGATATTGAGGTTGAGGTTGAGGCTGTGGCATAGAACGCAATGGTATTTCATGAGCTGGCGAATCAACGTCCCAACCCACCTGATTGCGATACACCGCTGGGGCTAAGGCCAAAGCCCATTCCTCCGCGAAAGCCTGCGCTTGTTCCTCAGGGACACAACGTGAAAAACTCGGAAGTATCACATCTTCCCCCCGAGAAGCGGATAACACAAAGGGTGGCGGCCAATCTTTCTCCGCCAATAAAATGTCATATGTAGCGGTTAGATTCTCCCAGAACACAACATTAATGGGACACAGTATATCACCCTCAATTTGGAAAAGGACTTCGCATAGTCTATCCGGGGGGGCAACCCGGGATCGGCAGTCTCAATTGTAACAAATGTGTCAGTTGCTGTCACATCCAGATGGGGACGTAGAGCCTCCCTGACTATGGTAACATCCACGCGCTGTCGAGCAGAGTCACTGTCCAAGTCCGATCCAGGAGTCGCGTCCTCACCGTCTGTGGCATATCTTGCTGTTAAAGCGGCAACCTTTTTCTTTTGAAAAGGAGGACGGGTTCGTGCGGAATCACCCTGCTTGTCCTTGACTTCAAACTGTCGAGGCTGTTCACGAAGATGTGACGCAGGTTGACTCCTACCCCGATCCTGGCGATCCCCTCCACCGGCTTGTGAGCCTGATGTTTCCTGTAAAGAACGAGGAGAACGCTGATCAGAAACCTGAAATCTTTCAGGAGTCTTAATTTTAGCGCGATCGCGCAAGTCATAAGTACGCTCAGAAGCATCAGGGGGGGCGGGGCACTGGCACGCGAACCCTGCTTCTGTTGTTGGGAACCCTGTTTCTTATTTCTTTGCCAATTCTTTTTAGGAAAGAAAGGGCGCCCATCCTTGTCAGGCTGGGCTTTCTGTTGTACTTGAGACTGCGTTTGTGTTGGAGTCGTAGGCTTATTTCCCAGACTATTGCGGCCTATGGTTTTGTAAGCCTTTGCAATAATCGTTGGTAATTCTCATGGCCTGTCGGGCTCCGCGACCGCCTCTAAGCAGTTTGCTACTTGAAAGCTAAAGGCATCGCCCTTGACATTCGCAAGGATCATATCAGCAACCACGTCGAACACTCCCACCAGTCTCATCCCCAGCTCAACAGCCGCTTCTGCACTGTGTTCATCTTGAACGCGCTTAATCACAGAGGGGAGTACGGTCAAGGAGGGGGTGCCGAAACACATAGAATATACCACTGCAAACACCCTGCCCCAGGTGTTACAATCAGCCAATTCTGGAATTAAGTCTTTGGGTAAGCTAATAGTTAAGATCCTGTGCTTATCCACAGGAGTGGTATTAGGAAAGACAGCTTCTATCTGTCCAAATTTCTCGGCAAGCCAGTAAGGAAATTCATCCTTATTCTGTGGGCGCTTGCCCATGACAGAATAAACAATAACGGGACTGATGGTTACGCCACCAGGTCCCGCAGGTTGCACCGCAGCGCCAGGTGGTCCCACCTGGACGGTGCGTGTTACGTACTCTATTACAGCTCTATAGACGCGTACCAACGAAGTATGTAAGACGCGGAGCTCTGCCAGAGTCGCGGTTGTAAAAGCACGTGGGTATGGGGTAAACCCAGCCAAAACGGGCCATGTAGCCCCATCTATAGATTAAGGGCCTAAACAGACCACCGTTAATGGGTGAGGAAGGGCGCCATTAAACCAAATACGGTGTTGCCAAGCTTTAATTGGAATCTCAAGCACTCTTTAAGGCTGATACTGCTGAGGAACGGCGGTGGCAGCATACGTGTGAAACAAATCATCAGTGCCATCCACCGCCGGAAATGTGACCCAAGAGTAAAAAACTTCAAACTGGTGAGCCGGATCGGCTTCCTCCACAAAAATAAGTGCGGCCCCAGCATCAGTCAAATGTGCCCTCAGCACGGCTCTGCTATGAGCCGGAATATCAACCACAGCCATTATAGAGAAGAAAGCAGAACAACTTAAAGAGAGGCAAAGCAAACTCGGGTCAGAAGAAAAGAAATACCTTTTAAAACTTCAAGCTTGAATAAACCTATAAAAACGTCAATATAGGAAGTTACACCATCACAGCTGTCTCCGGAAACAGAAGTGAGGGTATTGTGGACCAGCACTAGCACTACTCAAGCGTCTCGCAGATAAGAACCAGACCAAGCGTTGGCGGCACCATGTAGCGGGGATTCTGCTCATACACAGAACTATGCACAAGAAAACAGGACCTCAGTAAATAGGGGTGTACCTCCTATCACCTTATTACCCAAAATCCCAACCGACTAGCAATAGTGTCTCATTCGGTCTCCTACAAATATCAAGAACCTGCGAATGTTTAGACAACCCAGAGCGCGAGCACTCCCGACTCACCTCAGAGTCGCGGGAACAAGACACTCTTTCGCTCTCACGTACTTGTCCACAATAAAAATATTCAGAGTCACTAAATAAGTTCAAAATGTTTATTTTGACTATAGTGATCCATGATACAGTATGCGAACCACAACTAGCAGCATAATGCATTAAGCAAGAATCATTAGCATTGTTACAACACCATAGAATATAAAAGGAGTCGTCATTTTATAAAGACTGTGAAAAAGGCTAAATAACTGGGCCTAATCACCCTCCCCAAGGCAGTAAGAAGTTATTTTATATAACAGAAGATCTCTAGGCGTTATTAGCAGACCCCTACCTGAAAGCCTAAACCCAAGGATTTACATCATAGGAACAGCAGCGTTTAGCTCCATGGAACGGCTTTCTTCGAGTGTGTTTCAAAAACATACAACAACGTTATATCAAAGCACGATTCTTTCTCATTGCAGCTGTTGGTTACATGTTATGTCTAGGTAATAGGGACTGACCAGAACAGAATAACAAGAGACATTGTTGACCGACCTTGCACATTATGTTCAGACAGAATTGAAGGGAAGGCTGAGAATGTGAAAAACAATCTGTTATCATGTACAGGGCAGAGGCAAAGTGTCGCGAAAAGAAACGCTTAGCAGAGGCGTGCGCAAAAGCAGCAGCACAGGACAAGCAAAACTCATGCTAACTTAGCAATGTCGACAATGTGTCTTAGGGCCATATAACCCCATATAACATATCAAGGGAGCCATTTGTATGCAAAGACTATCGTAACTGCCTATCTAAGTACTGCATATTGTGGTATTGCCAGTATGAGACCCAACAAGTTTTTTTAATGGGAGACGGCTGTTAAGATGTGCACTGTTTGTGCATGGAATGTCAAGTACAGGCGACAGTGACATAGTGAAAGTGGCCCTATGTGCACCATAGATGGGAGCATCATATTTGCTCGTGAGAGGTTCTTACTGCATGGTCATTCCATCCTTGGCCTCTCTGCTGAATTTTGACAAAAATTCCCATTACTGAAAGTCCAATGGTACAGAAACTCTGCTGAGAAAATATGGTACTTTGCACAAGGTCTGCTGCTCTGCTGTGAAAGTCAAGTATTTTTTCTTTAATAACATCTTAATCAGTCCGGCTAAGAATTGCTTGAAATATGCTTTTAAACTATATCATCAATGCCACAAAATGCCAGTATTGTCTTATTAAATAAATATTCATGCTGCTGAGTAGTTTTGGTACATTTCAATCAAAAATGCCACTTTGTTGAGAGACAGAACTATTATCTCATTAAAATGTACCATCTATGGTGGGAAACTTTGTTTCTCACACATTAAAAGTGTTGTAACTCTTCTAAAAAGCTAATTTACTGCCCCTTCAAAGGCCATGCTATCAATCTCTAATACTTCCTCTCTCCTCGATGACACACAACACGCCTCTCCCCTTAAAGCTCGGTCTGTGCTGTATAAATACCCTTTGTGATACGATAATATACTCTCACAAATCACAATGCAGAACATTGCTGCCATTTTTAGAATTATGCATACTCTACCACTAAAATTGTATCACACATGTTCAAAAGTGCCTTTGCTATTCCACTCAAGCAAATAGCAGATCTATTGCAAAGTAAAAGGACTATCTGACAGAAAAAGGATTCCTCCCACTGAAAGTTTCCCAGGGAAACGTGCAACAAGTGTTTTAAGCCACTCAGCTATTAGATCTGGCCATTATAGCATTGTTAAATCCACAATCCCTCTCAAGTTCCCATAAGCACCAACATCTCCATATTTTGGATGGCGGTGGCTGAGTAGGGTGGAAAGGTTCAGGTTGGGAGAGATAAGAAAACCGTGGATATCAATGGTGCTCTTCCTCTGCCGCTCACCTGTGAGTCTCTGGTTTTCAGCTAGTTTGTGTATTCCCACTTCCCAAGAAAGCTTTCAATACCTTCCTTTTTCTAAGCCCCAGAACTGGTGGTCTGAGGCACCCCGCCTCCTACTCTTTCAATGACACAGATGGTGTTGTTACATGTGGAAAAGCTATAGTTATGTCTAAGACTCAGTCAAAGTCCTTGGATGTATGCAATGGCTAATTTGTAAAAGGATGAGTGACAGTGCCCATACCTCTGCTCAGAAGCCTGCAGCCAGTGCAATTAAATGTCGTTGTACGGAATACCAAGGGTGCATAATCTTGAATCCACCCCATGCCTCTTTCATCTACTACCAGACACACCTTGCCCTTCTATCTCACTCTTGCAGGTTCCTACTTTATCTCTTTATGAGGGGTTTTCCCTCATTCTCTACCTATGTCTTTCAGCTCTATTTGTTTTCCCTCCCTTGCTTTCGGTAAAAGTCTGATCCAGAAAAAATAAGTGTCGGTCCACAAAAATCAGTGCTGGTGGCCCCTCACTGACAACCACCAGCTCAAATTAGACACGGGCTGTATGACAAACTATCAAGGTAAATAATATGGACTGGCCCTATATTTGACTCTAGAACATCGACTAACAAATGATCATCAATGTAAGCACACATAGGGAAGAATAGATTTGATATTCTTAACTCCACATTTACTCACTTTTAAGGAATCTTGATAGTCAACATTTGTAGATGCGATGCAAGTTCAGGTTGATATTTAAACAGTGATCGTTAAACAGTGATATAACAGCAAGGCCTTATTTAGAGTTTGACATATGGGATACTCTGTCAAAATATGATGGATATCCTGTCAGCTGTATTACAATTGCCATAGGCTATATTGCACTTGTAACTAGGCCTGGGCGGAGCTTGCGGAGTTTCACTCCATGGAATTCTGCAGAGTTCCCAAAAACTCCATTGAATTCCACAATGTTCCACGTGCGGGAGGAGTTTTGCTCGGCCACTAACAGCCCCCTCATTTCATGCTGCCCCATTGCTCACTATTAGAGCGTGAAAGTGTTACATGTGCCTGCCCTTCACAGTTCAATTTCAACGTTGCTTCCAGACTATCAGGACCAATATCAGCACAAGCCCACTTCCTCACCAGTAATATTTTGGATGTTTCTGGGTTTCTGCTGACACATTTCTGGACTGCACCCAAGCCACTAGTTTTGTTTCCCACTCTGGTTTTTGCTAGTGATGGTTTGTTGTAAATGTTAATATTAAGAGCACCATCTCTAATAGCGCACAGGTTATTTTAAATGAAAGGAGGCCAAGCCTGTGGAGTGGAATGACCCGTTGTATGTGTTTTTGGCCTTAATGCTCCTTCCACGACCCCCTCACCTGTATTACTACCTCCACGCCTAGGCAGCTGCATTACCTCTGCTTTCCTGGTGGCCCAGGTACTTGGCCCTGCTGTACAGGAGGGAGACGGCCAATCCAGGTTGCTGTATGTTGATGGGAGATGGAGGGATTAGGGAGGCCGGGGCTCCGTATGCACAGGCATGGCCAGGACTGGACTAGAGGGACCAAGGGTTGCCCAAGCTCTCTCTGCATGCTCTCTGTGGCCCACCACCTCGCACAGTCGACACTGCACTTCACAGCGAGCCTCAGGAGTAACCCTGGCACTGGTTGGTTCATTTGGAACTCCGATGCTGCTAACGTGAACCTGCTCTACCCATTTGGCAGCCGCAGCCTTAGTGAACACTAGACTAGGCCAGCCTAGTAGTACTAGTCTGCTTTGGCGTCTCCTAGCTGGTGAAGGGTGCCGTGGCTCTTAGATTACAATCCTGGAATATGATAAGGGCCTTTGTGTCGATTTCCCTTCCTGACTGCAATGTCCTCATGCCTGAGAAATGTTACGGTTGCTGGGATTATTTAAGGGGTGGGTGGCAGTTAACCCTGCTATGTGGCAGAGTTTTTGCTGAACTCCGTGCTCCAAGCGGACCGTGGTGTTGCAAAAACTCTGTGAACTCCACTGGCGGAGTGGAGTTTACCACCCACCCCTACTTGTAATAGAGCAGAAGGGATATCTGTCACATTTGAGACATAGAAACTAGTCCACCAGACTCTAAATTAGGCCCTAATTCCTGACTACTACTGAAGTGGGTGCATGAATTTTAAAGGTCCTACCCAAGGTGGTCTGACAAAATGCTAGTGACTCTTGATTCCTCTATGAATCGAGTACTTTTGATACCATTCTTAGAGGTGACCAGTGCAAAGGTCGGAGGAGCCAAGGTCTTGGGTGTGAAACTGGGAGCGGAGTTAGTTGTAATGGAAATCTTCTCTCGAGCTAATTGTGGTAAATCAGCGTTCATGCTAGGTACCTTCCCTCGCCTCCCTCCACAGAGGATGATAATGATGTGATGCACGGCTGGGGCCATGCTATCAAGAGAAGTTTCAATATGCCAAGTTATTATGAGGCACAGAAGCGTAACCCTGCGCTTGGAAGTTCAATTATAAAGATGCAGGATTTTAGCAGTATCTTGAAGGTCACAACTCACGGTCCGTGATTTCTATAGGGCTCTGCAAACCAGAGTTAAAGATTTCTGTGAATGTTGTGCAGTGAGGCAGTAAATAGGTTCATAAAACCGGACATGAGACCCCTAAACAAGAACATTCATGTTTTAACAACTATCTGAAAAGGAAGTAGGCAGTTTGACACAATACACATCTCCGATAAACAGACATAGCATAAAACTGTATATCAACCTATTACAACTTATACTTTTGTCATTACAGATGCGTTATTGTTTCATAAAGCAAAAAGTCAACATACTATTCGTCATAAATAAAGCTTTAATGCGAATGAATCATATGCCCTCCACTGACATTATTATAGCTGCGAAATAGTTTCATAAATCAAAATGTAAACAAAATATTCTTGATAAATGGCGTTTTTAATTTACACAACTGATTTTATGGTTTGCTAGAATGTACTGCTCGTACTGCAACTTATTTTCAATAGTTAATACATCTTGCCTTAAAAGTCTCAATGAACATGTTTACTGTGCGAACAAGGAAACCACCTTTCACCCAGTAGTGAAAAGGTATTTCTCTCTTCATCTGTCTATTTATCTTTACACGGGTGATGTGCGGCAGAGAGCTTAATCTGTTTAGAGAAGAGATTCTCATGTATCTCACACCTGAAATAGACGATTTAATCTGTGAAGCAAATTTATTTGCATCACGAGAGAGTAATTAGGAGTTTCTACACAGGTAGTTAAGCGGCTATCGACCTGAGGAAGGAAGAGTGATTAACGTGCATTACTCTTGAGGCACCAGCTAACATTGTTTTCTCTCCTTTTTTTAAACTAAACTAAAAGTCTTGAACTGAATTTACTTAATAATAATTATGTGATTGAAATTTTCTATAGGAAAATCGAAATAAATTTGGCTGACAGATCTAACGGTGGTTTTTTATGTAAACTTTCTCATTCCAGGTGCATAAATAAATATAGATACATGGTTCTGACCTCTAGAAAAAGCGAATAGACTACCTTCAGGCATTCTGGACACTTCTAACCTTTGTCTGTGACCTCTGCCACCTCTTATGTGGATTCCCTACCTTTGATCTTTGACCTCAGCCAGCGGTTCAAGTGCATTAAAAAAGTATGGGCACTGTGATTATGGTTGCAGTGAATGCGGTCCAAAGGCGTGCTGCTCTACTCGCAGACAGCTGTATCAAAATTCACCAATATGCTGATGATATACACCTCTACTTGAAAGTATCCCCGATTCAGATATCCAACACCTCAAACAATGCCTGCTCATAGTCAAAATGTGGAAGCCCACCAGCTACCTGAAGCTCAACCGAAGCAAGACAGAATTCCTGTTATTTGCAAAACAACAAAGAACAAACTAAACATATCTGGATCATTTACATGAACTGAAATGGCTTCAGTTCCCAACTTTCACCAAATGTCAAATTACTTGGATTCACCATGGACACCAAACTCACCCTCAAGGACCTTATTGCCAAAATAATAAAGATATCCTGGTACCAGCTCTCTTTTCTAAGGACAAAAAGTTTCTTCCAGAAATCGACTTGCAAACTGCTGTTCAAGCACTCATACTCTTGCATCTGGATGGTGATTAGGCCCTGCCCCAGAAGCCTCCGTGACTCCATACTAGCACCCCTTAAAGACATCCATAATGCTTCAGCACTTCTCATCCAAGGCCAGAAGAAAGATGACCACATCACCCACTTCCTGATAGAACGTCTTTGGCTCTCCTGGACGACTCTCACCATCTTCAAAACGAGATGCATCATTTACAAAGCCATCACAACTAGCTATCACACTTATCTTGCAGACAAGCTCACCACCAGCCATCACAACCAGCTCCCACACTTATCTTGTGAACAAGCTCATCATCAGCCATCACAACCAGCTCCCACACTTATCTTGCAGACAAGCTCACCACCTCTGGTGGTTCTCGGCACACCAGTACCCAGCACACCATCAGACTGATGATTAAAAAGTGTAATAAAGACAAAAACAAAATAGCAGGCCATTTCCATCTATGAACCACGGTTCTAGAACAACATCACCATATCCATTAGGACCTCGCCAATGCTGTCCAATTTAAGAGAGTTGAGGGCTCACCGCCTTCAATATTTCTACATCACAATGCATTAACCATCCACAACCCAGCTACCTTGCCTTTCACTCGTGGACTTCATGCTTGTCTTTGACCCTGCACAGCTATCTGCTGCCTACTGGCAAGGTTCGCATCATAGAAATACCATATGCATATATACATAGATATATACATACATGCATGGATACAAAAGAACAAAATATTCTGTAACTATTTTGTTGGTCTTTCACCTTCACGTAACTGCATATAAATTAACACACTCACCTTCAATGAAAAATGAATGCAAGTTAAACTAATTGATGGGAAATGCACTCTTTTACATTATGAAACCTCAATTTGTTATCGTAAGTTCTGCAGATTTTGAATCTTGGACAGCACAGTGGGGAATAGTGACATTTATAGTGCTACAAGGTCCCAGCATGTTACAGAAACCGATAAGTATATATAAGTCGTTAGGAGGAGCTCTGTCCCCGGTCATCACTGTATATAGAGCTTCAGCTGTAAAATCTGCAACTTATGGGGCGGAGATTTGGGGCTATGCTGCAGCAGAGGTTTTGACAAGGATTGAAAACAAGTTCATTAGGGCCCTCTTTAAACTTCTGTCAAGCTCACCTATAACTCCAGTGAGATTTGATTTAGCTCTCAATCCCGTACATTTAACAATCTTAATTAAACCTTTGCTGTATTGGATCAGATTGTGGCCCACCAAAGAACTGGTAACTTACAGGAACTGCGTGAAAGACCTTTTAACCATCGATAGGGACCATGGTACCCCCTGGTTGAAGGACATAAAAGAAACATCAAATAAAATTAGGATGGGTAATTTATGGACCTCCCCGGAGCTGATTACTAAAAATGATGCCGGCGAAGTAATACATCACTTCTGGGAGGTAGCCGTGATGCAGACATGGGAGGTATACCCGGACAGTAGTTAAACTGGTCAGTTCCTGAATCACAAGTGCGCACCTGGCTTCGAGCCATATATGAATCGAATGCACCCTTTTTATGCTAAATGTCTATATGTACAATTCAGGTGTGGTGTACTCCCGTTGTGAAATCATACTTCGAAATGGGACAAGGCACAATCAAAATCGAAATTTTGCCCAAACTGCACCAATATAGTGGAATCAGAAGAGCATTTTATCCTCCTCTGTCCCCATTAAAGGAATGCACGGAAGAAATGGCTGGTAGCAGCACTAAAAAGCATGGGAGTGAGACATTGTCAAGAAGCAGTTATGCTCCTTAAGAGTGACACCAGGGAGATCCTAGCCTTTGGGACATCGCGTTACTTACTCTATGCCTGGACCCAGAGGAGGAAGATTCTAGAAGGCCCTTGATAACTGTCAACTCAGACATTAATTCTTAATCGGCTTGGGAAAACGTTACTAGGCATACATGGTGTTTTGTTTATCTGTTTTACAACATTTTAATATCTTAATATAGTTACTGATTTTCATGTGCTTAACAACGGTATCCCTACTGCTGAAACAAATGATTACGAACCCCTTTCTCATTTCTGCTCCAGGGTAAATATGTTTGTATATAGTAGTGTTAATAACTGCAATTAACTTATCTGTACTAATTTTAACAATTATCGACTTTTAACACATTAATGAACTTATTTGTATGTTTTGTTTTATTGATAATAACATCTTGTGTATTTTTTTATTCTGTAAACATTTATGGCTTGTGAGCCGAAATAAAGTTTATATATATATATATTCACTGAAAAAAACATAGGTTTTAGGGACAGTTATAGTTAGTTGGACATTGCACTCGTACAAAACCCGTGAAATTCCCCCGTTATAGTTAGTCCAGCTAACTATAACTCGCGCCCCGCAATGCACTGCTGATGACGTCACATATTACATCACTCATGACATGGTCAGTGACATCACTGATGACATCACTGATGACATCTCAAATGACATCACTGATGACATCATCCAGTGACTGTGTGTTTCTGTAAAGTTTAAATATTTTTAAAATATATAGGAAAAGACGTATTGAAGAATGAGTGGGTGTGTAAGTGTCTGTATGGATGATTTAGTAGGTGCGTGACTGACTCTATAAGTGAGTGATTTAACGTATCTTACTGAATGCATGGGTTAGTGACTAAACTGGGTGTATGTCTGTATCCGTCTGTCTGTTGCTGTGTAAGTGGCTGCATGTGTTTGTGAATAGCTAAATGATTTTCTATATGAGTTATTGAATGCTTGTCTGAGTATCTGTATGGGTGCCTGAGTGTTTGTGTGGGAGGGGTGTGTGCAACTCTGTGCATAGATGTGTGAGTGGGTGATTCACTGGGTGGATGGTTTCAAGAGTGCATCTGTGATAGACTGTATGGGTGGGTAAGTGTGTGTAAGAGTGTGTTAGTGAGTGAATGTATGTCCCAGTGGTACATGTGTGAGTAACTACATATGTGAAAGGCAGTATATATGTGTGTTGGAGTATATAAATAGCTATAAGCAAGAGTGAGTGATTGTGATAGTGGCTGTATGGATGATTGTGTGCTTGTATCAGTGATTGTATAAGAGCGTAACAATGTGCTACTATTTGTATGAGTAAGTGAGCTGGTGTGTGTGTATAACTGTATAGGTGAGTAAATGGCAGTGTGTTTAATTATTTGCATGACTGACTAGGTGTGTGAGTATCTCTATGGATGAGTGGCGTTGTTTGAGTGTCTATATAGGAGTAAGAGTGCATATGATAGTCCTGTACTGAGTGACCGTAAGTATGAGTGACTGTACGGGTGAGTGAGTGGATGTGTGTGTGTAGACCTAAGAATCAGTGAGTGGGTATGTAGTTATTGGTGTTGGAGTGTCTATGGTTTTGCGAATGGCAGTCTGTAATTTAGAGTGGGTGTATCAAAGGTTATATTAGGGTGTGAGGAGGTGCATCAGATTATCACGTGGATGATGTCATCAGTGATGTCATTTGAGATGTCATCAGTGATGTCATCAGTGATGTCACTGACCATGTCATGAGTGATGTAATATGTGACGTCATCAGCAGTGCATTGCGGGGCGCGAGTTATAGTTAGCTGGACTAACTATAACGGGGAATTTCACGGGTTTTGTACGAGTGCAATGTCCAACTAACTATAACTGTCCCTAAACCTATGGTTTTTCAGTGAATTTCAAAGGTTTTTTAAATGCTAATTTGTAACTATAACGTGTCTGAAACCTATGGTTTTTTCAGTGAATTTCAAAGGTTTTTTAAATGCTAATTTCTAACTATAACGTGCCTGAAACCTACGGTTTTTTCAGTGAATTTCAAAGGTTTTGTAAATGACAATTTTTAAATGTATTAATTGTTATATTAATTTTTTTCATACTGATTTACTACATTTTTAGAAACAATTTTTTTTACATATTTTATTTGTCAAATTACATTGTAATTACATTATACATTACATTACAAAAAATACTTTCTCAGAATGAATTACTTTAGTTTAAATACTTTGCAGATAGGCAATAGACTTTTAAGTACAGTAGTTACAGTTGTTGCAATGGGCAACACATTTTCAAACACAATGCAACATTCAGCTCAATGTGAATTTCTAGTTAAATGCAATTAGTTACTTTATGGATTACTTTTGTAACCACAGGACTGGATCCTAGATTCAGTCCTGGTACATCTCCTGTAAACAGTTGAGTAAAAGCGTTTTGGTTACAGTCGTGATTTTTAAGGAATATTATTGTATTTTAAAAGTTGACACTTTGAAACTTTTTCTCATAGAATCACCAATGTTATCCTATGGAAGGAAATTCACTTAGCAGGTAAAAACTGTTATCGTTACTTTTTCTTACTCAGTGTTGGATCCTGGATCCAGCACTGGTGCATCTCCTGTAAACAGTTGAAAGAATGCGTTTAAGTCATACAGGCGATTTTTAAGGAATATTTGTAGTTTGTGAAAATCAACACTTTGAAACTTTTTGCTGAAAACCAGTCAATGTTAGCCTATGAAGGAAATTCAAGTTACCGGTAAGTACGGTTAAAATTACTTTTGAGGATCAGTACTGGGCTGAAACATGCAGCACTGAGGTCTCTCCTGATAACAGGTGAGTAAATCGGAATTCGTATTTCGGCTGATTTTAGAGGAATATTTTAAAGTTCCAAAACTCCACACTTAGAAGAATTTCCAAGTGAAACCAGTCAATGTTAGCCTATGGAAGGAAATTCAAGTTACTGGTAAGTACGGTTAAAATTACTTTTCAGGACCAGTACTGGGCTGAAAGATGCAGCACTGAGGTCTCTCCTGATAACAGGTGAGTAAATCAGAATTCGGATTTCGGCTGATTTTAGAGGAATATTTGTATGTTTCAAAAATCAACACTTAGAAGAATTTCCAAGTGAAACCAGTCAATGTTAGCCTATGAAGGAAATTCAAGTTACCGGTAAGTACGGTTAAAATTGCTTTTCAGGATCAGTACTGGGCTGAAAGATGCAGCACTGAGGTCTCTCCTGATAACAGGTGAGTAAATCGGAATTCGTATTTCGGCTGATTTTAGAGGAATATTTTAAAGTTCCAAAACTCCACACTTAGAAGAATTTCCAAGTGAAACCAGTCAATGTTAGCCTATGAAGGAAATTCAAGTTACCGGTAAGTACGGTTAAAATTACTTTTGAGGATCAGTACTGGGCTGAAAGATGCAGCACTGAGGTCTCTCCTGATAACAGGTGAGTAAATCGGAATTCGTATTTCGGCTGATTTTAGAGGAATATTTTAAAGTTCTAAAACTCCACACTTAGAAGAATTTCCAAGTGAAACCAGTCAATGTTAGCCTATGAAGGAAATTCAAGTTATCGGTAAGTACGGTTAAAATTACTTTTCAGGACCAGTACTGGGCTGAAAGATACAGCACTGAGGTCTCTCCTTATAACAGGTGAGTAAATCGGAATTCCTATTTCGGCTGATTTTAGAGGAATATTTGCACAATGGTGAAGGGAGGGGCGGGGCCTGAGGTGACATCTTTGCAAACGCGCCCCGTGGCGCGTTTTAAGTTGGGGGATTAAGTTCCCTTGAATCCTGAGGGTCCCTAGGGGCCAACTAGACCACCAGGAACCTCCAATATGCGCCAGGGGACTGCGTTGCAGAGACGTGTAGAGAGGCCACACCCCTTTTACACCTCTCTGCAACGCAGCTCTGTGGCGCTTTCTGGATGTACCTGTTGGGCTAGTTGGCCCCAGGGACCCTCAGGATTGAAGGGGATTTAATTCCCCATCTTAAAATGCGCCACTGGGCCTGTTTGCACACATGTCACCTGAAGCCCCGCCCCTCCCTTCACCACTGTGCAAACGCGCCCCGTGGCGCGTTTTAAGTTGGGGGATTAAGTCCCCTTGAATCCTGAGGGTCCCCGGAGTCCAACTAGCCCACCATATACCTCCAAAAGCGCCACAGAGCTGCGTTGCAGAGAGGTGTAAAAGGGGTGTGGCCTCTCTACACCTCTCTGCAACGCAGCCCCTGGCGCATACTGGAGGTTCCTGGTGGGCTAGTTGGCCCCAGGGACCCCCAGTATTCAAGGGGATTCGTTCCCCTCTGCAAACGCGCCAGGGGCGAGTTTGCAGAGTGGTGAAGGAAGGGGGCGGGGCCTGCGGGCCGATCGTTTTAAAAAAAATAAAAAAAAATTGTCCCCTGAAGGGGGGCTGTGTGGCCCCCCCTTCCTTTTTCCTGTTTTTATGCCCTGGGGACCCCATCCCCCAGGGCCTTACCCTTTTTTAATTTGTAATTTTAAAAAAAAACGGGAAGGGGGCCGCGTGGCCCCCTTCCCTGGGCCTGTATTGGCCCCGGGGACCCCATCCCCGGGGCATGGCCTCGTTTTTATTTATATTCTTTGGAGGGGGCTGCGTGGCCCCCTCCTCTGGCCATTTAAGGCCCCGGGGACCCCATCCCCCGGGGCCAACCATTCAGTTTTTTTTGTTGTTTTTTTTATTTATTTTTTTGGGGAGGGGGCCGCGTGGCCCCCTCCCGAGCCACTACTTGACCCGGGGACCCCATCCCCCGGGGCCTGGCCTCTCGTTGGGGACTGTGGGGGGTCCCCAATCCCCCACAGTCCCGCCGGCTCCCCGCGTCCCTAGGGTGCCGGCATTGCTTTACACATGGGGAGCAGCTAACATGCTGCTCCCCATGTCTAAAGCAATCGGCTTTGGATATTGGAAGAGAGAGCAGGTTTCCTGCCTCTCTTCCAATATCCAAAGCAAGTTTGCAATGACAGGACGGGAGCCGCGAGGCTCCCGTCCTGTCATTGCAAACAGCAGTGTCCCGGGGTAGGCACCCCGGGACACTGCAGGAGCCGGCCCTGGGGGGTGGTGGTCCCCAGGGCCATCAAGGGCTCCAGGAGGGGGCCGCGCGGCCCCCCTCCCATTCAGTACACAGCCCCGGGGAGGTGGTGGTCCCCGGGGCTCTGGGGTCCGTAACGGACCCCCATATTAAAATGTTTAGTGCCCCGGGAGGTGGTGGTCCCGGGGCGTGTGAGGGCTGGAGCCCCCACACAGGTTTAATAATTTTTTTAAAAAGCCCCGGGAGGTGGTGGTCCCGGGGCTGCGGGAGGGCTCAGAGCCCTCCCGCACCATTTCTATAAAAGCCCCGGGGGTGGCGGTCCCCGGGGCTTGGGAGGCCCTTGAGGCCCCCACACATTAAGTTATCCCCCACCATGCCCCCGGGACTTGGGCCACCCGAGGGCCAGTGCATCGAGCGCGGGAGACCGCGCTTCGATTTATTTTCCGGCAGGATTCGCGCACCCTGAGCGCATCCTGCCGATTTAAAAAAAAAAAAATTTTTTTTTTTGCCCAGGGGGTCCTTGTGGGACCCCCTGAGCAAACCTAGGGGGTCAGGGTGTTTCTACCCTCCCCCCTTTGTGCGCTTTGCGCACTTGTTTCTGTCCCTCGGTTCTACCGAGGGACAAAATGGCTGCCAACATTTCCTGAATCGGAATGTTGACAGCCAGCTGACAGCCAATTAACATGCAGCTCTGATCGGGACGGTGCGCGCAGGGTGCGCTAGGGGTGCGCGAATCCTCCGTGCCCATAGATATATATGTACTTTTACTTTTTGATTTTCTCAGCAACTACTGAACGGATTTACACCATTTAACAAAAAGGGTTCTTTCTGAACCAAGAACTACCTCTTTGCCAAATTTGGTGTAATTCCGTTCAGCAGTTCAGGCTGTAGCCGTGTCTAAAGTTTCCTATGGGAAAATGCATGGGAAAACGCGTTTTGGGACCCCCTTTTTCTCGCCCCGCTTGACGTATCACCCCGAGACTTTCAGGGTAGGAGCGGACCGGAGCGCCCCACGAAGTTTGAAAATTTCGCGAAGATACGTCAACCGGTAAGAGAGTTGTTTCAAATAGAATGTCGCGGATTTCCTATGGATAATAGGTTGTAACTATAACTATCTACTGGCGACCGCCAGTAGATAATATATATTGAAACCAATCCCAACTTCACCATGAAAAAGGGGGCACACACACGAGAATTCATTATTCAAGCCAGCTTAATGAGGTAAGGTCCCACCACACTCGGCAGAAAAATCACTGAGACGCGTTTCGGCTGTGAACAGCCTTTCTCAATCTTATATATATATATATATATTCACTTAAAAAACCATAGGTTTTAGGGACAGTTATAGTTAGTTGGACATTTCACTCGTACAAAACCATAGAAATTCCCCCGTTTTGGTTAGTTCACGTAACTATAACTCGTGCCCCCGCAATGCACTGATGATGATGTCACATATTACATCACTCATGACATGGTCAGTGACATCACTGATGACATCACTGATGACATCTCAAATGACATCACTGATGACATCATCCAGTGACTGTGTGTTTCTGTAAAGTTTAAATATTTTTAATATATAGGGAAAGGTGTATTGAAGAATGAGTGGGTGTATAAGTGTGTGGATGAAGGATTTAGTAGGTGCGTGACTGACTCTATAAGTGAGTGATTAAACGTATCTTACTGAATGCAAGGGTTAGTGACTAAACTGGGTGAATGTCTGTATCCGTCTGTCTGTTGCTGTGTAAGTGGCTGCATGGGTTTGTGAATAGCTACATGAGTGTCTATATGAGTTATTGATTGGTTGTCTGAGTATCTGTATGGGTGCCTGAGTGTTTGTGTGGGTGGGGTGTGTGCGACTCTGTGCATAGATGTGTGAGTGGGTGATTCACTGGGTGGATGGTTTCAAGAGTGCATCTGTGATAGACTGTATGGGTGGGTAAGTGTGTGTAAGAGTGTGTTAGTGAGTGAATGTATGTCCCAGTGGTACATGTGTGAGTAACTAAATATGTGAAAGGCAGTATATATGTGTGTTGGAGTATATAAATAGCTATAAGCGAGAGTGTGTGATTGTGAGAGTGACTGTATGGATGAGTGTGTGCTTGTATCAGAGATTGTATAAGAGCGTAAGAATGTGCTAGTATTTGTATGAGTAAGTGAGCTGGTGTGTGTATAACTTTATAGGTGAGTAAATGGGTGTGTGCTTAATTTTTTGCATGACTGACTAGGTGTGTGAGTACCTCTATGGATGAGTGGCGGTGTGTGAGTGTTTATATAGGTGTATGAGTGCATATAATAGTCCTGTACTGATTGACTATAAGTATGAGTGACTGTACGGGTGAGTGTGTATATAGTAATTGGTGTTGGAGTGTCTATGGTTTTGACAATGGCAGTCTGTAATTTACAGTGGGTGTATCAAAAGTTATATTAGGGTGTGAGAAGATGCATCAAATTATCACATGGATGGTGTCATCAGTGATGTCATCAGTGATGTTATTTGAGATGTCATCAGTGATGTCATCAGTGATGTCACTGACCATGTCATGAGTGATGTAATATGTGACGTCATCAGCAGTGCATTGCGAGGGCGCGAGTTATAGTTACGTGAACTAACTATAACGGGGAATTTCTATGGTTTTGTACGAGTGAAATGTCCAACTAACTATAACTGTCCCTAAAACCTATGGTTTTTTAAGTGAATTTCAAAGGTTTTTTAAATGCTAATTTCTAACTATAACGTGTCTGAAACCTATGGTTTTTTCAGTGAATTTCAAAGGTTTTTAAATGCTAATTTCTAACTATAACGTGCCTGAAACCTATGGTTTTTAAGTGAATTTCAAAGGTTTTTGAAATGCTAATTTCTAACAATAACATGCCCCGCCCCCTCCCTTCACCACTGTGCAAACGCGCCCCGTGGCGCGTTTTAAGTTGGGGGATTAAGTCCCCTTGAATCCTGAGGGTCCCTGGGGACCAACTAGCCCACCATGTACCTCCAAAGCGCCACAGAGCTGCGTTGCAGAGAGGTGTAAAAAGGGGCATGGCCTCTGAACACCTCTCTGCAACGCAGCTCCCTAGCGCATACTGGAGGTTCCTGGTGGGCTAGTTGGCCCCAGGGACCCCAGTATTCAAGGGAAATTACTTCCCCTTCTTACAACGCGCCAGGGGGCGCGTTTGCAGAGTGCTGCAGGGAGGGGGCGGGGCCTCCGGCACGATGCCGTTTTTTTTTTTTTTGCTTTCTTTATTTAATGGGAGGGGGGCTGCGTGGCCCCCCTTCCCTCATGCACTTTTGTCCCCGGGGACCACATCCCCCGGGGCCTGAGACTGTTCCTTTTTTTTTTTTTTTTTTATAAACGGGAAGGGGGCCGCGTGGCCCCCCTTCCCTGGGCCTGTATTTGCCCCGGGACCCCATCCCCCGGGGCATGCCCTCTTTTTTTAATAAAACTAATATTTGGAGGGGGGCTGCGTGGCCCCCTCCTCAGGCCATTAAAGGCCCCGGGGACCCCATCCCCCGGGGCCGGCCTTTGCGTCCTTTTTTTTTTTTTTTTTTTTTAAATTCCATTTTTTTGGGAGGGGGGCTGCGTGGCCCCCCTCCCGGGCCTCTACTGGCCCCGGGGACCCCATCCCCCGGGGCCTGGCCACTCGTTGGGGACCGTGGGGGGGTCCCCAATCCCCGCACGGTCCCGCCGGCTCCCCGCGTCCTGCGGGAGCCGGCATTGCTTTCCATAAGGGGAGCTGCTGACATGCAGCTCCCCTTATGGAAAAGCAATCTGCTTGCTTCATTGAAGCGAGAGCAGGTTTCCTGCTCTCGCTTCAATGAAGCAAAGCAAGTTTGCAATGGCAGGACGGGAGCCGCGAGGCTCCCGTCCTGCCATTGCAAACAGCAGTGTCCCGGGGGTAGGCACCCCGGGACACTGCAGGAGCCGGCTCCTGGGGGTGGCGGTCCCCAGGGCCACCACAGGCTCCAGGAGGGGGCCGCGCGGCCCCCTCCCATGTCTTTAAAGCCCCGGGAGGTGGTGGTCCCCGGGGCTCGGGAGTCCGTTACGGACCCCCGCATTTACTATTAGTGCCCCGGGAGGTGGCGGTCCCGGGCGTGTGCGGGAGCTCGAGCCCCCCCACACAGGAATTTTTTTTTTTTAAAAAGAAGCCCCGGGGGGTGGTGGTCCCCGGGGCTGCAGGAGGGCCGAGTGCCCTCCCGCACCATTTTAAAATGAAAGCCCCGTGGGGTGGCGGTCCCCGGGGCTTGGGGGGCCCTTAGAGGCCCCCCAGCATTATATAAATAAACCCCGCATGCCCCCGGGACTTGGGCCACCCGGGGGCAAAATACAATCGAAGCGCGGGAGACCTGACGATTATTATTATTTTTTTTTAAATGCTTTTTTCTGCCCAGGGGGTCCTTGTGGGACCCCCTGAGCAGACCTAGGGGGTCAGGGTGTTTCTACCCTGCCCCCTTTGTGCGTTTGTACACTTGCAATATTTTTTTTTTCTCGGCGGGATTCGCGCACCCTAAGCGCATCCCGCCGATTTAAAAAAAAATGCTTTTTCTGCCCAGGGGGTCCTTGTGGGACCCCCTGATCAGACCTAGGGGTCAGGGTGTTTCTACCCTGCCCCCTTTTGCGCTTGCGCACTTGTTTCTGTCCCTCGGTTGTACCGAGGGACAAAATGGCTGCCAACACTTCCTGATTTGGAGTGTTGACAGCCAATTAGCATGCAGCTCGTGATCGGGAGGGTGCGCGAATCCGACGCGGCCATAGATATATATGTGATTTTCCTTTTGATTTTCACAGGAACTACTGAACGGATTTACACCATTTAACAAAAGGGTTCTTTCTGAACCAAGAACTACCTCTGTGCCAAATTTGGTGTAATTCCGTTCAGCAGTTCGGGCTGTAGCCGTGGCTAAAGTTTCCTATGGGAAAATGAATGGGGAAAACACGTTTTGGGACCCCCTTTTTTCTCGGCACCCGCTTGACGAATCACCCCGAAACTTTCAGGGTAGGAGCGGACTGGAGCGGGCCATAAAGTTTGAAAATTTCGCGAAGATTCGTCAACCGACGCAAGAGTTATTTCAAATAGAATGTCACGGATTTCCTATGGAAAATAGGTCCTTACTATAACTATCTACTGGCGACCGCCAGTAGATATATATATATATATATATAAATATATATATATATAAATATATATATATATATATATATATATATCTCCACAACCAACTCTGGCACACATACTCTCTTAGCCAGACACCGACACCACAGTTCCAGTCTTCAGGTAAGTTTTATTATTTAATTGTCGGGCTGTGACACGTTTCGGCAGGATCCCCTGCCTTGTTCACACAAAGAGCCACAATACGGCATTTGCTTTTGAGTCAGTGCATACGATCACATGGTATCATAAACATAAACAACATACTTCAAAATAAGCAAATTTCATTTTCAATTACAGGGGTTTGACAATTGTTCTACCTTAATCTATATTTGTTCATTCTTTGCCCACAATTTTCTTATTTTTTCTATTTTTTATTTTCTTTTTTGTATTAAATTCAATTAACGTGCTTTGTGCATGTAAGTGAAATTTACTGATTGTTTTAATTCCCTAAGGCCAAACCCACACGTGTTGTAATATTTTCTTGTGCATATCAACTTTAAGCCCCTTAGAATAATTTTTTCTATTAAATTTATCTTACGACAAGTTAGTTGGCGTGTACACAGATGTAGGTCTATATTGAGCAGCGTAATGATGTTCCTATGTTCTGCTCTAGCCTAATTGGGAAATATCTTCCCAAAAAGGTATACATAGAATATCTAGTGAAAAAATAATAAATAGATGGACCTAACAAACTGTGACAATAGAGTGCAAGTGCAAATATATATATATGTCATTATTTTAAAATTGTAATGCACACGAAATACAAACCGCTGCAAAATGTGAAAAAATAGTTACTGGGTAAGATAGAGTGCTTTCAAAAGAACCGAGAACTCAGAGGGTAACACCCTTAAATTAACTCTCAAAAAGAATAAATCTTTGTCACCATGAGTATTCAAGTGGCTCCATCAATTAAAGCATATAGTGGCTTTCACATTGCTGATTACCAAATTGCACACATTTACATTTCTTTCTGGTGTCAGGTCCCATGACAAGAAGGCTTGTTCCATCTTCTTTAGCTCTCTGCCCATCCCTCAGCTTCACAGCACGGGAAACCATTGCTTTCAGCCAGAGGCACCTGAAGACAAACAAACCTAGAATGGTAATTGTTTTTCAAACTTTATGGGCATTGTTTTCGTAAAGTCAAAAAATGCATTGGTAAGTCATTTCCCATAGATTCTGCCTACCTTAACCACTGACCTCAGCTTCGCACAGACCTTGACTCTCTTACATCTATCAACCATAGTTCCTTTTTATCCTTTAAACACTGCTGATTACTGGTTCTATTCCCTGGAATATTTCACACCAGAGAGTTAGTGAATGAAAAGAGGACATAAATACAATAGGAGTGGGCACTGGAGAGGGTCAACTAGTATTAGAGAATGTGGAGCTGAACAACAGAGTTGTCGAGATGCTTGAGCTACATGCTAAGCTACATGTTAAATATAATGTAATTTCCTCCCATGTGTTGTTAAAACAATTTCTAGCAGCTAGGTCAAACGAAAAACACCGCCTATTCTATTGTAATTTTTCCCTCCGCCTTTGGGTAGGGATACACAATAAAAAAAAGACAGGGAAAAATTACAAGAGAATATGCAAGTCTTCTGGGTGTTTTAATAGTTTGTGGTGTGGTGTACAAGCAGGTTGCAAATTCCTTTTCACTGGTGGAGTAAATTAGAAAGATGTAGTAGCTGGAAATGTAATGTAGATCTTCTTATACACATAGATTGGTGATATTACATGCATTCTTAATGTGCCACTGGGACTCCTAGAGTAAAGGCTGGAACTATGGAGAAAGCTCCATTTGGGGTCAAGGTGGCATATGACAGGGGTGACGGGTATGAGCTTGAAAACCCTGGCTTGGCCATGGGAGAAGCAGATTGTGGAGATAAACTGCTCTAAGATTTCTCTCACCACACCAAGGAGATGCTCCTTTCTAGGAAATAAAAACCACCTGGAAGCATGCATATCCAGGAGTGTTTGCTTCTTCTCTTATGGGTGCAGTGATAATGGTGTGCATAAGTTCATATGAGTTAGATGCCTTCCTTTAGGTACAGTAGGTTCACATATCCTGGTTCCCACAACAGGCCTCTCCTTCAACTCACAATCATGGTCCAGAGATCTCACCATCGCGCTCCCTACCATCCACCTTCGCATGCCACAGTAGCTGACCCCTGACCCATTCTGCAGCAATTTAAATTGCGGGCAGTAGGACCCTAATATGGTGCCTGTCTTCATCTGCCCTGGCTTGAAATGTAGGATAGCATGTGATTACGAAAAGTATGCCCCACTTGTAAACCCCTGTTTTTCTTCACACACTTTCCAAAGGTGTGACAAGATGCCCTCTTTGCTTGCTCTTGTTTTTTCCATGCTGCAAACATTGTTGCACCAAACCCCTTGTCAGGTGCTTGCCCTCACCCGCCCAACAATAACTGGGTGCAGGAGACTATAAGGCAAGCCTTTCTATCCTCCACCTTTAGTTAAAATTGCGAACAAGAGATCCTCTTACCATGTCCTGGGCACACCTTTCATAATATGTAATTAGAGACAGTACACCGTTTCTGTTACCGACAAAAAATAGATGTCAGGCATCCCACAAAACATGATTATTTCCAACCACTCACAATGTAAAACTACATAAGAAGCTCTCTGAGTATGCCATTAAACCCATCCACCTTCACAACTACACAAGTGGTTGAGAAGGTACCATGAACTATCCCCTACTTGAAAAACAATGTGGTAGAAGACCACCTCAAATAGCCTACTGTCCTTCCACTACTCTGAACGAGTTCTGAACAAGTCACTATGAGAAGGTATTTCTCTTAGACTCTCATGGGCGGGAACACCACCCAGGAACACCATAGCCTGTCCCATATCATCATTCACAGTTCTCTTTTGTCATTGTTGATGTTCCTTTGTCAATTCCTGAACGAGACCTAGGAGGCCTCATGACACTGACTCCATTACATTCTCATTCTCCTACTCTACCTTCACACCCCTCCCCATTTGATTGCTCTATTCTGTGGATTTGTTTGGCCTATGTGTCCCCACTAAGTATCTTGTGTATATAAACCAATACTTTGTAACAGCTAGCGACAGTTTACCATAACAAGTGTGGGCCCAACCAGGCTCTTTCAGGTATAGACAGAAATATGTCTGTGCGCTTCAATATGCATGGGTGTTGCACATTTCTTTTTAAGGTAAAGCAGCTTTATTAGGGAGAATAATGACATAACCAAAAACAGTTACAAGAATTAGACAAAACAGTAAACTAAGAATCATAAAAAGCATTAAGAATTTAAGCTGTTTAACAATTTTGAAGCTATACTGAGGAGAGGGAGAAAGGGGAGGAGGGGAATATATAACAGGAAGACCAAGTTAACAGCAGTTAAAAAAATTATCAGAAAAAGGAGATAATAATATTATGTAATATAAAAGAAATAAAAAAAAATCCAAACAAGGAGTAACAAAATTTAGAACTCATGGCAGAGAAAAAGAAAATCAAGGTGGTTTAAAATTTTCAGATGAAGTACAACTGGGAGATTTATGAGCAACCTCATCCAGAAAAGAGGTCAAGGGTAACCAACATAAAACTCTATTAGCAGAAGGAAAATACATAGAGGAGAAGGCAGTATCTAATCTATGATTATTACAAACATTATTCTACCAGTCTATATAAGAGATATTTGAAGCACATTTCCAATTAATAGCAATCTGTTGAGAGGCAAGAGCTAGCATAAGATCTAATAAGCATAAATTACTGCATGGTGAGTGGATATCTTCAGAGAGACCACCCAAAAAGAGAGTCAAGGGGGATAGTGGACAATTTAGATGGAATAATAGAGATAATTTAGACCAAACCTTTTCCCAGAAGGAAGATATGGGGGGACAATGGAACAACATATGCATAAGGTCGCTAGATTGGTGATCACAGGACCAACATTTGGGAGAGGAATTCATGGAGTATCTAGCTAGCAGAGACGGGGTGAAGTAAAGTCTATGATAGAAGAAAAACAAAGATTGGGAAGTGGAGGCAGTTCTTGAGGTTTTATAGAGTGTCCCCCAAATTTTATTCCAAAACGGGAGAGTCCAGGTACATCCCAAATCCAGTTCCCACTGCAATTCTAGCTTAAGTTTGGATCTGGCATATGATAAAGAGCGAAGACGTTTATAAATAGGTGAAGCATTAGGAACAGAGGTGAGAACTGAACCAAGGGAGGAGTGAGAAGAGGAGGAAGGGAGAGTGTCAGGTAAAGAATAAAGAACATAGAGAAGAATATTTATAAGAAGAAATTTAGGTAAAAAGGAGCGACGACATTTGAATGAGAGTTGAAATTGTGAAAAGGGTAGAGGATCGTTATTAGCAAATAGATCCTTGATCCGAATGATACCATTTTGTCTCCAAGTTTTCCAAAAAATCAGTTTGTTGTTAATAAGGATAAGTTTGTTGTACCAGAGAGGGGAATGACGAAATGAATCACGAGTTGCAGGCTGCGACTGGTAAATTGGTTTTAGAATATTACAAGTATGTTTAAAAAGAGAAGAGGAGATTATGGAGGTTTTAGCTGAGAAGGCTATAACTTCACGAGGGAGAAAAGGAGAAAGAAGAGAGCATTCAATATCCAACCATAAGGAGGTAAACGAGGATCGCGTCAAAGATAGCCATTCTAGGGGCTTGTCGGGGACAGAAGGCCATGTGGTATAACCGAAAGTCAGGAAAATGAACTTCACCTTCTTGTTTAGCCTTACTAAGAGAAGCTAGGGAGATTCCGGCTTTTTTGTTATTCCAAAGGAAACTGGAAAGTTTAGAATCCAATTTCTTGAAGAACGAAGCAGGCATATTAACTGTGATCATTGAAAGTGTATATAAAATTATAGGTGACACCATTATTTTGATAGAGTCCAAACGACCCCACCAGGAGAGGAATAGGGGATTCCAGGAAGAGAAGAGTTTGTCAACTTTATCTAGACAAATATTAACATTAGCTGAAACCGAACCATTAATGGAAGTGGTAAACCAGATGCCCAAATATTTAATTTTGGAAGTATTCCAATGAAACCCTGTGGCATCGAAAGAATGACTAAAAGTAAGCTTATTAAGGGGCATAACTTTGGTTTCGTCAGAATCCATCCTTTATCCCGAAACCGAGGAAAATGTAGCAATTTCCTGAAAAAGAGCTGGAACGGACTGCTCAGGCGAGGAAATGAAAAGAAGTATGTCGTCAGCATAAGCAGAAAATTTTAGATGATCAGTTCCATACTTAAATCCCCAAATGTCAGCATTATTTCTGATACGGGATAGAAAAGGTTCCAAAGCTAATATAAATAATATAGGGGACAGAGAGCATCCCTGACGGACCCCAAGGGCCAACGAAAAATAGCTAGAAATTTTCCCATTAACTAAAATGGAAGCCATGGGAAATTGGTAGAGTAAGAGACCTACGAGATAAAGTGTGGACCTAACCCATGCCATGCTAGGGATTTGAGCATGAAGGCCCAATCAATTTCGATCAAATGCTTTCTCAGCATCAATAAAGATAGCTGCTAGAGGGTGCGGAAGGGAAGAAGCCTTGTTTAAAACATTAAAGAATAATCTAGAATTATCCGAAGTAAATTCTTCCCATTAATGAACCCTAACTGTTCCTTCCCAATCATTAAAGGAAGGAGGGGATCGAGACGTAAAGCAAGCAATTTGGCAAAAATGTTATAATCGACATTGACTAATGAAATAGGCCTGCAATTTTTACAAAGAGTCAGGTCCTTCCCATCTTTATGAATGAGAGAGATAGTAGCCTCTTGGAAGGAACCCTTGGTAGAACGAGATGCAGAGAAAAATTGATAAAGATGTAACAGCTTAGGGAGAAGAAGATTAGAAAAATGGAGAAAGAATTCAACCGTGAAACCGTCTGGACCAGGGGATTTATTTTTCTTAAGAGATTGAAAAGCGTGAAGAATCTCAGATATAGAAATGTCAGCCTCCAAGGAAGAAAGGTCTCTATGAGTATCAAGGGAGATCTTAGAGTTTTGTAAATAAGTCTCTATCAAAGAGGGCAAGGGTGGAGATTCAGGGGTGTAGAGAGATTGGTAATACTTAACAAATTCTGCCAGAATTTCGAGTCCCTAAAAACAGGAAGACCTTTATCGTTTTTGACAGAATCTAAAATATGGGACTGTTTACGTATTTTCAAATAATTAGCTAGGAGCTTACCCATTTTATTGCGGCCACCGTAATAGCGGGCGCTACTTGAAGTAGGATTGAAGAGGCATTATCTGTGGAAATTTCGTTAAACTTTAATTTTGCACGAACAAGTTCATTTAAATTAGCTGGAGAAGAAGAATATTGATGTTCCAATCGTTTGATATCAAGTAAAAGGGATTGATGTTGTTTAAGAAGAGATCTCTTTCTCCGAGAAACAAAGACAATGATATCACCTCGAGCAGAAGCTTTGAAGGTGTCCCAAAGTAATTGTGGAGAAATAGTAGGATCTGCGTGAACCTCAAAAAATTCCAAAGAGAAAATCAAAATGAAAGATGTAAAGTCAGGATTGAGCAAGAGAGAATTATTGAATCTCCATCTATTGGATTTGGAATGCACCGGGAGAAGATCGAGGTCAGTAATGACAGGGGCATGGTCAGAGATTACAATTGGTTTGATAGAAGAAGCAATAAGATTTTGGGAAAGTAATTTAGAAACAAAGATATGATCAAGTCTAGAAAGAGAACCATGTGGAGGGGAAAGGAAAGAAAATTCTTTATTAGAGGGATTGCAGATTCTCCATGAGTCCGTTGGGATATAAATGAAAGGAATTGTTTATGCATTTTGTGAGGAATAAATGTAACTGGAGATTGACGATCGATAAAGGGGTCCATAACTTGATTTCAATCACCACCCAAGATAAAAAAATCATCAGCATATTGATTACATTTTTGGGAAATATTGGGCCAAAAGGAATTGTCAGCTTTGGTAGGACCATAAATATTACAAATAATTAAGGGAACATCGTTAATAATTAATTTTACAAAAAGCCATCTGCCTTCAGGATTGACGTCTTGAGAAACAGTTACCAATTTTAATTTCTTGTGGCAAAGAAGAATAACACCATTTTTCTTATTTGAAGAAGGAGAAGCAAAAACAGAACCCACCCAACCTTGTTTAAACTTTAAGGCCTCTGGTTCAGAAAGGTGAGTTTCTTGAAGAAGAACGAGTTCAGGGGAATATTTAGCTAAATGAGATAAAATTCTCTGCCGCTTTATAGGATTAATTACTCCTTTAACGTTCCAGGAAACAACTCTGAATAAAGCAACAAGTGCAAATATATAAACAGTATTGGTCTTGTAGGGCAAATACCAGTATTTGTAAAGCACGAACAATTACCCCTAAGGGTGTCAAGGCGCTGGAGGCCGTCGGGGAGATTAAGCGAGCTATTGCCCAAAGCCACATGGTGCTGGGCTAACCTGCCGCTGGCGATCGAACTGTGAGCCCCTGTGTTCCAGAGTCAGGCGCCCTGGCTGCTGCGCCACACTTCTTCCACAAAAAGGTATATCAAACAATAAAATATCAAAAGAGGTATCAGGAAGAAAAGGGAGAAAAACTAGGGTATAGGGAAGAAGAGTGAGGGAGAAAATAGAGAAGATCAGAGAAAGAGAAACAGTACATGTCAACAATGACGACTGCAAGCACATACCTGATGAAGATGAACAATTGGGGAAGAGTCGACGACAGCACGGGCAAGATGGCAGAGCAAGGGAGAAGAGTCAACAGACAAACGGAACATAACAAGGTAAAAGACTAGGATAAAGAACATCGAGGAACCTGGAAAGAAAAAGAAGGTTAGTCAATCATCGCAAAAAACACTATGGTCATAAAGAAACATAAAGAGTAAGCCAGTTAATACATGAGAGAAATTACATTAAAGAATTAGGATACTATGCAGGAGGAGGACCCTTCAACACAAAAGTCAATCATTTTGACGAAGAGGCTGAAGTCTCCATAGAGCTGGGAGAATGTAAATGAAGAAATTGTCGTAGTTCTGCAGGAGCAGTGAAGGAGGAGGTTTTATTCTGGAATGTTATTTTAAAGAGGCAAGGATGAAACAAACCAAAGCGGGCTCCCAAAGAACGTAGTTGTGGACGAAGATCTAGGAACTCTTTCCGCCTGGCAGCTGTAGCTCTTGAGACATCCTGTGAAATAAAGATTTTACAACCTTGCCATAGAAGTTGCTTTTTTAGCTTTCACTGCGTTGAGAACTTTCAGTAGATCAGTAAACTCCAGAAAAAACATGATGACTCCTCTGGGTTTGGATGACGAGGAGGATGAGATAGAGCGAGGACCTAGACAATGAGCTCTCTGAATATTCAAGCATGTCGAGGGAGGCAAGTTCACCAGCTGAGGCAATAAAGAAATGAAAAAGGATACAGGGTCCGCTCCCTCCAATCCCTCTTGAAGACCATAAAGGCGGAGGTTATTCCTTCTATTTCTATTTTCCAAGTCCTCAGAATGAGCCTTTAATACCGCCACCTCCTTCTCCAGTATTGCAATTTTCAAAGATTCATCATGCACATCACTGACACGCTGTTCTAAAACCGTGACTCTGGATTCCATTTGAGACCAGTTGTCGTCCAGATTTTGGATGTGCCTATTGGTTTCCTCCACAAAAGGACTCAGTGCTCGAATTTCTTCAAGAACCAGGTCAAGAGAAATAAGAGAAGAGGATTTCTCAGGATAGGGGGCGTCCTGCTTAACTCTCTTGTGAGTAGATAAGGACGCTATTGAAGCACTTTTAGTTGATGAAGAGGATGAGGATGACATGTTGATTGTAGGTGGAGTACCCTTCAAAGGACAGTTGGTGGATTTTAAAAATGAGGATAATTTCTGTGAGGAGGAGGTAGCATGAAGAGAAGATGTCTTAAGTCACTGCAATCTGCCCTTAAGCATATGGGGAGAGGCGTTCCAAAAATAGAAAGGAAAAACTGGTCGGACACGAACAGACCTCAGCCTCCAATATCAGAAAAAAGGTAGAGCGTTGCAGAAGAATTAAAAAGAAAAAGAAAGAAAATTGGCGAAGTTACCCTAGGTGATGTGCCTCACACAGGCTAAATAGAGCATAGCAGGAAAGTCACAGGAGTGCACAACATCCTAAGAGATCCATAAGGATAGCGGAAAAGAGATAATATATCTCCATCGTCAATACAGCAAGAAAACAGGAGAAGTAGAAAAATCACCTCAGACGTGGTTTCAATGCAGCCAAAATGGCCGCCGCAATGAAGAAAAAGAGAAAGGACCTAAAAAAGGTCACAAGAGTCACCAAAATGCCATTACAGCAGTCATGCAGGCTGACCCTGCCTTCCGACGCTCAAGACATCCGCGGCAGACCGAGGGTTAGAAGCGGCTCCAAACAGCTTTGTTCGCCCGCCGACGAGAGGAACTCACGAGCTAGGCGGCCATCTTGTTGGCGGCCGCGCGCGCGCTCAGTGTTGCACATTTCTAATTTCACTGTGGCTTTCAAAATTGGTTGCCTCATCTGAGACTGTGCCTGCACAACCATGCATCTTTGTACTTCTGTAAAGGTCTGCATCAGCTTCTGTGACTACTCCGACTGAGGCCGCTCATACTGCAAGGACAACTGAATCTCTGTTGGAGTGACCCATGTGGCCCACCACATCATGTGTCTTCCAACCATTGCCTCATGTGGGCTGACAACTAATACCTTATTCTACTGGCCCTAGATTTGTTGAAGGACTTTTTGTTCAATTTACATCTGACACAGCTGTTTGTTTACTGGTGCCACAAACTGTGGTCCCTTGTTGGATGTTATGACCCCTGGCACACTCCAAACCATGCAAATATATCTTTCACCAATATACCGCTTGTAGCTAATGCAGAGTCGTTAGTAGATGGAATGGTCCCAGAGTTCATCTTCCCTGTGAATGTTCTCTGCCATCATGTGCCCATCCCGAGACCATATCTCTTCAAAACATAGGTACATCCATAACAGCTTCCTTCAACTTGTTCTTGTCCTGAACGGTGAAAAACAAAGTATAACTGGCCTTAGGTATTCCTGGACAGCACTAAAGACTTCCTTGAATGTTACCACAGTCATGGTAAATTGCATCACCCTTGCCCTGTATGACATCCATCACATTTGTGCTGGTTTCTTGTTCTAGGAGGAACTGAATCTTTTCCAACAAGCCCTTTCCCAATGGTTTTTTCTTCGGGTTGTGACGAGTGCTGGTGTCTCCTGCTGGAATCAGTAGACCAACTGAGTTGCATTGCTGCTTACATGGTGAATACATCTGCTTCAAGATTACCATGTGCATACAACCTTGTTTTTCTTCTGTGCCTTTATTTTCACATTGTGTATTAGGGAAGAGTGTTGTGCCAACTGGTCCTTCTCTTCTCACACTTCCCTATGTTTATCCGCTGACCCAATTGTACCATTGTAATAATTTTGTTTCCAAAAAAGAATACCCAAAACTGCTCCGCTGAAACGAAAATCTTAATTTGTGAGTATTACCAACACCCCCACCTCTCTTATTATCATTTTAGTGCTAGAGCCAAAGGTCTGACTTTTCCACACTGCACTGACTTGGAAAGAGTCTTTAGCTCTGCACTATACATTGTGCATTTCAATGTGCGTGGTGGCAGATGCAGAAGATGGATGGCCCTGCAACCAGTTGTCCATTTATATTGTCTGAACTGCCATCAAAATAGCACACTGGAGCATCTAGGGGAATCATGTCCTGTTGGTATAAATTATAGCTTTCTCAAATGAAAGATCCCTAGCAAAGCTGAGTCTCCTATATAAAGTTTGACATTTCAAGTCTTAAGGTGCCAAATAGGCACAACAATTTGCTAATCTGGAAGAGCTTACAACGTCTGTGTGGATTTTGTCCTCTAGCAGCAACTTCAATGGAGTGTGGTTTGTCTTGAAAATTATCTTCTGACTACAAATTATGTATTAATTTTTTGCTACCATCTAATACAAAAGTGGCTGTTTTTGTTCAGACATTGATAGCAGGGCTGAATTGAATTCTAGCAACACATGCCACCACCAAAACCTTCTGGGACGGTACCTCTGCCATGCTGAGGTCCGTGATCAGGGGCCACACATGCAAGTATTTCTGAATGTCTGGGTTTGTAAGCACAGGGGCAAAGTTAATTGCCTCCTTCAAATGTTTAACTGCTTCCGTACAGGTCCCCATCCATTTATGTTGTCTTAATCTCCCAGTTCTGAGACCTTTTTTCAAAACTCTTTTTCACAAAAGGTATCCAGGCCAAATGTGTGTCCTTTTTTTCCCACAGCTTGGAGATTCTAAAGGTGCAAGGCCTGGTATCATCGTTGGTTTGAACCTTTCCTGTCATGGGCATAACCTAAGCCACTAAAGTGGAGCAGTGTTTAGACTGGGGTAAGTGTGGGAAATCTGGTTTGTAGAAATGTTGTGGATCCCATGAATACCAGAAGTTTCTGTCATAGAAATATAGGAAAATGTATGAGTTCAGACAATGTTTGAGGTTTGCAGGGAATTGTGTATAAGAAAATATCATGGGATCAAGACAAAGGCACACCAGGTTGGACTCCCCTGGGTATCTACTTTCCATGCATTTCAGGGTTTGATAGGTTTTCTGGGTAGCGGCCGAACCCGGGAGAGTGTTTATTAGTAGAATTGTGGGAATGGTGGGTGTTAGGAATTTTGAAGGTCCCTGCAGATTCCAGACGTTTCTGTCACAGAAATGTGAGGAAAATGTGTGAGTTTATCATTCTATGCAAAGTTTGAGGTTTGCAGATCACTGTGGGTGAGTGGGATCCACATATTGACTCCTCAGGGTACCTTGTTTCCAAAGATGTCTGGGTCTGGAGAGTTTTTCTGAGTGGAGGCCAAGCCCAGGCCCAAATGATGTAGCTACCCCATCGCCAAAGCAGGTATTTTTTTGTCAGAAAATGTTGATGTCTCCACACCACATTGAGTTTAGCGGTCTTTTCTATAGCGGGCACTACGCTGAACTGCACAAGTTGGGTAGGGTTGTTATCCGGAGAACTGTGAGAATGCTGGGTGGTAGGAATTTTGTGGATGCCGGCAAATTCCAGAAGTTTCTGTCAGAGAAATATATAAAGAAATTGCATTATCTTTTTTTGCAAAATTTGAGGTTTGCAGATCATTGTGGGAAAGTTAGTGGGATGCACGCAAGTTACACCACCATGGACTCTTCTGGGTGTTCAGTTTAAAAAAATGTTAGGGGTTGTTATTATTCCTTCAGAGTCCATCCACTACCCAAGTACAGACCTATTAATGATTGTTTTTGGCACTGCCAGTATTAATAGGGTCAAAGAGTAAATACTAATAACAGCATCAGAATATTGAATCCATCACTCACTGGTAGTGACTGTGAGCTGTAAAGCCACATCAAGGCACCAACCACTTTATGGTCCTTTCACATGCTTTCATATGTGCCCCACAAAGCCATTTACACTGACGGGCAAAAACTCATACACACAACATTCAATTAAAAAAGATTCTGCCTTTCAATGGCCCATCACATCGATATGCCCACAAGACTGAAACACCAATCACACTGACACTCAACCAGTCATCAGATAACTTACATACAAACATCTTCAACGAACTAATACACACATATTGCCAGCCGACAGCCATACACACTGCCAACCAACAGGCACCCATACCACCAGCCAAGAGCCACACAATCACCAAAAGAAACTGTCGGGGGTTTGTGCATTAACCGGAGAATCTCTACCTGGACCCTCTGCCTTGTACCTACAAATAATCTATATGAAAACCAATCCTGGCTAAGCTTTGAGTACCTGTTCATGTCTGTCTCACCCGGAGTCCTAATACTGCGAGGGTGCCAAGTGCACCTTACTAATGCCTCCTTTTGGCAGCCTGCTTGGGCTCAGAGAGATTTGTCTTTCATGCATGTTCAGCACATCCACTGCACTAAATCCAACTCTTTGCAGTGTGCGGTAGTAAGCTGAGTGTTTCTGAGGATGCACTTATGGCCCATAACTGAGACAGGGTAAGTAAACTACTTTTAAAAACTGTAGTAAATATGCTAGAGCAGACTCTCTAAAGATTACATCCAGAAAGGGCCACACATTTGGCAGCAGGATAATGGGTAAACAACAGGTTTGGTGGACAGGATACCGGGGAAAAAAATGGTGCATGTCCTGCTTTCCAATATGTGCAGTGCACTGACTGTAGTTCACTAGTAATACAGCAGGTGGAATATCTGCCATGCTCTGACAGATGACGAAGGTGGCAAACAGGACACAAGTATGACATATGTGACTAGTGATGTGTACAGTGAATTGTGTGTCACGCCTTCCTTAACCATCTACCTTCTACCTTCATGAGATCCCTATGAAAATAAGTTTATCTTACTCTTTTATTACCTCTCAGTGTGTCTCTTATTCGAAGTTCTGACTAATAACATGCAAAGCCAGATGACTCTTTACTAACACATCCCTGTGCCAGCCCGGTTATGCTCAGGAAGACGTATCTTTCATGCACCTTCAGGGTAGTCACTGCACTTAATCCAACTCGTTCTAGTGTGTGGAAGTAAGTTGGAGGTATCTGAGGGTGAAGTTGTGGACTATTCTTCGGACAGTGTGAGCTGAGCAAATCTATCTTTGATAACAGCAAGACATTTGTAAAAAAAATAAAGAGCAGGCTTCCATTGTTAGAATCCATACAGATTAGGAATTGGTTTTAAGAACTATTGATTCAAAGGCGCATAATATTTACTAAAGAAGACAAAGTGCTCAAGGGATTGCATTGCAGACTCATCATATGGGCAAACTAGCAAAGCAGCATTCTCAAATTGGGCCAGGGGAAAGCAAAGTAAAGATCTTATAGTCCCTAAACAAAACTTGGATGAAAGTGTTCTTTGCCAGGGGCTCACAACCCAGCTCAAATGTTGCCCAAGATTTGATGAAGTTTGTATAATTACATAGTCCCTCATGTGAGATTTTCCCAGCTGCTCCTGTTCCCTGGAAGCCTGGCTATGGGTCATGAAGAGGCGTTTGACCTTGGGAATATCGGCCATAGTAAGGGAGGACGGAGATAAGAACATATCCTCCCATCTGATTTCTTTGGCCATAGATCTCACTTAACTCAGCCAAGGGATTTCAGGACCCTTCTCACATCTCAAGAAATCTGCTATAATATCTCTATTAAGGGAGGTGGCCTCATTTGCCCAAAAAGAAACCCAAAGAACCAAACTAGCCACCCTGATCAAATCAGAAACATAGGGAATGCCCAACTCCTCATGAAGAAAATAATGCGGGGTCGAAGGAGGTAACCACAGGAGTCGACGACAGAAATCATACTCCTCCACTACTTTGGAGCAACATCCCGTTAACCCCAAACCCCAGCACCATACGTTAAGACCGGTAAATATTTTCTCTGAAAGACCTCCAAGAGGGGCTGTACTGGCATATTTCCCCCTCTCTGAGAAAAGTCAAACAGTGCATCCACAGAGCAACTATAATGTAAACACCGATTAGCTATACAAGGCACCCAAGATGATTTCTGGTCGAACACAACTCCCAAATAAGGAAATGCTGAGATCCGTTCGATACACCTGTCTTTAATCCGGAATGAGCCTTCCTTCCCTCCCTGGAGCCACATACCATGTATTTAGCTTTAGCTGTATTGATGTCAAATTCCAATTGATCCATAAAAGTAACAACACTGCTAATCAGGGCCCTCCGTCATTAGGGGTATGAGACATTTTCACTGCATCATCTGTTTAAAGCAGGGATGGGACAGACATTTTCCATATTGTGGGCATGTCCTTCCTTCCTTAACGTTACTAAGAGTACATTTAGTCCATTAACATATAATAAAAACAACTCTGTCGGACTCCATGTTACAATTCAAACGTACCAGTGTATTCCCCTCCCAGGCCAAATATGCTAGAAGCACTCACCCCACAATGAAGCGCCCGGAGGAAGATGACCAAATCTAGCTTACTACAACTGACCCTCACAAACACACTAGTTAAGTCCATAAGAGAAGGAAATAACTGGCCCCAGTTTTCATATGTATATTTATTAATAACTATGTGGAGGTTGAGGCACAGCTCAATAGTGCTGAGGAATTCCCTAAGCCCATATTGGGTGGGAGAGATTACCCAGTTAGTTCCAGACCAGTCCTCCATTCTTCTAAGGGCTGTACGCCCAATAACCTTAACCATTGAATCCAGAAGAGAAATAAGCCTGTAGCATCAGGGATCATTTTTGCAACATTTTGTTATTCACCGGATGATCACAGCAGTATGCCATGATTTAGGGAAAACACATAGGAACGCATTGTTAATCACATTCATACAGAATTCCACATTTTCCGTATATATGTACCCCATCCGGCCCTAGTACTTTCTTGGATGGAGTTTCCAAAATCAGTCAAAACATGGTGCATGTCCTGTCCACCGTTATATAAAGATAATTGACTGTAATGCGCTTGTAATACAGTGGACAGAACATCTCCCTTGTTTCGACGGGGGATTAAGTTGGGAAACAGACAAAATCAAGACCAATGTGTGCCTTTTTACTAGAATACATCTAATTTAGGAAGAAGAATCTTGGTCTACAGTCTTTTTCAAATTAGATGGAAGAATTTAGAAAGCTCCACAACTATTCAAGTAATGGGCCAAGGGAGTCTATATCTATGAACAGTCATTTGGGATAGATACTAACTCTATCTGTATTCACCACTTCAGTCACTTTCCCACAGCTTCACTTTTGGTGGTACTAAATGAAGCATGTTGGAAAACACACCTGAGATGGCTACTGGGGATAGTATGACCTACGTTCTTGCTTCTTTCCTTGTGAAGTACAAAACTGCATCAGCAATATTGGTGACTTTTTTCCTCTGTTGAATGAATGCGCTTGGCAAAGTTGCAATCCTGCAGCCTTGCAACATCCTCCACAACACATGAAGGAGAGGCTACTGCTTCGACAGCAATAGGGCATTCAATAATAGTCAACTAAAGGTCAAGAAAGGATACAGACTTCCCATGGTGGTCTGCTGACAGACAACATACACATTGTATGCTGCCAACTTAATCAGGTGGGTAACTGTAAGAAATTGGATCTCTAGTTGGCAGAGGTATGCACCCTGTCAAAGTAGGGACCACAATCCTAATCAGGGTAATTCAGACACCCTAAATTAACCTGTGGTCACCTCTGGTAGTTTGGCATAAAGTAGCCAGGCTTAACTTAAGAGGCAATGTGTAAAGTATTTTATTCAACATTTAAAACAGTAAGACAGTGAAAACACCACAAAAAGATCCCACACCAGCTTAGACAAATAACGAATATTTTTGAGAGTAAAACAAGACCAAAACGACAAAGCTCCAATAAGTAGAACCAGAGTTATTAATTTCTAAAGATTAAACTGAAATGTAGTGCTTAAAAGCATGAAGCTCCAACCAGGGAAATTTAGCTGCGCTTCATGGGGGTGAATCCAAAAGTTAAGGCCAACCGCGATGGAGCGTGGGTCGGATACAGGGACCAACCTTGTCCTGCTTAAAAAGTCCCTTGTTGTGCCGTCGATGGGCATGATGCATGGAGCAGATGAAGCGATGTGTTATCATCGATCCCACTGGATGTAGGCGATGCAACAGTTCTGAGATGCGCAATTCAAGATGCGACAACATCTTAGCAATGTAGGTGATGCGTAGTTGTCGAGTTGAATAGCCAGCTATTCGCTGTCTTTGCCCTCAGCGGCAATGCATCCGGATCAAGGGGAGATGTGTCTGTTCCAACCAGCTCATCAATAGAGATGCGTGGATTTTGCAGGAAAACATTAAGAATACCCACTTCCAAGGGCCCAGGACTGGATTGGCACCACTTGGCAGGGCAGGACTCATATTTCGGACCAGAGGCTGTAGCAGGGTTGTTGGAAGTCTTTGATGTCCCTGAGACTTCAGAAGTGGAGACAAGCTACCACACCCTTGGAGTCACTTTGGTTCTGGGGATGAAGAAATGCAGGTCCAGTACTTCTCACTTTCAGGCAAGGAGGGCAGCAGGCTGCAGGACAGGCACAGCAAAGCAGAAGTACAGCAAAGTCCTGTAGAGTCCAACAGAGTGACAGTCCCTTCAGCTGCACAGCAGTCCTTCTTCCTGGCAGAATGTCCTCAGATCCAGAAGAGTACTGAAGTAGTGGTGTCAGAGGTCCAGTACTTAGACCTCTTACAGTCATTATAGGAAGATTATTCCAACTTAGGCTGGGAACATCTCTGGTGCCCAATGCAGATTTGAAGCCTGTCTGTCTGCAGTGTTTCAATGGATGTGCCACGGCCAGAGTAACTCCAGTGTAATATAAGCAAAACAGAGCTACTGTTTTTTGGTTCTCCCCCCCCTGTGGGGTGGTGAGGTTTGGCCTAGTTCTGCCCCTCTCCTCCAACTCCAACTATGGTGGTAAAAAAAACCTTCCCTTCCATCTTCGTGCGACCAGGGATCTGGGCTCTTTTAAACGCAGCCTGAAATTCTGGCTTTTTAATGAAGCCTTTTTGATATCTTTCTACTCAGTGGCAAGAGCAGGGATCTATTGTATCTATAGCACTGGGACACTCTATAGAGTAGCTGCATGCTTTACAAGAACTATTTGATTTGATTTGATTTATACCCAGTTGTGCCTTTGAAGTGGGGGAAACTTCACCTTTGAAGTGCACAATGTCCCTGCCCTTCCTGCCTTGGCACCAGACTCACTACAGGGGGTATGCAGCTCTTTGTGTGGGGACAGGCACAACCCATTCAGGTGCAAGTGTCCCATCCCCTCCCATCCTTCCCAGGATGACCCATTTGGGCGTTAATTGCCCATCAGGATGTGGATGGCCCATCAGGCACACCTAAGATCCCTTTGTGTGTGGCTGTCTAGAGGGAATGCACAAAGCCCAGCTCGCACCCACCCCAGAAGTGTATTCAGAGACAGGCAGAGGCACAAAATGGTTCAAATAAGAAAATGCCTACTTTCTAAAAGTGGCATTTTCAGACTTGCAACTTAAAATACAACTTTACCATAAGTTGTGATTTTAAATTGTGAGTCCAGAGACATCAAACTTGGAATATCTATCTTTTCCCAGTTGGAAATTACACTTATAAAATGTAATAAGGTAATCCTAATATTAACCTACGGGAGAGATAGGCCTTGCAGAAGTAAAAATCAAATGTAATTGTTTTTCACTACCAGGACATGTAAAATGTATACGTACATGTCCTACTTTTAAAATACACTGCATCCTGCCCTTATGGCTGTCTAAGGCTTACCGAAGGGGTGACTTATATGTATTAAAAAGAAAAGTTTGGGCCTGGCAAGGAAATTAACTTGCAAAACACACAAGATGATGGACGGAATGCTGCACATTGGCAAACATTCACCCCCAGTCACAGATCTGGGTTTAATCCATCGTTATTTTGCTTCACCACGCCACCCCAGTTCAGATATAGCCATATGCAAATCAGTCTTGACCCTGTGCCTCATGGGAACAGTCCAGACCGAACTGCCAAGCCATGTCTTCCCTGGACCGGAATCAAGCATCCTAGGACCGGTTTCAGGCTATCAGGAAATTAACTTGCCAGGTCAACATGGCAGTTTAAAACTGACTGCACACACAGGCTCTGGAATGGCAGACCTGAGACATGTTTAAAAGGGTACTGTAGTGGGTGGCACAATCAGTGATGCAGGCCCACTAGTAGCATTTACAGGCCCTGGGCACATGTAGCGCACTTTACTAATGACTTATAAGTACATTAAATATGCCAATTGTGGATTAAGTCAATGTTACCATCAGTGGCGTAACTAGGCACTCTGCCGCCCGTGGCGGTCCCTGCCTTTTGCCGCCGTGCTGAGGGGGGGAGGGTTTGCTGGCAATGATTTTTGCGGCGGCCGCCGCCCCCAAAACTCATGCCGCCCGGGGCGCACCGCCCCTTCCGCCCCCCTTGCTACGCCAGTGGTTACCATATTTTAGGGGAAGAGCACATGCATTTTAGCCTTGGTCATCAGTGGTAAAGTGCCCACAGTCCTAAAGCCAGCAAAAATGAAGTCAGCAAAAAAGGAGATCAGAAGGCAAAAAGTCTTGGGAAACCACACGACGGATGACAGGTCTAACAGTAGCCAACAACTTGACTTATGTGGTTTTATCCGCTCCACCCATGTACTTGTTATGTACTTGTTATAATCAGGAATATCATGTGGTGCGCCAGGACATGATTTACCCTCCTATTTGCCAACTAGTCTATCCTGGACCCTGATGGCTAACAGGCTAGATGCCAGGACCCATTGGCCACCTGATATTTCTTACCTGAAATGTTAATGATCTGGTGCACACAAAGTGTTTTCGCGTCTAGACTCTTTTATCCTGTCCAATTCTGAGGCTATCAGAGTGGTTGAAGCCCTTATTCTGGAATGGAGTTTATCATACCATTCCTTCGTACAACTTGTCCTTGCAATAGGACCGGGAGCGAGAGGGGCGTCCTGGAGTTCCTTAGTGTTAGAAATGGGTTTTCTGGTTGTCTAGGGTTTTGACCTAAGACAGGCAGAATCCACCACTCTAGTCAGGATAAGGGGATTACACGCCTAAAATAACCCCTGCTCACCCCCTTGGTAGATTGGCACGAGCAGTCAGACTTATCCCAGGCAGAGTGTAAAGCATTTGCACATAACTAGCAGTAATACAGTGAAAACACTACAAAATGACACCACACCAGTTTTAGAAAAATATAAAATATTTATCTTTGTAAAACAAGATCAAAACGATAAAAATCCAACATACAGTGATCAAAATACGAAGTAAGCATAAAAAGGCTTTATATACAGTTCCTTGAAGTCGATAGCTCAGTCCGTGGCTATCACAGCGTCGTGAACAAACAAATCCAACAGTTCCGGCCAGTCGCAGCGTCGCAGGCCAGGTCGGGGAGACCCATAAAAGAGTACGTTTGGAAATGCAGGGTGTCGGACCTTGCGGTGAGCTCAGGAGGAGCGACATCGGCAGGCATCGGTTCCGAACGTCGGTGCAAGAGTGGTCGGGCCCTTGAAGTCACAAGCGTTGCAGGTCGAACTCCGTGAGTTTGAAGTCAGGAGCGGTGGCATTGGCAGGCAACAGACTGCGGTGTGAAGCGGAACGGTACAGCGTGCGGTGCCCTCAGGTCGCGGTGCCGGCAGCGGCTCAGTGACAGTCATCCAGCGGCATCAGTGAGAACAGGGCTGCTGTGCGGAGTGGGGCAGTGCTCATTGCGGTGCTGACAGGTCACGGTGCAAGCAGCGCCGTCGTCATTGCTGAAGCGCTGTTGTCGGTAGACCCAAGGCTGAAGTGCGAGATGGGGCAATGCGTCGTGCGGGGCCCACAGGTCGCGGTGCAAGCAGCAGCGTGGGTGGACAATCTGGAGTTGATGGCGCTGGCGTTGGTGGGCCAAGACTGAAGTGTGGGATGGGGCGGTGCGTCAAGTAACCTACGAGCGGTGTCCCCAAACCACGGTGCAGGCAGCGGCGTCGATGTCAGCTTGGAGCGTCGTCGTCGGTGAGACAAGGGCTGCAGTGTGAAGTGGGACGGTGCTCCGTGTTCTCCACGAGCAGTGTCCACATGTCAAGGTGTTGGCATGAGCATCGGTGATGGTGAAGCATCGTCGTCTGGGATACCACAAGGCGGTGTGAAGCGAGGCGGAGCGCAGTGCCCACAGGTCTCTGTGGCAGCTGAAACATCCAGTTCCAGAAGCCGGTACCCAGAAGATGTTGAAGTCTTTGATTTCCCTGAGACTTCCAACAGGAGGCAAGCTCTACGTCAAGCCCTTGGAGATACTTAGGATGCAGCAAGCACAGTCCAGTCCTTTCCCTGCCCAAGACAGAAGCAGCAACTGCAGGCCAACCCAGCAAAGCACACAGCAAAGTGGTAATCTCTCTTCACAGCTCTTCCAGCTCTTCTTCCTGGCAGGTTCCTTAGTCCGGGGTCAGGGCCCCGATCCAATATTTATACCAAATTTTCCTTTAAAATTCGTACAAAGAAAGTTCCTCTGTCATACATAAACCAGTTCAGCCTGGCTCATGCCAGTTTCACCACAGGGGGTGGAGATAGCTTTGTGAGAGGCAGCCACAGTCCGTTCAGGTGCAAGCAACAACTCCTCCCCCTACTCTAAATGCAGTCAGGTCTATACAGCCTGGCTATGAGTCACCCAGGAAAGGCAGAAAACACCTCACCCCCCCCCCCCTTGTGTCTGTCTAGTGTGAATGCACATCCCCTGCTCCTGTCCCTCTAAACCCAGACAGGGAATACACAAAAGCAGAAGCACACAGGATGGTTAGACAAGAAAATACCCCCTTTCTAAAAGTGATATTTTCAAACACATAATACAAAAATCATCTTTACTAAAAGTTTTATTTTTAAATCCTGAGTTCAGACATACTAAACTCTATTTTTCCATCAGCTCCCACTGGCAAGCTACCTTGGTAAAGTGTTACCAAGCAGCTCCCATGTTAACCTATGGGAGAGATAGCCTTTCAACAGTGAAAACGAAATACACAGTATTTCACTATTAGGACATGTAATCATACACCACTACATGTCCCACCTTTTAAATACAATGCACCCTGCCCATGGGGCTAACTTGGGCGTACCTTAGGGGTGACTTAGATGTAAGAAAAGAGACGGGAAGGGCCTGGCAAGTGGGTGCACTTGCCAGGTCGACATGGCAGTTAAAAACTGCGTGCAGACACTGCAGTGGCAGGTCTGAGACACCTTTGAAAAGCTACTTATGTGGGTGGCACAACCAGTGCTGCAGGCCCACTAGTAGCATTTGATTTACAGGCCCTGGGCACACACAGTGCATGGTACTAGGGACTTACTCGTTAATCAAATATCCCAATCATGGAAGATCAATCATACACAATTTACATGGAGAGCATATGCACTTTAGCACTGAATAGCTGTGGTAAAGTGCCCAGAGTCCAAAAACCAACAAAAAAGGTCAAAAACAGGAGGCCAAAAAGCTAAACGTCTGGGGGTGAACCTGCTGAAAAAGCCAAGTCTAACATGTAGTCACTTTCTTGGTAATTATGTTAAAATTAGTTTGGCCTCTGTCACCTCCCTGATGATATTTTGGAAATCACTTAAGGACACACTGAGGGCAGAATTATTGGATATCAGATGGGCAAAAAAAGGAGAACCCGGAAGGACGTTTGTGTTCTCGATACTTATGCCCTTGAGTTGGAATCACAATACCTGCAATTGCAGGATCCAACTACTCTTTGAGGTACGTTACACAGACGATCCATCCCTCAACTCACCCTGTTAAACGAAGCAAAGACTGTTTGGTTAGCCACTCAGAGTCAGATCTACCAGTGGTAAGATAAAACCAGTAGAACTCTACACCGCCTCTGCTCAAAGGCCACGTCTCATGATTCAATCTCTTAGATTCTTAAGGAACAAGGAGATAATATCACTGGTGACCTACCTATTGCTAACAGATTTGCGGTCAATTATTCTAACCTATAGAACAGCCCAACACGCAACCCCGGCCAAGACTTGAAGCCTTTATTGCTGTTGTCCACAACCACAAACTGTTGCATGAGCAATGTACACTCTTAGGTTTAAGATCTCTTTATTTAGGTATTTCAATAAGTACAACAATTCCCACCTACATCTATTGGCCGGTGGGGCAATGTGAAAATTAACCAAACATTGAAGAAGAAGACAGGCAGCAGAAAGGAAGGAAGAGAGAAGGAGTGAAAATGCTAAAGGTTATGCTGTGTGGGATCCCATGTCAGTGCAGGGGAGATTGTAAACGTGAATGCAAAACATACCTAAGAGATAGCTCCATCATACAGAGTCTTGGAACAATGTGGGTCAACCCTAATATATGAAGGTAAGTAGGACAAGTTAATTCCTAAAATTCATCTGAGAGATATTGTATAAGAGGTGTCCATATCTTATCAAATGCTGGCAGTGTTTGTGTCGCTGCTGCTGTCAATTTCTCCAGCCTTAACAGCTCCCACAGTTTATAAAGCCAGTCCCTGTGTATCGGAACATTAATAGTGCCTCATCGTGCCAATAAAAGCTGTTTTGCCGCTCCCAATGCTAAGGCAATAGCTCCGCCCATCGCAGATTTCAAGGGGAACGTCAGTGGATTCGGGAGCCCAAATCAGGTATAGCTAGGGAGCCGTGGAATTTCTGTTTCAAAGATGGTATCTACTGCATCCAATACCTCACTCCAAAAGGTGTTAATTTTGGGGCACTGCTAGAGGGTATGAGATAGTGTTCCCGGCTGTCCACATTGTCGCCAACAAGCACTATCCCTGCCCTCCTTCCAATGAGCAGTTCTCACTGGAGTTTAATACCAGTAGTGTACAACCTTCACAAACATCTCCTTACTGGAAGTACTACGTGCAGAAATGCGGGCCCAGTGAAATATGTCCCGCCATTCTTTATCTGTAAAAGTGCGGCCTCGCTGTACCTCCCTACCTCCCATCTGTGTTGTGCAAATATTTTTAGTTACTTCCGAGGTATAATGAGGAAGGCATATATATCTGAAAGCAAGCGCTTGTCAGAGGAACGTGCAAGGATCCATTTCTCAAATGGTGTAAGTGGTCTACTGGCATGCCGCCGGATCGAAGGTTTAGAGATCAAGTGACTTAATGTAATATTGCCAGAGGGTTTTAGACGGGAAGCCAAAGGCTTCCTATAGCCGAGAGAAATCCATAAGGCCCTCAATATCAAAAAGGCCTCCCATTCTTCTGCAGTTAGCTCTCTGCCAATTATTATAAGCAGAACCCGGTAATGCAGGGGGAAATCCAGGTTCCCTAGCAATGGAGTTTGAGGACAAATGGAAGTAGACAGTCGCTTCCGCACTTGGACTTTGTCCCAGATCCCAAGAGTGGCTCGGAGCACCGGCGAGATGTACACCCTAGGAGGACGGTGAGCCCTAGGTAACCAGGGTATTTTTCAAATGTGGATTCCCGCTACAGACTGATCAATAAAACACACCAATGCTTTTCCGATTGGGGTGAGACCATTCTACCATGTACCTTAACTGGGCCGCTTGATAATAGCTCACTAAGTGGGGAATTCCCAGACCTCCCTCCATCTGGGGTAGGTATGCCTGAGATTTTGCCTTCCTCGCCTTCCTCCCATCCCAAATAAATTCCCCGATAAGGGCCTGCAACATGTCCAAAGTCTGGGGTGAGGGTTGTAGTGGCAACAGCTGCTGACATACAATATGGTTGGTAGCAGTGTCATTGTTATCGCCGCCAGATGACCCAAACATAAGCGACCATACCTTCTCCATTGAGTTAGCTCAGAGCGGGCTTATCATATCAGCGTAGAGTAGTTGCTTTCAGCCGTAGCTGCAGGAGTGGGGCACATTCGCAGCCCTAGGTATTCCACTTCCTGTGATGCCCATTAGAACGGAAAATCCATTACCAAGGCTGATTTGCTCACCTCAGGAATGTTAAGATTAAGAATGGTTGACTTTTGAAGAGTAGTTTTAAAGTCAGAGGCTGTACCAAAAAGTTAAAGTTCTTCCCTGATTGCAGTTAGAGATGTGTGTGGGTCTGTTAATATAAATAAAAGATCATATACGTAGAGCGCTATCTTATGGGACTGACCTCCCATGTGAATGCCAGAAATTTGTGGCTTACCACAAATCTATTCAGCGAGGGGCTCCATATATAGAGCAAACAATGAGGTGATAAAGGGTAACCCTGACGGGTGCCCCTCTCATCCAAAAAGGGTCGGGACAGAAGCTCATTAACCCTCACCATTGCCTTAGGGGAGGCATAGCTACCCTGAATCCAGTTGGAAAACCGGGATCCAAGGCTAAAACGTTTCACAACTGCTTGGAAATAGGGCCAATGTACCCTATCAAATGCTTTTTCAGCGTCTATGGTGAGGAGCAAGGCATGGATGTGAGAATATTGCACCTTGTCGATAAGTTCACAAAGTATCTTAGTATTATCTCCGCAACCCCTTTCAGGTATAAATCTTATCTGATATGGGTCTACCAAACCCTGTAAAAATGTTGCCGTCTATGTTCAGTAGAGAGATAGGACGATATGAGGAGCAGTGTCTAGCATCCTTTCCAGGTTTAGGGATGACGGTAATCGTGGCTAGTTGCATGGTAGGTGGAAGGGAATCCGTAGAACCAAATGCATTGTTAAGTCGAGCCAAAATAGCAGCCAGAAGTGCTCCAAAAACTTTATAGAACTTCGCACTAAACCCATCGTACTCTGGCACCTTACTGGTTTGCAAGCGTTGAATGGCCTTAAGGACCTCGGTGGCGGTTATGTCCTTATCTAGATCCTCAGCTTTTTTGGGGGGAATCTGAGTCAGGGTGATAATATCCACATATGCCCGGATGTTCTCCACAGTAAGGGCTTCTGCCGAGTATAGCTTTGTGTAAAACAACTCAAATTCTTTGGCGATTAGTTCATCTTGAGAGATCAAAGTACCCTCATTGTTCAGTAGCTGGTTCACTCTCTGGTGGACCACCTGAGGGTGAAGTCACTGGGCTAAGATACACCCCGCCTTGTTTCCTCCTACATAATACTTTTGTTTGACCCATAACAAAGCATATTCTGCTCTATCAAAGTCAAGTGCTTTTGGCTGTTTACGCGCTGCTGTGAGTTCACGCTGGGATGCCAGCGAACCTGTACACTTGTGGGCAGCTTCAAGCTCTCTAATCGCAGCCTCTACGTTTAGCCGCTTGCTTCGTCTATCAGAATTAAATCTTGCCACTATAGCTATAAATTGACCCCACACTACAGCCTTCATCATTTCCCATAACAATGCAATGGGGGTGTCTGGTGTGTCATTTTGTGCGAGGAAAGTATCTACTGTGTCCTTAGTCTCAGTAAGTGTAGTATCATAGGTGAGAAGTTTAGAGTTAAGGCGCCAGCTACGAGGCACCAGTGAAACACTGGGTATCCTGATCTGGGTGATCAGATAAGGCGGCTACTCCAATATTAACCACTAATGTGGCTGAGGAAATGCGTGGGGAAGTAAGTAAATAATCTAGACGAGCATACGACTGGTGTGCTGCTGAAAAAAAGGTAAAATTCTGAGTAGTAGGATGGGCTTGTCGCCAGATGTCAGAGAGGTCGACGTCATGTAGCCACTGCTTAAAAACTATAGTCACAGTCCCAGTCGGACCCCGTCGGTGAGTGGATCTGTCCAGAGTTGAATCCATTACTATATTGAGATCCCCTCCCACAATCACATCTGTGTCGGGGGTGGCAAGGACCCTTCCCAGAGTATCTTTAAGAAAGCGATCTTGATGGTCATTAGGACCATACACATTGGCCAATGTAAATCTGTATCCCTTTATATCGATACGTAACAATAGAAATCTCCCTGGCATTTCAGCTTGTGTTTGTGTCACCCTTCCAGGGAAGTGTGTCCCCAAGAGAACTGCCACTCTTGCCCTGTTAGTAGGTCCTGAGGAAAAGAACTGGCGGTCAAATGACCAGGATCACAGCATCTTCCAATCATCTTTAAGCAAGTGGGTTTCCTGCAGCAAGCAGATATCACATTTAACCTCTCTGAGAAGAGAAAGTAGTGCCAGCCACTTCACAGGCGCATTTAAACCTCTTATATTGAGACTGACGATGAAAATCATTAGTCACATCTTCTGTGTTTCCAACGTGTAATCCATGTGTCCAACCTGAAACAAAAGACCCTCATATAATACCCGACAAACACCCCTGCTATGGGATAGAGCCCAGACAGTTTGCCATAGGAAGAGAGAAAGGAAGAAAAACCAGAGATAGTGAAACAAAATGATTTCTGCCAGGTGATTCAACCAGAGAAGTTGTATGAGTCCATGTCATTTACTCGCCACACTGCCAGTGACACGATGTCTCAGGGTGAGGGAGGGGTGGATCCCCGCTGCCCGAGAGAAGTCTGTTATGAAGGGGAGCGGTGCTCTCTATAAGTAAAATCAGTGGACCAGGGAAAAGCAACTCTGAACCCAGATGCCTGCAGATTTGTGAGCCGCCACATCTGGCGATATCAAAAAGTTAATGTGTTAATGATCACTATCTGCCTCAGAAGTGCTATCCTTGTGTTATAAATATTGCAGTAGTGTGTCTTGATCTTTATTGCTTTCAGCTTCCGAAGGACCACGCATATTCGCCTTTTTCTTGCATGTAGAGCGCCAAAGGCCAACCAATGATGAGTGAAAGGACAGCAAGGACATTTGGGCCTGAGAGAGTTCCTGTAAGTTAGGCATATCTGGTAGAATTTGTACTTCAGCTAAAGAGCGGACAATCTGAGTTTCATTGTTCCATATAAAGTGAAGGTGAAAGGGGTGGCCCCATCTATATCGAATACCTTTCTCACGGAGGATGTTTGTCAAGAGTCGGAGAGCGCGGTGGCGTTGCAATGTAAGTGGTGAAAGAGCCTGATCGAGGCTTAGTTTGAACCCTTCAAAGTAAGTGTTTATCACAGACTGCTGCCAGGATTGATTCCTTTTTATTGTAATAATGTAAACAGGTAAGAATGTCCTGTGGTTTACCAGGCGAGTCCGGCGGACGAACAGCCCTATGGACGCGTTCAAGGATGATCTACTGTTCAGCGAGCTCAGGTGCGACGTGCCGAAAGAGATGGATAGTAAATTTCTCAAGACTCCCAGTGACAGTTCACAAAGGAACCCCCTTAATTTGGATATTGGAGCGTCATGAGTGATCTTCAAAATCCTCAAGCTAGGTTTGCAATTCCAAGTTCTTCCAAGTTCTTCCAAGTTCCAGGAGTTCTCTGCGATGACAGTCCATTTCTTCTTCACATGTCTCTCTAGCCTGGTCCACTTTCTTTGCTGGCGTCTTTGAGAACAAGACCTTCAGGGTGCCATCTTTCTTTGGCAGGTGGTGGGTTGCCATAATGTAGAATGGGTCTAACGAGTCTCGAGGTGCATGCGGGCCCAGTCAGAGCAGGACAGTTATAAAGCACAGTTCACTCAACGTCTGGCAGAAGCAGCAGGTCCTTTACTGCGCCAGGCAAGGGAGTCTAGCACAAATTTAAGTCAAAGATAGTTTCACAGTGGTGCCTCCCCCAGCCCCACTCCGTACAGCAAAGGAAAGGAGAAGCAACTTCACAAGGACAAGACAAGACAAGAGGGTCAAGCTGCTTCACATCTCTCAATCAGTGGGAAGGGTCTGTCCCTATGGATCAAGAAAAGTCTGTGCAGTTCTTATCCTTTATTCACGGCATATAATGGGCCCAGATCAGGATGGTGCTGGGACTCTGAAAGTAGACAGAGAAGTGATCTGCGCCACACAAAGACTCAGGGGTCCAGTGTATCTCCTCCGGTGTATAAGGAAAGAACCATCAGAGTATCAACCCTCTGTTATAGCCCAACGCTCTCCAGCAGGATCCAAGCAAAAATAATCTTTAACTTGCCAGGAGCCACGATCCGAACCCCCTATTGTTTATGAGGGCCCACACCGGTTGATTTGTAGAGGGGGTGCCCGCTCAGCGCCATGCACCGCAGCGGGGGACGGCCCAGGCCCGTACCCAGGCCTCACGTAGAGCATCACCCAGCCCGCCTCACTCACTGGCGGGCGTATCTCCACCAAGTCTTAAGTTTGTTTCAGGGCATTGGGGTCTTCCGATGGGATCTAGGACGGGCAGGCTGGTCCAGAAAGTTTGGGAATCAAGACATCAGTGATGGCCAGTCGCCGCACTCCAGGCATCTGCCCACCCTCACTCATGGTCCCAAGACCTCACCAGGTCCTGCGGGGAGTACGGGTCACTCCGCTCCACCTTTGATCATCGGAGCCTGGATCGGCACCAGAGGAGGAAGAGCACATAGTCCTGGCCCAAAGCACCACTTAGACAGGCCAGAACCTCTCCAAAGCGGAGGAACAGCAACGGAGCTCCAGGTCAGCGCACCTATTCCAGCGCCATCTTGGACTCAATGTACACTCTAAGGGGAGGAGATTACAGTAGAGGAGCCGGGTGAGGCCCTGGTGCAACTGCACCCTTCTCCAACAAGTTCCTGGCGGAGTTCTTGAAGTCTGCTTGGTCCAGTCTGGGGGCATCCCTCTTGAGAGTCTTAAAGGAGGTGCTCTGGTGTGGAGGGCTCCCAGCGGATATACATATGGTGGACATAGTAGTGATCCTTAAGCCGGGTCTGCCCCCAGAATGCTGTGTTTCATATCAGCCCATTTTGATCCCCAACATTGAGGTGAAGGTCTGGGCTAAAACCCTAGTAAACAGCTTGCTGATACTGATGCCTTCGATCGTCCATTATGACCAATCAGGTTTTATGCCCAAAAGAGCCACCAGAAATAAAAAACCAGCATGTCCACAACGCCCTCGCCCTGTCTCATTGACTGCAGGGCCACCAGGCTCTGCTGCTGGTCGATTTCCACAAAGTGTTTGATATGTTTGGTTGAGATTATCTCTTTGCCCTACTAACGAAAACTAATTTCTCCCCCGCTACAATGTCTACATAAAACTACTCTACAGAGATTAGACTGCACATTTTCAGATACATAATACAGTCTCCAAGGCTTTTCCAGTGCAGCGTGGTACTTCGCATGGGTGCCCGCTGTCGCCCCTCCTCTTTACTCTGGCCTTTAAATCCATGACAGAGTGGCTCCGGATGGAAGCTCTACTGTAGGGATTCCAATGGGCATATGGGGTGGCTGACAGAGTCGCATTATATGTAGATGATGACCTGAAATTTTTGGATTTGTCTCATTGGTCCGGGCCGTGTGCACTCCAGATTCTACAGGTGTTTAGGAAGGCATTCGGACTCCAGATCAATCCAGCCAAGTCTTCTATCTATGTAATAGTATCTCGTCCCATCTACTTGGCTTGGGCAAGAGAGATCTGTATCCTCTGCAAGGGGTTTCGCTATTTAGGTGTCCACGTCACAGAAGATAGACAATGTTCCCTGGACATAAATCTGCACCAGCTAATGGAAAAACTGACTTTGAAGTTTTGATTCGACCTCCCCCTCTCCTTTATGAACAGATCAGCAATTTTCAAGATTTTTGAACTACCACGGCTCCTATGCCAATTTCAAACCTTTCCCTACTATACCGAGAACTTTCTTTGCCCATATTAATCCGCTTCTGCAGTGCTTCATATGGAATCAACTCCCCTTCCAGAATCTCATTAAGTAAATCTTTCAAGTCCACCTTCGAGGATAGCATTTTGACCAAGATATGACTTTGTATTACAGAGCCTCCCAGGTGATTGTCCTCAATGAATGGTGGTTTAGCTGGAACACTGACCCAGCCTACACCTCTGAGATGTGGGTAGTGCAGTAGACCTAACTCCCTGACCTACTAAATGGGAAGGCACCCCTGCAGTCCTTCTCGGCAGCATGGTGACCCAGACATGACTTTGTATTATAGAGCCTGCCAGTTGATGAACCTGAATGAGTGGTGTTTTGGTGGGCCCGCTGACCCGGCCTAAGCCTCTGAGATGTGGGCAATGCAGTTGGCACCAGTAAGATACATTTTACAGGTATTTGCAAATTAGACATGCCCTCCTGCACTTCATTTCGGGCCTTGATAGCATTTTGGACCACAACCCCCAGCTGGCCAGGGTGTTACTGGAGGAGCCCAGGGACCACAAGCTTTCCTTCATTTACAAATCCCTTGTGGTTAACTCCCCAGACACTTTTGAATATCTACACGCAGCTTGGACCCAAAAACTGGGCAATTTCACAGATGATGATTGGTGGGGCCCCCGGCTTCACCTTGTGAAGCTGCAATTGCCCCCCAGCTCTGAGCGATGCAGCTAAAGTATATCCATTGGGTTTATTTTATAAAAGACAAGCTATGGAAGAACAGGGTGATATGCTTGAGCCACTGACTGTACTGTACCACACAAAGGGGTGATTTTCTACATGCCATCTGGTCCTGTGGTGGACATGTCCTATTCTGGGAGTGCTTGGTTCCTTGGAGGAAGTTTTGAGGTGGAGGCTCCCCCGAGAACCTCGACTGGTGTTGCTCCATACTCCAGATGATATAGATAATGACAGATACAAAAGGACATTGCTAGGGCCTGGAAATTGCTATGCTGCAGACTAGGGTACATGAATGTCATTTGTATTGTATACTACGAGCCTGGGTTGTGCAGATGTGCTGAACTTGATTGTATTTCAAGTTTTTTCTTTTGTTTCTGTTTTTGTTCCAAAATTCCAATAAAAAATCTTTTGAAAAAAAAAGTAAACGTGGGCTTGTAGACTTCAGCCAACTGACCCCAAACTGGCACTGGAGTAGTACCCTCATCTAAAAGTTTAGTCAACACATACACTTCCTACCTATCTGAGAATTTCAAGCAGTTCTTTGCAAGGCAATGTACTGCTTTGGCCTTTTTGAAGCTTCATACAAACAAGCTCCTGAGGGAATCCTTTGTGGTGCTTTTGCATTGTGCAGCATGCCACAGTGACAGATTGATGTAGTTCGCTAAACAGCTTATATGCATAACTTCTGTGTAGAAGTTATGTACATAAAGGTTATACCCTTTATGAAGGAGGGGGGGCATCCTGCACGATTTATTGTGAAATCCTTCCCCTTATATACTCTCAGACTGTACATATAACCAGTAGAACTCTCACACAACATGTTTATCTTGATGGAGTAAAAAGCTCTTTTGCTTGGTATGTACTGCCTGAACAACAGTCACCCTTTGAACAAGATCAAGGACTTGTTAGTCGCTATATTGTTTCAAGGGGTATCATTCTCTGGAATCTCGACAGACAAATGTTCTATGGCAGGTTGAATTTTGAACAACCTGTTTTGGTCTGAGTGCTCCCAGGGCAATGCAGTAGTATTATCATTGAAATGCAGCATACACCTTGAAATCAAAAAGTAGTCTCTCCTCATGACTGGGGTTAAGCTGGGTGTTGCCCAAACCATCTGAATAGACAAGTAGGAGTGTATGGTTAATTTGTGTACTATTCCCATGTTGAGCCTGAGGCCCATATATTTTTACAAAATCCTCAAGTCATATGGAAGTCCACAGGTATGCCCTGGAGTGAGGCCCCAGAGGGCCTCCACGCTTCCTCTGAAACTGTTCACATGCACATTTTGTTTGGTGTGCAATTTACTTAAGGGTGCCTTTCTTAAGAAAACATCTCCCCACACCCTGCCCATTCTCTCTGCTCTGGAAGCAATTTTCACAACTTATCAGGAACTTTCACCAGCTGGGTGACAGTTGTAGACTGATGCACAGAGTCTGTAGGAGCTTCAGGAAGGAAAAAGACAACCTTCAAAAAGTTCCTTTTCCTTAATATTATTAAAAATCTGACATCACCATTAAATTGGGGGTTTAATAAATATCAAAAACAGTCCTTGAATTATTATTCTAGCTGGCACCTAGCTTAACCTGAGATAGCAGAATTAATATTTAATATTGCTTCTCAGTGTTTCTCTATGGCTGAGGTCTTCAAACATTTTTTCTCTGTGGTCCCCCAAAACAAAATATTTTAAAATTGGACCCCCCTTCAAAACTCTATGGCAATGAATGGAGAGTGGGAGGGCAGGACTGAGCACAGGGGGTCAGGGCTTATGAGATAATTTCATGGATACTTTTTCAGTAGCTCATAATCCATAATAAATCTGAAACCTACAAAGAGCAAATTCATCAAACAAAAAAAGAAACTGGCCAACAAATTCTGCTCCCCATAATCAGTGTGCTCTGTTCACCTTGCACACCTGGCGCCAATGCAGCTACACCTGTTGCACTAGTGGTAGATAGCAGCGGCCATGAGTAGAAGGATATCTCCTGTGTCTCCTTCACCCGTCTCCCACCAATGCCTGATAATCTATTTGATAGTGGTAGATTAAAGAATAACGGACGGGGTTGATCCTGGCCCAAAATACTATGTTGCTTGTTCTGATTCCACATCCCCACCTCGTGGCCACCCCGCTTTCTGTTTCGTGGGTCAAGCCCTAAGGGGTAAAAATAGCCCAGCGAAAAATACCTTATGCCCCCCTCCTGCCTGTGTTGGTTCTTGTCTAGGAGAGCTTGTGCAATCAATGGGTTTCTGAAGTTGATCACAATGCAGTACCCTAGCACATCTTTTGGCCTCCAGCCCACCCATCCAACCTTGCGTGTCAAAAGGATTTCGCCTACATCTTTGTAAAAAAATTGCCACTGCTGGGCCAGCCAAACTATACATTTATTCTTCAGTTCAAAATGTGATTCCCTTTGCCCCTTATTCAGCTCTGGTACTCCAGTTAGAATAATGACATATGGGGTTGAGGCCGGGGGAAGATTGATACATGGCAAAGCTAACCTCTCTTCGCTGGTTTCTGCTTGTGAGACAAGCCCTTCATCCACCCTATGACTGGTCCCCTGTCGAGGCAAGTTATCATATACTGTTGACATTGCTGGTTAGGCCCTGCGTTTATTTCCATCCTCCACCCCATGACTAGGCACCTGATGATGTGTGCTGTCATTTGCTATAGGTTTTGCTGAATTAGTCTTACTTTTATTTACAACCTCCTGATTGGTCTGGTTTGGGGGTATGATGGGGGTCAGATAGTTTGTAGGTATGGGTTCCAGCCTAATATTGGGAGGAACAGCTTGCAATACCTGGTGATTTGTAGACTCGCGCCACTTAGGATTGTTCTGTCTTGCCTACCCAGGTCTCAACCAAGGATGTAAGCTTATCCACCCGTGCCATCAGAATGCTGATTTCATCCTTAACAATAACCCTTATTTGGACCTGTGGATCCACCACCAGATTAGTCACCCATGCTGGCTGCTCTATGACTATGGGTGAACAGCCACCTGACCCTCCCTCCCCAGAGTCACCAATAGCTGAAGGTTCTGTTACACACTTCTTGCGTTCTGTCCCCAATCTCACAGCAGGTTTAGATTTCCCTTTTTTAACAGGGCCTGGTTGAACGGCCTCCGGTTGCAAGTCAGTGCTAGATGTTTCATATACCTTTGCACAGGTCCTTGGCTGGGGCTTAGAAGGGTCAGTGGCCATGACTGGTGATGTGCACAATGCAACATGATTGGTCAAGGGCAAGTCTAGGTCCAGGGTTAGCGATTAACTTCTTTCGGTTAGTTCAATTTCGTTGGCCACCACACCTATGGCACTCTGGAGCATCCTGTCAATCGAGGTTGGTTGAAAAGTTGTTGTAGATTGCAAGGGTAGCATTTGTTTTTTCCCAGCACAGGTTCGCTTCCTCATTTTTGTATTTGTGGATAACACGTTAGGGTAAATCAAGACTCCTTGACGTCTATTAGCCACTTTCTGCCCTGCCGCTAGCTACAAATGAAGGTGGCAACCCAGTGCAGCCCAGTACAAACAGGAAAAGGTTAGCAGGGACCAAAGTTAAACAAGGCTTGCGCAGGCAACAGGAGAATAAAAGACAGCTGCGTGGTCTCGACAACAATATGTACGCTATCAGGGTGTAATGGCACTAACATTGGGTCCGCGATGGCTTGATATATCAAGTCCAGGAATGTCCACAGGCAGGCCTCAGAGGGGTGGCCCAGCCCAGGCTCCTCCGGGCTCTGACGGGCGCAGATAGACCCGCCCTTGGCCTGGGCTTTGCCCGGGCACGGCCTGGGCACGCCCGTATGCGTCCCACCCTGCAGGTGCCTGGAGCGAATGTATGCGCCTCCTGGCGCTCCTCCAATGACGTTGGCGGCATTGCGGGCTGGGGCTGGAAGTCCTCGGCCCTCCCAAGTGGCAGGCAGTTAGGCAAAATGGGGTCCCGCGCTGCGGGTGCCCGGAGCGAATTTATGCGCCTCCTGGCGCTCCTCCGATGATGTTGGCGGCATTGCGGGCTGGGGCTGGAAGTCCTCGCCCCTCCCGATTGGCAGGCAGTTAGGCAAAACGGGCTCCCGTGCTCTCTCCTATGCTCTGAGACCTCGAAGTTGAAGTGCGTCGTTGCTAGGGAAGCTGAACGGATTCGACCTTTTAAAGGGAACTAGAAGGTAGCTTCGGTGTTGGCCAAAACTGGAGCAGAGACAGAAGCTGACGCGTTTGTAGCGCATGCACAGCTTCGGGGGCTCTCGGCGATGGATGGCGCTACGGGAGCAGCAGCTGAGTCGAGTCGAGTACGGTATATGGTTAGGAGCACGCCCACTGACAGGAGGTAGGCAGGGACTTGCAACAGTCAAACATTTGCCTGATAATCACTACAGTCTTTAAACAGGCTCTGTTCCGTTTCTTTTTTGGGAGTTCTATTCAGCACAAACTCGGCCCAAGGGCATTGGAGCGCTCTTTTACATGAGCACCAGTTACATTACACAAGGTCAGATTTTTTGTCTTGTTTTTAAGCACATGGAGATTAAGTGATTTGCCAACAGGACATTGAGTCAACATCGGGAGCCAACAAAGGCTTGAACTAATGGAGCCACTTGTAGCTCCAGGAATGTTTTTTAATATTGAGAGGTAATGTGAGGGTGTCTGAAAAGTTTCAGCGCTCTGTCCATCATCTTATTGTGTTTGCTTTGTTCGCCCTAAGTGGGCAGGGGATGCCCAGACGTGGGTCCCTTGCTCACTTTGCCACTGGTTTCAAGCTAGCCTGGCTGATGAGGGGTGTTACCCCAAAACCGGTCCCAGGATGCGTGTTTCTGGTCCAGGGAAGACCTGGTCTGGCAGTTCAGGCTGGACTGTTCCCATAAGGAACAGGGTCAAGACTGATTTGCATATGGCTGGGTCTAAACTGGGATGACGAAGTGAGCAAAAGAATGATGATGGATTCAACCCAGATCTAATAGTGACTAGGGCTGAGTGTCTGAAAAGTTTCAGCGCTCCGTCCATCATCATATTGTGTTTGCAATGTGAGGGTGTCACCAGTTGAGTTCTTGAGTGCTTCTTTTTAACGAACACTCATCAAAATGTTTCCAGACGTAGTCTGATTACTTATTACTAAAATATATATAGATAAAAATGATTACTTACATATTCTCAGTGTTTTCTGTCAAGGGCTTGGACTTTTTAGCACTATATATACACATTCCACTATTCCCCACTGCGCCAACTAGGATTCAGTTTTGTGATTTTCTGGCAGGCCCACTGAAATTATGCGAGTCTGCGGCATTTTCCGCATAATTAAGGATTATGCCACATTCGCCACTTAATCAGTCATAAACTGCATAATCTGCGAATGTTAACAAAAAAAAATTTCTAGCTCAAACGGATTAAAAAGTATTAAAAATGTAACAACATGTTGCCACACAGTGGACTGCCCTTCACAAAAGGTGATTAGTCACCTTTCAGTTGCTCGTTGGTGTATTCAGGGGTAAGCTTGTACTAATGAAGTGAAATCTTTGCCCAGACAGTATTCAAATGTGTACAAATGGAAGCATAATGAAATACTATCATAAAATGTGCCACATTTAGTCACATTATTTGAATTTTCTTGAAACATAATTTATTCAACCCTGCCGCATAACTTTGGTCCTTTGCAGCTGCATACTTCTATTGGTGCTGCTTTCTGGCCACAAACAGACATTTGCCTTGATTGCATTAGGCAACTGAGGTTTCGTAGTAAAATTGATTAATTTAACTTGCATTTATATTCCATTTAAAAGTTTGCCCATTTTTTTGTATGCAGTTGCCTGAAGGTTAGCCACATCCTTGACCCTGCCACCCCACTAACTGACCCCCACCTGAGGGCATCCAGGATCCCAGTTGATACTCTCTGGTGAAGCCCTTCAGCTGGTGTATACAAATCAAGATTGCCTAGAAACGCTTCAAGTGAATAAAGTTGCGCTTCCCGGCCTTCCTTATTTGCAAGTACTTTAAGAGCCATTTGCGCCTCCCTGGGAATGCAGCCACGGCCCCCCAGTGGGGGGTGCGCCCCACTGTTTGAAGAGCTCTGCTCTATGGGCTATCCAATATTTCAACAATTAAAATAGCTTTTGGGTGCTAGTCACTGTAAGAACATGTTAACTTTTCATTTCTACATGTCCTGCCTTTAAATACCATGCACCATGCCTTGCTGGCTTCAAGGCCAACACAGGGGAGATTTATTAATATTTAAAACTGAGGGTTTTTCCTGTCTAAAAGGTTCATTTCGACAGGTTGGTTTGCAATTTCAAAACTGCAGTAGCCAGACTTCAGTGGTAGGACAGGAGTCAAGGTTGTTTTGTCACACTAGTGGATGGCACAGTAGTGCTAAAGTACATAGGCAACAATTAACTTTTCACACTATGGGTGTACTTTAGACACCATATACAATGGTCATATAGGAAAGTTAAATATGCTAATTAGAGTTCCATTGAATTTCAACATGTTTAGGGATCAGAGCATATGCACTGGGTTCTAGTTAGCAGTGCCCAAGTGCACAAAGTCAAACATCCAGCAGCATCAGTCCACAACAAAATGGGGGTGACCATGCAAAAAGAGTCACTTTTTCACAATGCTTCAGAGGTCTACTCCATTATATGAGTTAGGGCCTGGGAAGTAGTCATCCAGCAATCTCTGCTTTCTATCGAAAACCTTCTGGTCTAGGCAGATTTCAGAGGTACTCATAGAAATTAATGTTGTATGTGAGAGTGAGAGTGTTGTAAATTGTGCTCACAACAGATGCAAAAAGAAGAAAGAAAGAAAGAAGCTTTTATCTGATTTTATGCTGCCATGTGAAGAACTTATCCAAAGAAGCTAAAAGAAAAAAAGAATTAAAAATAATACTTAAAGTTTCAACACACTCAAAAAGGCAAAAGCACCTATTGCCTAAGTTTTCCCTGCAGACAGGAGAAACTTCTCTGTGAGAAAATATTTTTGTTTTGTTGAAGGTTTTATATAGCGCGAACAAGACCCTTTCGGGTAGCAGAGCGCTTTACAAAGAAAGAAAGATAAACAAAAGAACACTGTATGATATAATTATGTTCTGCTATACAAACATCCGTTATGAGCGTTAGATACATTGTTCATGTGAATTTACTCATGAGTAGAGACTTTACTTCTTTCTTGAAAGAGACAGTAGAAGGATTCACATACAAGGATGTTCCTTGTGAAAGAGCACAATGAGTATGGCACACAATGAAGTTAGCTTTGTGTACCATGTGACCTTTTGGTTTCGCCCACCACTGCATAGGGAAATGTGTTAGCCCACTGCAGCCACTGATCATTTATCGTACTATTCATATTTTACTTCACATGGCAAATCATATGTCATTGGGCAAGTCGTGAGGCCACTTCAGCCACTTCAGTCACTGAACACTTACTTAACCAATCACATTTTGCATACGCCCACCACAGAATAAAGCAATGTGTTAGCCTTCTTTGGCTATTGAACAGTTATTGTCCCATTCACATTTAACTTCTGCTGTCTGCAACATACATCATCGGACAATGGGTGAGCCCACTACAGCTTTTGATCAGCTATTGTGCCATTCACATTATATTTCCACCCGGAACAGCATATATCATGGGGCAATGGGTAAGACCACTTCTGCCATTGATTGGTTACTGTGCCTTTCCTGGGGGCCTGACTAACCCCCCAAGGAAGGGAGAATTATAATGTATATTTATTCCCCGGGGATCCATGCCTTGGGGAGCAGACCCCTTAAAAAACAGATCCCTGATGTCTAATGGAATCCCTGCTTGCGAATCATGGTGCACTCTGAGCCATGACCATGGATCTGTTTGATAAAGGCATCATTAGAAAATGGAGACCATCCCCTTTCCGGTGATGCCTCCCTCAAACAGAGAGGTGGTGGCTGTGGGAGATATTCCAATGGCCATATGCACAGCTGCCCTTACCTACTCCTCATTGTGCAATCAGGTGGGATCTATTACATCAGTCAATTACTGATGGGCAGAGGCTGAGGTGAAAGCAATTCTGGGTCAGTCCCAAAAAGTACCATTATAGGGGAAAGCCTCTGGGAGAAACTGTGGATGTTTCTCCACTCTCCTCCTTCAAGACAACCAGTTGATGCTCTCTGCACTACAAACACATCGTAAGGATGTCACAAATGGTCATTCTCTGCAGCCCTGGTGTTAATAAATTATAGAGGGGCTTGACAAGTTCTGCAAAATATGAGGTAAATGTTCTGAAGGTGTTAGAATATAAAAAATGTCTTCGCTGTGTTGTTACATGTTGTTCTGCATAAGTTAGCATTCGCGGCACCATTTTATGTTTAGCTGCCATTTTGACCCATGGGCGAAACTGATCTCTCTGTGTCTCTGCAAGAAGCAGTTTTGGTAATTTTCCTATTCTCCAAGGTTGGGCCCTGCTGTACTAATGAATACACTGTTCTTATTAGCGCATACCTTTCCCACTAGATAGAGGCCTGCTCCCACTAGTCCAGCGATGGGTGCAGGCAGAACGACCTTGGCATGAAGATAGTGTGTGCCCGGTCTCAGGATCGAAACTTATCCTTCTGTACCTCCTTTGTGTACTGCCTCCATCTGGAAATTTCCAGTCTGGGCGTGTCTTCTGGGGTTCTGAATCGTACATAATGTGTCACCATGTTTTCTGATGTCAGTCCTCCCTGCAGCACCCCTAAGCGACTGGGCATACGGGGCTCCGCTCGAGTGTATCTGAATAAACATATACTTGGTTTGTATTCTGTACTGTCTGACCAACTCTTCATTTGTATGGAAGGCTGAGAGGTGGTCACGAGTGACCCGGGTGGCCCTAATCGGGTCACTTCCTTCAAAGGAGCCCAGAAGACATAAACTGATTGGAGCTACTCTTGTTATTCGTGAGGAGCAAGTCTCCAAGTTGCTTTAATCTCTAATCCTGTATTTATTTCCCTTCCTCCCTAAGTGCAGAGGGTTAATCTGCTCAGGTCCTTCCAGTTTATATATGCTTCTCCCAGTAAGATAAACCATACACCCCTCATCTATGATGAGTCTATAGAAGATCAACTGTTCCTCCACTGGCTACCCATTCCTGTCTGCAGTTTCCTCAAATGTCAGTCTTCAAATTTTTCACCAGTAATAACAACTTAACCACGGCTACCTTTGCAATATGTGTTGGAGGCCTTTCCTTTTACATCCGGCGGTGGACTGTGGAGTCCACCGCCGGATGTAAAAGGAAAGGCCTCCAACACATATTGTCTCAGTCCCCTTGATTCAGTAAAAGAGTGACACATTTGCTTTTAACATTGGTTGTCCCTATTAAATCTATCAATATGGGGAAGATTTTGGTGGTGCTGAGTGGGTTGTGTTCTAGTGGAAGACGGTGGAGTCCTCATCTACAGCCCCTCTGCCTTCCATGGGAGTACGCAGTGTTCTCCTTCATCAGTTGGTATAGCCACAGGTTCCTCTCTTAGTCTTCTCATAGTCTTCTTACTTGCTCCTTAAGAGCCTCTATCTCCTGTTCTACCCTCTTGAATAAACTGAATGGTGTTGCTGTCTCATTTGTGTTCTTCCACAACATAGTTTCCCTTTCATCCAAAAATCTACCTACTTGGAATCCCCCAACCTTCATAGGACCAAGTGCCTGCACTTCACTACTACCTCTCTGAATGCCTCTCCCTCTGACCTCTTTTTCACTTCCTCCCTCCTTTCCTTCACCTCCTTTATACACTCCAATCTGAAATGTGTGTTGTGCCCCTGGTAGCTGTGCACTGACTGACACCTCTATTTTTGTAAAGTGGGCACATTGAGTATAAATAGGAGAAATTGAGTATTTTTTTTATTTATTTCCTAACTTTCATTAAAAAGGTTCTTTTCAGCCAATTCACAAGCATTTTTCAACGTTCTGCTAAATATCAGTGATCTTGTCCATGCCTGTGAGTTCCCATGCCTTGGTCAGAAAGTTGGCATGCAGTCAACTAAGGACAGTCATTTAACCTCCTCACTCCTTTTTGTCCTGCTCTTCGGCTGACTCCATTGGACCAGACTACCCGCATCTGAGTCCACAATGACCCTGGACTCTCATTCCCTCCCTGATGGCATTGTAGGCAGCTTCATTTAAGCAATCATGGAATTTGGCTCAACAGAACTCTATAAGATCATTTAAAGTCAGTTGTGGGTTTTGACATTCAGCTGCGTCAGCATCACTGAAGACCAGCTTATGTTCTCCCAACTAATCTACTTGTGTTGGGCCCAGGATCTGCCTGTCCATCTCAACCATCTCTTCTGAGGTAATTCAAGAGGTAAATAGGGATTGGTGGGCTTCATTAAGGTAAATAGAGATTGGTGGGCTTCACTATTCTATCAAGTATTTAGGCTGTTGGTAACCTCGGGAACCATGCCCAAAAGTTGGAAGGGGGCAGGTATTGAACCCATATTTACAAAGGGGGATCCTCAAGATCCTTTGAGCTATAGGCTTACTAGCATTTCTGATGTGAGTCTAAAAGTGTTCTCCAAACGTTTACTCAAGTATTTCGAAGAACGCTCAGACATTCTGGATCTCATACCGATAGAGTGAGATGCTTTTAAAAAATGCCATTCATTTGACCATTGATCCTTGTTTCAGTTTATGGGCAATAACCAAGAAATCAATTGAAAGGGTGGGTAACCTTTATTGCTGCTTTGTTGACTTCAAGGCTGAATTTGATTCGGTAATTCAAGATATATTGTGGGAGCATTTGAAGAACTTGAGAGTCAATGCAGAGATATTAAATATTTTGAAAGAAATGCATAGGGGCAATTGGGCAAGGGTTGAATTAAATCATGACGGCTTGTTGTCTCAAAAATGACTGATTGTTAATGGTCTACGCCTCATATTTTGGCAGATGTGCACACATTCTCACCCAAAATCTCTAGGTGGTACACCCCCATTCCAGAAAATACAGGGGTTAGGGTGCTTTATACTACACCAAGATTTTGTTTCAGTGCTCAACTCAATTTTCAATTCTAAAATATTCCTCCGGGCAAAAATAGATTGGTGCTGCCATTTGCCCCCTTTTCTTCTATGCATTGCATGCGCACCAGCGCAAACAAATCGTTAATCTGGGCCTAGGTGTTTCATGATCTACAGTCATTCTTTAGTGGCTGCTCCATGAGCTGATCAATTGGAAGCACTCTCACAAACTTTGAGTCTATGATGTTACTGTTGGTTACAATTTTGTCCATATATCTCTGAGCTGGATGCTCTGAATCATAAGTTTGACATTTTGATGCAGGGCAAAAAGTCTACTCTCAGATTGCAGAAGAAAGACCAATGGTATGCCAAATCCTGTAGGGTGACCAGGACAGAGCTTCTGCTAGCTGCTAAAAAACTTTAAAAAAATCCCAACTTGCACTGTAGGGCGATTTATAAAAGAGAAGTAGCTAAGGCCAAGGCAAACTGGGAAGATGCACAATGGGACAAGCAAACCTTTGCCATGTGCTCTAAAGATAATAGAAGGTTTTGGAAAACCCTGGCGTTGAGAGGAAATGATGGGAGGAAACCAGTGGAATGCTTTGCACAACCCCAGGACTGGGTATTGCACATCAGTAATTTGTACTCTTGTAGTGTAGGCCCTGTATGGGTGGGCATTGATCCAGCATTGGCAGCAAAAATTGAGAATCAGAATTCCATGGAATTTGAGTTCAGGGAAATAATAGATGTCATCAGGTCTACTCTTCAAGAAAAAGCACCAGGCCCTGACAGGATCGTAAGTGAACTTATATGAATTATCTAGCAAATTTGATATTAAAGGGCATGAAGATCCCACCCACTTGGCTCACAGCTGAAATCATCTTGATTGTTAAGAAAAGCCAACATAGCGTCCCAAGTAACTACTGGCCGATTAGTTTAATACACACCTTGCAGAAGATTTTCTGCAGGCAATGGCTAGTGCATCTTTTGGACTGGGCCAAAGAGAAAAACATAATCTCAGAGTTTCAGGCGGGTTTTAGATGCGGCCTGAGCACGGTTGATCAGATCTTCCATTTTAATTGTATTTTCTGGAAGGCAGCAACAATCAATGGGGGTCAACTTTTTGTCGCCTTCGTCGAAGTCCGTGCCACCTTTGATCGAGTCCCAAGAGCACGGCTGTGGGGAGCCTTAGATAAGATGGGCATCCCCTCCAAACTACTGGCAATTCTCGTACGGTTACATGAAGAAAATTGCACAAGGGTTAGGTGGGGGAGCCGAGCCTACTCATCAACCCCATAGATATATTGCGTGGGGTGAGGAGGGACTGCGTCATGGCCCTTACCTTGTTTTCATTGTACCTGGACAGAGACGGTTGTGACTACCCCAAAATCTTAGGCCGACATGCACCCGCTTTACTTTTTGTGGTTGATTGGATGATACGCTGCTGATTTCAAATTCACTTAAAGACATACAGCAGCTCCTGGACAATTTCAACAATATTTGTAACGTGCGTGGGTTGGAGCTTAATAGTGAAAAAACAAGTTTATGGTATTTACTTCTGCAAGAAGTAAGAACATAAAGTGTAAGCTGCTTATTAATGCAGATCCCATAGAACGGGTCTACAACTAAGACTATTTAGGTCTAAGATTAACATCAAACATGGACTGGACCATGCAGGTTCAAAAATCCCATTGCTCTCTACTGCACTATACCTCGAGACTCTTGAAGGTCTTGGGTGAAACCCACTCAAAATGGATCACTCCAGCCAAAGAAATGTACAAAGGTAAGGCCCTGGGAGCGGTCTTATATAACTCAGAGAACTAGGGGTACGTAAAATGCAATATATTGACTGTGGCAGAAAACAGGTTCATTAGGTCCCTTTTCACACTTTCACAGAGCACCGCTTTAATCCCACTGTATCTTGACACAACGCCTTTATGCAGATCTCTAGGAAAGCTGAGCTCAGGCCATTGCAATACTGTCACAGGTTTTGTACTTCTTCCACCCTAGGTGTTTACCGTGAACCTATAAGGAAGCTTATGTCCTCCCAAGCTGTTCATAAAATCTCTTGGTTAACGTCTGTCAGGTTGGCACTAAGGAAATTGGGGCTCGAAAGGTTTTGGGCCTGCCCACAGGAACTTCGCTGTTAATTTTTTTTATTGGGAGTCCATCTCAATTGATATTATTTGAGGAGACGGTGGAATTTTAACTAGAGAATTTATACATTTCAAACCATTCCCTGCATATGAGAAGACAATTGATGAAATTTGACCTCCCTTGGCTTGCTGTATCCGCAGCTTAGGTATCAGACTCTTCCTACTCAAGTATTTTGTGCTAAATGGGCACTAGCTCATCCTGGAGGGGAAAATTGTCAAACCTGGAAAGGCCCCCCAGGAAGACATCCTTCCCCCCTTTTATTCTGCCCTGCTTATGGCCTCCAGAGGAAGAAATGGCTGTTGCCACTGTGCAGAGATGTGGGTGTTATGAGGTCCTTGGATGTAGCCAGGATTCTAAGAATAGATTGTCATTTATATTCTAGCTGGGAGAAGGTGTCAAAAAGAAAGGCGCTCCAAATATTCTCCAAAACCCCCACCCCCATTTCTAATAATAACACTGTGGATACTTTTACACATTAGAAAGGCCTGCTTGACCTGAATAGTATGTTTGGCAATCATGCATTTGACTGCATTTGTAAAACGGTAACAGAACTTAACTGCAATGTTTAAATATGTCTATACATATTTAAACATAGCCAGTTTAATAGAATCATTGTGAAAAAATTGAGGGTGGGGACGGTGAATTTTTTTCCCCACTGGGGGGGGCGCGGCATTAAAAAGATTGATTAGCACTGCACTAAGGTCTGATTTTCAAAGATTTGTACATCAGTATGTGTGACTTACGTTCGTAGTACTCTTGTCCTACTCTTGCGTTCTAGGCGAAAGCATAAGTGAGACAAAAGTAGTCCTACATTACTATTAAATTCCAGTAGTAAGCCAGGAGAACTACTAGAGTAATTTACACATACAGAAATCCAAATCTTTACGAATCGGGTCTGTGACCTTCTCTTTTAATATACCTCTTCCTTGTAAATACATCCCAGCATCACGGGACTTTTGTCATGACCTTCGAAGGAACACTCTTTAAAGGGTCTCCTACCCTTAGCAACCATGAAAGTAGAAAGGATGATACCTACAATTACCTGACATGTCTCAGAGGAATGTATGACGGTATTCCGCATGCTGTTTAGGACGCATGCATTCAGAATGCTGTCTTTTGAACGAACTCGTCTTTAGAACAAATTTGTTCAGCACACAAGTCGTTGTAATGACTTGCCTTAGGGGGGTGCTGGATATTGGAATTGTTTAATTTACTATTCCAACTCCAGTCTGCGCAACAGTTGTGAAGGCGTTAGTCTTTAAATCCAACACCATTTCACTAATGCGCCCCCCTAAATGCAAGTCGTTGTTACGACTTGCGTGCTGAACGAATGCGTGCTAATGCCTCATTCGCTCTATTGCCAGCCTGTGTTGGGGCACAGTGTGATTCCGGCTTCGTCCGAAAGGACGTTTCCCATACAGAAAACCACATACCTCGCTCTTTGTCATGTCTCATGTTCTAAATCACTTCCATGTTTTTCGAATTTAGGGAAATTAGGTGAATTTGCATTGGTGCCTTCCATGAAATGTAATTAATTCACCACTGTATCACTTTCCAGCCGCGCTAAACACCACATTTTATTGTTTCAATGAATATGCTTCAATATTAACATTATTTCTCGATGACTAACTCTGTTGTTAATAGCCCGGTATGAAAAGATCATTTTCAGACAAAGCAGTCTTTGTTTGCAATTTTTTGCAGGATCCTAATTTAACCCTCTTTTCTTGCACGCCAATGCATCAATGTATATTTTTTATTAAAGCTGCAGTGGGTTTTGGCAGCACAAAATATCAAGGTGGGTATTTTCTTGAAACCTACGTCATGATAAATGGTTTGTAGACTGCATTTTGGGGGGTATATTTACAAGCCCCTTGCGCCACTTTTGCGCCGCCGTTGCGTCACGCATGTGACGCAGCGGCGACGCAAACCAAGCGCCGCGTTGCGCTATATTTACAACGTGACGCATCTAGGGAGATGCGTCACGTAGTAAACCCCTGCGCCACATGAAACCTGCGTCAGGTTTCATGTGGGCGTACCGGCGCAGGGGGGGGCGTTCCGGCGCAGGTACGCCTCGGAAAAGTGACGTAGTGAAATCTACAAGATTTCACGCAGTCACTTTTCCGACGCTGGTGCGCCAAATCCTTACGCCTGCTTCAAGCAGGCGTAAGGATTGACGCACCATGTTAGGGATAGGGAAGGTTGGAACAGTGCTGGAGTTGCGTCGCGCTTGCGACACGACTTCAGCACTGCGCCAACCTTCCGCCGGCAGATGCGTCACGCATCTGCTTATCCTTGCGCCACGATGCGCCGCATTGTAAATGCGGCGCACCGGACTTGGCGCAAGGGTAAACTTGCGTGACGCATTTTCCCTAGCGCATCCCTGCTGATATGCAGGGATGCGCCAGGGAACGTAAATATGCCCCTGGTTATTTGCGAATCCTGGTAGGATTGTAGATTGTTTTTGTTTTTTTAATAAAATCATTCTTTTTGAGTTTAAGAAAGCTGTCCGTTCCTATTTATTTCTGCTAGGGGTCCATTTTGATCCTACCTAGAGTTAAATTCCCACAAGCAGGCAATATATATATGACATAGCAACGGCGCATCAACAGACATTTGGAATGTTAGAAACATTTTATATTTCACGTTTCGAACACCTTAGTGTTATTTGTTTTTCCTAAAAGCCCTGTTAGTTTTTTTAATGGATGCTAAAGGGCACAGGCTATAACCTCATTGCTTTCCCACCTTATAAGATGTTAAGCTTTTTGAGGATTTGTGAATAGAAGAAGGCTATTTTTGGTTTTCAGCACAGAGTTAAGGAACTTTCAAATCCAGGTGTGTAGCCTTACAAACGTCAAGATCTCTTTAAAGGTGTAGCTCTCGTTAGTGCAGCAGGTGCTCTGGCACCAGGGCCCAGCAGTGTTAGGGGCCCACTTTATCCAACTATGGGTCAATTTTGCTACCCACGACAGAGGTCAGAGCATATTTCAGGTGCTTGCTTAATGGCCCTTGGCAACCTTGCTACACCACTGGGTCTTCCATGAAGTCTAGGTGAGAAGAACATTTAGCAGGGGCCAGTTATGTGATGGTGGTAGTCCAGAGCAATGCAATGCTGAATTCGAGGTGCTCGGTGTGCCAAAGCCAACTCTTTCAACCAAACCTCAGTCCACTTTAGGAGATACTTCCCATACACATTATAGCTATTTTCTTTCAGGACCCAGGGACCAGGGTTCTTGGCCTTTAATGGTGGGTGTGACAGAAATGTTCCTTTTGCAGACTGAAATTCAGAGCATTCTGATTTGTGGACCCAAACCAGGGTCTGAGAACTTCCACTGGATGATGGGGGAAATTGGCAAATACTCCTTTGTCCAATGGCATTTTGTTTTCTTATCAAAAGTTTGGACCAGCTGACTGTCCATACAATTCTATTTGTGAACAGTCCAATAAACTAGCAGTAAAGCTATAATAAAAACTTTTATGATCGCACATTTGACATTATTAATTATATCATTGTAGGAATAAGTGTAATGTTATTTGCACCACGTGACACTTGTAAAAAGTACAAGAAATGATTAACTGCTTAAGTGCAGAGGAATTGATGACTACATCATCCGCAGTACTTCTCCAGGAGGCGGACATGATCATAACATCCCTGCACCAAGGGGAGGGAAGCCAAGCACCAGAGATATTCATTTTTTATATCCTCACATTAGACATCAACGGAATAGCTTCTCTTGCAGGACGAAATTATTTTTTTTAAATTTGAGTTGCCCGTGCCATGCGTGATGACAAATCTGAGACAGAAACTGAAATCAGCAGGAGCCTAAAGGCACAGTTCAACTACCCTAGCTTTCATATGCATAAGAGGGATACTAAAGTCAAGACTCTCTCCTTTCCAGCTGTACCTCCTCCTACTGGATCCCTGATTGTGGATTGCCAAATTTTGGTGGTGCCCGAGAAGGGATCCACCCACTAGCCACTAGGAATGGTTTTAAGGAGTGAGCTGCTCCATCACGTATTGCCAATTATCTCTCCAACAATTGGAGACAACGTTTTTCTACCCCCCAGGGAGGGCAATTTTGGGGGTTTTCCTTTATCAGTCCATCCCAGGGGGGAGGAGAGTAGAAACCCCACTTTACATTTTTTTTCTGAAAAATGGGGTTAGGGCTGACCGTCCGTGGCATGGGCTACATACCACAACGCTAGATCCCAAACTGCCTTTCTGCCATCCTGGGAGATTTACACCCAAGTTGCCATGCCCAGGTGAGTAGAAAGTGCGCTAGATACCAGGGATTTGGTTTTAAAAAAAAATAAAGAATCAGGTGGGTGTGGTCTGTCCTGGTATTTGGTCACATGCCCCACCCCTAGAAGTTAAACAGTCTTTCTAACCTATATAGTGGAAGATTGCGTATTATAGCCCCAATCTGCTCTCTTGAGGGGGTTGGAAAATGCATTAGACAGCAGGTATTTAAAAACTAAAGGCAGATGAGGCCAATCTGTCCTGGCATCAGGCCACATCTCCTACCCAAGAGCCCAAACAAGTAAACCCCCAATTCTGTCTCCCCTGGGGGGAGAATGACTATATGGTGTCTGCAGGTTGGACCCATTGCAAGAGAGGCTGATGCCCCATTGTATTCCTTTTTTACACACCAGTCTCTGATCCCTGGCCTTTATGTCCCTGAGGCCGGAAGATGACCATATATGCTCCGGGAAACCTACCTATTCCAGACAATATTGAAAACTAGTCAAGTGAGAGAGTCAGGGTGGTGTGGATTGCCTGCAAGTGTCCTGCCCCACCACCAGGAACAAACAATATATTTTAAATTCCCTTGCAGGGCATTATGGGGCACTTCTTTCCTGGAGCAGTAAATAATACTAAAGTGGCTCCTGACACTCTTTTATTATTCTTTTTTTGCTTCAACCAAGGGCACCCACAAGATGCTGACATGCTGGGGAGCATGGGGGGAGAAACAAGGCAAACACAAGGAGATGATGGATGGAGCGCTGAAACTTTTTAGACACTCACCCCCAGTCACAGATCTGGGTTGAATCCATCATCGTTCTTTAGCTCACTCGCCAGTTCAGACCCAGCCATATGCTCATGGGAACAGTCCAGCCGGAACTGTAAAGCCATGTCTTCCCTGGACCGGAAACAAGGCCCCTGCTGACCTTTTGGGCTCCCCAGCCAACATCCACTCTGGGTCTCGGCAGGAGCCGGCTGTTTTACATTTACTGTGGGTGCCCCGGTGCACGCCCGGGGCACCCACACATTTCTTTTAAGTTGGGGATGATGATGTGGGGAGCCCCTGTGGCCCCTGCTGCCTACCCAAAAAGAACCCATCCTGGAATGCAGCAAGAGCCGTCTTCCTTATTTGCTTCTGTCCAGGAGCGAGCAGCTTATATCTGTTATCCCTCTGGGCAGGATCAAAATTGTGTTCCCTGCCTGGGAGAGTGTGAGCAGGAGAAATTTTTTGCACCAACTCTCCTAGGCAAGGTGCACCAGCGTCCCAGGAAATGGGGTCCCAGGACACTGCACTCATTGAGCCCCAGGGAATGAGGTCTATCAGATACGGCGCATTGTTTCTATCAGATAAGGCACATTCCTGTCCTCTTTCCCTGCACTGGCGCTCAATTGGCTGCCTTGCACCAACACAGACAGCCTTGCACCATGGTGCAAGTGTGTCTGCGATGTAGGGATGATTGCTTTTCTGCATGAAGGGACACCTTCCTGCACAAAAAAATCAATGGAGTCGATTTCCTCTTTCCTTGTGTGTTGTTGAATGCTGCACACATAGAAAGAGGAAAAAGCGAGGAGAAATAAAGTTATTTCTCCTCATTATGCCTCCCATGGGGAGGTGTAGGCTTTTCACATATTCTCAGGTATACAGTTTGTTGTAAATCTGGGAATGTGTCAAATGCCATGGGTGTTACGTTGGAACACCCATGGCACGCTTCCCCATCGTAGTGAGAGGCAACGCAGCGACTTGCGTGGCATTGCCTCACTTTGTATCTACAAGGCTATGAAAAACCATGCAGGGTGGCTTTACGTGGCCTTGTAGATATGGCTAAGCCCTGTGCACCATCGGAACGTCACAAAAAGTGGCGTTCCAGTGGCACACAGGACTTGTAAATGAGCCCCCCAGTTTCTTAAGATGGACCACACAGCATACCTTCTTTCAGTAGCAAATAGCTGTTTAGTGATTCTCTATAACAGTCCTTGTTCCAGTGTGATAAACAATGCAGGCTACTTCTCTGCACCACTCCCGGAGCAGCCCCCAACTGGGGCAGCTTTTTTACAGCAAACAGCTGTCACCTCTGGCTTTATAATTCTGTCACAAAGAGCCTCCAATTAATGGTCAGATACCAGAGTTTTTATAGTATCTGATCGCTAATTTTATCTCATGTTTACAGAGACATGAAGGACTAAACAAGACAAAATAAGTTTGGCAATAAATGTGTCATCTCGATTTGCATGCAGATAATTCTTCACTAAAACAATTGAAACATGTCAGCTTTCACTGTAAGCTTCCATAGTGTTATGGCAGAGACCATTATATAATCAATAGAAATATGACAACTTAGATAGGGTGCGGACATAATGCTAAAACTTCTGTTCATGCCTAAAACTTTACACTTTATAATAGAAAGAGACATAGAGGAGTCTGCAGGTTAGCACATGATACAAATAGAAGAGGTGCAAATGGGCCCTGTCACAGTGTTCACAACACCCATATTACCAGTTTTGCAGCAATCCTACTACCTACCTCACTTACTACCACTTTGACGGCCCATGCAGAACTTGCCATTACTGCTCAGCTGGAGTGCATAGAAAAATAAAGCAAGCCAAGCACTTCCTAATAAGGAGCTGCATGTGGCAAAGAGGATCCCTCGTTGCCAATCACGTGCTGATGTACACTACAGACAACCAATGAGAGCCTCAAAGGCAGTCTTGGTTCACACTGCTTTTCTTTAAGCAGTCTTGATTTTAGCCTCCAATTTCATGCAGGGCTTAAGAATAAATCTGCCCACAACTAAGCCTGGGCGGTAAAATCCGCTCCGCTCGCGGAGTTTGCAGATTTTTGGCAACTCCGCGTTCCGCGTAGAACGCGGAGTTACCGAAAACTCTGCGATCCGCGGCGTAGCGGAGTTTTTCCCTTGTTCGCGCTTTCAAAATGCGTTTTCGCACGCGCGGTAGCGACTTACCCCGGGATCCCTGCGTTCGCCGACGAGTTTTCCTATCCGTTCGCGTGCGCCACGAGACTTTGGTAGCCGGCCGCGCGATACCGCGAGAGTGTGCGATCGCGAACACGTCATTCGGACGCGCCATCGGACATCCGGCGGAAGTTTAGTGAAGCTCGCGATGCCGAACACGCAAAATTTGCAATCTGGAGAAGAATATCTCTCGAGCAGCATAAAACCTTCTCGAAAATGATGATTTGGATGAAAAAAACTCCTCAGATTGTCATTTGGCTGTACTTTTTTGTGCAAGGAGTCCTTTTTCTTTTTTTACTTTTTTTTTGGAGAGGAAGGAAGTGCCCCAGAGTCTCCAACTTCCTGTTCCTGTCCAGCAGGCTCCGCCCAGTGCTTTGTCCATGTCCTGTTCACTTTTCATTTGGATTTGGAGCTGGAAGGATCACTCTTTGTGTCTGCTGCATCATATATCATTGGATTTGAGGACTTTTGGATTTGAGATTTTACAAGTAAGTTGGTGTTGTTTGTTTGATTGGGGCATTGCAGTTGCTGCAACTACAATTTTTGTAACTTTTCATCATTTAAAAAAAATGTATTGTGGGTAGCCAGTAGGCCCAGAGCTAGTCATGGGTGCATGAAACAACTGTTTCTGTCGTGTCTGTTGAATTTAAACATCATTTATGGCATGGATGGCATTGGATTGAATTGCAAAAAGTGTATTTTTGGGGTATTTCACTTTTTTGGTGTATGTTAAATAAATGTCTTTGTTGTGTATGTGTGTGTGGTGTGGTTGTTGTGTAACTTGCACACCTTGTTTAGCCCTGTGGATGTTTGTTTTTGCATTTTATTGCATTAAAGCTGTGTTGGTTAGCATGCCTCCTTTGCCTGGCCATTATAGGCCTGTTTCAGTTTATTGTTTTCCAGGCCTCCTGCTTGTTGTGACTGTGAGTGACCATGTGGCTGGTGGCCATTTTGTGGTGGTAGTTTAGAAGTGTGCTGCTTTTTCCATATAGGCCTGCATGTGTTTCCTTTGTTCCTTTTGGCCTAGGCTTCTTGTTGTTGTGGGCCTGGCCATGTGGCTGGCGGCCATTTTGAAGCCAGGCAGTGTGCTTTTGCCATAGGCATGCATTGTCTGTCTTCCCTTTCTTATTGTTGTGGGCCTGGCCATGTGGCTGGTGGCCATTTTGAAGCCAGGCAGTGTGCTTTTGCCATAGTCCTGCATTGTCTGTCTTCCCTTTCTTGTTGTTGTGAGCCTGGCCATGTGGCTGGTAGCCATTTTGAAACCAGGCAGTGTGCTTTTGCCATAGGCCTGCATTGTCTGTCTTCCCTTTCTTGTTGTTGTGGGCCTGGCCATGTGGCTGGCGGCCATTTTGAAGCCAGGCAGTGTGCTTTTGCCATAGGCCTGCATTGTCTGTCTTCCCTTTCTTGTTGCTGTGGGTGGCCTGGCCATGTGGCTAGCGGCCATTTTGTGGAGCCAGCCAGTGTTCTTTTGCCATAGGCCTGCAAGCTTGTGGCCTAGTCTGCCAATAGGCCTTTCAGCCAGTAGGCCCAGAGTTACTCATGGGTGCATGAAACAACTGTTTCTGTTGAATTTAAACATCATTTAGGGCACGGCTGGCATTGGATTGAATTGCAAAATGTGTATTTTTTGGGGTATTTCACTTTTTTGATGTGTGTTAAATAAATGCCTTTGTTGGATGTGTGTGTGTGGTGTGGTTGTTGTGTAACTTGCAGACCTTGTTTAGCCCTGAGGATTTTCGTTTTTGCATTTTTGCATTAAAGCTGTGTTGTTTAGCATGCCTCCTTTGTCTGGCCATATAGGCCTGCTTGAGTTCATTGTTTTCCAGGCCTCCTGCTTGTTGTGACTGTGAGTGACCATGTGGCTGGTGGCCATTTTGTGGTGGAAGTTTAGTAGTGTGCTGCTTTTGCCATATAGGCCTGCATGTCTTTCCTTTGTTCCTCTTGGCCTAGGCTTCTTGTTGTTGTGGGCCTGGCCATGTGGCTGGCGGCCATTTTGAAGCCAGGCAGTGTGCTTTTGCCATAGGCCTGCAAGCTTGTGGCCTAGTCTGCCAATAGGCCTTTCAGTCAGTAGGCCCAGAGCTACTCATGGGTGCAGGAAACAACTGTTTCTGTTGAATTTAAACATCATTTGGGACATGGATGGCATTGGATTGAATTGCAAAATGTGTATTTTCTGGGATATTTCACTTTTTTGGTGTGTGTTAAATAAATGCCTTTGTTGGATATGTGTGTTTGGTGTGGTTGTTGTGTAACTTGCAAACCTTGTTTAGCCCTGAGGATTTTCGTTTTTGCATTTTTGCATTAAAGCTGTGTTGTTTAGCATGCCTCCTTTGTCTGGCCATATAGGCCTGCTTGATTTCATTATTTTCCAGGCCTCCTGCTTGTTGTGACTGTGAGTGACCATGTGGCTGGTGGCCATTTTGTGGTGCTAGTTTAGTAGTGTGCTGCTTTTGCCATATAGGCCTGCATTTCTTTCCTTTGTTCCACTTGGCTTACTGATTCCATCCCCTTTGCCAGCTGCAGCTCCCTGAATGACGTGATGCGCAAATTAATGCCAAACAGGTTCCACTTCCATTACATTTGTATTTTTGTTTTTGTTCTTCTTCTTTCCTATCCTTCCTGAGTGTACACAGTATACCATGAAAGCCCTTGTTGTCAAAGTCTCACAAATGGCTACACTGTTATGGTTTTTTTATAACTTAAACTGAGTTAATAAAATGTAATAATATAACACTAACAAGTGTGACCACCACACACTAAGTTATATATTATATTTGTTTGTTTGTACTAGTAGTAATTGAACCACATCAACAAATGCAACATTTCACTGATGTTCTTCTGGCTTCTTTGCTTTTAGGTGCACAAAAAGACTGAGGAGGAGGTGTCATCATCAACCGTTGTACTGCCAGACAGAAGTCCTGCTGCACACCACGTCACATGACGTGTGACCACAGACATCTCTGCAACTTGTACACCTGCGTCCTGCTGACATCGGAAGAAGATGGCCCCAAAGAAAAGTACCAGGTCCTCCAGTACCAAGAAAGTTGCCAGTGAGAAGAAGGAACAGAAGAAGGAAGTGGCACTGCCACTTACCAAGACTGGTGTGCCGCCCAATATGTTTTTTGGGAAACAAAAAATTATGCATGCATCAGCGGTGTCCGGGGACCAAGCTGGGAGCAGCACCTCCGCATCAGCGGGCCCACCCCACCAACCTAGGCCCAAGCCCATGAGTGTCGCAGAGGTAGCCAGTCTACTTGCGCAAACGCCAACGAGCAGTGATGTTGAAATGTCATTATCGCAAAGTAGTACCCAATCAACACAGGCGGAAACTCAGCAGATAAGTGGGCAACAACAGCCGCAACAACAGCCCACAATAGTAGTTGTTCCTCCCGAAGTAGGGGCAGTTCAGGAAATCGAGCTTCATGCAGAGGAAGAAGAGCAAGCCACTCTTTCAGAAGATCCATTGTCTTCCAGATTCCCAGCAAGGAAAAGGAGGGTTAGTCCATCAACTTCTTCTTCAAGCCCCCATTCTGATGATCTAGATACCACTTGGAACCCACCAGCTCAGCCTGAGAGTGAGGCACACCACGCGACAAGGCTAAGGAAAAGGAAGGTTCCAGAAAGCCTTAGAGTTATGGAGGAAGACGTAGAAGAGGAGGATGATGACGAGCCAGTCATCATGAAGATCACTCCCGCCCCAGTGGAGATGGAGACCGACATTATTATTACTCCATCCCAAATTGCTGTGTGGGATGTGGCACGGATACCACCAACACAGGTAACACCAACACAACCTCCAGCTTCCATATTTGCATTTGCAAAGTCCCGGCAGGGACCTACATCCAGCACAACCACCACCTCAGTAGGTAGTGGTACTGTAACTGCACAGAGTCAAATTCCAGGCACACCCTCCAGTTCATCCGGCATTGCAAGTGGCACCTCCAGCAGCACAAGAAAGTTCATCTCCCCAGTTTGGGACTTCTTTTCGGTCAACAGTAAGGAGGACAACGTTGCTATATGCTCAATTTGTCGACAAGGTGTTAGTCGGGGTAAGCTTGGTACAAACTATGGTACCGGAGGCCAAACAACCCATCTGAAAAAACACCACATGATCCAGTGGGAGGCGCACCTACTTAGTGCACAAAAAGTAAAACTGCACCCATTGCTGTTGGTGGGGATGAAGAAGTAGAAGAAGATATGATCGCGGTGGAAGGTGAACAAGAGGGAGACATTTTCTCTGGTACACAAAGTAGCCCTGTCCCCAGCAGTGTAGTGGTACCGCCCACATCCTCAGCAACATCTCAGTGGCACCGTAGTAAGAGTCAGGCTGAGAGTGAGACACCAAGGCAACAGAGTACCACAATGAAAAAAGTGCGTCGTTGAGCCTAACTGGGTTCAAGAAGTCACCTGCATCAGCTGCACCAGAAAGGAAAAAAATCCAGCCTACCATTGTCAGTATGCTTAGGTCGGAGGGCCAGTACGAACGCAACCACCCAACGGCACGTTTGTACAATGCAAAGCTGGCTAAAATGTTAGCGCTGGACCTTCTCCCTTTTCCTTTTGTAGAAGGGGTGCGTTTCTTTGAATTTGTGACAGCCATCTGCCCAAAATGGAAGGTTCTCAGCCGGTCCTATTTCGCCAGAGTTGCTGTTCCAGCACTACATCACGATGTGCTGGAATTGCTTGGACAAGCTTTGCAGCAGAGTGCTGTTCATAATATCCACCTGACAACAGACATGTGGACCAGTTGCCAAGCCACTGATTACATGTGCATCACTGCACACTGGATCTCTTTTGTGGGGGTTAGAGAAAAGATATCTGAAGCAGGTGTTGTTGACACTGCTGAGATTTTTAATGCTACTCGGAAACATGCAACTGTAGCCATGTTCGCCATGGAGAAATCTCATACTGCTGCAAACATTTTGGAAGAGTTTTAACAGCAAGGTCTTTGAATGGCTGCGCCCAAGAGGGCTTAACATTGGTTTTGTTGCCACAGATAATGGCAGTAATATAGTTAAGGCCATGCAGGATGGTGGCTATTTCAGGGTCCTGTGTTTGGCGCACTGCATTAACATTATTGTTCAAGACTTTCTTAAAAAAGAAGCCCGAGTCAGCAACTTACTGACCACCTGCAGAAGAATATGCACACATTTCAGCCATTCTTTTAAAGCCCGGAAGCAGCTGAGGATCATTCAACGTGAGCATAGAATGCCAGTCAAAGCACTCATCCAGGTTGTGCCAACACTTTGGAACTCAACTTATTACATGCTTGATCGTCTGTTTGATCAGTACAGACCAATCAATGACTATGTCATGCAAAGAATAAGGGATGCGACTGTGAAAGGCATGACCCTACAGATGGACCAATGGGGTCTAGTTAAATGCCTGACAGAGATGCTACTTCCTTTTGAGCTCTTCACACGTGAAGTCAGCAAGGAGGACTGTACTATAGGCCAAGCTATCCCATTGTTGCACATGCTAGAGCAACAGCTGAAGGAGGTGTCTGAAACTTACACAGGTGTGAAGGAAAAAAATGAAGCATATGAGTTGGTGGAGAGCTTATCCCGTCGCTTAGCTGAAAATACAAGGGTGCAAACTCGCATTGTTTCAGAAAAACATTACATTTGTGCCACAATTCTGGATCCACGGTACAAATCGCCACTGAACACTAAGACATTAATTCCTTTTTCAGAAGTGGATGTTGCCCAGTACAAAACTTGGATAGCTGAGGCAGCCAGTGACTTGGAAAATGAATGGCTGGTAATTAAAGGTCCGCTACTCAAACCCACAGCAAGTACTGCAGCAGGGCAACGGTGTCAAGTTAAACTTCAGAGCCTGAGGGCAGTGCGTTTGGCTCAGAGCTGTCACCAACACTATTGACAACAGCAAGAACCGGCTCATCAGCCCCAGTAAAATCGGCACGGGATTGGTATTTACAGCAAGGGCTTGCTAGGTCCAGTGCTGATGCAAAGACAAAAGAGGCCCAGCAAAGTGGAGCACCCCTGAACATTGAGCGGATGGTCCAGGCCTATCTGGATGACCCAACAGAGGTCTACATTGATCAAAACCCATTGCTGTATTGGTATGGGAAAAGGGGCCAATGGGCAGTGCTCAGCAGGCTGGCGATAAACTATCTGGCTTGCCCTATCGAAAGTGTCTCTTCTGAGCGTGTTTTCAGTGCTGCTAGTGCCATTGTAACAGTGAAAAGGACCAGTCTCGCACCCAAAAACGTGGAGAGGTTAACCATGATCAAAATGAATCTGCACTTTATACCACCGAATTACAAAATACGTGAATCAACGCAGGAAGATGAGGACAGCGACTTAGGTGACGGAAGTAGTGTGTTAGATGATTACCTACTTCTGGTTGAACCACCAGAGTTTGAGGACGAGCTATACTTCCCTGACAACTGGGCTTTGAACTTCTTACTTTCTTTCTTCCTTATTTTACTTTTATTTGTGTGTGTCTCTGTCTTTCTGGTTCGAAACATCGAATCACAACAAATCCATCACCACCGTCTTCTAGTCTTTTTATTGCCATATTGGAGTTGCAGCTGTGTGCATTTAACTTAAGTCCACTCCTCCGAGTCCTGCTCCATCCTCCAGACTCGCCCTAAATCCATTTCCCTCAAGCCAGATGATGATTGGATGGAGAAAAGTACAAGAAAATGTTGCCTCGTCGAGTCCCTCCAAAAGAAGTGGAATATGATGACTACTATAGCTATCCTCCTTTCCGAGCCGAGAGAGACTGCCCCTTAACTTAAGATGAGAACAAGGAACAGATAATAATGGCATGCATTGGACGCTGACTCTGAGTGATTGGTGTTTGTGTTGTTGTTGTTTGTTGTGCATGAAGTGTATTCATTGTGTACTATTATTTAATCTACACCCTAAAAGTGACTCAAGTCAATGTTTCCCTTCTTGTTGTTTAATAACAAAATTGTACTTCTACTGCAGGCCGATCCATTGCATTTTTGAATATGGAATCTGGACTCACTCAGTACACTGCAGACTGAGTAGGACAACACCATGATGATGACCACAGTGACATAATATCTTCGGAGTCAGTCAGTAGGATCGGAGATGATTGATGGAATAACTCAGGGCGATTCATGAGTGGCATAAAAGATAAACAAGTCAACAACAACCACAGCAGACCTACATGTCTGTGTAGTGGTGGAGTCAAGTCACGAGTGTAGTAGTGGTGGTATGACTGAAAGCTGTGCATTCCATTGATTTAGTTACTTACTTTGGAAAATGCTATGATGCTGTATATGTGACATGTGTGCTCTGTCTGGCTCAGTCAAAATCTAAGCTAAGTGGAGGTTGGGTGGGTGCCGTGGACCTGCTCTGTCCTGTTGCTGTTGTAGGTTAATGTTGGAAACAGACAACAGAGTAGTCATGATTTAGCCATGCCGTTCTGAAAGTGTTTGCACTCCTCCATAATTTATGCTTTTTTTTTCTCCTTGATTTTTAAATATCCCTTTTGTTTTTCCATCTACACTTACAGGCCGGCCTTTACCCTGTGCTAAACAGAGAAAAACAACTCACACTCACCTACCAATCCGCATCCGCCAGGCAGGCAGTGGCACCCAAGATTGACAGACGCAGCATCCACGGAAGGGAGGACCAAGAGGAATGCCGAGATGCAACTCCCCAATTTGACCAGGATAACATACAGTAACACTTTAGTATCAACATTCATCATCTTTTAAATAATTTGATTCATTTTTTCTCTTAAATCATTACGACTGTGTGTTGTTGTTGTTTGCTCTTTGCTTATAATTGATCCCTACAGCTATTTTTGAATTTTCTTTGCTAGCTTTAAAAAGTAAGCCCGGTACAACAGAAGTAAAAATGTATGTAATTTGGGTCTCTCAGAGGGCAGACAGGCATGGCAAATTGCATAATAATTAATAATATACTGCTGCCCTGTACTGTCTACTAGTCTAGTTAGTAAGTACTACTTATCATTAACCGTCAAATCATCATCATCATGCATGCATTTCCTTTTTCTCCCTTAACAGATTTATGGATATGATGGTCGTCTGCCAAGATTGTGTTTTGTTGTTTGTCCATGCGTAGGGTTTTTCTTTGTCAAACCTTTCCCCAACCCCCCTTCCCAACCATTCATCAAGCCCTACCTCTTCCCCCGGGCTGTGTGATTTATATTGAGGTGTGACTAAATTAAATGTACACCAATAATTGATCACACGCTTGCTGGGGCGGATGTGGTAAAAGCAACACTGATTCAATTTCACGGCAGGGCGAGAATCTTCTTCTGCTTGCCCACCCATGCTCAGTATCTTTGCAAGTCAATTTTTGTCCAAAGGAACCTAATCCATCATAATTAATTGCCGGCATTGATTGGATTCATCAATCATCCTCCTACACAGCACTAAAGGTTACGCTTGTGTCGAGTGACTCGACACAACTACAGTTTGTAACTTGTTGTACTAGGCTATCCCCGCCACCATTATGTTTTATTTTACTTTAGCATTGCTAATCAGCATTATTATTATTGTTTGGCAGTCTTCTTGTGTACTGTACTGTACTTCGTTCTACTACTCCTCCCAAAGTCTCTCTCAGGCGACTGACTGTCTCATTTTCTTTTTTTGCAAATGCTACTTACAGTGTCTACTACTACCACCCCAACCATGGCATCTTGGGAAACCAAACCATCATCGCCATGCAGCCATCGCTGTGCCTAAGTTAAACATCAATCACAGGTAAGAGAAGAAGTTTGGGGGAGGTATAATTAATAATATTAATTAATTAATTCACACACCCCTTGAGTCCTCCTGTTGCAGAATGCATAGACTAGGAGGAGAGACTGACAGTACTAGTAGGACAAGTCACTCAGTGAGGGGTACCGCATCTATCTGTTTGTGTGTTACAAAATTGGCAGATTATTTTGAAATCAAAAACTGGCTGCGGCCCTGCAGCAGCAAGGAAACCGTGTGATGTAAAACAGTAACCCCCCCACAAAACATTAACATCGTATGTAAAGTTTAAGTATAAATATAATTTAATCCCCTAACAAAAATAAACAATGTAAAAAATTCCACAACACCTGATCCACCCCTCTCTCTAACCCCAACCAATGTCCAACAAGAAAAAGTCCAACCAATGTCCGGTGAATAAATAAAACCCCAACGCCCAATTCCCACCCACCAAAAAATCCAACAGGGTCTTTAGTTTCCTATCGGATTCGGCGGGCTCTCAGTTGCTTGTCCACCAGGATCTTTACCCGCTCCTCTAGGTGCTTCTCTAGGCGTGCCATTCGGAGGAGCATGCGGCGCTTGAATGCCCTACAATTGCATCCACAGGGAGGGAGCAGTGTTGGATGTAGTGCGGCGGCGGGTGGCTGCCTGACCGCGGCGCCGTACCACTGGAGGGGCCTGGGCCTGGCTGGGGCCCGGGGCATTGGAGGAGGCTGCAGCTGCTGCCTCCTCCTCCTCCGCCAGAACCACCAGCCGCCGGTATTCGTTTTGTTTGGCCTCCAGCTTCCGGCGCCGGGCTTGGCTGCCAACTCCTTCCTGTCAGGTTTATATTTTCCTTTGGAAGGAGTAGCTATATCAAGAAGAAAAAAAAGACTATTGTAACAATATACTCCTAGCAAAACAGTAAGACAAATTAATTCTACACATAGTGGCACAGTAGCACTAGCAAGCACAGTACATAACATTTGTGGTATGTATCTATCCTCCCACTTCCTCTGCCTCTAACATTTGTGGGAGTTTCAGGCATTATACTAGCACTATGGACCTTGTTGTAGCCGGCATGCCACCTCAGTCAGCTTGCGCCCAAGACAAACATACTCGTGAGGCAGACTCACGTTAGTTTTATTTCCTACTGTCTGCAGGTGGGGAAGCTGAGTGACTACACAATCATCGTAATTTTCTATTACGGGTGGCACTGGCCATACTCTGTTACATCAAGGGCAACTGCTCAATTTCACTTTCACCCTGCCCTGACTACTACAAAAAGGCAGATGATATCTGATCCAAATGATCATTGCTTATATATGGGATGACATGAGGTACTTTGTTTTGATTGATTGTGTAAACAATAAACATGCAGCTGATAGGCCACCCATGGCAGGCTGACACAGTCGAAAATAAATTAACATGGGTAGAGAGTGGGCCTCGGAGTCGGAGGGAGGCGCTTGATAACAACATACATACACAATATATATGCTGTGCTTGCAAACTACTGTGAGTCAAGGGTGTATTCTGAAAATACAACTTCTATTCTCGTTGTCTTTGCTACTCTGGCGCGGTTTCTTTTATATTCTCTTCAAACTAAGACTCTTCATCCAGTGACAGTCTCCACCTATGCTATCTATGATGAATACCATCCAGGCGTCCATCCATTCAAAGTAAACATGTCTATCATTCTTCTTAATTACTCAACAAACCTTAGTTTGTTTCACCAACAACAAACATTTATTCTTTTTTTTTAATCCACCACCCATGCGTCCTTCCTTCCTTGCTTGCCTTGGCTTTGAGATTGACCCATGAAACACCCCAGAGGATTCTTGCTATCCACCCATACAGTTTCACCCACCCAGGCAGGCAACGTTTCTTTCACCTTCCACCCATCCTTCAACATCCATGCATCTGATTCCTATCAGCCACCTATGCATGCATCCTGCGTATCCTTCTCTGCCAGTCATAAATATTACATCTCGCCCGTCCTTCCTCCTTGGCTTCCACTCTTCTTTCCCTTTTCGTTCAACCCATCCATCAAGGTCATCTGATCTGACTCTTAGTCTTCTCCATTAAACTTTCACAGCTGAGTTGTAGTCAGATAGAAGAGGCCATTAGTTACTCAACTCCCACCGCTAATGCTATTGCTAATGCTAAGTAAAGGGTGTCTTCTTCAACCGTTGTTCACAACAACTTAGTCTCTCTCAACAGTACAGTGTACACCCTTGCAGCGAGTGTCATGTCAATATGTAAGGAATATAACTTACCACCACCCGCCACTGCTGCTGGCTCACCCCCTGCAGCTGCCGCATCTTCTGCTCCCTCCTTACTGGCCACGTCGCCTTCACCGCTGGCCCCGGCACTGGTGGTCGGTACGCCTAGAAAAAACATTACACATTTTTTAGATGCCCTATACACGTCCCATTTATTCTTTTTCACTAGCAAGATTGAAAAAAAAGTTCATACATACATATACAATATACATCACTAGTACAAATCGGGTACTAGAGTAGACTAGTAGTAGTATGTCCTATCCTATCAAAAATAGTAAAATATCTAGTTGGGCATTTTGTTGGTGGGAATTGTCGAAAAACCTCAAGAAAGATTAAGAAGACTAGAAGAGGACAACCCAAAGGACTGGACTCAGTGGCTACAGCTATTGGTGAATCTGAGTTTTAAAACCTTTTAAATAAACAGTGGCCAACTGGGCAAGCTTAGCTACAGACAGACTAATAGTAGTAGTACAGAGAGTCATAGCAGAGGCAGTTAGAGGCAGGGATAACAAGAATTTAGAAACAGATAGTCTAGATCGAAGAAGAATTGGTAAAAAATAGAATTAGGAAACGGAAATAATAGTTCGGAAAAAATAAGGTGCAGTAAAAGTTAGGGAAGTATAATTATTAATATTAACAACAGGAGGACTTACTGGGGCCAGCAGCAGAGCCCTCGGTAGAGGAGAGGTCCTGGCTGGCATCTTCTGAAGCTGCTTCCGCCGACTCCAACGACCCCGTCTTCTTGCCCCTGGGTGCTGCTGATCATGAAAGATATGAGAAAGAAAGAGACAAACATTGATGATTGGTGTGAAACAAATAAAAAAAATAAAAAAACGCTCAAAAAAACATTTCTGGAAACAACAATTGCAATAAAATTGACCTATCTAATCTGGTTGACTAGTAGTATCGCGGGATTCGCGGGCCGTCTAGTTATTATTTATGAACACTAATCCAGTGTTCCATTCTGATTCCAGAATACTAACTAAGCCTAAGTACCACCTGACCTAGCCCACCTATTCCAGATGGGCCAATTGTTCACTAAGTCTGCATTTCCATTTATTTTAGTCCTCAAAAATGCATAGATGGAGGACACATGCATACATTTTTGCATACACCAAATTGTTGGATGGTTGCTGCTGATGTTCTGCTAGTGCTAAGCCTATTACCACTCACTAAACAACTACAAAAGGTTCTACTAAGGACTGGGGTAAGCAGCACTCAGCAGCACGTGACATAACAGAGGATGCGTCACGCAGACCGCTAAAAAATTAACAACTAATACTAATAAGTAACTAAACCTATCAATCCACCACTATCTCTTAGTGACAGGAGGACAAAGGAAGGACTAGAGTCTCTCTAGCATTACCTAACTTAAGTTCTCTAAAGTAAACTCTTACATAATCAGCCCAAGCGAGCGCAAAGTTGCAAACAAGTAAGATTAGTAGCGCCGAGCACCTGTGGCATAACAATCACAGAAGATTTTTAAACGTAATTTACCTGCAATGTAAGCAGCAGCATTCTTGCTATTCGGAAAAAAATTATATTCGCAATATATAACACAGAGCAGAAAAACACAAAGCAGTAATATTAAATAGCTACTCATCAAGCCCCGGGACCTCAACTCCTAGCAGGTCCAGCAGGTCCTGCTCCCGGTCCAGGATAACGGACCACTGGTGCGTAAGCTGGTTATGGGTGTGCCGGACCCCAGAGCAGCAAAATACTGCCCGGCGCACCCTTCCCCACTGCTGGTGACGCTCCCGGAGCCCGTACCCGGACCCAGGCCTGCCGCCTGCTGCCAGGGTTAAGGGGAGGTGGCGCTGCACAAAAAAAACAAGTGCTGCCACCTCCGCCTCTCCAAATAAGGCCCGTGCCTGCACTCCATTTGGGCGCCGCCTACCGTAAGGAAGGCGGTCGCGGCTCTGGCTGCGGCTACGAGCCTTGCCCTTGGCCTTTGCCATGGTACTCGGGGGGGGCTGAAAAGAAAAGGTAGGAATTAAAAAAGTAAGTATAAGAAATGAAAAAAGCAAGTAATAGAAAAAGAGTGTAAAAGTAGTGAAAAACACACAAAAAGTAGAAAAAAACTCAAAATATAGAATCAGGAAAATAGAGAGATAGATAATAAATAAAAAAGATCAAAAAAAGGTTTCCAGAAACAAAGGATTGAAAAGATAGAGGGAGGATAGAAAAGCAGGCCCAGAACCATAGCAAAAAATTGAAAAACAAGATGGCCGCGCCCATTGCGACCGCATGGGCATGTTCGCGCGATATTTCCCCCCGGGCACGCAAAAAGCGTTGCTAACACGCAATATGCGTTCCTGAACTGGAAATACGCATCGCGAACGGGCGGGAAGCACGCAATACGCGTTCTGGAACAGGAAATATGCATCGCGTATGGGCGGGACAAGTGAAAAACAAGATGGCCGCACCCATTGGCAACCGCATGGGCAAGTTCGTGAGATATTTCCCCACGAGCACGCAAACAGCGTCCCGAACACGCAATAGGCGTTCCCGAACAGGAAAAACGCATCGCGAACGGGCGGAACAAGCAACTCTGCTTGCTCGCGGAATTTCCGCGTAGCTCGCGGAGTTTTTTTACCACTTCGCGGAACTCAGCCTAGCGTGACTACGCGAACTCCGCCCAGGGTTACCCACAACATTCCTGCTTGTGAGTGAGGCCAGGGTGGTGCCTTGTGTGAGGATGGCTGCTACACGGCTATCGCCGTGCAAGAAACTCCATGACAGACAATAGAATCAGTGCTCGAAATTGGTAAGGAGACTGACCTGGCTCACATGTTTCATTTTAGTGTAAAATGAAATGTAAATAAATAATGCTTGAATACACAAATGTGTTACAGCAAACAAACGGAATTTAAGTTGGGGAATTAATTCCCCTTGAATCCTGAGGGACCCTGGGGGCCAACTAGCCCACCAGGTACCTCCAGTGCGCGCCACAGGGCTGCGTTGCAGAGAGGTGGTCCAGGCCACGCCCCTTTTTACACCTCTGTGCAACGCAGCTGTGTGGCGCTTACTGGAGGTACCTAGTGGGCTAGTTGGACCCCAGGGACCCTCAGGATTCAAGGGACTTAATCTCCCAACTTAAAACGGCCACAGGGCTTGTTTGCACACATGTCACCTCAGGCCCCCATCCCTTCACCACTGTGCAAATGCGCCCCGGGGCGCATTTTAAGAGGAAGTTTTAATCCCCCTGCCCTATTATGTACTAGGGCCTTACAGAGGAGGTCATGCTAATGACAGGGGTACCCCAACGCATAGTGTTCCCTAGTGTATGTAGGTGTTTTCACTGTATTCTAAGTGTCTTTTAGCATAGCACTGGCTCTAGGCCTGGTTAGTCCGAGTCAGTTAGCACCAGTACCCGTTGTGGGCACAGGATGATTTTGCAACAAGGCCTCTTTCTGCTTCTCTGTTGGTTCTTTGTGCACATGTCTTGCTTCTTCCTGCTCTTTTCTTCGTCTTTGTGGACTTCTGTTGCTTCTTTCTGCATTTCTTTTGCTTCTTTCTGTGCGTTTTTTCTTCTTTCTTCACATGTCCTACCTCTGTATGCATAGTTAGAAATTAGCATTTAAAAAACCTTTGAAATTCACTGAAAAAACCATAGGTTTCAGGCACGTTATAGTTAGAAATTAGCATTTAAAAAACCTTAGAAATTCACTGAAAAAACCATAGGTTTTAGGGACAGTTATAGTTAGTTGGACATTTCACTCGTACAAAACCATAGAAATTCCCCCGTTATAGTTAGTTCAGCTAACTATAACTCGCGCCCCCGCAATGCACTGCTGATGACGTCACATATTACATCACTCATGACATGGTCAGTGACATCACATGACTTAAAACGCGCCACGGGGTGCGTTTGCACAGTGCTGAAGGGAGGGGGCGGGGCTTCAGGTGACATGTGTGCAAACAGGCCCTGTGGCGCGTTTTAAGATGGGGAATTAAATCCCCTTCAATCCTGAGGGTCCCTGGCGGCCAACTAGCCCACCAGGTACGTCCAGAAAGTGCCACAGAGCTGCGTTGCAGAGAGGTGCAAAAGGGGCATGGCCTCTGAACACCTCTCTGCAACGCAGCTCCCTGGTGCATACTGGAGGTACAGGGTGGGCTAGTTGGACCCCAGGGACCCTCATGATTCAAGGGGACTTAATCCCCCAACTTAAAATGCGCCACGGGGCGCGTTTGCACAGTGGTGAAGGGAGGGGGCGGGGCTTGAGGTGACATGTGTGCAAACAGGCCCTGTGGCGTGTTTTAAGTTGGGGGATTAAGTCCCCTTCAATCCTGAGGGTCCCTGGAGTCCAACTATCCCACCAGGTACCTTCAGTAAGCACAACAGAGTTGCGTTGCACAGAGGTGAAAAAAGGCGCGTGGCGTTGGAACGCCTCTCTGCAACTCAGCTCTGTAGTCCTAACTGTAGGTACCTGGGGGGCTAGTTGGGCCCCAGGGACACTCAGAATTCAAGGGGACTTAATCCTGCAACTTAAAACGTGCCACGGGCGCGTTTGCACACATGTCACCTCAGGCCCCCACTCCCTTCACCACTGTGCAAACGCGCCCTGTAGCGCGTTTTAAGAGGTAGTTTTAATCCCCCTGCCCTATTATGTACTAGGGACTTACAGAGGAGGTCATGCTAATCACAGGGGTACCCCAACGCATAGTGTTCTCTAGTGTATGTAGGTGTTTTCACTGTATTCTAAGTGTGTTTTAGCATAGCACTGGCTCTGGTTAGTCAGAGTCAGTTACCACTAGTACACGTCAGAAAAAGTTGTGGGCACAGGATGATTTTGGAACAAGGCCTCTTTCTGCTCCTCTGTTGGTTCTTTCTGCACATCTTTTGCTTCTTCCTGCACTTTTCTTCGTCTTTGTGGACTTCTGTTGCTTCTTTCTGCATTTCTTTTGCTTCTTTCTGTGCGTTTTTTCTTCTTTCTTCACATGTCCTACCTCTGTAGGCATAGTTAGAAACTAGCATTTAAAAAACCTTTGAAATTTACTGAAAAACCCATAGGTTTCAGGCACGTTATAGTTAGAAATTAGCATTTAAAAAACCTTAGAAATTCACAGAAAAAACCATAGGTTTCAGGCACGTTATAGTTATAGAAATTAGCATTTAAAAAACCTTAGAAATTCACTGAAAAAACCATAGGTTTTAGGGACAGTTATAGCTAGTTGGACATTTCACTCGTACAAAACCCGTGAAATTCCCCGTTATAGTTAGTTCAGCTAACTATAACTCGCGCCCCGCAATGCACTTCTGATGACGTCACATATTACATCACTCATGACATGGTCAGTGACATCACTGATGACATCACTGATGACATCTCAAATGACATCACTGATGACGTCATCCATGTGATAATTTCATGCATCTTCTCACACCCTAATATAACTTTTGATACACCCACTCTAAATTACAGACTGCCATTGTCAAAACCATAGACACTCCAACACCAATAACTACATACCCACTCACTGATTCTTAGGTCTACACACACATCCACTCACTCACCTGTACAGTCACTCATACTTACGGTCACTCAGTACAGGACTATCATATGCACTCATACACCTACATAGACACTCACACACCGCCACTCATCCATAGAGGTACTCACACACCTAGTCAGTCATGCAAATAATTAATCACACTGCCATTTACTAACCTATACAGTTATACACACACCAGCTCACTTACTCATACAAATACTAGCACATTCTTACGCTCTTATACAATCTCTGATACAAGTACACACTCATCCATACAGCCACTCTCACAATCACACACTCTCACTTATAGCCATTTATATACTCCAACACACATATATACTGCCTTTAACATATGTAGTTACTCACACATGTACCACTGAGATATACATTCACTCACTAACACACCCATACACACACTCACCCACCCATACAGTCCATCACAGATGCACTCTTGAAACCATGCACCCAGTGAATCACCCACTCACACGTCTATGCACAGAGTCACACACACCCCACCCACACAAACACTCAGGCACCCATACAGATACTCAGACAACCAATCAATAACCCATGTAGACACTCATGTAGCTATTCAGAAAGCCATGCAGCCGCTTACACACCAACAGACAGACGGATACAGACATTCACACAGTTTAGTCACTAACCCATGCATTCAGTAAGATACGTTTAATCACTAACTTATGGAGTCAGTCACGCACCTACTAAATCATCCATTCAGACAATTATACACCCACTCATTCTTCAATATGCCTTTTCCCTATATATATTAAACATATTTAAACTTTACAGAAACACACAGTCACTGGATGATGTCATCAGTGATGTCATTTGAGATGTCATCAGTGATGTCATCAGTGATGTCACTGACCATGTCATGAGTGATGTAATATGTGATGTCATCAGCAGTGCATTGCGGGGGCGCGAGTTATAGTTAGCTGAACTAACTATAACGGGGGAATTTCACGGGTTTTGTATGAGTGAAATGTCCAACTAGCTATAACTGTCCCTAAAACCTATGGTTTTTTCAGTGAATTTCTAAGGTTTTTAAATGCTAATTTCTAACTATAACGTGCCTGAAACCTATGGTTTTTTCTGTGAATTTCTAAGGTTTTTTAAATGCTAATTTCTAACTATAACGTGCCTGAAACCTATGGTTTTTTTCAGTGAATATATATATATATATATTATCTACTGGCGGTCTCCAGTAGATAGTTATAGTTAGGACCTATTTTCCATAGGAAATCCGCAACATTCTATTTGAAATAACGTTGGCGCCGGTTGACGAATCTTCGCAAAAGTTTCCAACTTGTTGGGGCGCTCCGGTCCGCTCCTATCCTGAAAGTCTCGGGGTGATTCGTCAAGCGGGGGCCGAGAAAAAAGGGGGGTCCCAAAACGTGTTTTCCCCATTCATTTTTCCATAGGAACCTTTAGTCGCAGCTACAGCCCGAACTGCTGAACGGAATTACACCAAATTTGGCAAAGAGGTAGCCCTTAGTTCAGTGTCGTGCCTTTTGCTTAAATGGTGTAAATCCGTTCAGTAGTTCCTGAGAAAATCAAAAGTAAAATCACATATATATCTGGGCGGAGCCTAACCACACATGTCATTGTGAGATCTGATTGGCTGTTAGCACTTTATCCTGGAATTGCTGGCAGCCATCTTGAGACCAATATAAATGATAGTACCCCATTGAAATGCATTGTAGTGAATCAAAGATTTTGAGAGTTACCAAAAGGAGAACTATAAAGGGTGATAACAGACTTTAGTTACATTAGAATTCATTTGTTGATGCTACCATACTAATTTCAGGAATTGTGGTGTGTTCTAAGGTGATTTTACCCTGTGATAAACCTTCTGCTGGGATATCATGAATCATGTTTGAGAGAAAACTATTTTCACATGCTTGTCCCATAGAGTTTTGGAAGGTGATCCAGAAGCTAAAATGAGAGCATATTTTCTGTAAATTCACATTATCTTTCTCAGTCTTGTGAGAATGAAGTCTGACATTCTCAGTAAAACATGTACATCCAACAAGGGCAGAGACTGTCAGTTGATTCCTTTGTGTTCAAAATGATGGGGTTCATTTTGTCATAGAAATTATGGTTAGTGCTGTAGAAAGAAAAATTAGGACATGTTTCAAGTGTGATCTCAAATATCTTCCTGTTATATTTCAACAGGAGCAGCCTGCCAGTTGATGCCTTTGTGTTCTACTGTAGCTTCCCAGAGTGTTCTAAAGAACAACTAGAGCGCTAACAGCCTTACTTATGACAAAAGTATGGCACACCTGAAGCCATCTTGATTTGAATAAACCGGTAACACTTAAACATTTAATTTAAAAAGGAACAAAATGAGGGGGTTCTTTTTGAAATAGAAATTATGGTTAGTGCTGCAGAAAGAAAAATTAGGGCATGTTTTAAGTGAGATCTCAAATCCTCTTCTATTTCATTAGAAAATTCTGACATGCAGACTGAAACAATCACTTTCAATACCAGCAGCAGACTTCCAGTTAACTCCCTGGTGAGCAGTAGCTTTACTACAGTGATCTAATGCGCAACTAGAGTGCTAACATTCTGAATTTATGGCAAATGTGAGACACATCTGAATGCCTTCTTGATGGAATCAAAGTAAAAACTGAAAGCATTTCCTACTGAGGAGACTGCCATAAATGAGGAAATTAGGAAACTTCATAACAAAGAAGTCTTCCAAGATGGCCATCAGTGAAAAAAGAGCCCAAATGTAGCACAAATATTACCCAGATGTAGCCCACATATAGCCCAATGACAAAAGTGTGCAAAACACTTTTTATTTTTAGTTTACTTGCAGTTTTATGTAGTGCAGACTGGTCAGGTATTGGAGCATTGCATCTTAAAACATGACCCCCCTACACTACAAAAACACCACTGCACTACCCTAAACCCTTAAACACTACCCCCAGCACGACCCCCCTACACTACACAAGCACCACTGCACTATCCTAAACCCTAAAACACTACCCCCAGCCTGACCCCCTACACTACACAAACACCACTGCACTACCCTAAACCCTAAAACACTACCCCCAGCACGACCCCCTACACTACCCAAACACCACTGCACTAACCTAAATCCTAAAACACTACCCCCAGCACGACCCCCTACACTACCCAAACACCACTACACTACCCTAAAACATGACCCCCTACACTACACAAACCCCACTGCACTACCCTAAACCCTAAAACACTACCCCCAGCATGACCCCCTACACTACACAAGCTCCACTGCACTACCCTAAACCCTAAAACACTACCCCCAGCATGACCCCCTACACTACACAAACACCACTGCACTACCCTAAACCCTAAAACACTACCCCCAGCACGACCCCCTACACTACCCAAATACCACTGCACTACCCTAAAACATGACCCCCTACACTACACAAACACCACTGCACTACCCTAAACCCTAAAACACTACCCCCAGCACGACCCCCTACACTACACAAGCACCACTGCACTATCCTAAACCCTAAAACACTACCCCCAGCACGACCCCCTACACTGCCCGAACACCACTGCACTGCCCTAAACCCTGAAACACCAGCCCCTGCATGACCCCCTATACTGCATGAACACCACTGCACTGCCTTAAACCCTGAAACACCACCCCTAGCACAACCCACTACACTGCCCGAACACCACTGCACTGCCCTAAACCCTGAAACATCACCCCCAGCAAGACCCCCTACACTGCCTGAACACCACTGCCCTAAACCCTGAAACACCACCCCCAGCACGACCCCCTACACTGCCCGAACACCACTGCACTGCCCTAAACCCTGAAACACCGCCCCCAGCATGACCCCCTACACTGCCCGAACACCACTGCTCTGCCCAAAACCCTGAAACACCAACCCCAGCACGACCCCTACACTGCCCGAACACCACTGCACTGCCCTAAACCTTGAAACACCAGCCCCAGCACGACACCCTACACTGCCCGAACACCACTGCACTGCCCTAAACCCTGAAACACCACCCCCAGCACGACCCCCTACACTGCCCGAGCACCACTGCACTGCCCTAAACCCTGCAGCACCAGCCCCAGCACGAGCCCCTACACTGCCCGAACACTACTGCACTGCCCTAAACCCTGAAACGCCATCCCCAGCACGACCCCCTACACTGCACGAACACCACTGCACTGCCCTAAACCCTGAAACGCTACCCCCAGCAAGACCCCCTACACTGCCCAAACACCACTGCACTGCCCTAAACCCTGAAACACCACCCCCAGCATGACCCCTTACACTGCCCGAACACCACTGCACTGCCCTAAACCCTGAAACACCACCCCCTGCACGACCCCCTACACTGCCCGAACACTACTGCACTGCCCTAAACCCTGAAACACCACCCCCAGCACGACCCCCTACACTGCACGAACACCACTGCACTGCCCTAAACCCTGAATCACTACCCCCAGCAAGACCCCCTACACTGCCCGAACACCACTGCACTGCCCTAAACCCTGAAAAATCACCCCCAGCAAGACTCCCTACACTGCCCGAACACCACTGCTCTATACCCTGAAACACCACCCCCAGCAAGACCCCTACACTGCCCGAACACCACTGCACTGCCTTAAACCCTGTAACACCACCCCCAGCACGACCCCCTACACTGCCCGAACACCACTGCTCTGCCCAAAACCCTGAAACACCAGCCCCAGCACAACCCCCTACACTGCCCGAACACCACTGCACTGCCCGAAACCCTGAAACACCAGCCCCAGCACGACCCACTACACTGCCCGAACACCACTGCACTGCCCTAAACCCTGAAACGCCACCCCCAGCATGACCCCCTACACTGCCCGAACACCACTGCACTGCCCTAAACCCTGAAACACCAGCCCCAGCACAACACTGTACACTGCCCGAACACCACTGCACTGCCCTAAACCCTGAAACACCAGCCCCAGCACGACCGCCTACACTGCCCGAAAACCACTGCACTGCCCTAAACCCTGAAACTCCAGCCCCAGCACGACCCCCTACACTGCCCGAACACCACTGCACTGCCCTAAACCCTCAAACACCAGCACGACCCCCTACACTGCCCGAACACCACTGCACTGCCCTAAACCCTGAAACACCAGCCCCAGCAAGACCCCCTACACTGCCCGAACACCACTGCACTGCCCTAAACCCTGAAACACCACCCCCAGCAAGACCCCTACACTGCCCGAACACCACTGCACTAAACCCTGAAACACCACCCCCAGCAAGACCACCTACACTGGCCGAACAACACTGTACTGCCCTAAACCCTAAAACACCACCCCCTGCACGACCCCCTACACTGCCCGAACACCACTGTACTGCCCTAAACCCTGAAACACCACCCCCAGCACGACCCCCTACACTGCCCAAACACCACTGCACTGCCCTAAACCCTGAAACACCACCCACTGCATGACCCCCTACACTGGCGGAACACCACTGCACTGCCCTAAACCCTGAAACACCACCCCCAGCACGACCCCCTACACTGCCCAAACACCACTGCACTGCCCTAAACCCTGAAACACCACCCACTGCATGACCCCCTACACTGGCGGAACACCACTGCACTGCCCTAAACCCTGAAACACCACCCCCAGCACAACCCCCTACACTGCCCGAACACCACTGCACTAAACCCTGAAACACCACCCCCAGCAAGACCACCTACACTGGCCGAACACCACTGCACTGCCCTAAACCCTGAAACACTACCTCCAGCACAACCCCCTACACTGCCTGAACACCATTGCTCTGCCCTAAACCCTGAAACACTAGCCCCAGCATGACCCCCTACACTGCCCGAACACCACTGCACTGCCCTAAACCCTGAAACACCACCCCCAGCACGACCCCCTACACTGCCCGAACACCACTGCACTGCCCTAAACCCTGAAACACCAGCCCCAGCAAGACCCCCTACACTGCCCGAACACCACTGCACTACCCTAGACTCTGAAACACCAGCCCCAGCAAGACCCCCTACACTGCCCAAACACCACTGCACTGCCCTAAACCCTGAAACACCAGCCCCAGCATGACCCCCTACACTGCCCGAACACCACTGCACTGAACCCTGAAACACCAGCCCCAGCACCACCACCTACACTGCCCGAACACCACTGCACTGCCCTAAACCCTGAAACACCAGCCCCAGCACAACCCCCTACACTGCCCGAACACCACTGCACTGCCCTAAACCCTGAAACACCAGCCCCTGCACGACCCCCTACACTGCCCGAACACCACTGTACTGCCCTAAACCCTGAAACACCAGCCCCAGCATGACCCCCTACACTGCCCAAACACCACTGCCCTAAACCCTGAAACACCACCCCCTGCACGACCCCTACACTGCCCGAACACCACTGCACTGCCCTAAACCCTGAAACACCACCCCCTGCACCACCCCCTACACTGCCCGAACACCACTGCACTGCCCTAAACCCTGAAGCACCACCCCCTGCACTGCCCCCTACACTGCCCGAACACCACTGCACTGACCTAAACCATGAAACACCACCCCAGCACGACCCCCTTTACTGCTCGAACACCACTGCACTGCCCCAAACCCTGAAACACCACCCCCAGCATGACCCCCTACACTGCCCGAACACCACTGCCCTAAACCCTGAAACACCACCCCTGCACGACCCCCTACACTGCCCGAACACCACTGCACTGCCCTAAACCCTGAAACACCACCCCCTGCACGACCCCCTACACTGCCCGAACACCACTGCACTGCCCTAAACCCTGAAACACCACCCCCAGCACGACCCCTACACTGCCCAAACACCACTGCACTGCCCTAAACCCTAGAACACTACCCCCAGCACGACCCCCTACACTACCCGAACACCACTGCACTACCCTAAACCCTAAAATACTCCCCCAGCACAACCCCCTACACTACCCGAACACGACTGCACTGCCCTAAACCCTCAAACACTCCCCCAGCACGACCCCCTACACTACCCGAACACCACTGCACTGCCCTAAACCCTAAAACACTCCCCCAGCACGACCCCCTACACTACCCGAACACCACAGCACTGCCCTAAACCCTAAAACACTCCCCCAGCACGACCCCCTACACAACCCAAACACCACTGCACTGCCCTAAACCCTAAAACACTACCCCCGCATGACCCCCTACACTACCCAAACACCAATGCACTACCCTAATCCCTAAAACACTACCCCCGCACAACCCCCTACACTACCCAAAGACCACTGCACTACCCTAAACCCTAAAACACTACCCCGCACGACTCCCTACACTACCCAAAGACCACTGCACTACCCTAAACCCTAAAACACTCCCCCCAGCACGACCCCCTACACTACCCGAACACCACAGCACTGCCCTAAACCATAAAACACTCCCCCAGCACGACCCCCTACACTACGCAAACACCAATGCACTACCCTAATCCCTAAAACACTACCCCCCGCACGACCCCTACACTACCCAAAGACCACTGCACTACCCTAAACCCTAAAACACTACCCCCCGCACGACTCCCTACACTACCCAAAGACCACTGCACTACCCTAAACCCTAAAGCACGACCTCCTACACTACACAAACACCACTGCACTACCCTAAACCCTAAAACACTACCCCTACACTACACAAACACCACTGCACTACCCTAAACCCTAAAACACTACCCCTACACTACACAAACACCACTGCACTACCCTAAACCCTAAAACACTACCCCCAGCAGTACCCCCTACACTACCCAAACACCACTGCACTACCCTAAACCCTAAAACACTACCCCCAGCAGTACCCCTACACTACCCAAACACCATTGCACTACCCTAAACCCTAAAACACTACCCCCAGCAGTACCCCCTACACTACCCAAACACCACTGCACTACCCTAAATCACTACCCCCAGCACGACCCCCTACACTACCCAAACACCACTGCACTACCCTAAACCCTAAAACACTACCCCCAGCACGACCCCCTACACTACCCAAACACCACTGCACTACCCTAAACCCTAAAACACTCCCCCCAGCACGATTCCCTACACTACCCAAACACCACTGCACTACCCTAAACCCTAAATCTACCCCCAGCATGACCCCCTACACTACACAAACACCACTGCACTACCCTAAACCCTAAAACACTACCCCCAGCACGACCCTCTTCACTACCTAAACACAACTGCACAATTTGTTGCAGGCGTTGCAACGCAGGCCTGTGGTGCTTACTGGAAGTACCTGGTGGGCTAGTTGGGCCCCAGGGACCCTCAGGATTCAAGGTGACCTAATCCCCCAACTTAAAACGCTCCACGGGGCGCATTTGCACTGTGGTGAAGGGAGGGCGCGGGGCCTCAGGTGACATGTGCGCAAACACGCCCTGTGGTGCGTTTTAAGTTGGGGAATTAATTCCCTTTGAATCCTGAGGGACCCTGGGGGCCAACTAGCCCACCAGGTACCTTCAGTAAGCACAACAGAGTTGCGTTGCAGAGAGGTGAAAAAAGGTGCGTGGCCTCGGAACGCCTCTCTGCAACTCAGCTCTGTGGTCCTAACTGTAGGTACCTGGGGGGCTAGTTGGGCCCCAGGGACCCTCAGGATTCAAGGGGACTTAATCCCGCAACTTAAATCGCGCCACTGGGCGCGTTTGCACACATGTCACCTCAGGCCCCCCCTCCCTTCATCACTGTGCAAACGCGCCCTGTAGCGCGTTTTAAGAGGTAGTTTTAATCCCCCTGCCCTATTATGTACTAGGGACTTGCAGAGGAGGCCATGCTAATCACAGGGGTACCCCAACGCATAGTGTTCCCTAGTGTATGTAGGTGTTTTCACTGTATTCTAAGTGTCTTTTAGCATAGCACTGGCTCTGGTTAGTCAGAGTCAGTTACCACCAGTACCCGTCTGAAAAGGTTGTGGGCACAGGATGATTTTGCAACAAGGCCTCTTTCTGCTCCTCTGTTGGTTCTTTCTGCACATCTTTTGCTTCTTTCTGTGCGTTTTTCTTCTTTTCTTCACATGTCCTACCTCTGTAGGCATAGTTAGAAACTAGCATTTAAAAAACCTTTGAAATTCACTTAAAAAATCATAGGTTTCAGGCACGTTATAGTTAGAAATTAGCATTTAAAAAACCTTTGAAATTCACTGAAAAAACCATAGGTTTCAGACACGTTATAGTTAGAAATTAGCATTTAAAAAACCTTTGAAATTCACTGAAAAAAACATAGGTTTTAGGGACAGTTATAGTTAGTTGGACATTTCACTCATATAAAACCCGTGAAATTCCCCCGTTATAGTTAGTTCAGCTAACTATAACTCGCGCCCCGCAATGCACTGCTGATGACGTCACATATTACATCACTCATGACATGGTCAGTGACATCACTGATGACATCACTGATGACATCTCAAATGACATCACTGATGACATCATCCATGTGATAATTTCATGCATCTTCTCACACCCTAATATAACTTTTGATACACCCACTCTAAATTACAGACTGCCATTCTCAAAACCATAGACACTCCAACACCAAAAACAACATACCCACTCACTGATTCTTAGGTCTACACACACATCCACTCACTCACCCGTACAGTCACTCATACTTACAGTCACTCAGTACAGGACTATCATATGCACTCATACACCTATATAAACACTCACACACCGCCACTCATCCATAGAGGTACTCACACACCTAGTCAGTCATGCAAAAAATTAATCACACACCCATTTACTCACCTATACAGTTATACACACACCAGCTCACTTACTCATACAAATACTAGCACATTCTTACGCTCTTATACAATAACTGATACAAGCACACACGCATCAATACAGCCACTCTCACTATCACACACTCTCACTTATAGCCATTTAAATACTCTAACACACATATATACTGCCTTTTACATATGTAGTTACTCGCACATGTACCACTGAGATATATATTCACTCACTAACACACCCATACACACACTCACCCACCCAAGCAGTCCATCACAGATGCACTCTTGAAATCATGCACCCAGTGAATCACCCACTCACACATCTATGTACAGAGTCACACACACCCCACCCACACAAACACTCAGGCAGCCATACAGATACTCAGAGAACCAATCAATAACCCATATAGACACTCATGTAGCTATTCGCAAATCCATGCATCCACTTACACACCAACAAACAGACGGATACAGACATTCACACAGTTTAGTCACTAACCCATGCATTCAGTAAGATATGTTTAATCACTCACTTGTAGAGTCAGTCACTCATGTACTAAATCATCCATTCAGACACTTATACACCCACTCATTCTTCAATACGCCTTTCCCTATATATATTAAACATATTTAAACTTTACAGAAACACACAGTCACTGGATGATGTCATCAGTGATGCCATTTGAGATGTCATCAGTGATGTCATCAGTGATGTCACTGACCATGTCATGAGTGATGTAATATGTGACGTCATCAGCAGTGCATTGCGGGGGCGCGAGTTATAGTTAGCTGAACTAACTATAACGGGGGAATTTCTATGGTTTTGTACGAGTGAAATGCCCAACTAACTATAACTGTCCCTAAAACCTATGTTTTTTTCAGTGAATTTCAAAGGTTTTTTAAATGCTAATTTCTAACTATAACGTGTCTGAAACCTATGGTTTTTTCAGTGAATATATATATACATACATACATGGATAGATAGATAGATAGATAGATAGATAGATAGATAGATAGATAGATAGATAGATAGATAGATAGATAGATAGATAGATAGATAGATAGATAGATAGATATTACCTACTGGAGGTTGCCAGTAGGTAGTCATAGTTAGGACCATGTTTCCATAGGAAAAGTGTTTTTGACTTGCCCATAACTTTGGCGTCGTTTGACGAATCTTCATGAAATTTTCCCAAAAAAGGTGTGTCAGTACGTCTATTTGTTAAACAAAAAACAGAGGTTCCTGTGGACACTTAATGATTGATATTCATATATATATCAGCGCAATCGCATAAAAACAAGGTTTCAATATTTTTACAGAAACGACCATTCATTGAATACACAATAAATGATAGCAGCCTACTAGTATAATAGTAGGAACTGAGAATTGGTTCGATTCAAGTTGTTTATTGTGTATTCATTGAATGGTCGTTTCTGTAAAAATATTGAAACCTTGTTTTTATGTCACAAAAAGTCACAATCCATTTTGATAGGCTTCACTTTTCACTTGGGACTCTTTGCACTGAAATTCCATAACAAATGTGAATTTATCATAAAAATATCTTGTTTCTCTACACACTCTGTGTTACATATCACTTTTTTCTCTGACATCTATGTACCTCCACTTTATTGCGATTGCGCTGATATATATATCAATATCAATCATTAAGTGTCCACAGGAACCTCTGTTTTTTATTTAACTGTAAGTACCCTGGTTCCATGTGAGTAGGGTGTCCCTTGTATCTTTATACACAGAGTACGTCTATTTGTGCATGAAAGGTTTTGGACTGATCCATTAAACGGGGGCTGAGAAGAAGGGGGGGGTTAAAAAAAGTGCGTTTCCCATGTTAACTCCAACTGTTGGATGGAATTACATGGAATTTGGCAGAAAGGTAGATTTTGTTGCACAGATCACACTTTTTGTTATTTGGTGTAAATCCATTCAGTAGTTGTCGAGAAATTAAAGGAAATCCAAATGTTGATATCTAGGGTCACGAATAATAACAAGCTCATGCAGAGATCTGCAGAGTAATGATTGGCGCCAACACGTTAAAAAGGAAGTGTTGGCATCCATTTTGAGACTCAACTTTGGCCGAGTCAATCAATCAATCAATCACGGCATTTATAGAGCGCGCTACTCACCCGGGAGGGTCTCAAGGCGCTGGGGGAGGGGGTAGGTTACTGCTCGAACAGCCAGGTCTTGAGCTGCTTCCTGAAGGAGAGATGGTCCTGGGTTCGCCGAAGGTGAGTGGGGAGGGAGTTCCAGGTCTTGGCTGCCAGGTAGGAGAAGGATCTTCCTCCGGCGGTGGTTCTGCGGATGCGTGGTACGGTGGCGAGGGCGTGGCTGGTTGATCGTAGCTGGCGTGTGGGCGTGTAGAAGGTCATGCGGTCGTTGAGGTACTTTGGGCCCAGGTCGTGGAGGGCCATGTGTGCGTGGGTGAGGAGTCTGAACGTAATTCTCTTGCTGACGGGGAGCCAGTGCAGGTCTTTCAGGTGTCCGGTGATGTGGCTGTGTCGGGGGATGTCCAGGATGAGTCGTGCGGAGGCGTTCTGGATGCGCTGGAGTCTTTTTTGAAGAGTCCCAAACTAATGCAAAAAAAGAGAAAAGGGAGCAGGGTACGAATACCCTAACCTTCTAGCCTTGGTCTAAGGGTTCCCCTGGGACCCCGCCATACCAAAAAGCATTTTATTTTTAAATTCACAGCTATTTTCGCAAATATTCCCAAATTTTACCATGAATTTGAAAAACAAAACAAATGCGGTCTCCCGCTCTTGTTGTAATTGTAGCCCCCAGGTGAGTGAGGTCCCGGGGGCTTGCAGAGTTTCTTTTTATAAATGTAGGGGGGTGCACTTGCCCCTCTCCTAGGGCTTAATAATGCCCCAGGTCCACCACCTTCCAGGGATAATGCTAATATTAATTAATCGGGGCGCATGGACCCCCGGCCCCTGCTCGATTGGAAATAAGACAAAACGCCAGTTTTCTGCTGAATAGGCTCACCGTGCTGCTCTATTCACCACAATCCTCTGTTCCCCGGGGCAGTTGGAGAGGAGACTGGGGTGAGTGGGAGCAGGAGCAGGAGCAGTGCCCGCCTGGAGGGGAATTGGGGGCCCTTCGAGACACACGTGTGCCAACCTGCCCTGCCTCACTGTACCCTCAGGGGCTGTAGTGCTCCCCAATAAAGAGGCGTAGCTGTGCAGTGCGGGCTCCGTTCACCTCGGAGAAGGACGGGTTGTTGCAGAAGAGCTGGCCTGGCTGGACGGTACCGGACCAAGGTTCGTCTGATCCCTACTGGGCCAAGATTCATAGCTCTTGACAGTACTGGATTCAGGCAGCACAACGGTCTACAGTACTCAAAAAAAGGCACAGGAAAGATTGGTAGTGGCGGACCGTTCTCGCTGTAACAAGGTACCCACCAAAGCCGGCAGTACATGACCGGGACTGTCCTGTAATGCATTGCATCAGACAGGGACACTCCCACAGGGTGGTATTGGAATGCACTAATTAGTGACAGGTGGTACTGGGAAGCATCAATTGCTTAGGTCAAGTAGGACTGGAACCGGGTTCAAAAGTGTGGGTCTTCTTAACTATTCAGGGATGCACAGAACCAGAGCGTCATTAGCTAGTGATTCATGGTACTGAAGCATACAATACGGGAGGCCTGCTCAGTGCTCGGCAGTGTTTTATTGTCCTGCTGAATACGGTAGTAGCGGCCCGTGGTGGGAGTGCTGCCGGGCGGTGACGTGGGGCGGGGGAAGGGCAGGGTGGGGGGTAGTAAACTACGGAATATGGCCGCATAGAGGTAAGTAAACATATAAATAAATAAAACGAATTCCGTTGCGCGCGCTGCATCGCCAAATGCGATGCAGCGCGCGCAATGAAATTTGTTTTATTTATTTATATGTTTACTTACCTCTATTCGGCCGAATTCCGTAGTTTACTACCCCCGCCTCACGTCACCGCACAGCAGCACTCCCACCACGGGCCGCTACTGGCCTACGGTACTGCAGCGCACTGTACTTGAATTCTGTTGCCAGTGGTTGATGATACTGGGGCCCTGCTTGCCTGCAATGAATCCTGAATTACAACTGGCAACTAAAAAGGGCAGTACCGGATCAGCACTCGAACGTGTCAAACAGTACTGGGACCAGATTCACAAGTGACTGAGGGAACTGGCCAGTCAGATACCGTGGGTGAACGCTGCTCCCAGAAGAGAGTCAGTTCGCAGATCAGCATTCTACATGTCAGTCCAACCATCTGCTCCATCCAGGATGTTTCGAGTAATGCTGCTCCTGATGCACATGCGGCAAGGGTCCTTGCTGGAGCTCGGCGTGGGCTCAAACCAGCGTCCAGTAGACGTGAGTGCTCCTGCGCATCGCTACCAGCGCTCAGCATTTCACCTTGTCTCTTCCTCAACAGGCCACATTGCTTCCTTTTTTTAGTTTGGTTTGTCCGTTATTCACTTTGGTTATCCCTCATTCACTCGCATAGCACCAAGTGTCCTTCTAGTCTTTTCATCGCCATATCCCGAATTTTCACTGTGTGCTAATTTTTTGGGTGGTCACATCATTCGGCATTTTAGAATATAACCTCCCGATTTTCTCCTAGTTGCTAATTTTTGGTGATGCTGCTCATGTTTTATCTTTGCAAATTTCCCTTAGTCTAACCATTTTGATTATAGATATATTTTCATCATTTTCTGTTATCTGTCAATGTTCTTAATTGGCTTTCCAGTGAACAATTACAGAAGAAACACATTGACCCCCCCCCCTTAACATCTTCCTTAAGCGGCCCTGTGATCATAGTGGCTGAAATGCCCTCCCCATAAAAATGTTGAATATTGGGTCAGGACCATACAATGTGCACTACCGTCCCAGCTTGCCCACACCCCCTCCAGCAGCTCCTCGGCCTCGTAATATTTCTGGCTTGTAACCCCATGAGCACACATACACCATGTTTAACAGTGTCTCTCTACCACCCTTGGGTCGTAGACTCATTTGCTCTCCTCCTGTTGTCTTTGCTCTGATTGTCATCTAACTGTGTCCCCAGTTCCTTCTCACACGCACCTTGGCATGGCACGGCTGGGGGCATCTTCCCCATCTCTAGTTTAGTGAGAAGTTTGGCTATGGAGGAGATGCCATGTTTCGGGGTGTCTTCCTCGTGGAGAAAGTTCTCAAAGTGTGTCAGATGCCTCGCCGCTCCCTCTTTAATTCAAGGGTGCATTACCAAGTGCTACCCTTGCCGGTAACGGAAGCACTTATTCCCCCCCGCCCAAATTCTTCCTTTGTCTGTAGGGTGCACCTATCAACTTGCCTCTGATCCACGCTCCTCATCCTGAGGCACCCCCAACCCCTAGCACCTGCACCGTTCATGCCTGCGAAGAAATTCGAGGTTCTTTCAGTCTGTTCATTTTCTGTCCACAATATTCAGTTTTTCTCTTTAGTATGCCCCACTTTACAGATTTTCGTTAAATTGTTTGATTCTTCTGCGACATACCTCCTACTTTGTCAAAGTATATTCATTTTTGATTACACGGTTCCTGGTTTTCAGTGGTTAGCTTTTTGCGGTCACACTAATCTTTATTTTTTTTAATTTGCCTGACCACCTTTAGCTGCTGGTTTTCTCCTATTGTGTTCATTTCTAGTGAGACAGATCCTATATTTTGACATGAGGGAACTGAGGCAGGGAAGATAGCGCGCTCTGCTCACGATCACATAAGCTGACGAAATAGAAAGCTGATGAGCGGACAACCTGAGTTTCAAGATTCTGCACTCAACTTCCTGGAACATCCTCAAAATGCCTCTTCTGTCAGAAACTCCAGTTCTGAAGCACATGCCACGAGTCACTGGCAGCTTTCATACACATCCCTTCAACTTTCTCCCCTCCCCCCTTTCTAGCAGCCCTCCAACCTATGCTCCGCAAGATGAAATCTCCTCCATCAGCCCCGTCTGTGGTCGTACAATGTGTCATTCACAAGTAATTTAATATGACATGACATGGCCTCAATAAGATAGTCACTTAGACTCCGACCATCCTCCCTAGTGAGTATTACATAGCTCATAAATGTACACATTCTCCCTCCCCTTCATGCTTTAATCTTCACTCCTTCACCCAGGCATCTCACACACCAGTGGACCTGCCTCTCACACTCTGTCTGGGCACCAGTTTACCATAGCAATGGGACACGCCTCAGCACCGGCATGTTTGCTGTCCTCCTGTCTGTCTTCCCTGCCCCTTCTAAACACCAGTATCCTGCCTTTCTCAGTCATTCTGTGTGTGAGCGGGTTCACGTCCATCCCTTTGGGTGCCACAGAGGCCAGTGCACATGTCCACTGGAAGCCGCCCCAGAGTGGACCTGCCACCGCGGATGTGCTCTGTGTGCGCCTTGTGTTTGCAGATGTGCAATTTGAGCTAAGCTCTCTTGCTCCACAGGCTCACTTTATACAGCCTTCCTTTCACAGAGAGCCCTTTCGGATTCCAAAGTTGCAGCCATCACCTGTAGGAAGGCCAACAGAGACATAAGCAGCTGCATAGCATGTGGTCATGCGCCCCTTTGCCACACAGATAGTAACATCATTGAAATAAACGGGGTGCAGTGGGTCCCTTACTCCCCTGGGCCCTGATGCTACACTAGTGATAGCTACAGCTAGAGCACTACACCAGCAGAGCAAGGCCCAGGTCAACAGGTGCTGGGTGGTCATCTAAGCAGCTGGGCTTGTGCTTTCATAAGCCTCCAAACACCTGTCCTGTTCTTGCCAGGCGAGGCCCTGCTGGGACGCACAACTTTTACAGCTAAATTGAGGAATCAGTTGGACAGGTCAGAGGAAGGGTGGAGGCAGCTAACAGCCTGTCCTGTGCAGACCCAGGTAAAGAGAGGGTTAGACCCCAAGGCTATATGCTTGGAGAGCCCCCACTCTATGGGAAATGAGTGGTCTTCTGGCACATATGACCATACCCAACCCACACCATCTGCACAGTGCATCCCACAGAACCTGTGAGCACCTAACTGTAGAAGAGACCATGCAAAGCAGTGTGCTGAGGTCAGTGGAACGAAGTCACCCTGCTTCCTGGGCACAATTGACACCAACCCTTTTGCCAAATTGAAGGGTGCCTCCATAGAAATTCAGCAGTTATAGTTACCTGAGCTAACTATAACTTACACTCCCACAATGCACTGCTTACGACCTTACATATTACACACTGACCATGTCATGAATAATGCAATGTGTGAGGTCATAAGTAGTGCATTGCGGATGCGTAAGTTATAGATAGCCCAGGTAACTATAACTGCTGAATTTCACTGGTTTAGTACAAGTGAAATCTAAGCCTAACTATAATGTCCCTGTAACCTTTGTTTCTTTTCAGTGAATTTCGAAGGTTTTTGTTTTACTTCTTTTCCCTAACTATAATGTCCCTGTAACCTATGTTTTTTTCAGTAAATTTCTATGTTTTTTAATGTTACTTCCTAACCATAACGTTCCAGTAACCTTTGGTTTTTCCAGTGAATTTCTACTTTAAAAATAAAATTCTAACTGTAACCTGTCACCTATTAGAGTAAGTATGTGAGTGGCTGTATAGGTCAGTGAGTGGGTGAGTGAGTGGCTGTATGGCTCTGTGAGTATTTTGGTGGGTGTGTGAGTGTTATATGAGGCGCCTGCTGTGTTATATTTGTAAGTGCTTCCCTTTGAGGTTTAATTTCTGTGAAATGAGCATCAAGGCCGCAATGGAACAACATTTCTTACCAAGAAGAGTCCACAGTTTTCCCAAAAATGGCTACCCAAATGTAGTACTTTCTACTGGTTAATTAGTAAGTGCTACCTCGTTGGGTAAATGTCTAGTGCATATTCTTCACTACAGCTCCATAAAGGACAATGAGGTAATGTCTCCAGTGACCAAAAAATGCTGCTCCCTACGAGTGGGAGCAATTTTTTCATCTGTTTTCCTGAAACAGATAAATACTCAGCTCCCAGCAAGCGGGAGCAGTTTTCCTGCTTCTGCCTACTGTGAGGGGTATTACTGTTTGCTCTCATTTGGCGGGAGCTGTCAAAGCTCCCGCCAAGTAAAAGCAAGCAGCTATGTCCTGGGTGGGCATCCAGTGACCAATTCTTTTCCTATGTCTATGGCATTTTTAGGTCTCTGTGTGCTTCAGCCTAGGCTATGTGCACCAAGAACCTGACCATGCATGCAAGCCTGCCAACTTCAAGGAGGGTTAGGGACGTTCTCCCCCCAAGAAAATGTGGGCAAAAATTGCTCATTCTACAACACATATTTCATTATATATTCAATTGTATTTGCCTTTAAAGCATAGTAAATTATGACCTTACAGTTCACCAGGATAGAACAACCTTTGTTGGGGCCCTTCAATGATTCCCTCACTGTCACCTTCCAACAGTGCCCACATCTCTCCATAGCCCTTCTGTCATGTATTTCATTTGTTTTATAGCACCTTTCATACCGACGTAGGGTGTCGGACCACTTTACATCACACACAAATAAAGAGACCATGAATCATGTGTGTATAAATCAGTCTCTAGGAAATGTTACATAAGACAGTGGGGACTACAAGGTGTAGGCTTCATGTAATCCATAATGGTAGGATTTTTTTAAGAGTGCTTGGTCTGGAGAAGCACAAACTCAGGATTCAGAACATAACACAGCCAGGGTTGGCTTTATTAATAAGAATATTTTTTCCCAAACAAACTTGTTTTAGCAACATTAGGCTAATGAGACTCAGAATAAAATGTAACTTTCTAACTTGTACAATGGAGTTTACATGCAGCTTTTTGATGATTCTTCATTGCTCACTGTGCTAGATGAAGATTGTAGCTTATTAACTGCACAGTAACAAAAGGGTCTCTTTGACAAAAATAGTAACCCACTAAGCTATGCACATATACTACTGTTCTGGGATCTGCATGGTACACGTCCTTTTCAGTAGGCATATAAACCCTCTGCTCTACCTTAGATGAGTCAAAACTGCCACTAGACAAAACTCCTATCTCTCTCCAGCAGGTACATTAATCACCAGAGTTATCTTGACACTTTTATTGTTGCCTGAAAACTACCTGATGTACAAGGAACTCTGCATTGGGTGCTTTTAAAACTTCTGCACTGCAACAAAACTGGTCCCCAGTAACAAATGATCACAAGATTCCAGCATACGACACTACCTGAGATGAGTCTAAACTGCTACTAGACAAAACTCAGCAAGTACATTAATCACCAGAGTTATCTCAAAACTTTTATTGTTGCCTGAAAACTATGGAATATGTGACCCTCTTTAACCCAGCAGACTGAAGTGGAAGAGGAATGCTTGCTCACCACTCTTGTTCTCCTATTCCACAGTGTTCTCCTCCTCAGCCAGAGATTGCTGGCACTGCTCCAAAGGAATACGGTAACAAGCTAATGACAGTTTTTTGCACTGCTCGCGTTTTATAAAGTAGCGGCACAAAACAGTCTCTCGTCTCGTGTGATGTGCAGTTAAAGTCTATGTGCGCTCCACACAAGACATTGTGAGCTTGGGGTAGCACAGCTGCGCATGCTCACACTACAGGAAACAATGCCCGGAACGTAGGGAGCCGGCCCTGGAGGGTGGTGGTCCCCAGGGCCATTAATGGCTCCAGGAGGGGGACCGCACTGCCCCCCTCTTTTCATTTTTGAGGGCCTGCCCAGGGGAGGTGGTGGTCCCAGGGACCGAGAAAGGCCCAGGAGGGGGCCGAGCAGCCCCCTCCTTCAAACAAATAGGAAAGCCCTGGGGAGGTGATGGTCCCCCGAGGCGTACATGGCCGGGGAGGGGGGCTGTGCGGCCCCTCTTCCTCGTACATGGCCCCAGGAAGGTGGTGGCCCCTGGGGCCCTTACAGGCAATGGAGGGGGGTTTGCGTGGCCCCCCTCCTTTTTCATAATAAACTCCAGGGGAGGTGGTGGTCACTGGCGCTTTTAGAACCTCAGGAGGAGGGCCAACAGCACTCCTCTGCTTTTATTTTAATCGGCCTGCCCTATGGAGATGGCGGTCCCCAGGTCCAAGATCATCCATGGGGAGGAGCCCCTTATTTAAATCATAATAAACACCACAGGACCTGGCCCACCCGGGGGACCATACTTAAACAAGCACTGGAGACCGCGCTTATTTGTTTTTTTGCCACAAATTCACAAATCTGTCATGGTTTTCACCACGAAAATAAAAAACAAAATGCTTTTTGGCATGACGGGGTCCCAGAGGGACCAGGCTTAGGGGGTCAGGCTAATCCTACCCTGCCCCTGCCTCTTTTTTTTCATGTTTCTCTTTGAGACTCGGCTGAGTTCAAGTCGCAAGATGGCTGCCAACACTTCCCGGTTGTAGTGTTGGCAGCCAATCAGATCTCTGTACGAGAGCGGTACGATTCGCAAAGGGTCCGTGCCTCTTGATATACAAATTAGTTTTTTCTTTAATATCTCCCAAACTACTGAACAGATTTACACCAAATAACAAAAGGGGATCTTTCTGGTCCAACAGCTAGCTTTCTGCCAATTTTTATGTAATCCTATCCAGCTGTTGGGCTGTAGTCGTGACTAAAATCCCTCTGGGATATTGCATGGGGGAAAAGCGTTTTTAGACCCCCCTTTCTTCTCAGCCCCCACTTGATGAATCACCCCAAATCTTTCAACACAGAATTTGAACTGAGCGTTGGTCTAATTTTGAAATTTTGGGAAGATTCGTCAAAAGCTCCAAAGTTATTGGCAAAACAAAAAGGCTTTTCCTATGGAAACTAGGTCCTAACTAAAACTACCTACTGGCAACTGCCAGTAGGTAATATATTTACACACATATATATTTTTTCACTCACGCCCCCACAATGCACTGCTTATGACCTCACATAATACATCACTCATGACATGGTTAGTGACATCACTCATGACATCTCAAATGACATCACTGATGTCATGCAGTGACTGTGAGTGTTTTCTTGAAGTGTCTGAGTGTTAAATATATATACTAAGATACTACTAAAATTAAATGAGTATACTTTGTGTACGACTAATGAGTGATAGTATTTGTAAAACATATTATATGAGTGGCTGTGTGACTGTGTGTATCCATGTGTGAGTAGGTGTGAGTGGCTCTATAGGTCTGAGAGTGGTTGTATGGGTGAGCGAGTAGGTATGTGAGAGTCTGTATAGGTGAGTGATGGGGTGTGTGACTGGCTTTATGGTTCAGTGAGTGTGTGCATAAGTGGTGTATGGGTGAATGAGTCGGTATGTGAGTGACTGCATGGGTGAGTGAGTGAATGTGAGAGAGGCTATATGGGTGAGTGTGTGCTTGTGTCAGTGACTGTATAAGTAAGTGACTACGTGTGATAGTATCTGTATGACTAAGCGAGTGGGTGTGTGAGTAACTGTATGGATGAGTGAGTGGCTGTGTGAGTGACTGTATGGGTGAATAACTTGGTATGTGAAAAGCTTTATGGGTGACTGAATCAGTGTGTGAGTGGCTGTATGGGTGTAGGAGGGGATGAGTTAGTGTCTGTATGTCTGTTTGACTGGATGTGTGAGTGGCTGTATTGGTGAGGGAGTAGGTGCATTGGTGGCTGTATGGGTGAGTTATTGGTTGTATGAGTGGCTGTATGAGTGGATGATTAGCTCTATGACTCAGTGAGTGGGTACATCAGTACTTGTATGGGTCTGTGAATGGGTTTGTGAGTGGTTGTGTGGGAAAAAGAGTTGGTGTATGTGAGGTTGTATAGAGGTGTGAGTGGGTGTGTGAGTGGTTCGGTGGATGATGTTATCAGTGATGTCATTTGAGATGTCATCATCATTAGTGTTGTCATCAGTGAGGTCACTGACCATGTCATGAGTGATGTAATATGTGAGGTCATAAACAGTGCATTGTGGGGCCTAAGTTATAGTTAGCTCAGGTAGCTATAACTGCTGAATTTGTCTGGTTTGGTACAAGTGAAATCTGAGCCTAACTATAAAGTCTCTGTAACCTTTGTTTTTTTCAGGGAAGTTTTTTTTAAATTTCCTTTCCTAACTATAACGTCCCTGTATCTTTTGTTTTTTTAAGTGAATTTCAAAGTTTTTTAAAATTTCCAAACTTTAACCTGTGAGAGTGAGTGTGTGACTGAGTGCATGAGTGTCTCAGTGGGTGTGTAAGTGAGTGTGTGAGTGTCTCAATGGGTGTGTGAGTGGATGAGTTGGTATTTGTATGGGTCTGGGAGTGGCTGCATAAGTGTGTCACTGGGTGTGTGTGTGTGGGTGTGTGAGTTTTTGAATGGGTCTGTAAGTGGGTGCATGACTCTCTGAGAGGGTCTGTGAGTGGGTGCGTGAGTGTCACAGTGGATCTGTGAGTGGGTGCATGAGTCTGTGTGGGTCTGTGAGTGGGTGTGTCAGTGTATCAGTGGGTTTGTGAGTGGGTGTTTCAGTGTCTGAATATGTCTCTGATTGGGAGTATAACTGTCTGAGTGGGTCTGTGACTGGGTGCATCAATGTCTCAATGGGTCTGTGACTGGAGGCATGAGTGTCTGAGTGGATCTGTGACTGGGTGCATGAGTGTCTGAGTGGGTTTGTGAGTGGGTGTATGTCTCTGAATGGGTCTGTAAGTGACTGCGTAAGTCTCTGATAGGGTCTGTGAGTGTATGCGTGCAGCTAAATGGGGATGCACGGCCCCCCTACCCGGGTCAATTTTGGCCACTGGGACCCCATCCCCCTCAGGGCCCAGTCATTAACAAATGGGGAGGGGGGGCACATGGCCCCCATCCCCGGGCTGATTTTGGCCCTGGGGACCCCATTCCTCAGGGCATGACCTTTTTTTAATTTTATTTTTCAATATGGGAGGGGGCCATACGGCCGCCCTCTCCGGGACAATTTTGGCCCCGGGTACCCCATCCCTGGGGTCCAGCCTTTTGTTTTATTTTTTAATAATAGGGGAGGGAGGCCGCACAGCCCCCTCCCCCAGCCGATTTCTGCCCCAGGGATCCTATACCCGGGAACCGGCCATTATACTAGGGGGAGGGGGATGCATAGCCCCCCTCCCTTGGCCAAATTAGGCCTTAGGGTCCCCATCCCCCGGGGCCCAGCCATCTCTCCTTGGTGCCCCCAGGGCACCTAGTGTGCAATGGGACCGAGAGGGGAGCCTGAAGGCCCTCCTGTGGTCCCTGCCAGCTCCCTGCCTCCTGTGGGAGCTGGCATTGCTCTGACAGACAGGGAACTGCTGAAATGCCGCTCCCTGTCTGTCAGAGCAATCCTTTGTCTACACACTTGGGCAGGGAAACAGACGAAAGCTCTGCATTCAGCAGGTGAGAGCATTTTCACAGCTCTCGCTTGCTGAAAGCAGAGTGTTTGCTGTGACTTGGCGGGAGATATTAAAGCTGCTGGCAAGTCACAGCAAACAACTGTATCCCAGGGGTGGGCTCTCCGGGCTATGGCAGGCACCGGCTCGGGAGGCTGTCGGACCCCAGGGCCATTATTGGCTCCAGAAGGGGGCCAGTTGGACCCCTCCTTTGATTTACTATGGCCGGCCCCGGCGAGTTGGCAGTCCACGGGGCCGAGAGCATTTTAAGAATAGCATTTTGGCCCCAGGAAGGTGAGGGTCCCGGTTCCCAAGTGGTCCGTAAGGCCCCGCATAACAAACAAATTAGCCCTGGTAAGGTGGTAGTCCCTGGGGCATTATGGAGTCCATGAGTCCCCCCCCAATACATTTAGAATTAAATCCAGGGAGGTAGCAGTCCCGGGGCCCAAAGAGTCTGCACAGCTCCCCCAAAAGACAATGTAAGTCCTGGGGAGGTGGTGCCAAAGGAGTAGGGTCCTGTGTGCCCCCCTCCTATAAATATTCTCTAAGTCCACATGCCCCTGGGACCTGGTCCACCCAGGGGCTAAATTGTAGAGAAGCATGGGAGCCTGCGCTTCTCTTTTTTACATTTTTGGGCAGGAGCCGCAGTTCCAGCACGACTCCCACTGAAAAATAATTTTAAAAAATGGTTTTTTGCCTAAGGCAGGGTCCCTGTGGGGACCCCACCCCTCGCAAGAGGCCAAAAGGGTCAGGGTATTCCTACCCTGCACCTTCTCTTTTTTTTTTGTGGGACTCAGCTGAAGCAGAGTCCCAAGATGGCTGCCAACACTTCCTGGTTGGAAAGTTGGCAGGAAATCAGATTTCAGCATGGGGACTGTTGGACCCTTGGAGGATCCGCGTCTTTAGATATACAATTTTTTTTTAATTTCTCAAAAAAAACTGAACGGATTTACACCAAGTAACCAAAAGCACTCTTTCTGGACCAAGAGCTAGCTTTCTGCCAAGTTTGGTGTAATTCTGTCCAGTGGTTTGGGCTGTTGTCATGTTCAAAATCTCTATTGGAATTAACATTGGAAAAACTCTTTGTTACCCCCCTTTTTCTTGCCCCCACTTGACAGATCATCCCCAAAACTTTCAGCACACAACAAGACTCACTATGACACCTTAAAAAAAAATAATCCTGAAGATTGTTCAAGTGGCGCCAAACATATAGGCAACTACGGAAACATGGCTCAAACTATAACTACCTACTGGTGACCGCCAGTAGGTTATATATGTGTGTATATATATATATATATATTCACTGAAAAAACCATAGGTTTTAGGGACAGTTATAGTTAGTTGGACATTTCACTCGTACAAAACCCGTGAAATTCCCCCGTTATAGTTAGTTCAGCTAACTATAACTCGCGCCCCCGCAATGCACTGCTGATGACGTCACATATTAAGTCTCAAATGACATCACTGATGACATCATCCACGTGATAATCTGATGCAGCTCCTCACACCCTAATATAACCTTTGATACACCCAATCTAAATTACAGAGTGCCATTCGCAAAACCATAGACACTCCAACACCAATAACTACATACCCACTCACTGATTCTTAGGTCTACACACACACATCCACTCACTCACCCGTACAGTCACTCATACTTATGGTCACTCAGTACAGGACTATCATATGCACTCTTACTCCTATATAGACACTCAAACACCGCCACTCATCCATAGAGGTACTCACACACCTAGTCAGTCATGCAAATAATTAAACACACTGCCATTTACTCACCTATACAGTTATACACACACCAGCTCACTTAATCATACAAATACTAGCACATTGTTACGCTCTTATACAATGACTGATACAAGCACACACTCATCCATACAGCCACTATCACAATCACTCACTCTCGCTTATAGCTATTTATATACTCCAATACACATATATACTGCCTTTCACATATGTAGTTACTCACACATGTACCACTGGGACATACATTCACTCACTAACACACTCTTACACACACTTACCCACCCATACAGTCTATCACAGATGCACTCTTGAAACCATCCATCCAGTGAATCACCCACTCACACATCTATGCACAGTCGCACACACCCCATCCACACAAACACTCAGGCACCCATACAGATACTCATAGAACCAATCAATAACCCATATAGACACTCATGTAGCTATTCGCAAATCCATGCATCCACTTACACACCAACAGACGGATACAGACATTCACACAGTTTAGTCACTAACCCATGCATTCAGTAAGATACGTTTAATCACTCACTTGTAGAGTCAGTCACGCACGTACTAAATCATCCATTCAGACACTTATACACCCACTCATTCTTCAATACGCCTTTCCCTATATATATTAAACATATTTAAACTTTACAGAAACACACAGTCACTGGATGATGTCATCAGTGATGTCATTTGAGATGTCATCAGTGATGTCATCAGTGATGTCACTGACCATGTCATGAGTGATGTAATATGTGACGTCATCAGCAGTGCATTGCGGGGGCGCGAGTTATAGTTAGCTGAACTAACTATAACGGGGGAATTTCACGGGTTTTGTACGAGTGCAATGTCCAACTAACTATAACTGTCCCTAAAACCTATGGTTTTTTCAGTGAATATATATATATATCCAAACAATCCTCCTTTAACCATAAAAAAGAGTCCTGTCACTCAAGGAGGGGTGAGGCTGAGAACTTTATTGACACCTGTTCCCCAGAGACGTGTTTCAACTTTAACAGCCTTTCTCAATCTGGACAGAAACGTGATTGTTCGTAGTTCAAAATTGTAGGTAAAGTTTCATTTGTGTAAAAATGAAAACAGCACTCCTCGTTATTTTTGGCAAGCTGGCATCCTGGTCGATGTTTAATCACCCAGCCTGCACAGTGAGTGTTGTGGTAATGTTCGTTGTGCAGAACAAACACGCTCTCAGTTCTCAATTTTAAAACAGCTCAAAAAAGATTTTCCTGTTCTCCTCTTTTCTGGAGGTGCCACTCACCCCCTCTTCCCTGCTTTAAGAACAGAGCCCTGCTCCGAAATCCTTCCAAAACGAGCAGACTCAGAAGGGGGCTTTAATACAAGATGCCTGCCTATCATGCTGGTGAGTTGTCCTCACGCTGCCGTGGCGAGCACCTTTCACCTCCTCCTGTATGCATGCCACAGTGTTAGGTACGGGGGCTAAACGGTTAGCTGCTCCACTTTCCATCAATTTCGCCGTCTGCCGTCTAGCGCCTAAACGCAGGTGGTGCTCAGGAAGACGCTACCGCAAATGCGCCTTAACATCCAAACAATCCTCCTCTTCCCTGCTTTAAGAACATAATATATAAATATAAATATGTAGTTATAGTTAGGCTGTAGCTTCCATTGGAAGAGCATTTTTTGATTTGCCAATAACTTTGGCGTTGTTAACGAATTCTCGTGAAAGTTTCAAAACTAGTTTGACAGTCACTTCAGCTGTTGTCTTGAAAATTTTGGCATGATCCGTCATGGGCCGAGAAAAAGGGGGGTCCCAAAACGTGTTTTCCCCATGTTAATTTCCAAAGGAACTTTAGACAAGGCTACAGCCCAAACTGCTGAACGGAATTACACCAAATTTGGCAGAAAGGTAGCTGTTGGGCCAGAAAGTGACCTTTTTGTTAAATGATGTAAATCTGTTCAAATAGTTTTGGAGTTATTTAAAGAAATTTCCAGTTGTATAGATAGGGATGCGAAGGATCCGTGACCCCTCCCGATCTCGTGCTGAGATTTGATTGTCTGCCAACAACATTACAAACCAGGAAGTGCTGGCAGCCATCTTGTGACTGGGTTGAACCGAGTCACAGAAAAAACATTTGAAAAAAAGAAAGGGGGCAAGGTCAAAACACCCTGACCCCCTAGGCCTCTTGGGGAGGGGGGTCCAACAGGGACCTCCCAGGGCCCAAAAAGCTTTTTTTTTAAATAAAAAATCGACGGGAGTCATGCTGGATCCGCAAATCCCACCAAAATGTTTTCTAAAAAACAAAGTGTGGACTCCAGCGATTTGTTATTATTTGGCCCCCGGGTTGGCCAGGTCCCCGGGGGCAGGGTACAAATAAAGGAGGGGGGACACACAAGTCCCCCCTCCTGGGGCTCATTATGCCACAGGGACCCCCACCTCCCCAGGGCAAAATCTTAAGTTAATGCGGGGGGCCCCACGTGGCCCCCGGCAGCCCTGGGGACCGGCACCTCCCCGGGGCTAAAATGAAATCAGATCAGGGTGCCCACCTCCCAGGGCAACTCTATAAAATTAAATATGGGGGCCATGTGGCCCCCGCAGCCCCAGGGACCACCATCTCCCCGGGGCTAAATTTATATTAGAGGAGGGCAGCGCAGCCCCCCTCCTAGAGCCAATAATGGCCCTGGGGACCGCCACCCCCAGGGTCGGCTCCTGCAATGTCTCGGGGTGCCCACCCCGGGACACTGCAGTTTGCTATGCCTTGTCCCGCCAAGCCATAGCAAACTCTGCTCTGCTTCGAATAAGCGAGAGCATGTAAAATGAGTTTGCTGACTCGAAGCAGAGCAGAATTGCTTTTGGACAGAGTGAGCTGCATGTTTAGCAGCTCCCTCTGTCCAAAAGCAATACCGGGTCCTGCAGGACGCAGGGAGCCGGCAGAGACGGCAGGGTCCTTCAGGCTCCCCCGCCGGTCCCCAACAGATGAGTGGGTGCCCTGGGTGGGACTTGGGCACCAACAGTAGAGGCCGGACCCCAGGGGACGGGGTCTCCAGGGCCAAAATTGGCCCAGGAGGGGGGCCGTGCGCCCCCCCCCCTTGTTTCATAATAAAAAAAAAAATAATAATAAAGGGCAGGCCCCAGGGGATGGGGTCTCCGGGGCCAAAATCAGCCCAGGGAAGGGGGGACACGTGGCCCCGTTTCCGTTAATTAAAAAAAGATTTTTGGGGCCCCCATGGGCATCCTTGCGGGCCAACTACCCCTGCTGTTATCTTCAGTAAGTCCCACTCTGTGGAATTGCTGAGAAGTTTCCGTGGCCCTGCCCCCTTTCTCTACCACTCTGCAAACATGCCTTCTGGCTCACTACTAGTTGGGGGATGAAGACCCTTTGGCTGCTGAGGGACCTTGGGGGTGCAGAACCCGTCCTGTTACCTCCAGTAAGTCCCATAGAGCAAGATTGCTAATGGGTCTTTCGGAGGCCACAACCCTTTCTCCCCCACTCTGCAAACATGCCTCCTGGCGCACTACTGGTTGGGGGATGAAGTCCACTTTACTCCTGAGAAGCCCTCCTGGTACCTCCTGTAAGTCCTACACAGCAGGATTCCTGAGAGATGTTCGGAGGTCTAGCCCCCTTTCTCCACCACTTTGCAAATGCGACTACTACTAAAAAAAACATAGGAATTCACTGAAAAAAACAAAGGTAATAGGGATGCGATAGTTAGGAATTCGCATTTAAAAAACCTTAGAAATTCATTGAAAAAAACCAAAGGTTACATGGACGTTATAGTTAGGCTCAGATTTCACTCGTACAAAACCAGTGAAGTTCAGCAGCTATAGTTACCTGAGCTAACTATAACTATTGCCCCCGCAATGCACTGCTTATGCCCTCACATATTTCGTCACTCATGACATGGTCAGTAACATCACTGATGACATCACTGATGACATCTCAAATTACATCACTGATGACATCAGCTATAGAATCACTGACACACCCACTCACACCCCATAGAACCTTTCATAAACCCACTCCCACTCCCAAACAACCATTCACAAATCCATTCACAGACCCATACCAATACTTACACACCCACTCGTAGATTCATAGATCTACACATGAATCCACTCACTCCCCCATACATCCACTCATGCATCCACTCAGTCACTAATACAACCACTGACATATGCACTGATACACCAATACAGCCATTCGCACAGTGAGTCAGTCACCCATTCAGCTACTCGCACACCTAGTCATTCACTCATACAGTCAATCACACAGCCACTTACTCACCCATACAAATACACACACACCCATTCACTTACTCATACAGTGTTATGTAGTTCCTACTACTCCCTAGGATCTGCTCATTTGTTGGACAACATAAACTTTGGGTGAGGTGCCTAGACTGATTCCGGGCACCCCCACTGGATATGTTGGCCTAGAGACCAGCTAGCTCACTTTGCCACCATAAGCCCCCCCTAACCTTACCAGGGAGCGAATGGTTTCTGGCACCCACTGAACATGACAACCCTGACCCTCAGGGATTGTGGTAACAGATTAGAATCTTTTGCTCAGTCACTCGTGCTTAATAGTGCTCAAAGAAATATACAGAATACACTCTGAGACGTTTTCAATATATTTATTGAACCAACATCATTTTTGTGTAGAATACATGTGCTGCGATAATCCATTTCCCTTTCTTAAAAACTCTCACAAAAGTCTCACAGGAGTCAGAGAAGTACACCATAACCATCTGCAATCCACTATGTATTTGTGGGGGGAAATAAATTACTTAGATTTATAAAATAAACACGTTTTATGTGCATGATACCAACATTGGTACATAGCAGATATTAATACTCATTTATTTATTTTAAGTCCATTTATTATTAGTAGAAAAAGTTCAATCATTATATAGTCGTTATCCTTTGTAGGCCACATAACAACATTGAATATGAACCTTCATGCTTTTTCTCTGTTTATATCTGTTTAGAAGTTTGTAAATATTATTTCCTCTAGACCTTTCGCTGTTAAAATATAAGATAGGAATTTGGAAGTTTACAGCGTAATCTCTGTTTTACTGTAAGAGTAGCATCATCGCATTCATTCCAGCAAGATATATTTTTAGACTGTGTAGTGACCAGAGTTGATTGAGTGACCGTCATGAAAAACAATAGCCACAGTAGTGTATGTTTTCTTATGAATTAATATCTGACCAGCTTTAAAGTTGATGATATAAGTATTGATTTTGCTACCATCATCTCTGCATGTTTGTAGCATGACAATGAGATATTTTGAACGGTGTCTTAAAACCAATGTAGACAACAGTTCTCCTGTGCAGTCCGGACAAAAGTTTTTCTGCACAACTTTCAAAAATAGTTTTTCAAATGACACTGGGCCTGATTTAAATCTTGGTGGACGGGTTACTCCGTCACAACGGTGACAGATATCCCGTCCGCTGAAAGATAAATATCATAGCATGCAATGGGATTTATATTTCAGCAGACAGGATACCCTCACCGCTTGACGGATTAACCGTCCACCAAGATCGTAAATAGGTAGTGGGACTTGCAATCTGGTACTGTGAGGAACACACATCTCTCTGATTGAATGTTTGTTCTGCCTGAATAGTGACAATTTACACATTCATGGTTCCATGAATAGTTTTTTAAAGAAATCATTAGTTGAAATTCCCTCAATTTCTAACAAATTTAGCACTACCACTAAAATCTCCTGTGCACCTTGTTGCATGTTCAAAGTTAACTGTGTACCACCATTACAGTGGTAAACCATATCATGTATAAATGCAGGAGAGTTGCATGTGTGTTTTTCTGTATGTATTAAATTGAAAAGAGTTGTCAAAGCTTGACATAACTTTTTCTCTATGTGTTGAACAATGTTTTCAACCATCTGCTGTGGGTGGAATAGAACATTAACTACTAGATTACAGTAACATGAAACTACAGAAGTGTTAGAAAATAGAAAACCTTACCTTGCTGATTTCATTCATTTTTAGCTTTTTGAGTCTTTGTAGGTTCTTAACTTTGTTTTGAAACTATTGAAAAATCTACAATCTCAGAAATTGTTCACTTTCTGTAAGTTGGATGATTTTCAACAATGGGATGTAAGCTCAGATGAGGAGCATAGATCCCTTGCAAGCGATTGTACTCTATCACACATGATGAGTCAGCATTTACTCTGATGTCATCAAAATCAAGAAGATACAACCCTGACACTGTCCTCACTCATGATAAAGCAACATAAGACATTCCGGGGCATATTAGTAAGGGCGGTATCGCCGCTTTAGCGGCACTTTTTGCCACTAAAGCGGCAATATTTCTATCGCCCTATTAGCAAGCTGTCGCTAACAGCTGTTAGCGACAGCTTTATGGCGAAAGCGACGTTTTGGTTATCGCTAATGACATGCAAAGTAGGCGTTCCCAACTAAAATCAACTGCAAACATCCTTGGTAATATGCCCCTCCTTCTTTAAAAACTGTGGGGCATATTACCAAGGATTTGCGATAATTATCGCAAAGCGCGCTTAGCGCTGTTTTTTTTATCGCCGGCTTACGCTGGATTTCATCGCGGAAATAACGCGTTATTATCAACGGTTATCTCCAAGGTGATAAAAAATCCAGCGATAGCGGCGAAACCCAGCAATAGCGCGAGAAATCCAGCAATAAATTCACTGCGCTAATGAAAAGCTCGCTAATAGGCAGGTGAGGACTTAACCTTACAATCCACCTCCCATTGACAAGATGGTTAAGTCAAGTTTTTATCAGGTGTTAAATTCCAGCGATAATCGCGGTTAGCGCAACTTTTTTATACGCTTCGCGGGCATTGGTAATAGGGGAAGTTGTGTTTGCGACTGTTTGCAGTCGCTTTTGGTTAGGAACGCCTACTTTGCATGTCATTAGCGATAAATATCGCTGACATGCAAAGCGGCACCAAAACGGTCGCTTTCGCCATAAAGCTGTCGCTAACAGCTGTTAGCGACAGCTTGCTAATAGGGCGATAGAAATATCGCTGCTTTAGCGGCAAAAAGTGCAGCTAAAGCGGCGATAACGCCCTTGCTAATATGCCCCTGTGTGACCTATATTCATCATAGTTGCATCCATATTAATCTTTGAGATTTGTGAAGGGTGGCAGCATTGGCCAAACACAGAGGGAACTGTTGTCTTTTCAAATACAGATCTTTTACCAGGAGAAATCTGGCAGTGCACCTTCCTATTTTTTTCCTTCCTCTGTGTGATCAATTTTAATCAGAATATATTCATACTCTGTTCTTTTGGGATATGTCATAAAGTCTATCACATTCCCCATTGCACTATTCACTAATCCCTCCTCAACATTTAGATTTTGTCACAAAATTATTCTGCAGTTTTACAGAGGTTTAGAATCTTTTCTAAACCAGCAGTATGTGAAACTGTTTTCTCTAGAGATTCCAGTTTCTTTACCACTGATTGACATAGTGGTAAGTTTAAACCTTAAAGTTAAATTGTGTGCACTCCTCCAATGTTGGTATTAGGCACACAACCTGTTTCTGTGTTTTCATAATATGTTGGTTGCCGGTGACTTCTTGTGTGGGAATAGAGATCTAACCATGCAAGAAGCAACAGCTTTTTAAGCTTGTTTGTTAATTATACTATTCTCATGTCTTTTAGTGTATTCCCATTCTCTAGATCTGCTGCCTGTCTCATTTTTTTCGTCAACTCAGCTTACTGGAAATGTAACTATATGTTAACATTTCCACTACTGCCTAATGACTTTTTAGTTTTTTTGATTCACAAGTTTTTTTAAAACTAGTGCACTTTTGACAGGAGTCAACTGTGGAAAGTCATCAAAAACTATGACATGTTTACTACAAACAAAACATCATAGTCAGTTCTGAGGACTAGCTAGCAAAATGTTTGATACCATGCTAACCTAATCAATAATCAAAACTTTAAATTGCTTGAGAACTCTGGACACCTAATGACAAGCATCGCAAGATAACTTTTGGTATTCAAGTTTGTTGTAATGTTCCACAGGCAACATAAATAGTCTGTGCAGTGTGCTTCCTTTAATGTTGTGAGCAGCTAGTCCAGTAGGAGCAGTCAAGCACATGAAAGATCACAGCTAGTTTTTCTCTGAACAAATTCAGTCAGCACTTTATTCAGAAAGCTTTTCCTTGTACCTGCCTGACCACTAACATACAGAAGTGTAGGCTTGAATGTTTTAGACCTACATTCAGACTTATCATGTAGCAGTCCATGCTCTACAAGTTTTGTTATTTGCTGGAAAATCTTTACCTGTTCTTCATTTAGTTGTGAGATTGAACTTTCTAAGTCAGTGGTTTCACTCCTTACTTGACCTATAGCATTTTCTACTTTATTCCTTGCTATGGACGCCTCATTTTCAATGATAGGCTGACCAAAGGGATCATGACTATTAGGCCTTGAGCTTTGGCTGTCTTGTGAGCTATCCTTTGCAACTTCTATAGCAATTGTTTCCTCCTGTTGGATTTCATCATTTAACATGTTCTTATATGTGGGAAACACTTCACATTGTATGCTAACTTTGACTGCATTGCATTGAAAGCATCTTTGTAGCAGTCATAGTCACCTAGCAGTTCAATTTCTGAATGACAAGGTTTAAAAAGTTGCAACAGATGCATGTAAAAGAATTCTCTTTTCCCACTTGTTTGACAGCTCAATTTGCAATGATTATTGAGACTTGGTTTTGCATGTCTCACTAAACATCCACTACAGCCAGTCACCTCAAACTTTCCTTGCTCAATGTTCTCATCTACATTATCTCTGTGTATATAGTACTATAGTACTTCATACAAACATGTGTTTTCTAGATTGACACTTAGATTAGGATAATAAGTGTCCATCATATTTGTTTTAAGAAGCTCAGTGTTTTCTGGATCAAACTGAGCAAGATACTCAGGGCCTCATTCACTACTTTTTGGCCTGGGGCAGCGCTGCAAGTCTCCTTGCTGCGCTGCCTTGCATCAAAATGAAAGTGCAGGAATGCACCATATTAATGAAATATGGTGCATTCCTGTCCTTTCTGCCTGCGCCGGCCCACAAATTGGTGCCTAGCGCCAGCCCAGGTACCCTTGCACCATGGTGCAAGGGTGTCCGCATTGTAGGAGTGATTGTTTATGCGCAGGAAGGGATCCCTTCCTTCACACAAACAATCAATGAAGGTGTTTTCCTCTTTCTATGTGTGCAGCACACATAGAAAGAGGAGAAAATGAGCAGAAATAAAGTTATTTATTCTCGTTACGCCACCCCTGGGAAGGTGCACGGTTTTGACACATTCCCAGATTTACGTTATGTTGTAAATCTGGGAATGTGTCAAAATCCATGGGCATTGCGTGGGGAGACCCTCTACAATGCCCATGGCACACCTCCCTGACGCAGTGTGAGGCAATGTAGCAATTAGCACTGCATTGCCTCACACCATCTCTATGAGGCCATGAAAAGCCACACAGGGTGACTTTGCATGGACTTATAGATATGGGTCTGCACTCTGCGGCACCGGAGCATCAAAAAAAGTGAAGCTCCGGCGGCGCATTGCCCTTGTAAAAAAGCCCCTCAATTTCAGGAAACGGTCTCAACACATATGTTCGTATTAATGCCAAGCCTACACTAGCCCAAATTATTGCTTTGGACTTCCCGTATAAGCTTGAAGAACTACATTTGTCACAAACTTCATAGGATCCAATTCCCCTGTGTGAGAGCATCTTTAAACTGAAACTTTAAAGCTTTTTAAAGGCTGCCATCTCTTCCCATACATCTTTCATCTCCATCTTTTCTGACTTTGTTATATATGAAGTGATGTATCGAGCTACAGCAATAGAAATGTCTGCTACAAACTGAATATCCATGTTGGCATTCCACATGTACAAGATTACTGGATTATAATCATTGATAGGTTTTGAAGTGTCACTTCCTTTCAGCTTAAATGTATTTTTAGGTGATTTCCCATTAACTGTGCGTCTGACTGCAGTCATAAAACTGCTAACTCTTCCTTTGGAGATTACAGGCCTAAGGAATCCAAAAGAACATTTAGTATTTCCGTTTTGCTCCGTATCTCCAGCGACAATATTTGCCACATTTATGTGACTGGAATCGCAAGTCTGGTTCCGTAAGAGTTCTGTTCTGAGACTCTTCTGGAATATCACAAGTTACATGTCTCCCACTTCCTCAGCCTTAGCAGGCCCCTTCTCAGACATCAATACCTCTGGACAGCAGCCTCTCAACAATCTCTCCACTTCTTGTCCATACGACCTCTCTTCTTCGCTTACCCTCACTCCTCATCACATTACGGTGTCTGACCAGGTAATGAGACGTAATATTGAGGAAAAAAATTAGAACTACAATAATATCGTGTTACAAATATCGTGGAATGGAAATATCGAGTGCAAGAATATCGTTATCAAGAATATCGATTTGAAGGTAAGTAATATCGATTAAAAAAATATATGTCATTAATATCGTTTGTAAAAACATAGGGGTCGATTCCGATCTCGGTCGGTAGGGCTCCGAATCGGATTTGGCTTCACCGGATCCGAGTCGGAGGCTCTGTTTCCGACCGAGTCGTACAGCTGTCTGGCCGAGCGAGTACGATGCGAATGCACGCGTGTGTTCCGACCGAACCATTTCCGGATCTGAACCGCTCCGACTGACTCGTACGGACACGAATCGCACCACGCAATGGAGACGTTTTCCAACCGAGCGAGTACGATGGACGCGTCGGACAGCCGGATCGAGTCGGAGCGTCCGGCTCGCAAAAGCACCCGTAGCCGGACTTGGGGGGTCCGTGTCGGACCCCCCTGCACCCGTAGCCGTACGAGTCGAACACAGGGTAGACCCAAGGGTCCCCCTAAACATGCATGTACGGTGCGAGTCGCACCTACGTGTACCCACTGTAGGGGGCCCCCCTGTTCGCGACATACCCATTCAGTCAATGGGAGCCCATGTACGCGTCGTACGACCGGCTCCCATTGACTTCAATGGGAGTCCGACCGAATCGAGTCCGGCAGCATACGGCCGCATCGTACTCGCTCGGTCGGACTGCGGGAGTCCGGCTCGGTCGGAAATCTCTCCGGATCCGGCTCGGTCGGAGAGTTTTCCGACCCACATCGGAATCGGCCCCATAGTTGTTTAACCCCTTCCCTGCGGATGACGGAACCACGCCGTCATAAGCCACGGGCGGCGTGTGCTCATGACGGCGTGGTTCCGTCATGCTGCGGCCGCTCCTCCCACGCGTTACTGATTCCCCGCCTGAGGTGGTCGTGACGGAACCACACCGTCATGAGCACAGCTCGCCCGTGACTCATGACGGCGTTGTTCCGTCACGAGCATGGAGGCGCCGCGCTCACCACCCAGCGCAGCGGTGGAATTACCGCCGCGGCCAAGGGGTTAAAATATTGTTTTTTAATTATTGTTATGTTTTTAGTACATATTTTAAATGTATATGACGTTATATTTTTGTTTAATTATTGTTTATGTTTCTTAATATATTAGTTACATTTTTAGTAGTTATGAAAATGTATTTAATTAAATGTTGTGTTTTTTATTTCTGTAGCGGGTTGTGGGTTTATAGGGGTATAGGCGGGAAGTAATTTAATTATAATGAATTAATGAATATTTTTTAATTCATATTATATTGTGTTTTTTAGTTCTGTAGTGGGTTGTGGCTTTATAGGGGTAGAGGGTGGGAAGTAATTTAATGATAATAAATTAATGATTATTTTTTAATTAATAATATGTATTTAATTGATAATTAATTTTGTTAATTGTGTTATTACTTTATTTATGTAAATGTTTTTGTGGGTTGTGGTGTTTATAGGGGAAAGCGTGGGAAGTAATTTATTTTTAATGTATTATTAATTAGTTGTTAATTAATAATAATTAATTGATTGATATTTAATTATGTTAATTGTGTAATTCATTTTTTTAGGTGTGGGTTGTGGGGTTATAGGAGGTAAAGCATGGAGAGCAATTTATTTTTAATTATTTAATAATTTGCTGTTAATTATTAATAATTAACTGATAATTAATTATGTTAATTATGTAATTAATTTTTTTAGGTGTGGGTTGTGGGGTTATAGGGGCAAAGGGTGGGAAGTAATTTATTTTAATGAATATTTGTTTAATTGATAATTAATTATGTTAATCGTGCAGACAATTTTTTTTTAAATGTAGATGTGGTTTCTGGGTTTTGTAGGGGTATGGTGTGGGAAGAAAATATATTTTACATTTTGAATATTAAATATATTTCTATTTTGTATTCAACATATTTTTAAATTTATTTACTGTTTTTAAATTATTTTAATTTTGTTTAAGATATTTTACTTGTTTATAATGTTGCACTGACTGGAGTGGGAGTAGTACATTTTACCCTCCACAATCTAACACTTTCCCTACTTTTGCACTAACTGGAGTGGGAATAGTACATTTTACCCCTCCACAATCCAACACTTTCCCTACTGTTGCACTGACTGGAGTGGGAATAGTAAATTTTACCCCTCCACAATCCAACACTGTCCCTACTGTTGCACTGACCGGAGTGGGAATAGTACATTTTAACCCCTTCGCAATCCAACACTTTCTCTACTGTTGCACTGACTGGAGTGGGAATATTATTATTTTTTTGTTAATTATAATATTTATTGTTGTGTTAATTGTACTGGGAATAGTAAATTGTAGTAATTTCCAATGTTATATTTTAATTAATGTTATACTTATTGTAGTTAGAGTATTAGAGTAGTTAGGTGGGAGTACTTATTTTTATATTTATTTAGTATAAAAAAAAATTATTTTATGTAGTGGGAAATTTATATGTAATTATTTTAATATTCAATAATTTGCTTTATGTTGTTGTAATTTAATTAATTATGTGTTTGATTTATTATAATAATAATATTTAAAAATGTCAATATTTTTGTTTGTATATTATTTATAATGACTTTTTAAAACGTGTTTACTTTTTATTTTAAATTAAATTGTTTTTCTTTTTTAGTATTTTATATTTAAATATGTATACATATATTTTTGATAATATATTATTTACGATTTTTTAAATTATAATATTATTCAAAATATTAGTTTATTTATACACGCATATTCATATTTATATATATATGTGTGTTTGTGTTTACATTTTTAAAAGTAAGTTTATTTGTTATATTTGTTAAAATATACATTTAAATATATTTTATTTTTATAAATTAATGTTAGTATTTAATATATGTTTATTTTAATATTTTAAATCATATATATTTAAAAATCGATATTTAATAAAACTATATTATTGTAAGCGATATTTCTTTTTTGATATTTTTGTACTTACCTTTTTAAGTATAGGCAGTCGATATTTTTGTATTCTACATTTTTTCCTCAATATTTTTTCTTCTATATTTTTTCCTCGATATTCTTTCAGTGAACCATCTGACCATAATCCCATCACCTTAGATCGGAATACTCCTAAGACTACTAACTACTGCTCAAAACTAAAGAACCCCTCCATCAAACAAAATATTTTAGATATCTCCCCGTCACTTCTCTTCTGTAACACCACTCACACTAATATCCCATACTTTATTCTACGCTGGATACTAAACAATCTGATATACAGTTGTTGCGGGTTGATATCCTTAGTCTTCTACGCATCACCTCTAATCTGGAACTCAATATGTCGAACCTTTTGATCTACCACCAGCACTGTAATCTTCCCTTCCCTATTCGCCCTCCCGCAGTTAGTTCTGCATACTCCGCATCGGAACCACCTAGATAGAGATGCAAACCTAATCTAGACCATTCCACCCGACCCAACAGGCTTGTTGTATACCTTTTGACCAAAGATATCCTCTCCCTTCTCTCTCTTTATGATCCCACCCCCCACGTCGCACCTCCAGGTAGGATTCAAACCATTATCACCCAACCGCCAAGGAAACCACATACCAAACCCAGACTCATCAATAAATCTAACCTCAAACTTGTCCCCATCTCACACTCTCCCACTACTGTTACTGTTACTGTTACCAAAGCCATTCTAAAATGCTCACTTCTCAACTGCAGAGCAGCAGTGAAACACGCTGCTGTTGTGTTAACAAGTTGTCCTTTGCCTTTAAGGACAACTTGTTATTGTCCCGTGCTCCCGCTCAGGAGCACTTGTGTTTATTCAAGGGTGACCTGGTTCTCCAGCTTCTGCTGTTGGAGCAGTTACACCGAGGACATCAGAAAAGCAGTCGTGGGCTCCTTCCCTGCGACACTAATAAACAGAGTTTTCCTGCACTTACTTCGTTGGATTCTTCATTATGGCTCACGCAATGGCTGCCGACATAGAGGACCTAGTATTCAACTTGGACCTGGATCTCCTAATTCTCACTCAAACCTGGCTAAATGATTCCTCTTCTACTATCCTAGATATCCTGGTTCCACCCAGCTACTCTATCATCCATTAAGATCATGCTATCCGTCTTGGGGGTGGTATTACTTGTATTTATCCATCTAACCTCTCTGCCAAACAATCACTTTCCTCACCAACATCTGGCTGTGAATATATGATGATCAACATCTCTACCAAAGACAGCGACACCTGCACTCTGCACACATTCTACCACCCCCCAGGTGATAATCTTACCTTCATCGAACAAATCATAGAGATCATCTCCACCAACCTTGCCCATACAACAACCGGATTTTCCTAGGTGACTTCAACAATCATTGGAACGACACTAAGGATTCACTTGGGAATTGCTTAAAGACTTTCCTCGATGACCTCAACCTGATCCAAGTCTGTAACAGCCCAACTCATATAAAAGGGGCCATCCTAGACTTAATCATAGACAAGGAAAATACCATTATATTGGATTCTAGCTCATCCTGAGACTTGACCAATCATTACTGCATCAGCTTCTCCATTGTTGAAAAGGCAACCATCCACAAAGGCTAGCCCGTGAAAACAAAACTAATACCTGTTTCAACTGTAGCCTAAACGAGGAGCGCCACGCCCTTAGACTTGCAGAAAGAGTATGGAGACAGACCCCATCGCTTTCAAACCTTAAACTGTTGCGTAAAAAGAGAAGGAACTACAACAGGTGTATCAGAAGTGCCAAATCAACATATTTCCATCAGCAACTGAACACAGCCATCAACCATACCAAAAACCTATTTGAACTTATGAAACAACAAATTAATGGGAAACGTAATTCCTCCATAACTGAGACTACAACCCTACCTAATTGTCAAACATTTTCCTCCCTCTTTTTTGAGAAAACGAAGTCAATTGACATTGAGCTCCACATTGCTGTAAATTGCTTACCGAATGAAACCCCACCACAATGCACCTCCACCTCACAGGAAATTTGTCCTAGCAACCTTCTCTTTAAACCTAAAAACAATGCTGCATGGTCCATCTTTCAGACATTTCAGGACTCTGACATCTCAAAACTACTGCCTTCCACTAAACTTTCCAACCACTTCAGTTACCCTCTTCCCTTCAAATTCCTCAAGGAAACTTCATACCTTCTGATACCCCTATAGACCAGAATTATCAATGCCTCTCTTATGCAAGGCACCATGCCTGACTGTGTACAAAGTGGGCAATATCTATCCTAAAAAAGACAGATGCTGACCTCTCTGATCCCAACAATTTCTGCCCCATTTCAAGCATCCCACCCTTAGCCAAGCTCCTGGAAAAATGTGTTCATCAACAACTCTGCAATCACATTGACCAGCACCAACTCCTCGACCACTGCCAATCTGGTTTCAGACCAGGTCACAGTACTGAAACTGCCATGGTCCATATTGTCGACGATGCTTTACACTTTCTCGATCATAATGAGTCCTGTCTTTTAATCCTTCTTGCACTATCAGAAGCGTTTGACACAGTCAAACATGAAACCCTCCTGAACCTCTTGGAACTTAGGATGGGTCTCTCTGATACTGTCTTAAAATGGCTCTGCTCATTCCTACAAAACAGATCTCAATGAGTCCTAATCGATCATGACTTATCTGATCAGATGCCGGTCACTATCGGCGTTCCCCAAGGTTCTTCACTTTTCCCCATTCTGTTTGATCTTTACATGGAACCCCTGACTGAAATCCTCAAACACTCTAACATCTCTTACCATATGTACGCTGATGATACGCAATTGTACATGAAGATTACCTCCCCTGACGACATCAGCACTCTCAATAACATCTTGATCAAAACTCAACACTGGTTAACTCTTAACCACCTCAAACTTAACGTCCTCAAATCCAAATTCCTATTAATCTCACCACCAACCCCAACTCTAACATCAAAGACTGGCTCCCACTACTCACCTCCTTGAACTGTACCCCACATATCATTGATTCAGCAAAATCCCTAGGAATAACACAAGACAACAACCTCTTCATGCTGAATCACATCAGCTCCACACCAGAGGGGCCAATTTCCATATCCCCGTTTTAAGAAAACTAAAGCCTTTCTTGCCCAATGCAGATCTCAAGATGGCAGTTCAGGCTCTCAAGATTTCCAAACTTGACTATGGGAATGCTACCCTCGTTGGTCTACCGAAAATAAAACTAGCACCACTGAGGGCCACCCTTAATGCGCCTGCATGGCTCATCACAGGCATAAAGAAAATGATCACATCACCCCGGCCCTCCACTCTCTGAACTGGCTACCCTACGAATCTAAAATCCACCTAAAAATAACATGCCTGACGTACAAAGTCATCCACCACAACACTCCTCGCAACCTGGCTCAGAAAATAGTTCTATCTGGAAGGAACAGAGGGGCATATTAGCAAGACCGGCGATAAAATTATCGCCGTTTTAGCGGCAGGAAACTGCCGCTAAAACGGCGATAATGGGCTTGCTTATATGCGTTATGGAATTCCAATAGAAGCCCAGGTTAGATGTCCTGCACATCTAACCTGGGCTTCTATTGGAATTCTATAACGCATATTAGCAAGCCCATAACGCCGTTTTAGCGGCAGTTTCCTGCCGCTAAAACGGCGATAATTTTATCGCCGGTCTTGCTAATATGCCCCAGAGTTTTTCGTAGTACATGCTCCCTACTACTGAAACCCCAAAAATTTCAAAAAAAGAAAACCTACAAGTGAACTATTTCCGGAATTGTCCCAAAAATGTGAAACTCTCTTCCCCCTGATATCAGGACCATCCCTTCATTCGCTCTTTTAAAAAATGAAGCAAAAATGAGACTACTGAATAATCTCCTTCCTAGCTGAGGCGACTATCCGTGCCAATTTGATCTAATCGCTGGTGTTTTCACTATGTCTGTTTGTATTATCTTTTCACGTCTTCCCCCCTTTGTTTAGCGTTCGGGCTCCACCCTATGATTCTATATTTTGCTCCTTGTAAAATTTATGCTATTTGTTATGTTGTAAAGCGCTCTGACACCAAAAGTTTGGTCTTGTTAGCTCTTTATAAAACTTCATAAATAAATAAAATAAACATGTTGCTCAATGAATGACAACACTGAGTCATCAGTATCTTCACCAAACTGTGGTGCACCTTTCACCTACAATAACATATGTATATCTGGTGCGCCTCTTGCTTGGTATTCTTCTATACAGAAGAAAGTTCACAACCTCACCTAGTGTTAGATTCTTTTTATTGCAGATAAAATGATGCCTGGCTTTAAATCTGAGTTTCAAGTATCTACAAACATTTGCAGGATCGATGGAACACAATTCACCTGCAGACTTGAAATCAATCACTGGAATGTTTACATTAGCTTACCTGAGAAAGTCATGAAGATCATCCCAAACATCCTCTATACAGCTCATAGTAACAAACCAGGTGGGTGCACCTAGATTGTGTAACATACATTTTAGCTCACCATGACGACGGAACCAATATTCATTGGTACCACATTGGCAAGCCATAACATTCACCAAATAACTTTCTAGTACCTCATCTTTACCATATACTTTTTCCACAAGTGCCCGTGCAGTAATGTCATTAAATCGTATGCCTGTTCTCATAACATAGCCCACAGCATATGATAGCACCAACAGAACTTTCTATTCTAAGACAAGTAACGTTCCTCTACATTAATATCTTTGTAAAATACCTTTTCTATTTTAAGATATTGTACAGCACCTTCAATTGGTTATGAATTCCTCTAGCAGGGATTTTATTATTTTTCAGTTTGTCAATACAATATTTACAGACAACCTGGCTTACGCAGAAGTCAAACCTATCTTCAGCGATGAAATAAAGAGCTAGTTTACACCACTGTACTAGATCACACATCTTGTCTGGAATTTCTGCAGTTGCTCTTGCAAATGCATACATTTCCTTTTTTTAAATTATCTAACACTGTGCTAGTATTAGACTTTTCAGTGTTGTTTTCAACAACCATCTCAGTCTCTACACTTGGCCTATCAGGCCCAAAGTATTGCATCTGAATGTCATCTATTACAGAACTGAGGGCCTGATTAGGATGATGGTGGGACCACCACCGATAGCCCGTTGGTGGGGGTCCCACCGCCATCGGACCCATGTTATCCGTCCGCCATATTACAATGACGGGCCGATGGGTGGCAGTCGGCAAGACCGACCGCATCGCATCTGATGGGCTCCTTGAGCCTGCCGGTGTGGCGGAGGTGGTTGTAGTCCCTACCTTAGTGGCGGTGCCTGCCAGGCACCGCCATAGGGATTACAATATCCCTTTCCGCCCACCTTTTCATGGCAGTTAACCCGCCATGAAAAGGCTGGTGGAAAGGGACTTTGGGGGCCTTCTGATGAGGCCCCTACATGTCCCTGCACCATGTGGCAGGCGTTGCATGGTGCCTGCCATGTAGTGCAGGGATATGTGCCATGTCCCTATTTTGCATTGCGGCCTGTGCTGCAGCCAGCATCACCCGCCGCAATACAAAGTATAGGCATTGCGACCGCCGTGGTGGTGGTCGCATTGTAATGCCTATCAGCCGTGGCCGGTGCAAGTAAGAGCTGTGGGGCGGTGGGGCCGGGTGGGGGGGGAATTTCGACAGACAATGACAAGGGAAAATTAAATCCCCCACCCGGCCCCACCGCCCACCGCTCTTACCTGCATGGGCCGCGGCTGAAGCCTATGTTGGGACTGCCCGCAGCCTGTCGGGTGGTCCCAATTCCCAGTAGTGTGGCCCGCCATCCTAATCAGCCCCTGAGTTCAGAATTTGGACCTCTTAATAGCATATCATTTAGTTTTTGAAGCTGAAGAGCTGGACTGTTTACAAAATAGAATCGTCTTACGAGTTTACGCATATTAGTGTGGTGCACAGACAGCATTCAGATGTGGTGGAAAGTACGGTCACAGATCTGAGGTGATAAGCAAACCAATGAATGTCATTGAAGGTTTGTGAGTTACCTTACTCGACAAGGACCAAGGCTTTGGAGTGGTTTAATTTTTTGTTTCTCAGTTCCTTTGCTGTATTTGTTCAAGAGCAGTCTAAGTTTGTCAATAGATTGTTGTCCTATGTTGCATACTTCTACATTTCCACTCAAAAACTGGATTTTTAGGACATTTTGGGACGTTGACCTAATACTTCATTATTTATTTCTTCTTCTTCATTTCTAGGCACTAACTTTTTTTTTCCAATCGGTGTACCTTCATTGATTTCATATCCATGGCCATCTCTTTCAATTGCAAGGGCTAACTAATTTTCTTGTATATAACTCCCCTCATTAAATAATGCCTCAGTTCTGGAAGTGTGTTTCCACTCTCCCTGAAAAATACTGCAAAAGATTGATTTACTCACTTGACCCTTTTGGCAACATTTTTTCATGAGTGAAGTAATCAGGTTATCTAAACATCTCATTATCTTCAAAATGAGAATAAATAGCTTTCTTTTTAATACAAAAGCCTTGTCAACTAGACACTCAACAATACCTTTCTGGTTTTGAAAACTCTTTTGCTTTTATTGGTTTTCATGCTTCTCATAATATTACACACTACTCTTCTTTAAATTTATTTTTCCTAAATCTGTCTGGTTGGGCTCTTTTTTTGTGGCATTATCTTTGTTTTTAACAATAAATGCGAGTTCTTGTTACATGTTGAGACATATTGCAGATGCCTCTTTAATTACAGTACAGAACACAATACATTTTAACAACCTACAGATTAAATAAAATGCAATTTTATAAAACCTTGAATGTACACTATACAACTTTTTAGAGTATGAATGCTTCAGTTTAATGTCAACATGCACTCTGTACAAAACTCCTTTGTACAGGGTAAAACCTCAGTGTTAAACAGTTTACTAAGGAATTCATTCCTCATTCAAACATATTTTCTTTGAGTGAGCTGCATCCATGATTCAACTAACTTAGTGCACTCTCTTTAGTGCAAAAGCACTCTAGTATAGGTTTAACGGCATTTACGACACCCACTGTCCAAAAAATATATACAGTAAGTTCAAAGGTTTGAATATACATCAACCATGCTTAGGCACATATGTACGAAATTCTAAAATTGCGATTCCAAAATAGCGAATCCGTAGAAATTGCTATTTGGGAATCTCAAATTGAAATGTATGTAACCTGTGATTTCCTAATAGCGATTCCTACGAATTCACATTCGGTATTAGGAAATCGCCAATTAGGAAATCGCAAAATTACAATTTCCTACTAGCAAATCGCAAATTTGAAAACAAGGCATCCTGGAAGCTCCTGGTTGCTTCATAGATACCACTAGCCCTGATCCAAGCTTGAAATGCATCGAAGTCATGCCCAGTGACATCAAAGGCACCTCGCTGCAGCTGGGTCCGCTGGCATTCATTATGTCCCGAGTATTGGAGATCATTCCTGTCTGTGGCCATTGAAAAGCATTACTGTCTGGTCCAGGGTCTTAGCATTGGTGGTGCCCAATGCGAAAAATATTTATTGGAGCCCCCAAAATGACCTCCTTTTCCATGAATTCCAACACTGACACCTTCCAATAGTGGCCGTCGTCTTTCCATAGCCCACTCCTACATTTATTCAATTAGTTTTCAAGCGCTACTCATCCCAATGTAGGGTGTCACAGCGCTTTTCATGACACACACATATCATACAAAGATAATTAATGGTACCTCTATGGGAACTCTCTGCCACCTTTCCTCATTCTCTTTACATTAGCAATTGCAAAGAGGGTAGCATGGGAAAGCACTCTACTCATAATGTGGAACCAGCAAAGAGGATATGTAAGGGTGCACATAAATTACACTGCAGTGGAAGTGACTGCCCTGTTCAAACATTCACACCAGCAATCTCACAAGGAACAAGCAAGCATACAGTCATACACCCAAGCCTGTTCTAATGCACTGGTACAGTCCTTCACACACCTAATCATGTGGTAAATAAATCACCATCAGACGTAAGCATATACAGCGCAGAAGCCTCAATGAGCAAAGCCAATCAGAAGAAGAGTTGTTTTCTAAGCTATGTATTTAAAACCTGACATACAGTGGACTCACAGATATAATCTGTACAAGCTGATATACAGATGCATGTCTCAGAAACATACACAGAAAGTGATGTACAAAAATACAGATTGCTGCCCTCTACAGAAACAGAGTGGCTTCCCGATGGGCTGGAGCAAAGTCAATAGCAAAGGTTCCAATGGCAGTTACATCTCAATTCCCTTAAAGCCCATCTTTGCACAACTGTAAAATTCCAGCAGCCCATACACTGAGCAACTCAGGATACATGTGCTTGGTGCTGGATGCTAAGTAAATTACAGCCCCCAAGAAGTACCACTATGCATGCAGTGTTCTCCTATATGTGAATGGGCTATGCTTTGGGATGTTGCTAAGCTGAATTCTTTTTGGCTCTGCCAGTGCTGTGCTCGGCGTTGCACAGTACAAACACACTCAGGCATTTCACTTTTTCCTGCAATGCTTCCTGGGAATATCCATGGGCAGAAAAATTGTTAGAGCATGTGCTTGGTGCTGCTCATGATCTACCAAAGCATGCCGTGCCTTAGCCATAGTTGGCTCTATGCTCTACTTTTGTGGATTAGTGCCTGCATTGTGCTATTTGTTCTGATATCATATGTCCCGGCAGCGATGTCTCACCACCTGAGGTTTATCTGCAGTCTGAGTGTCAGGGGATGAAACTGACTCCCTAGCCTTGGAGATGGTCTGTGCAGGAAGGAGGGAAAGTGAGTGAGGTAAGAACACCACCGAGACCCTCATCAAAGGGCATGGCACTCCTTACAGTACCCCACCCCACTCACATCCAATATACAGACAGTGTGTACATGACATGGAGCAATACAAATACAACCTGTTCTGTGTTGCAAGCACTGTTGCATGCACAGTCACACACACGCTCATGTGTTTAAATATAACTTATAAGGTGCAATGACTCACAGACTAATTAACTTGCTGGCTGCCCACTACCATACATGGGCCTGCTGAACTTGGCACAAGGTTTACACCACATACCCCACATTTTAACCCTAGTGGTCGGCAATTTAATTTTTTCCCTCCTTCGCTGCCTCTCCGCTAATATACTCATCCTGCTTGCCAGAATATACGGAGCCACCATTGGGAATTATCCTGATGCATTTTGGGTGCCTTTTTAAAGTTTGCACCTTTTTAAACTAGCCCTTACAGTCACTCTGCTAGTTCTGGCTTTAAACAGCAAGGCAGTCTTCCAGCAGAAGGGCAGTCCTCTGAAGGTTCAAGGCAGGCTTCCAGCAGCAGGACAGTCCTCTGAAGTACAAAGTACGCCTCAAGCAGATCGACAGTACTCTGAAGTGCAGCATAGGCCATCTGAGTGTCCGCAGCTGGTCCAGGCGAGAACTGAAGAATGGGTCTGAGGAACCTATTTTTATACCTGGTGCCCACGTTGAAGTGGGAGAAACTTCTAGAGTTTTCCCCTCATAGATGGTGCTGGAATTTCCTTCCTCCCTGCCCAGGGTCCATAGTATCTTGGATGACAAAAGGCTAGTGTGAAGTCTTTTAGTAGTGTACTGAGGCAGCCCCTTTAAAATGTAAGTGGGGCAGGGAACAGCTCTGCCCCATGTATCCTGGCAGGGTGGCCCATCCTGCCAACATCTAGTCCCCTTTTGTGTCACAGTCTGGGAGGAATACACAAAGGCCAACTGCCATGCTAATCACAGGCATGAGACCCAGGACACAGGCTGCAGATACCAAATGGTCAGGATAAGAAAATTCCAACTTTCTAAAAGTGGCATTTTCAGAATTGTGACTTTAAGTCTGACTTTACCATTAAAGAGGATTTTAAATTACAATTCTTTTGAGACCAAACATGACATTTCTGCCTGTTCCCAATCAAACGTTACCACTTATTAAGTGTAATAAGGCAACCCAGTGTTATCCAATAGGAGAGGTAGGCCTCACAGTTCTGAAAAATGAATTTAAGGGCTTTAAATGGCTACTTAAGTGTTTTGGCACAATAAGTGTTGCAGGTCCACTAGTAGCATTTAATTTACATGCCCTGGGTACATGTTGTATCACTTTACTATGGACTTATAAGTAAATTAAATGTGCCATTTGGGTCTATTCCATGTCTACCATGTTTAGAGGAATGAACACAAGCACATTAGCACTGGTTAGAAGTGGTAAAGTTCACAGAGTCACAATGCCGACAAAAACAACATTCAGACAATAGGAGGAGTGAAGGAAACATTTTTGCGGATGACACTGCAGAGAAGGCCAGGTCCCAATATTGATCCACATGGGTCTGCAGATTGATAACATATCAATGTGTGAGAGAACTAAATGTAATACTATATACCTTTATCCATATAGGTATGCTATGCACACAGTAAGGTTGCAAGTGGAATGTGAATTGAAGATAAATCAATATGTGCACATTGGTTCATGGTGCAATTACTACTGCACAGTCAGGTATTACGGACGCAAATAATTTGTATGTATATTATATAATCAGCTGTTGTTTTTAGTGATGGATCAAAACAAGGCAAATTGTCAATCTGTTCTTCATAAACAATGTACTTTCCAACACAGACGGAAAGGATGGAAATACATTTGTGGTAAGCAATTGTCCATGGAAAAATACCAAATAAAAATGCAACTGTTGCTCAAAAAATGTTTGACACCATCTTATTGTACAAGAAATATTTAATATGGACAATGCTGGTGGAAACTTCCCAAATAACCTCACAGAAGGGTTTGATCAGTGGGCAGTCAAACGCATGCGAGGGAATCCATTCCAGTGTTGAAGTGCCAACTAAGAGGGTTGGAATCAATTTAGCTTCATATGACTTGCCAAAGTTCCTAGAACTTTATGTAACAGACATAAGTTTGTTTGTATTTGCTTGTTAGGCATCTGCCTCAGTTTCCCAGTTCTCTTCCAAGGATGAAAATGTGTGATTTTTTTGCAGTTGTTTCATAACTCAAGCCTAGTCCAAGGGCATTGGAGTGCATTATAATTAAACCAGACTATTCACTTACACTATTTTTGATTTGATGTAGTTCACACAGTCCCCAAATGTCTGGTTCAGGAGCTGAATCTCTTTGAAAAGGTCGAGCACAATTTCCATCTAGCGCCACAATTTTTGTTAAAAAGACAGTGTGTACATGACATGGAGCAATACAAATACAACCTGTTCTGTGTTGCAAGCACTGTTGCATGCATAGTCACACACACGCTCATGTGTTTAGATATAACTTATAAGGTGCAATGACTCACAGACTTATTAACTTGCTGGCTGCCCACTACCATACATGGGCCTGCTGAACTTGGCACAAGGTTTACACCACATACCCCACATTTTAACCCTAGTGGTCGGCAATTTAAATTGTTCCCTCCTTTGCTGCCTCTCCGCTAATATACTCATCCTGCTTGCCAGAATATATGGAGCCACCATTGGGAATTATCCTGATGCATTTTGCGTGCCTTTTTAAAGTTTGCACCTTTTTAAACTAGCCCTTACTGTCACTCTGCTAGTTCTGGCTTTAAACAGCAAGGCAGTATTCCAGTAGAAGGGCAGTCCTCTGAAGGTTCAAGGCAGGCTTCCAGCAGCAGGACAGTCCTCTGAAGTACAAAGCAGGCCTCAAGCAGATCGACAGTACTCTGAAGTGCAGCATAGGCCATCTGAGTGTCCGCAGCTGGTCCAGGAGAGAACTGAAGAATGGGTCTGAGGAACCTATTTTTATACCTGGTGCCCACGTTGAAGTGGGAGAAACTTCTAGAGTTTTCCCCTCATAGATGGTGCTGGAATTTCCTTCCTCCCTGCCCAGGGTCCATGGTATCTTGGATGACAAAAGGCTAGTGTGAAGTCTTTTAGTAGTGTACTGAGGCAGCCCCTTTAAAATGTAAGTGGGGCAGGGAACAGCTCTGCCCCCTGTATCCTGGCAGGGTGGCCCATCCTGCCAACATCTAGTCAACTTTTGTGTCACAGTCTGGGAGGAATACACAAAGGCCAACTGCCATGCTAATCACAGGCATGAGACCCAGGACACAGGCTGCAGATACCAAATGGTCAGGATAAGAAAATTCCAACTTTCTAAAAGTGGCATTTTCAGAATTGTGACTTTAAGTCTGACTTTACCATTAAAGAGGATTTTAAATTGCAATTCTTTTGAGACCAAACATGACATTTCTGCCTGTTCCCAATCAAACGTTACCACTTATTAAGTGTAATAAGGCAACCCAGTGTTATCCAATGGGAGAGGTAGGCCTCAGTTCTGAAAAATTAATTTAAGGGCTTTAAATAGCTACTTAAGTGTTTTGGCACAATAAGGGTTGCATGCCCACCAGTAGCATTTAATTTACATGCCCTGGGTACAAGTTGTATCACTTTACTATGGACTTATAAGTAAATTAAATGTGCCATTTGGGTCTATTCCATTACTACCATGTTTAGAGGAATGAACACAAGCACATTAGCACTGGTTAGAAGGGGTGAAGTTCACAGAGTCACAATGCCAACAAAAACAACATTCAGACAATAGGAGGAGTGAAGGAAACATTTTTGCGGATGACACTGCAGAGAAGGCCAGGTCCCAATATTGATCCACATGGGTCTGCAGATTGATAGCATAACAATGTGTGAGAGAACTATATGTAATACTATATTCCTTTATCCATATAGGTGTGCTATGCACACAGTAAGGTTGCAAGTAGAATGTGAATTGAAGATAAATCAATATGTGCACATTGGTTCATGGTGCAATTACTACTGCACAGTCAGGTATTATGGACGCAAATAATTTGTATGTATATTATATAATCAGCTGTTGTTTTAGTGATGGATCAAAACAAGGCAAATTGTCAATCTGTTCTTCATAAACAATGTACTTTCCAACACAGACGGAAAGGATGGAAATACATTTGTGGTAAGCAATTGTCCATGGAAAAATACCAAATAAACATGCAACTGTTGCTCAAAAAATGTTTGACACCATCTTATTGTACAAGAAATATTTAATATGGACAATGCTGGTGGAAACTTCCCAAATAACCTCACAGAAGGGTTTGATCAGTGGGCAGGCAAACACATGCGAGGGAATCCATTCCAGTGTTGAAGTGCCAACTAAGAGGGTTGGAATCAATTTAGCTTCATATGACTTGCCAGAGTTCCTAGAACTCTATGTAACAGACATAAGTTTGTTTGTATTTGCTTGTTAGGCATCTGCCTCAGTTTCCCAGTTCTCTTCCAAGGATGAAAATGTGTGATTTTTTTGCAGTTGTTTCATAACTCAAGCCTAGTCCAAGGGCATTCGAGTGCATTATAATTAAACCAGACTATTCACTTACACTATTTTTGATTTGATGTAGTTCACACAGTCCTCAAATGTCTGGTTCGGGAGCTGAATCTCTTTGAAAAGGTCGAGCACAATTTCCATCTAGCGCCACAATTTTTGTTAAAAAGTTTAGAAATATTAATTGGGCACATTTTAACTTTCCTATCCAGGGCCAATTTCAAGTCAATACAGATGGTACACTCTCTACCACAAAGGACATCACTGGTAAGGTAGGGGGGACATATTCTCTGAAGAACTTCAGCAGCTATGTCATATGGCCATAAATCAGGGCCCGAATTTACTAAGATTTCATGCAACACAACACAGCATTGTGGTGCACAGCCAAGTGTGAAAGTCTTTGTAAATCTGGGTTTGCATCAAAATATATTGGTGGATGGGAATGCCCATGTTGCACCCATCTAATGGCTACTTGATGCAAAGTAACGCAAGGCAGCACTATGGGTGGCTTGGTAAAAGCCGAACAGGTTTCTGTATTGGGGCTGCGCCACAAAAGTGACACGACCCCGAAGCTAAATCATAGTAAATCTGGACCTGCTTGTGTGTGAAAAGGATGGAATGCATCATATTTGTATTGCATGCTTAGAATTTCATCCAGCATAACGTTTTCTGACATTTAAGTTTTTTGTTTAAAAAATGTGTTAGTGCAATTAATCCTTACACATGAATATATATGAGATATGTTAATCTAATGAGGTAGTTCAAGAAAACGCTCAGATTAAAGGATCCAGTCGTGGCCGGCATTAATTGCGGGTGGGGGGCGGGGGTGTCACGCAGGGAGGGTCGCGCGGGGAGGGGGAGTATGGGTAAATGTGTTAATTAATAAAAAAATGTACCTGTCTGCCGGTCGGGTCCCTCATTTTCTCAGCTCCGGCTCCGGCTCCTGTTCCTGCTCTCCTGCCTCCGGCAGGAACAGGAAGCAGGCAGCCTCCCTCCCCTCCCCAAAGCCAATCACAACACTGCAACGTCAGCGTTGTGATTGGTGGGGATGCCGCCCAGCCAGGGGCTTACGGGGAGGCAATTTTCTCTATGTAGGCTACATTGCAGCCTGCATGGAGAAAGGGCAGATTGCGCATGACTGGTTTGGGCGGCCCCAGAGGGCCGACCAAACAGTCATTGTGTCCTCGGGAGTGGGCGCACCACTTCTTCTCTGCCCAGCCCTGCTCGCAGAGCAGCCTCGTCCACCCGCCCGCCCTCAACCAAACCCTTCTGCTTTCTCACAGTGCGAGAAGCAGAAACATAAAATGGTAGTTATTACAATTTTATGTTTCTGCTTCTCGCACTGTGAGAAAGCAGTGGAGCGACGCTCCTCCGCCCTAGTGGAGGATCCGCCCCTGAAAGGATCATGAAATAGTGGGGTTGCTTACTGATAGAATGTGTTTGTGTAGTGCTAGGAACATCTCTCAGTGAAACGGTTTTTAGAGTTTTTCATTTCATTGCTACCAAAAACAAGTGATCTCACACATAGCCAACGTCAGAGATGGTTTAAGGACAAAGCATGCCAATGGGGCCACCATAGACACCACCATAAGACTGTGCACAACAGCATGTACAAGCAGCAAGTGCTGTACAGGCAATATAACTCCTGATCTACCTTAAAATGATAGCCAGGGGCTGGATCTAGAACTCTCTAGCCTTGAGTCTTAATGGCACCCCAACGTTTTTGTATCAAACACTGTAAAAATGAAAAATAGATTCAGCTTCGAAATACAGCTATGCATTTTGAAAGGAAACCGCAAAAGACATGACGTCCTTGTTTACCGATTCAAAGTTTATTGGTGGGGAACATCGTTTTATACAACACCTGTCACAATTTGTACCCCGTAATCACATTTATTTAAGACCTCATTAGGGGTACTTTTTAAGCTATCGCGCAACAGTGTCAGGAATGAGGGTGAATGTTTTTTTAATATATCTGTAAGTGGGTATTAATCTTTGAATTATTTCAGCATACATTAACCTTCAAGGTAAATTAGATCAAACAAGAAAATTACATACAGGGCTACGTCTGTCATTTTTGCTCCATATTCGGTTAGCAGTATGTGCTAAAAATAACACAGAGCAAGAAGCAGTCGAAAGGTATGCTACAAAGCATTTTATGTAGGATGTTTCTAAAGAAAAAAGTCACCCACTGTTTAAATAATGCCTCCAGATTTTTTGGAATGGGCATTCATTTGTGCGTGGCCTGCATAATTCTGGTGCCTTATACATATTTTCACTGTGCCATATTAGGTGAGATTTTCAGGCTAACAACAGAAAAATTGCGTCTCAAAATTGTTTTCAATGGGTAAAGATGTGTTCAAAAAAATTTAATATGGATCTCCAAACATTAATAATTCATTCACTTCCTGGTAGTTTTTTTTCAATGCATTGTCTTGAACACTGTGGTTTTGTAGAATGGGAGAAGCACTGGGAATGTAATTATATAAAAATATATTATGATTACTATCAATAACAGGATTGCATTCCACCAAGGTGCTCCAAGTGACATCCTAGAAAAAATGGGAATGGCGTAGCTGCCCAATCTATACTTTTATGCTGTGGAAGGACTCCTTAGAGCAACATTATACTCGATGTAAGCTGATCCCAAAGAACGAGAACTCATGTACAATAAGCCTTTTCTTACCCACACACTCACACATCCTAAAGCTCCCTCCCCCTTCCAATATGTTAAGCAACACAAAGCACTCTATTACACTCCCTCACCTCACACTGTGCCCCCATCTTCAAAATATTTGAAAAAATCGGGCCGCCTGCCTTGGACTCCCCACATCCATCTGTAATTGTTACCAATATTATCCAATATACAAGCACGACATAAGAAAATACAGGTTTCCCATCCATTATTCTGTGACGAGGCTCCTTATGGAAGCCATGTACAACAGTATTATTATTAATATAGCATTTATTATGTGCTTAACTTTGCTGAGTAGAAGACAGATATACAGAACACAAGTTAGACATTCTGTAGACGAACACAGGCAGATTAAGGGGTCATTTAGAGGTTGGTGGATGCCTGTTCATTATTCTTACAGGTCTCCTGTACCTTTTAGAGGTTGGGAACTGTTGGTTTCTGCTGGCGCAGCCTCCGCCTTTGAATTTGATTTTATTAAATTACATTGAATAATTGCTTTAGGAAAAACTCTACCTTTTGCACAAAATTAATAGATACATTACAACATAAAATAATACGATTCAGGAAAAAGGGAGGAAAAAAAGACAACGGAAAACGCACAAGACAAACCATTTGTAGCAGGATGCCTTTCCTTCTCTGTCCATTTAGTCAAGAATCCATAATGTAGCTTTTTTGGGAGGTGCCTTGCATACCTCGTATTGCTTCCCAACTCAATTTTCTTCCATTATCTACATGGTAAGTAGTCCTTTCTTTATTGAGGCTCATACATCTTGTTAAAAAACCCTTTGAGGCGTGTCTGGGGTAACTGTGTGAAAGTCACTCTAACTCCCAGCTTTGTATCAGAAGCATCGAGTTACTTCCTCAGAGATGTCAGTAAATAGAAAGGAGAGATGTTCTTCTTTACCTTACAAATATTCATTTTCCAGTCTCTTTTTAATGGTATGATCTCTGATCCAGTTATAAAGTGGGCAATTTAGCACAAAGTGGGTCAGGTTTTTAATTTGTTCATATTGACAACTGTCAGAGTTTACTTGATTTCTCTTTCATTTTTGAGCTATCAGCCGATCAAACAAAGGGCCACTGGGTCATAGTAATGGTTGCCACACCCTATTTATGGGAGGGCATCGCCAGTGGATTTCCCTTCCTGGGTACATAATGCAAGGCACAGCAGTTACAGGCTCAGGCAATAAATAATGGCCCTTACGCACAGGGTGAAATCAGGCCATTGTTTTTTCCTGAAACAAACTCCCATATTTGGGGGTTTAGTCATGTGTCCCAGTACGCCCTGGTAGGAAACGTTGCCATTTCTACATGTACACAGCTCTTTCCTAGAATTCCCTTCTCTTTTTCACATCAACTTTTGACACAGATTTGCATTCGTAACACTTGGGTTAGTTTCTTGGAAGCACCGACCTTGCTTACATGAACAAACTTCGTGCAAACTCTATCACGCTGCTTTGGCATTGTGTACAAGGCCTACATGTAAGTTGTGCAAATGTGTTTTTTATTTACATCTATATGGCGGCACAGCTATCTACAGAATACAAACAATGCAGCCTGCTTACAATCTCAGCCCAAGGCAAGGATGCCTTTTCCAATATTTAAACATCAGTTTCCGGGTAAAGTTAGAGGAGGCACTTCTGCTGACTTCGAGAGGTCCCTGCATGCTGAAGCTTTCGGCCAGCAGCTGACTGACATCTCTGTGACAGTTTGTGACCAAGACTGGGTCCTACATTCTTACCCACCAGGTAATGGGATTGGATCATCCAGTAGGGGGTTTATTGGCAGAATACACATCTACACCTTAGACACAAAACTTAGGGTTTACATAGTAGGAGCACGCTAGATTGTTATACCATTTCTATATGCCTGCATATATATATATACTGCTTATACAAGATGGTGGAACTGTTTGTTCTATTCACTGTTTTAAAGCTTGTTATAACTTTCATCTGCTTCTGTCTATTGATCATCGCAGCACATATATTCTATACAAGAATCACTTCGGTTCAATAAATATTGAAAACGTCCCTTTGTGTATTCTTTATATGTTTCTCTGAGCCAACAAGAGCATGAGTGTATGAGCGAAAGGTTCTCGATCGGTCACCACGATCCCTGATGGGTCTGGGTTGTCATGTTCAATGGTTGCCAGAACTGTTTGCTTCCTGTCTAGGGGGTCTTATGGTGGCACTATTAGCTAGCTGGTCCATGGGACAACATATCCTGCGGGGTGCACGGAATCAGTCTGGCACCATCGCAAAGTCTTTATCGTCCACATACATGCAGTTACTACTGATTACTGGAAACTAAACACAACAGTTTGTGCCAGAAAACTGAAAACTGAATCCTTCATTGGCAAAAGTAGACATGGTTCTCACTAGGCATCCTTCTTTTACATCAGTAAGAGAAGGATCCAGTAGCAGAAGCACAGAAGCCAGAAAGAACCCTGCGAGGGTGGTGAAAGTAAAGGCTTCCACCAACCCCACAGGCTAACTTTGAGTCCAACCCCAAATGAAGCTGTAAATCTTTATAGAAAATTTAAGTGATATATTGCAATTAATGTGTCATTTATTAGGATTCTAGTGTTTGGTATTTCTGCACTCTTTTTAGAGCAAGTTAGAGACAGCTTTAACTGTTTACCAGATGTCATGTCATCAACACACAAATACACAGTCCATGGGACTTGGCTCAGCCCCATCCATCCGGTATATTGCTTGTGTCCACTGCCTTGAATCAGTTGTTGATTGGTGTGTTTGCCACATCCGGTACCAGCCTTTAGGACTACTGTATAGTTAGATTTTTGCAATGGTGATTTTGCCTTGGTGATGAATCAAAAAGGAGTCTATCTTATTTTTATTTGCCCTCAGCTAAGATGGCCACCGCAACATGGTTGGGCAAATTTTCCACCCATGCCTTAACATGCACTCCTCCAAATCCACTGCCCTAAAGGTGCATGCATGTGGTTAAGATTTTAGCAATACTGTTTTCATTTCATAATCATTGAGCAACAGCACAACCTCAACAAGCAAAGGTCATGTTCATCAAACTGCAACACAAGTCAAAGAGTGGCAAAAATAAGAGGAGACAGTGGCACTATTGAGTAGAACATCTCTTTCTATTAGGGTGACTGTTGTTTAGTAGCACTTGCTTGAAATTTAAACCCAGTGAATAATTCTACATTTAAAAATGATGGAATTAAATGCAACACTACTTTGTACTTTTTTTTAAGTCAGCATTGAACAATATCCTAGGATACTACACATCACGAAGCTGTGGCAATTTACATACCAAGTAACACATGGAACGAATGGCCACAGTGCAAAAAAGATCCTGTTTCATTTGTTGTCATTCTGGTGAAAAACACTTATTTAACAATGCTTTTAAAAACCATGATTTCGTCCACCAAGACACAAGTGGGAAAACTATTTTAAATCACATGCTTATGCTGACTTTAGATGGCCTTCCAGTAATGACATGAGGTACTTCAACCCTCCTGCTGACTTTAGAGGGACTGCTAGTAATGACATAGGATACTGTAAATGTTCTGCTCAATTTAGAGGGACGTCTAGTACTGATCTAAGGTACTGCACCCTTGTGCAGCTATAAGCCAAGAAACAAATTGCTGTTGTGGAAGGATGGTGAGAGGTGTGGCACACCATCAGAATAAATTCTATGCCATTTACATATAAAATAGCTTTTCTATATTAGTAAATATGCCATTTTTAGGTCTCGCCTAGCGTTGCTGCGCACATGCGTAGCGCGCTCGGCGAGATTTAATGCAGATGAGCACTTTTACAAAAGGGCTTTAAGACCCGCCCCTCATTTCCATTGGCTGGCGTCACCGTTTATGCTAAACGGTGGCCAGCCATTGGAAAAGAGCTATGTATGTTGCCTCCCTTTGGCTTTTTGGGACGGCCCACTTGGACTGCCTCGCCTGCTTTCCGTTCGTCAGTAAACGTTTTCTTATCTTTATGGGGCCATGTGTTTCAAACACATGGCCCCATAAAGACAAGAGATCGGCTGCAGCGCGGTCCTCTTTCACTTTCGGGACCGCGCTTGTTATGCAAAGCAGCTGAGGCTTACAAGCGGCACCGGGGTTTGCAGCGGGCAGCTGCCCTGCAAGCCTCAACATGTCTGCACGATTTCAGCTCCAAGTGAACAGCCTGGAATTCCAGCCTCCTGGCACTGCCCACAGAAACTGCCCTTTCCACTAACCGCAGCCTGGCACCGAGGTGGCACCGTCTTATATTAGTTAAAGTTAAGATGTGACTATTAAACAAAGCACTTGTGAAAACCGTGGGTCTCAATCTGCCAACAGCTATGAAGAAATATTGGTAGGCGCCCTCCCGTCTAACTCTCCCACACGGGAAACCGGTTTCTCCGGTTTGTGTGTGTGCTTCGCTTTCCATTGCTCGTCCGTATACAACAACCACACATACTCACTCCACTGTAAATAGCACCGGACTTGGCAGATGGCGGCACTGCTGCGAGCTGCTAGGAAACGGGAAGACGTGCTTCAGCAAGGCATAACAATTGCAAGCAGGTCTCCGTGTCTTAACGCGTGTAAAAACATCTATTTACGTTCTTGATGTTTTACGTGGACTTACAGGGGGTGGGGCAGCGGGGATGGAAGGACAGTGATATGTAGGTCTAAGCTGGATACCGGACTGACGTGGACCATTCAGCAAGTTATTTTTTGTACTTCTGACCTTACTGTACAAGCACTTCACACCCCCACACCACTGCTTCCCCCAAACCACCCCGCTCCTTAGTTTGCTGTAAAACCACCTGGCAGCGAAAATCTCAGCCAATGAATCTAGGTTCAGGTTGAATATTTCGAAACTCAGTTTACTGGACTGCCCGTTTTATGAGAAAGGCCCTCACTGCGGCCACATAGACACGGCATCGGCACCTTTAAAATGAACCCACTGCTCTGCGAAGGTGGGTCGAGTTATAATCCGAGCGCATATGGCACACACGGGCTCAAGGAGTACGCTTCGACGACTCATCAGAGGTCGTAAGTGCTCTATAAATGCAATTCCAATTACTTCTTACGTGGATATTAATGCGGCGCAGCGTATCACACACGCCTCCACGAGCCCGACCAAAATGGAGGAGAGAAGATTACAGTGAGCCTGCTAGCGACAGAAGGTTCAATATTTGGCAGTGCCCTGTTTAAGATTCATTCTATGCAAGGTTCTAGGGAAGGCCTCTACCGTTGAAAGAAAATAACCTAATTGTTCTCCAGGCAGTTTAGCTGTTTGTACTAAATTAGGCCCAGTGCCTTTAAACACTGCCCTTTAAAAATCCAGGAACACACAGCAAGCATTGGCAAAGCCAACGGCCATGCTTTCGAGGCCTATTAAGTATGCCGATTCACTGGGTTCATGCTGTACAGAATCGGGAAAAATGCTCATGCTGTACAGAATGAATGAAAGGAGGGGGAAAAATGCAAGCTCATGAGACCACATCATTTTGTAGGTGTATGCATGTATCATGTTGTATGTGCGTTTTAATTCATGTGCTCCACTTCTCTTATTCTTCACAACTCCCTCTTCTGGCTACTTTCCTCTCTCTATCTCACAAACACACCCCTCCCATCTGGCGCCCCTCTTAACTTCTATCCTACGTCATTCTTTAACGCTCGTACATCTCTTTAAACACCCACCTATCACAGCTACACCAACACGCCCCCTAAACCGCACTCTCTCTCTCTCTCTTGAAACACACATACAGATCTCCCTTACAAGTGCATGTCAAGTCGTGCCCTAAGAAACACATCCCCTAAAATGCACTTATGGGTCACTCTGCCGTAGGCACCTCTCCCTCACTTGCACACTTCATTTACAAACAGCTTACCCGGCCACATATCTTCTTTACACATTTCTACCATGCATTGTATACCCACACAACATACACACATACATCTGTTTTCGACACAACGTTCTCTTACATAGTCTCCATGAAGACGTGTAGCCCTTAGAGGCTCACATTACACTTAAACACATATCTCACTTGCACAGATCCCCGCTGCACTCAGATCGCTAGTAAACACGCATCTCCTTACCACATAACATCCTTACACAACAGACACACACAAACACACACATGCACGCACATCTCACTCACAAGCACACATTGCTTCAACAGGAAACATTTCCCTTACATGTGCACATCCCTTAGGTATACACCGCTCTTAAACACAAGCACAGTTCTCCCTATCTCTTTATCCCATTTAAAGACACTCACCTGCCTTACACACATACACTACTGCACACATATTCCTTACACATAATTTCTCTTAAACACTCACGCATACACACATATCTCCCTTTCACACAATCCGTTCGCCTTTTGGAAACCATGTTTTTCTCCGTCTTACTTATTTCCATCTGACCTCTCACACTCTAACTAAGATCCCTCCTCTTCTACCCCACGGTGGAATTCATCAACACTTTTCTCTTACTCGTTTCAGCTGTGTGTTCTCTTGCTCACACACAGCTTTTTCTAATTGTATTGTTCCCGTGTCACCTCTGAGTTCTTTCTCGAGCATATGTAGGCCATTATATCCCGTCCTCTCTTTACCCTCTCCTTACACTCTTTCTTTCTTTCTGTTCCCCCCATTTCACATTTCCACCTCATCGTTTTCAACCTTGTGTTGTCCGATTCTCTCTCTCCCTTCCACCCCTTGCTCACTCTTGTGTACATCTCATCCTTTTCTCCCATCACCCTCTCTCCTCTCGTGGTCCCCACCTCTTTCTCGTGCTCTTTTCCTTCTCTCTCTCTGTCTCCTCCTCCTCTCCTCCCCTCACGCACAGCAAGTCAGAGATACAGCACAGAGAGCTGCTGACTCCTAACTCCCCCACGCCAATCTCCACCACCCTCCTACATCACCCACCCACCGTCTGAGCTGTGGGAGAAACCCCCTCCTCGCTGCCAAGGTGCCAGCCGCTTGCCCTTGTACCCTACTGAGGACCTGTGGGAGGCAGGATATACAGGTAAGAAGGTGGCTCCACACCCTGGGCGTGGCTGGGAGGAGAGGGAACAGGTGTCAGAAATCCCGTCCAGCCTGGAAAGGGAGCTTGGTGCATTAGTGTAGCAGCGCGGCAGTAACTGTACTTGATCGGTACATGCCCATTTCTTCATACATGTGAGGTGTTTTGTCACACGAGGTTGTGAGACAGCACCTCGGAGCGTGGACAGCGCAACGGGGGAGGTGTAAAACGCGGTCCTCCGAAGTTTGTAGCCTCCCAGTCCGAGGCTTCTGTTTGTTATTGTGCTTGTGCGTGTTTTTTGAGGACATGATGTTGTCATTCAAGGCATGTCTTCGAAAATGATTGCATGTTCACACTCAGTGTGTAATTTAATATCTTCCATCCAGCAGAGTTAAGAAAGTATATTAAAAGATTTTTTTAAATGTTTTTTCCGATTCACAACCCTACCATAAAAACATTTAGTGTTGGCAAAGCCAATCGGTCTTGGCTGTAAAAGGATGAGCTATTGGATTTACCAATGGTTGTTTCTACTTGCACAACAGCTTCAATTGACTGCATGGCCAACTCATCCCTTCATCCTTCTGGGGTCGAAAACATGTGTGCCGTACAGTTGTGATCTCTCTTAGACAAAATGATCAATTTAAAGTGCAGACTACTTGCTGCAATTCGCTTATTTTATGGGCATAAAGAACAATAGTCCTCGCCATCTCAGCACCTTTTTTAAGAGGATTTTCTGGTTCAAGGGGTTGGAGGACCGGTACCAGAAGCCTGTAACACTGAAGAAATGTAAAAACAAGCATTAAAAATGCAATAGGTCTCGCCTTTCATTAAGTTAAAGCCATTTGCTATGCTATACAATACCATTAGCAAAGCAAATGGCTTTAACTAATAAAAGGCGAGACCTATTGCATTTTCAATGCTTGTTGGTAATATGCTCGTTGTGGCAGTATAACGGAGAGACGGTGAAAATATGGGTATGTGCTGGGAATTAGTGTGCTATGATGAAAATCTGAAAATGTACAAGGATTATTCTTTGATGATACAAATGTGCCCAGGATGGTAAGTCTTCTAAGTAATGGCGCAAATCTGGCCTGATTCTCAAGATGTCTAAGTGCAAATCTAAGCAAGTATTCAGGATGGAATGAGTCATGGTGCAAAACCAAACATGTTAAGGTTTTCTGAGTCATATGGAAGATCTGAGAATGTATAATGGTAGAATTTGAACTTTGCTGCCTTGTGGTATGTTACTTCACACTCTGCGATGCTTTGTGTATATTGCTCTGTTCTGTCAGGCAGTCAACATTTGTACCTGCCTTCCCAGTGTCAGTGTCTATTTGTGTGCCATTGTCCATGTTTGTGGTTGTCTATCCCAGTGCCTGCCGATCTCATTTATAGCCACTGTCTCCCTGCTCCCATGACAGTGCCATTTTATCTCATTTTACGTTTCACACCATTCTCTTGCCCAGGTGTCCTGCCAAATTTTGAGTTTTACATATCACACAGCAAAGCTCTGGTATCCAGAATGTCAACTAGCACTAAATTGTGTAGGTAAGTATATATAGGTAAGTATAGATTTACTACCCTTAACTTCACATCTATGTGCCTTTAAGATAGAATCGTCAAGGTGCGTAGTTAAGGAGTTAAAAATAGAAATTGGGGGGCATATTAGCAAGAAGAGGCAATAATCATCGCTAACCCTGCTTAGCGTGATTTTTTTTATCGCCGGCTATCGCTGGAATATATTGGCACGCTAACGCTGTATTAACAACGATAGCGCTATGTCGATGAATATTCCAGCGATAGCGGGGGAAATGGGCCAACATCACTGAAAAACCAGCGATGTTGCATGGAGAAGGGAGAACACCTTGCTGATACGACCCTGTGGTCGTATCAGCATAATCCACCCCTCCATGTTAGGTATGGCTAACACCTGCTAATTGCAGGTGTTAAATAAATAGCGATGACCCGGTTAGCGCGACTTTTCACGTCGCTAACTGGGGCCATGGCCACCTTGCTAATAGGCGATAGGCCTGTTAGCGAGTGTTTCCCAGGTTTGTTCGTCGGGAACGCCCACTTTGCATGTCATTAGCGATAAATATCGCTGACATGCAAAGCAGTAAAAAAACGGGCGCTAATGCCTGCAAACTGTCGCTAACTGCTGTTAGAGACAGTTTGCTGATAGGGCGATATAAATATCGCCGCTTTAGCAGCAAAAAGTGCCGCTAAAGCGGCGATAGTGCCCTTGCTAATATGCCCCCGTGTTATTAGTTATGTATCTTCATTTCATAGTGATAGTCAGTTTTCTGAATATGATGTTCTTGCAGGATGATATTACTTACCTCAATATTAGTTCCTCCCTGTCCCATGGTCAGTGTTTGTATCTCGCTGCGATAGTGTCATTGTTTGAATTGCCATACAATTCTCAATTTTTGTCGCCCTTCCAATGTGTCAGTTTTTTTGGTTCCAAATCAAAGTGTAGGGTTAATATTAACACTTTTGTTTATTGGCTTTTAACAAATACAGCAATACAACACTATATTAATACTACAAATCAAAATGAAAGGTCCTGATTACAAGTGACCTGCTAAATTGTGATCCCTGCACAAGCACCTGTTTGCACAGGGTTCGCAATTACAAGTTGTGTGATGTTTTAGTCTTCCTTTCCCAATATCAGTGATTTTTTTATTTATACTGCAGTGTTGTTTTTTGGGGGTTCCAAATCAAATAAGTGTGTGAGTTTTTTATTTCTAATGTCAACAATTATGTCTTGATGCCACTGAATTACTGTTTGATTTTCTCTGTGTCCTATTGCTGGTGTGGCTAATATTGTGAACAATATTTTTAACATTGTTATCCTTAGGAGTGGATGCTTTAGGCTTTTGCTGGGCAAACTTGAAAGTGGAAAAAGGACTACGGTGTCTTGGGATTGCAGGAGGAGAGAGTGGTATGCCTTGAAGAACGTAGAGTGTTGCTGCAGGAAGACAACCATTCAGGAGAAAACCACCGAACCAGCAGTTCTAAGGGGCTGCAAACAAGTAAAGGAAACCATCAAAGAAAAAACGACCAAACATTTGAATGTCAGGAGGCTCCAACACAGCACTCTTGGTGGCTGGAGCTCACACATTGAAGCCAGCCACAAAAATCTCCATTTGGCCTACTGAGGCTGTAGATATCATATTTTAACTTAACCACTTGAGCATGGCACGTCTGTGGTCCCAATCGGTCCGCTAATGGCTGTGCCGGTCGGAAAAGTCTTTGCCGCCATAAAGGAAGGGAGAGGATAAGCCTTAATGGCCAGAACTGTTAACTTTGGAATTGGGGAACTAGGTTCTAGTCTCGTCGTCAATCAACATCCTGTGATTCTGCTCAAATCACTCCCTGTGTCTACAAAAAATGAATGTGTCCTTGTGTAATGTAACTGGTGCTCATGCAAAGCGCTGCAATACATTCAGGTCTAGTTCACGCTATGTAAAACTGCAACAACAAAAAAAGCATCAATGAAACTGACACCCAAAAAACCTACTTGGCATGGGATCCCCCTAGACCCAGCGGCGGCTCCTCCGCAATGGCGGAGGAGAGTCGCCCAATTGGATCAGAGACAGCAGATGAAAAATAAAACAATATCTTACGATCGTTTTATATTTTAGCCACTAGCTCTGAGCCAGCGTGTGCAGGGAGCGGCGGGCCGGGCCATGGGAGGGGGGAGGAGGTGTGGTATGTGCACTTGTAAGTGCGCATGTCAGTTTGGCCGGCCATCTTAGGTCAGCCAAACTGATACACAAACTTTGCTTTCTCCAACCCGGCTGTATTGTACAGCCAGGTTGGAGAAACAGCACAGACTCACTGTGCCTGAGCGAGCGTCTTTTCAGCCCGCTGAGGCCAATCCTCACGCTACTCTCATGCTTGAGAGCAGTGTGGGGATTGGGAGGGGGATTGGATGAGGAGTCCGTGATGCCCCTGGAACTTCTGGGAGCAGCAGAGCAGAGAAGCAGTGAGAGGTGAGGAGGCTGTCATCATAAGGAAAGTTTTTATTTATTAATCCCCTGTGCGCTCCCCCGTCCCCACGCTCCCACGCGCTCTCCCGTGGCCCCACGCACCCCTCCACCAGCCCCCACAATTAAATGATATCGGCCGCCACTGCCTGGACCTGTCAACCTGTCAGAGTAGCCCAGCCCCACAAGAAACCTGCCCCCTCCCCCAACTACAGCACACCTTTGTGTCTTCTCTTGACTCGTACACTGCTAGAAACCATGCAGTATGGGAAGGTAAAAGGGTTGTGGGAAAGTATGGCTGTGCTTTCACTGCTTCTACTGATCTTTTGGTTTGTTTGAGGAGTGTATGGGTTCAATGAATTTCTAGATTCTCTGTGGCTGCTAGGACATTGTGAATTATAGTACAAATGTGTTTTTGACTGGCGCTCACTCTTTGCTACAGTAAGCATGTCAAACCCCAAAGGAATGGATTTTTTTGTAGTGGAAGTCAAAGTATGTGCATATATTTGTGGTAGTATCCTGAAATGCTTAATAATGGTGACACCCTAGGGTAAATCCAGTAGGCCTGACAGTTCTTATGACTGTGTATGCACTGATTACTATAGACATATATGGCGATATTGTGATTCTAGGGCCCCTAGGGGTTATGGTCTCCTGGCCTGTGAACCATTAAAAACGTGTCAGACATATTAGGTCTAATACACATTTGTTAGGGCTGAGGAATGTGACTATTATTTACTATTGTCTCCTGCAGGACTTTAGACTGTGTTCCCATTGTTTTTCCACCCAGTCATTTTGAATATATTTGTAATTTTGTGTGTAGTATTTTGTTTTGTATTTATTAAAATACTTCTCTTTTTTATAGATCACTTCCGTTCCATTCATTTGATAAAAAGGAAGAAGAAGGAGAAACATACAGCTCTATCACCTACAACTCGGAGGCCAGCAGCGAATGTGTAGAATGAAAACATCCTTCCCGAAACCGGAAAGCTCTCCCTCCCACACAACCCCCTATGTACACATATTAAGAAGATAGCTGAAGTGTCACCACCATGTTTCTGCCCAGAAACCCAGAGGCTCTCGACCCTTCGTGCCACAGGCCACCCATATCGCCACGTTATCAACCAGTGTCCTCCGCATTACCACGTGGGGGAGCAGATGTAGTAATATGAGGTACTTGGGTAGGTGAGCTCATTAAATTCGGATGGTAAGAGATTGCAAAAAAGAGTTCCCAAGTCTCTTGATTAGTGCCTAGTTTATGTTCTGTAGATAGGGTCAATTTTTTCCATGACTATTAAGTGTCACAATTTGTGAAGCCAGGCCGCGTAATCTGGGCCTCTGTTTGAGCCCATAAGGGAGAGGATAGCTTTTTGTGCTGCTTCCAGGGCTAAAGCCATTTGTTAACCACTTAGGGCCTTCAGTGTGTATGATAATGGGTTGGGTAGACCTAAGAGGGCATATGCTGAGAAGCTTGGGATTGGTATACTGAAGACCTGGTCTATATCAACTAGGATCCTCTCCCAGTACTGGGACTGTTTTGGGCAGTTCCAGAGAAGATGCAATTGAGTGCCAGGACCCCTGCATCCCCTTTTATATTCTTTACTGCGCTTCTGATGCCATTTCTGTACCTGGGTAGGAGTCAAGTACCAGTAGGAAACAATCTTAGAGGTAGTCTCTGTACTAGACGCGTTGTGAAAATGTTTTCCCAATCTTTGGTAGGGTCTGCCCTATTTCTGTTTCCCATCATGTCTGTCCTGTGTTTTTCTTGTGTGGGGGGGGTGGGGGGTTATGCTAGGAGGGCATGCAACTTTGTTATCAGTTGATTATCTTTGTCCTTCAGGAAGATTCATTTCTCAAATGGTGTTAACTGTCTATGAGCGTATGGCTTAATGGAAGGATACATCAGCCAGTGTCTAATCTTTAAGTATTGTATGTGATCTCACTCAGGGAGAACATACTTGTTTTGTAATCTTTCAAAGGAAATTATCCCATGTGTGTTAAACAGACTGCCGAATCTTTTACAACCTGCCATTTGCCACCATAGGAAGAGGCCAATTTGGAGGTCTCGGGTGAAGTATGGGTTAGTAAAGAGAGGAGTCACTGGTGAATGATACGGCGTTATTCCTTTGTGCATAGCAACTCTATCCCAGACTGCCAATGGGGATATGGGGGAGGAGTACAAGCCCCATACCCTGTGTCGCCAGGACAGCCAGGGGACCCGACCTTCCAGATCTGTATATTCACAAACGCCTGGTCCATGAAGCACCAGTGCTTCTCAGATTCCGCTTGGCCCCACTCCACCATATACCTGAGCTGTGCTGTTGGAAGTATTGTGTGATGTTAGACACGCCTAATCCCTCCTCCATCGTCGGTCTATAGATTAATTGATGGTGCATACAGGCCTTCTCCCATCCCATACAAATCAGTTGATCTCCGTTTGCAGTGTGTTGTCGGAAGGGTCAGTGGTAGAGACTGGAACTTGAATAGAACCTTGGACGAGATAGTCATTTTTAGGGCAGCACTTTGACCTAACCATAAGAGCCGGTACTGGCACCAGATGGATAAGCCTTCCTTCACTTGTCTGAGAAGCAAACACTAGTTAATCTCAGCTGTTTTGGAAACTGTGTGTGTTAGTTGCATGCCTAAGTAAGGGACGGGCATTTGCACAGCTGATCTTGACATGCCTGGGGGACCATTAGGTTTAGGATCTGTGATTTCTGTAAATCAACATTAAATCCCGAGACATCTCAAAATCCTGCAACTCATGTATTAGAGCAGGCAGTGAGTCAATTGTGTCTGTCAGAGCCACATCGCTTGCATGGAGGCTAATGGTGTAGATTTTGCGGCCCTAAGATACTTGGATCTGCTTGAATGCGTTGGGCCAGTGATCCCATATTAAGGACAAACAGGAATGGGGACAGAAGGCACCCCTGTCACATCCCTCTCTGTATTGGAAAAGAACCAGAGGATACCCCGTTCACCTGCACCGAGGCCCTGTGGGAGCTGTAGCCATATAGGATGCACCAACGGATATTGCTCCCAAAGCTAAAGTGTTTCATGGTGCTGTAATGGTCATTCTACATAACCTAGTTCAGATCGCTACCCATGAGTATGGCTGCACCCCGAGTCTGTAAGACCTGAGAAAACTCCAGTGTGAAAATGCTGTTGGTGTTGTTAGGGGAATAAATGCTATAGTAAAGAACCGACAGACCAATATTGTTGAGGAAACCAGTGCAGCTTCATTCTATGCTCATCTTTTGACAGAAGGTGTGTCTCTTGGAGTAAGCAAATATACCCACCCACTCTGTTCCAGGAGGGACAGGATCGCTACCCACTTGGTCGGGTGATGTAAGCTTTTGACATTGAGGAAGATTATTTTGCCGTCAATGGTATCGGGTGAGAAAGTGCCACGTCAATACCAGAGGTCCCTCAGTGTAGCCAGTGGGGGTGAGTGGGATATTCATTATGTGGGGATAAAAGTGGCACATAAGGTGGCCTCATTGTGGATCGAGTGACTTTTAGGTGTGTGCATGGGATTATAAACCTGAAACCAAAGCCAAACTAGAACAGTAACGGAATAACCCTCAAAAAGTCCATTAATAATCGATAGTAGTAGATCATGTACAAAGGGCAATGCCCGGACTGGAGCATGGCCATAACCTATTAGAAAAGCGGACAAAATACGTGGCCAGTGCCCCGCCAGATTTCTTGGGTGAACCTTGAGAATATGCATCAAGGAGGCCCAGGATCTGAAAAGCCTCGACGTTTGTTTTGATTTGTTGTACCTGGCCTTCCCAGCAAAGGACGGAACCGATGACCCCAGCCATATGAGACCCAGCTTCTGGCTTCTAGATATTCAATGGCTCCTATATGTGATTAGCTGGTGCAGCTACCTCACAATTTGTGGCAAAATACTTCTACAGATCATGGAGGTCTTTAATGAGTGGAGTTAATGTTTTGGTGCAAGTTTGCTGTCCAGACAGGCATCTCCTAGCAGATGAACTGCTGCAGGAATATAGCATGCAGCATGATGTGCAGTGAGCGGTGCACATGATTGTCAGCAGGCCAGTGTCTTGTGTTGGCACGTTGACACTTCAGGCCCCATCTTGGGAGAGGCCGCTGGACAGCACAATTTGCCCAGTCCAGCGCTATCTCCCACACCCACAACAGGCCGTAGGCTTTCTCTGCTTGTGCATTGGACATGCACCGTTTGCCCTGAACAAGCCACGAGAAGGCATTTTAGTTATTTTTATATGCAAAAAAACTATTTTGCGACACAAAATACAGCTTGCTTGATACATACTGCTAGTACTAAAGTAATTTGGTGACCTTTTCCTTACTGTCAGCTGGTTCACCGAGAGATATCAAAGGAAAAACAGAAACTGGAACTAGCCGTTTGTTCAATAGTTGTGTGCCAGCCCACATTGTTGTCAGATTTTCTCATTCATGGTTTAAGCCAAATATCCATTGACTGCCAATCTCATGTTTTTATTTATTTTTTATTTATAGAGTTTTATATAGTGCGTACTTGGCCCGAGGGCATCAGAGAGCTTTACAGAGATTCACACAAGCAGCAAATACCTCAGATACTTTTGGAGTAGATACATATACATAGTTACAAATAGTGATGCTTGGTATGTGACAAGGTGTATACATTTTGAGGTAGATTACATGTACACATAATTATATATAGCGCATTGCAGTGCATCGCGTCAATTTTATGACCTTGCCGGAGGGGCAGTTACAGGAAAAGTACATTGTAACAGTATAGGAAAAAGCAGTAGAGCAAGAAAGATCAATCTTTGGGATGGACGATGTAGTTCTGAGGTAGCGGAAATAAGGACTCGTGTGGGCAAGGGAAATTAGAGGCACAGTTTTCCTTGTGATGGTGTTGCACCGATTAACTTAGAGGGTGCGAAGCCAAGTGCCCGCAGGCTGGTCATGTGCTGAAGGGGGTGGATTTAGGTATTTGTTAGAGAGTAAGAGCTTCAGTTTCTTCTTGAAATGCGGGAAGGATTGGTTTTCCCACAGGTCCAGATTCTAGGAGCATCCCCAGAGAAGGAGCGTGTCATTGGAATGTCCGATATTTCAAATGTAAACAGTGCCCATGTTCTTGCAGGTACTTGCAGTTGGCCTAAGCAGCAGGTTAGTGCCAGATAAGCAGGTGTGCTGCAAATATCTGGAAATGCTTCTTGGACTTTTGCTTTATGGATCCCGCATCTTTCACATATGCACACGTTGGTCCTTTTTTGGATGCAAGTCTGTGTTGGAGAACATTTTTCAGTCTGCGCAACCGCGGACATTCGGAAAACAAATATTTGCCATTGTAAAGAAAAAAAAGTTCAATGAAACAATTGCATCAAGAATGAAGAGGTATTTGAAAAATGGATGCCTTTTAAGTGGCTATTTACGACCATGGCTCCAGGGCACCTCTTTTAAATTTAGATGTAGTGGTCTCTTGGGCTAGCACACACAAACGCTCCCTAGCTTGAGGAAAAGCAATCAATGATGTTTGTGACAGATTGACGGCTGTGATGCAGACCAAATAACCTGATGACCTTTGGCAAATGTCAATTACCGTCTCCAAGTCCAGCTTTCTCGATACGATATTTCAGATTTATTAAACTTTATAAGACTGCTAACATATGAAGGTCATATAAACAATTGAGGGTTTACAGATACTGTGGGAGCAATGCGAAGGGAAGATTTAAAGGAACTCGGTAATTTGAACCACCCCAAAGGGTGATAATCTGCCATCCCTCACACACAGTAGCATCACTTGAAATTGATTAAAATGCCACAGGAGAGATATTATACCTAACTAGTTATATGACTTTTCTGCACTTGGACCTTTGGTGGGAATCACCTCGTTTTACTTTCACATTAAACAGCACCAATTATTATAAAACCAGGCTCTTAACAGATCTCTGTTGGCCATGCACAAGCAAACACACAACCAATCAAACATAAAGAAATGATCAATGGGCATCCCAAAAACATATAAATCGGTTCCAAGAACATGGAAACCAAAACCTTTCAGTGCCGCTCTTAGGTTAAAGGGCGTTATAAACATGCTGAAAAATCAGTAGGATTGTTGTTAAATTAACTAAAACAAAAATGTCAGCGGCACGCACCTGGTTAGGAGTTGTGCGAAATGTGTGTGTTTTTTTTTAAGAAATATGCGTAAATTTCATGGAATTACGCATATTCTGTGAAATGCGTTTCTCCAGTATCTCTAGTAACTTTTCTCCTCTAGGGTATAACTTGCACAGAAAAGTCACATAAGATACTGGCAGGATACTGGTTCGAGAAGAAAATAACTTGTTCGAGAACTCTTTGTGAGACCTTTACTACTCAAATCACTCTCACATGGGTAAATAAAAACGCAAATTTGGGTTATGGGAAATTGTGAATATCTTGTGTAATACAAAATTACGGCGTAAAAAAAATGTTGCTCATACCTTTACCTGATGTGCGTCCTTTTCATTTAGGGTGAACATGCTGAGTAATCTAAAGGTTGTCGCATTCCAAAGTGATGTAAATATCTATCATCGAGTCCTATTTGTTCTAACACAAGCCTCAATAGCTTCAGGTACAATGCATGCAATCCTAAAAAGGCTTGAAGCAAAATCTGCAGGCAGCCTATTGTGAATGACAGAGTGAGGCAGAATGGCAGAATGGGTGACTCAGCTAAACCCAGATAGTATCTGCTTTTCCTAGAGGTGTACTGGCAAACAACATTTTATTCTGTGCACTCTGTCAGAGGTCAAAATTCACAGGGCCACAATAGTGCCAATGCTTACAGGAACAGGTTAAGTTCTCCTGGACGCAGGGTCTATAAATATTGCTCAATGAGTCTTGTTAATCCTATTAAGAACAGTGCTTTCCAGTTCCATCTCTATGTGGCTGCGTATGTCCACCATCAAAGATGCACGTGGGCACGAAAGTCTGTATTATTATTTTAGGGGCATTTAAAGATCGTGTCTGTTGTGGCACGCACAATTGCACAATAGTGTTCCCGTCAAATATGTGCTTTCCTGGAATTTTCCCTTTTGGCAGTCTCTAGATTCAGCCAGGATGTCTTTTAAAACATCTGGAGTTTTTCTCATCATACATTGTGCTTTCTTCCTCCACAGTCTCACTGGTTGTACTGCATAAAAAATGATGTGTTATCGGACCACAGTGAGTTGGTAGGGATATTACGAAATTTCCGTTAGGAATGCCAGTCGTGACAGAAAAGGATTTCATTCACTTTGGCATCTACCTTACAAAGATTATTTAAGAACTACTTCAGAGTCTTATATTTTTCCTCGAAACAAAATAAAACTTTTGCCTTGCTTCTTCTTTTGCTGCTTTTTGTACCCATTTTAGGCCAGGCTTAAAGGCAGCTATAGCTTACTTACAAGCATCATGTCGTCCAAAAAATGTAATACAAAAATGCCTACATATATAGAAGATCTCAATCTTCCTAATTCAATGGAAAAATGAGCACTAGATATTAGGGTATCAAAAGAGCATATGAAAACCTCTAGAGTCAAGCCACACCCCCTCAGCTTTTTGATTGACATTTCAAGCAATTGTATCTTGAGACTTGAGGGGGACTTCTAGTAACAACTCAAGGAACTGCAGCAGGTTTGCAGCCGTTACACTTCTTTCCGATACACTGGTGTTGCATTTTCATGTATTAATTGCGTGCAAAAATTCTAGGATGTTAGAGTCATCGCATAACAATTGTGCAGTTGCCATTCACCACTGGTGTGCACAACCTAATTCCTAAAAGGAAAGGAAAAGTTTAATGGGGGAAGTCATTCCATGCTGAATGTGATCTGGCAGAAGTTAATATCAGTGGCGTAACACAGGCCCCCGCAGCCCCCACCGTGCGGGGGGGCCCCCAAGCTCAGGGGGCCCCCCTCAGCACATTACTCTGGCCGGGGAGCTCATGGTTGAGTCCGTAGGGGGCCCCTCCACGTGCCCTGCAGGGGGGCCCCCTCAAGGTTCGTTACGTCAATCAATCAATCAATCATTTGTGGAGCGCACTACTCACCCGTGAGGGTCTCAAGGCGCTGGGAGGGGGGGGGGGTGGTGCTGCTACTGCTCGAACAGCCAGGTCTTGAGAAGTCTCCTGAAGGTCAGCAGGTCCTGGGTCTGTCGCAGGTGGATGGGGAGGGTGTTCCAGGTCTTGGCGGCGAGGTGGGAGAAGGATCTGCCGCCGGTAGTCGTTCGGTGGATGCGTGGAACGGCGGCGAGGGCGAGGTCAGCGGAGCGAAGCTGGCGGTTCGGGGTGTAGAAGGTGAGTCGTTTGTTGAGGTATGTTGGTCCGGCATTGTGGAGTGCTTTGTGAGCGTGGGTGAGGAGCTTAAAGGTGATCCTCTTGTTGACGGGGAGCCAGTGCAGGTCTCTCAGGTGGGCAGTGATGTGGCTGTGGCGTGGGATGTCGAGGATGAGGTGTGCGGAGGCGTTCTGTATTCGTTGAAGTCTTTTCTGTAGTTTGGCCATGGTTCCTGCGTAGAGGGCGTTGTCGTAGTCCAGCCTGCTGCTGACGAGGGCCTGGGTGACCGTCCTTCTGGTTCCGGGGGGATCCATCTGTAGATCTTGCGAAGCATGCGGAGGGTGTTGAAGCAGGAGGAGGCTGGGTCATTGAAAGTGATGAGTCCAGGATGAACCCCAGGTTGCGTGCGTGGTCGGTGGGAGTCGGTGCAGCTCCCAGCGTGGCCGGCCACCAGGAGTCGTCCCAGGCGGAGGGGGTGGAGCCAAGGATGAGGACCTCCGTCTTGTCAGAGTTCAGTTTCAGGTGACTGTTCTTCATCCATTCAGCGACGGCCTTCATTCCATCGTGGAGGTTGGTTTTGGCGGTGGCGGGGTCCTTGGTGAGGGAGAGGATCAGCTTGGTGTCGTCGACGTATGAGATGATGTTGAGGTCGTGCGGTCGGACGATGTTGGCGAGCGGTGCCATGTAGACGTTAATATGTATTTTTATTGCACTTGTCTGAAGAAAACTTGGACCTAGATGCAAAGCAGTACGTATTTGCTCAAGATGTCAATGTTCTGTGCCTTTTGCATAACTTGCTCTTCCAAAGTGTAAGCATACACCCTGGAAGGGCTCTGTTCTGCCAGGACCTCAGGTCATAGTATAGTGCAACAAGCTTTCCATCTCCATTGCACTCTTCTGTGAAGGCGTCTGCTGGTAGTAAAGCTCACCTGCAGCTTTCAATCTCCATCTCCTTTGTACTCTTCTGGAAGGACTTCAGTTGGTAGTAGAGTGCAACAAATCTTGCATCTACATTATACTAATCTGAGGACCTCTGCTGCTAGTGTATCGCAACTGCAACTTTCTCTCTCCATTTCACTCTTCGGTGAGGAACTCTGTTATTAGTATAGTGGAACGGCAGCATTACATTTCCATTACACTTTTCTGTGAGGACCTCTCTTGGCAGTATAGCACAACTGCAGCTTTCCATCTTCTTTGCATTCTTCTGTGAGGACCTTTGTTGGCAGTATAGTGCAACTGCAGCTTTCCAGCTCAACCTCCATTATACTCTTCTGTGAAAACATCTGTTGATAGCAGAGTGCACAAGTTTTTCATCTATATTTATATTGTTCCCATATGTGATGACCTTTTTTGTCGGAAAGTGCAACTCTTGCTTTCGAGTGCAATTGTTTTCTCCTCTGAGGACAACTGTTTGCAGTCAAGGTAAAAAGCTTTCCATCTCTGTTGCATTCTCCTGTGAGGGCATCTGTAGGTTACATAGTGATACTTCAGCTTTTCAGCAGTAGTCTAAGGCTGGTGAAAACTTGGACCTAGATGCAATGTAACGCTATATGCATTTCAAGATGGCAACTTTGTCAGTGCACACTCATGCCTTTGTTTTGTATGGTGTGTGTATGGTTTCACATTTACAAAGAATCGATATGGAAGTTTCATTACTCACTCTTCCAAAGCCTATGTATAAATATTTCAAGAAGGCCAGTTTTATTTTACTTTTTGGCTTGGTATGCTGTTACTAAATGTATAGTCATACATAAAACATTGCAAATAATTGAATGCAGGGAAAACGTTCAACTGGATAAATCATTACGGGGCTTATTACAATGTCGGGCAGACTTGCGTCTGCCCGACACTGTCGTGGATAGGGGTCCGACCAACCTCCAGTCAGCGGTCCCGACTGCCTAATTACGATGCGACTGCAAATGGTGCAGTCGCATACTCATATTTCCCTATGGGAGCATGTGCTACGGCCGTAAACTGGCCGTAGCACAAGCTCCCATAGGGGAAATGGGAGGTTGAATTCATCCCTGCACCGCGTGGAAGGCACCTCAGGGTGCCTGCCACATGGTGCAGGGATCAACAAGGGGCCCCCATAGGTGCCCCCTGGGCCCCCAACCAGAGGCCTTAAACAGAAGGGGGCCCTGCTAGGGGCCCCCAAACTCACTTTCCGACAGGCTTTCCATGTCGGAAAGCCCGGCATGGAAAGCCTGCCAGAAACGGAGCATTGTAATCCGGACGGCATACAACGCCATCCATATGAATTACAGGCCAGTCTTTGACTGGCCGACGGGCTCCTTGAGGACATTGGAATCCAGCCAGAATGACCGGCCAGTTTCACTTCCAACCACCTTAATCGTGATTAGGTGGTCGGAAGTGAAACCAACGATCTCGGTCGGAAAGCCTCCGACCTAAGGTCGAAGGCTTTCCGAATGAGATCGTAATCGGCCCCTAAGTGTGATTCTCACAAAGTGCTGCCTTCCTCTGAATTTTATGTCTTTCCTGCCCTCCTTCAGCATTAATCTTTTATAAGAGACTGTTTAGCTCAGCTTCAGTTCTCTCTCCCCACTACATAATAACTTTATATGAGCATATCTGCGTTCCCTTTAATACGACTGCAGTCTTCCATCTTCTGTGAGGACCTCTATTAGTAGTCTAGCACAGTTGCCGCTTTCTCATCTCCATTGTATTCTTCTGTGAGGGCATCATCTTGCTATATATTGCAACTTCAGCTTTCAAGCATTTGATTCCCTTATGAGGGCATCTGCTGGCTGCATAGGAAAACTCTAGCCTTCCTAGTCTTAGCTTGGTTGCCATTAGATACCTCATGACGCTCCGTTTAAAAGGAGCACCAGCCTTTTAAATCTTCTGTTTTGTGGAGACTCATGCCTCCTAGTTTGCCAAAAACAAATAAAAAAATCCTGCTGCAGTGCAAAATAAAAACAAATATTTCAATATAATCCATGAATAAGATAAAGTATTAAAAGCGTGATGATAGAGTCGGCTTTTCAAATATGAAATACTTCCTCAAGCATTCCATAGAAACCAAAAGGACACATCTAAGCTGATACAAAGATGTCGGACTAAAACGCTACTGTGGGATGATCGATCCAAGATGCATTTAACAATGTCTCAAGCCAATAGTGGAAGAAGGCTGACCTGGAAGCCCTTTCTATATGTATGAAGTATGTACTGAATACAATATGTTGGCCAAAATGGTGCAAGCATCATTACACACCAAACCTAATACTCATGCAAGCACCATTACATGTGAAACCTAAACAGCATACATACATTCTCGCGCCTTGAGACCCTCACGGGTGAGTAGACGCACTCTACAAACCTTGATTGATTGATTGACATTCTCATTATTTTATTAAATTTAAAATTCATTCAATATTGCCATTTATAAGACATACTTGAGGTCAGGTCAATTGGCATTGCCAATATGTCTCGCACATTAGCATGCTAAATGATTTTGCAGAGTGCAACATTCCTTAGGGCACAATGAGGCTGATGAGAACTGTACATCAATGTCCATGGTGAGAATAGTAGAGGGAGTTACGAGATCTTCAAGGCACATTGGGTGAGTAGTATTAAGGGAGTGAGATCCCCCAGTTTATAGCTAAGTGAGTCAGAGGGAGCTTGGCTGGGGCTGTGCAAGTAAACAGAAAATGTAAAAATCAACTGTGCATGTGCTAACTAATCCCCATCCCACCATCCCTCCTGGCCCCATTCCTTAACACAGGGACCCAAATGGACTCTCTTGTAATGCCAATCTGAGCCCCCCACCCCCACAGGACAAATGCCCTAGATTGCCATTTGGGTCAGCAGAAAGATTTGGTAATCTGGCCCCTGAAATTCAGGTTTGTGGCTAACGTAGTAAGTCACCACTACGTAAGCCTTGTAGCCCACAAGGTAGGGTGCGTGGTATTTAAAAGGGGACATGCAGAAAATTAATATAAGCATGTTTCTACAGTGAATTGCAAGGCCCACAAGCCTATTTTCACTGTGGCAGACATAGATGTCCTTTGTAGAAAACCAGAGTGCAGATTAAAATACTAATACTGATAACCTGGGAAAGGGACCAGTAAAAAACGAATTAAATAACTATTTTAATAGTTATTAAAACCCAATTCAATGATGAGGTCAAATTTGTAATAAGTAATTAGGAACTTTTAGAAAGTTACCCTTTACCTGCCTGAACTGAAAGAAGGCTAATTAACATTCGCCTTTGCCAGCTCTCAGCCAGTGATTAGCCTTGAATATGTGTGAAAAAGATGTGAAATGCCTCCTAGAAGGAAACAATAGGCCAACCTGAATGGGCAGATGTGACTCATCTGAGTACAATCAAATATGTAGGGTTGGGGCTGTGGGCGGTGGGTGTCCTTTTGACAGAACCATCCCAAATCCTGCTTGACATGTCTGCTGGGTTCACATATAACACTTGGGGTGCTCTTGAAAAGGAGAGCACAGTATGCTAAGACAATTAAGTGTATCCACTGTCTGGTTGCGAAAGGACCCAGCTTTTGTCCTACAAGACTTCTGTCTCAGTTTTTTTCTTGTGGGTACAGTGCCTGCTCCAAACTGGATTTTAGTGTTAGATGGTGTGAGGACACTAGGATTACATAGTGAACTCCCACACGCACACCCCGGCCCATCGAGTGAAAGCTTAGCATTGATGAAGATTTTCGCAATCTTGAAAATTCACTGACAGATGGCATTTTAGGCTGCAAAAGTAGTTATGTCAGGGCCTGGGAACTTTTATCCCATTGGTTAGGGAAGGGCCAGGAGTCACCCATATTCACAGGCTCGTGCTCGGAATAATTATGGCACATCTAGGAACCCACTGGACATGTGAAAGATATGGAAAAGACTAGACCTGCTCTCTGTGACCTGAGAGGAGCCCTGAAGGACTGGACCTGCTCCCTCTTATACTCAGGACAAAGAAGTGGATTCCAGTGGTCAGCTAGCTGACCCCCTGTGTGGTTACAGGGAGACAACATGCTGAAAGATGCCTTTGATAGAAGTGCCCAGCAGACCAGTGGCAACTGGACCTGGACTGGACTTGGTTGTTCGCTTCTGCCTTTCATCCTGTGAGTCTCTAAGTGCCTCCCCTGATGTCCTGGCGGATTTAGAAGGGTACTCCTGTGGTGGATACAGACTGAAAACAATAAGTCAGGAGGTAAAATCTTTGACCAGGACGGACCTGGTTACTGTATCAGACCTGCACATCATCGAGGTCAGCCTCAAATTGTGCCTAGATCCCACTCGACAGCAATCATTGACTAACATTAGCGCTTTGTGCTTTTTGGCACTATTTGTACTTAAAAGTTTCAAAATTCATATCTCCGGTTCCCCTGATTGGAATTTTGTCATTTTGGGGCAATTTTGTTTATTGAATTTTACTTTCCACAAAATTTCTAATTCAGTTTGGGATTTTTATTGTTTTGCAGTTTGAATAAACTGCTGATACTTGGGTGGGAAATGACAGAATATATATTCCCTACATTTTTAATTGTTAGATATGATTAATATAAACTGCAATTTTACAGTTTCTTAGTGTGTAGTAAAACTCTCCATTTGTTTCCATTGAAATTATATTGCAGACAAACCTATGGCTACAGGCCAAGATAAGGAGGGTAGGGGTGTGTGAAAGTCACATAATTTGCTTTCATGTATTGACATGAAATTAGGGAAATTACATGAAAGTACCCAAATAGCGAATCCATCCTTTAGCACTATATTTTAGCTTGAAATTTGCCCTTATATAAGTTTTTGACTTGAAGATGCATTTCATGTGAAAAAGCGTAAAAACTCAATTGCAGTGAAAAGTGGGCACTCATATTCTGGTTGTTCATGTTGTTACAATGCTCCTGTGTTAATATTTTAACATGAACTATGGCGTAATTACACATCATGGTGCAATGGCATAATTTCAATTTTGCATAATAAGTGTTATAGTGTCTTGCGGATTACACTGCACTGAATGCTGGTTTAGAATGTTGAGTTTGCAGTTAATCGCAGAAGAATAAAGGCGTGTATTGCTATGCTCCGTGTGTGACGCAGTCCTTTGCAGGTACCCAGACTAGGGAGGACGCTACAAGTGTAATGCAAAATTCCAGGAAATACGTGAATTATGCCAGCAATTTTGCCCGGGTCCAAGGGAGAGACAGACATCTGTGAACTGGTTGATAATGCCTACATTATTTACCATTTGCCTTGACTGCACCTTGTCCCAATGTCCTTCACCCCCTTTCCCAACTTCATTGGGCATACCACAGCCAAATCTGGCTTCAGCACCGAGCCTAGGATAAACACTCGCAAAAGCAAAACTTAGAAAAAGCTCATGGTGTGAATTTTTTCATCTCGTTCCTCCATATTGTCATGGAAATCCTCTGTGACTTACAAAATCCTTTAGTGTGCAGCAGAGGTTACTTTACTCCATATATAATTTAGATTCAGAGACAGCTGAGTAAGCTCCTTGTACACTGTTGTTACATCAAGTCTGTCCACCGAGACGCAGCTTCGAGATCGGAGGGCAAATTAAGTTATATCAAGTTCAACACCCTAGGCGATCACCTTCATCACCTCATTGCCTTGGTCAATTCTCTACCTAGTTTATATCATGCTTTTTGTCATAGTAACTATTTTAATGTTGACGTCTCTGCTCGTAGTTAGTTCATTTTGATGGATTGCCAAAGAGATAATTTGTTTTTAAGCCTCTTCTTTTGAGTTTTAAACATAAATTTTATTTTTGAAAAAATGCAACCAATTACAAACAATCAAAGTAGCTAACAGATGATAGGTAAAAACATTAGACAAATTAAAGCTTACGCAATATGGAAACAAGAAATAATGAATCAAAGATAGTTGCATATGGAACTTTTGGTATAAAAACGTAGGAAGGAAAAGAGAAAAAGAAAAAGGGGGGGTAAGGGGGAAAGGAGAGACAAGGGTAAAGGAAATATTCATATTGTAAATAAATAAATACATGTGCAGGTAAAATAGATTAATACATTTTAAAAGGTATCGAACAATATAAGAAAGAGATTGCTGTTTAACAGTGTAAGATAACAATTTAAAATGAAAGAAAAGAAAAAAAGAGAAAATATATAATTACAACTATAAAAGCAACAGTATATCATTATTAACAAGTCATGGTGGCTTGGGAACCTCTTCAGATGAAGGATGACGATGGGTAGACCTAAGAAAGTAGTCACGGGAGACCATATGCATTCTCTTTTGAGGAGTAAAGACATAGGAGCAACATAGGCACGATCTAATCGATGATTATAACATACACTGTACCACCAGGATTGAAAGGAAAGTTGCGTAGAGTGTTTCCAATTTTTTGTTATTTGTTGGAAAGCAATAGCAATCAATAAGTCTACAATGTCCATGTTATGAGAAAGGGTTTGCCAATGAACAGATAATGTGCCTAGAAATACAGCTTCAGGAGAAAAAGGAAATGGGTATGGCAAATGATGTTAATTTGAGCCCATACCTTCAACCAAAATTGAAATGTAGAGGGACAGGAAAAAAGCATATGAAATAAGTCTGCGTGAGAAGCATTACACGTCCAGCAATCTGAAGAAAGTGCGGGTTGAAATTTATGCAAGGATAATGGTGTAAACAAAAGTCGGTTGTAAATAAAGAAAAGTGTTTGGGTCGTACTAGCTGATCTTGAGGTCTTGCGGAGTTTCAACCATAATTTATCCCAAAGTATAATAGGCCATGAAAAATGGAAATCAGATTCCCATTGGAGTTCTGTGTGAGTCTTAGATCTTTGTATAATTGGAGTACTGAGCAATTTGTAAATGGATGAGGCACTAGCTTGGGCACTTAAAATGGGAAGAATATTGCGTTGAGATGAAGGGGAGTGTGGTATAGAGGATAGAAGAGGTAGAGAGTCTGTTAAATGTTTGATCAATAAATTAAATTTAACAGAAAAGAATTTTGGTAATTGATAAAGTGATTGTGCATCAGAGAAGGTAAGGAAAGAATCGTTTGAGTATAACTGATGGATCCAACGTAAAACTCTATCTCGCCAAGTCTTCCAAAAAATGGGTTTATTTTTATTTTTAAGAAATTTATTATGCCAAATAGAGGAGTTAAGAAATTGATCTTTGGGTGAGAGGTGAGATAGCATAAAGGAATGAAATAATTTGTGAGAAGTGTTATGTATAGATGAAGATAGAAAACGAGATTTATGAGTGAAAGTGAGGGATTCATCAATAGAAAAAGGGGATAAAAAGGAATGTTCTAAATCCTTCCATAATGGAGAGGGATTAGGAGCAGAGTCCTTTAAAGATTTAGAGAGTTGCCTAAGAAGGAAGGCGTTATGGTAAAGTTGAAAATCTGGAAAATTAACTCCACCCTGAGATTTAGGGCGCCTTAGCTTAATTAAAGACATACGTGGTTTTTTCTAGTTCCATAAGAATAATGAAAGAATAGAATTAATTTTTTTGAAAAAGTATGCAGGAAGAGTGAGAGGGATAGCTGAAATCATATAAAAAATGATGGGAGCAAGCATCATCTTAATAGTATCAAGTCTGCCCCACCAGGACAAATACAAAGGATGCCATTTATCAGTGGAAGAAGACAAAGTAGAGAAGAGACGGGTCATATTTAGGGAAAGCGTTTTCTTAATAGAGGGAGCAAATAAGAGACCTAAATATTTAATTTGTTGAGGATTCCATGAAAAACTCGTAGAGAGAAAATCTTGTTTAAAACAAAAAATATTTAAGGGTAAGATTTCACATTTATCGTAGTTTAGCTTGTATTAAGCCTCTTCTTGACTTCCCCATTCTTTCGACCTATTAATAAGGCTTAGGGAGAGCTTAAACATTTTCTGATGTGTACTTCAAAGCAACTTTTTAATTGCAAATGTTGTTCTTTACAATTCATTGGTTCCAATCAATGCTAAATTTGTGCTGGTGGTTACAGGTGGTCGGCACGAGCACTTATTTCAGGGACCAGCACTTATTTTTCATGATCATATTGGAGGTGAGGAGATCGTCGCTGCGCACCTCTGCGATTCAGCTTCTCCCAGCCTGCAAAGCTCAACCGACCCTCAGTGAAGAGGTCGAACTGCTGCCCCTTCCTCATGCCTGGTGCAGTGCCGGCAGTGGCAGCTCCCATAGGGCGTGCTGCGGGGCAGTGGGGGCGGGGGAGGGGCAGGGTGGGGGTAGTAAACTCGGACATATGACGGAACGGAGGAACGTAATAATTACTTTCCTCCGTTCCGTCGTATGTCCGAGTTTACTACCCCCACCCTGCCCCTCCCCCGCCCCGCTCCACCGCCCGCAGCACGCCCTATGCGAGCCGCCACTGAGTGCCGGGGACAACCAGGAAGGTTGTCCCATCTGGGGCACGTTGACTACAGCCTGGCTTGCTCCCCCCCCCCTCCTATTTAGCGCGACCGTGGGGACAGGACTAGAGGCTGGGGTCCTCGGGTGTTGTTAGGACTTATCTTTGTTCTAACCAATCAGCCGAGACCATAATGTTATTCTATATAATGTCATTATGTTATGTCTATATTCTTTGCGCTCACTTCCTGCCAATACTGGCAGATGATATCTACACTCTTAATTTAAATTGCACATCTTTCGTATACACCATTGTAACGTTTTCCTTTTGTGTTTAGACTCGTATCGGTTTCGTAACTTATATGTAATCCATATACTCTGAAGTCCTTATGTATTGTAACTGGTTCTATTGTAAAGCGCTCTGACACCTTCGGGCAAAGTACTCTCTATATAAAAACGCTTAAATAAATAAATATCAGTCTTTGACCCAAAGCACGAGAGAGGAAGGCAGAAAAGGGGAAAAATGGACGAAAAAGATGGGGAAACTAAGACGTAGGGAGAAAGAGGGGATAAAAAATATTCTGCAAGAGTGAGATAAAGATGGAAAGTGTAGGGTGGTGGAGGCGAGACGCATGAGGAGGCATCAAAAATCGACAGCCTCGGTATTCCATAACCAGGGGATCCGGAAGCGATGGCATTGAGCGCCTAAGGAAAACTTTGGACCACTACAATTATTTATTTATTTGACACATTAAGCACTGACTCCAGCTCAGTAGACTGTAGCCCTTGTGAGCGGCTTGGGTGCACTGGTAGAGCGCTGTCATTGTGTCGCCTAAAGTGCCCTCCTCCCGTTCTCCCTCCTCCTGATGAGGAGCCGTGAGGTGCAGCAGAGCAAGTTCCTTCTTTCTAAGATGGGTTTAACCTTAACGCCTCTTCGGCTTACTTTTATGTTTCTGAAAACTGCAATAATGAGCATCACGCAGGGGTGGCAATGGTAAGTAGCGGTTTAAGACATTTCAGCCTCTTAAAAAAATCAACGTTTAAAACCTCGAATTTTCGCCTTCTGTAAGGCCTCGGCTGTTACTCAGTTTATGTTTGAAATCCCGGTTGGATTTAGCTATATGGGACCCATTAATGAGTTTCGGATCAGACACACAGCAGCCGTTCTGCGAGAGAACACGCGAATCAATGAATATTTTGCTGGTAGCATAAAATATACAGGTCTCAGTTATGAAAGGGGGCACGCATCCCTCACCTCTCAAGAACAGGTCAATGCTTTGTGTTTAATGAGTCCCAGGAGGAGACACGGCTGCATTGCCCTTAAAACGTAATTCAATTATTTTCCTGTCATGACACCCACGCAGAAGAACCAAATCTATTTATCTTTCCGGCTCTCTCATGTTCTACCATTATGAAAACAACAACTGATACATATAGTGTAAGCGTGTTGTTACCGACCTGAAAAGCGTTTATTGTGAGGACAAATTTCCACCATGTTTATTTGGAAAATGCTATCTTGTGTAGACAATGAAATATTTTTGGGTGCCTTATTTTGTGAGGCAACTACAGAACATCACCAACATCAGAGGCTCCTGTAGCCATGCACTTTAAATGCAATTAAAATAGCAGTAATAGCTAAATTATTATTAACAACAGCAACAATAATGAAAGTAGTAGGAGTAGTAATAGTAGTTTATCAGCCGGTATCTGGGCATTATACGTTTTTCCAGCAAAAAGGGGGAATAACTGCTCGCACCCGAATTTACCAAGTGCTTTACTGTGCAGTTTTTTCCGCATTTCTGCAAAAAAAATGCATACATTCTCCATCTGCCCTAATCAGGCGCAAAATGTAGGTGGACTGTCGAGGCGGGGATAGATGGATGGGGTGGGGGCACAGTGGTTCAAGGCACGAGGGGAGCCGTGTAGGCAGGGCCGGCTTTAGGGCAGTGCGACCGGTGCGGCCGCACTGGGCGCTGACCTGTAGAGGGCGCGCTGAACTCAGGGGAGGGCTCTGTGTTTACCAATAACTTACAATTGGAGAGATGAGGTGCACTTTTGCCCGGTGGTGGTGAGAGAATCCGAGGAGGCGGTCATAGGGTGTGGGGGCACCAAAAATGATTTTTGCACCAGGGGCCACCAGCAGTAAAGCCGGCTCTGCGTGTAGGATCCCCACAGAAGGCTGCAGTGGACTGGCGAGCACCAGGAAACGCTGCTGTCTCTGCCTCTGTCCTGCAGCCATTCTTACAGGCCTGGCAGCTCATTGTTTTCAGCCCTGATAATTCTGGGCCCTGACACACTTGTAATTTCGACTAGCATTATTTCGCCTCTAGTTAATAATCAGGATAAAATAACCTAACTCATATAGGGGCTACAGATGTTTACAATTTAGCTCAAACTAAATCAAATATTTAGTATCTGGTCCTGGACTTTCTTTTTACAGATGATTGTTATCAAGAGTTTTAGGTAAATTAAACATAATACACCTCCCGTAGTGCAGTGAAATGTTAAATGAAATCCCAGAAACAGTATTATGGTGCAGAGTGTATATGAAGCCTGGTAGGTAATCTAATCGCAGCCATCTTGGAGAAGGTTTGTAATCAGGTTCTCGAGTCAGGAGTGTTCCCCCGGTGCTGGAACGAGGCAATTGTTATCTCCCTTAAAAAGAAACCGAATGTGGATCCTGGAGACCTAAAAACCTATGCCCACTTTCTCTCCTGCCTAATCCGGCAAAAATTCCTGAGAAGTGCATAAATCAAGAAATAACTCAGTTCCTTGCTGCTTACGTTCTTTTGGGCCCATCTCAGAATGGGTTCTGAAGTGGCCACAGTACCAAATCGACACTGACAGCTGCAGCAGATTCTGTTCCCTGCCAGGTGGAGCAGGGAGGCACGGCTATCCGGGTTGTGCTTGATCTGTCCGCAACCTTCGATACAATATCTCCATCCCAGTTGATGCAAAGATTGCAACAGGCTGGGCTGAGGGACTCTGGCTTAGATCTTTTGGGATCCTTTCTGGAGAATAGGACCCAAACTATCAGCTGCTGGGACTACAGGGCTAAACCTCTCCAGCTTCCTTGTGGAGTCCCTCAGTCCCACTTTCTTTAATCTTTATGTGGCTTCATTGGCGAAATTGGTGTGATCCTTCAGGTTTCAGGTGTTGTCCTATGCGGGCGACACCCAAATCATTGTCTCTATATCTGACAACTTGGCTCTGGTGGCTGGACAAGTTCAAGTCTTGTATGACTGAAATTAGTATCTGGATGAAGGAGAACTGACTAAACCTTAATGCCGAGAAGACTGTGGCCTTTGCAGCAGATAACTGTGTGGTCTGAGCTCTGGTGGCCTGAGACTTGCGACCTACCCCTGTGGCCACCGCTAAAAATCTTGGAGTCATTTTCAATAACACTCATACCTTTGACTCTCAGGTCTACAGGATGGTGAGGTCCTGCTTCCTCAATATTAAGATCTCGAAGAAGATTTTTCCCTTCTTACCTGGGCAATTAAGAGTTTTAGTGGTCATAGCCCATATTACATCTCACCTTGACTACTGTAATGCTTTATATTTAAATGCCAACCAGTGCTCTCTTAACAAACTTCCAGTCAACCAAAATGCAGCTGCATGGGTGATCCTGAATGTCCCTAAACATCTTTCTGTTAGGGAGGGACTATGGTCTCTTCACTGGTTACCCGTGAGGAAGCGGGTGTTCTTCAAAGTTCTCTGCATGGTCTATAAGGCTCTTCACCAGCAGGGCCCATGGTACCTGAGAACCGCTTTCAACTGGTATTCTCCGAATAGGCAGCTTAGATCTGCAACATGGAGGAAGGTTATCAATCTCAGGTGTTGGAAGACTAGAATGGGCGATGTAGGAAGGTAGGATCTGCTTCTTATGGTTACCCCCACTTTTTGCTAGATGTAATACTGTTTTTGACTAGTCTGACTGGGATCCTGCTAATCAGGACCCCAGTCTATCTGCTTTCTCCTTAAACTGTTATGCTATGTACTTTGGTACACTCCAGATTGGATACTGGGGTACCCTTGTCAGTCCCTAGTATATGGTACCCATGTACCCAGGGCATAGGTACCCCAGAGGCCTCCCATGGGCTGAAGCATGTATTATGCCACCCATGAACGGCCATGCAAAATGGAACCCACAGGCCTGCCATTGCAGCCTGTGTAAGTTGGTGCATGCACCACTTACTTAAGATATAGGTTTACTATATCTAAGGGTCACTGCACTTAAAACCTATGAGTCACCCCTCTAGCAAGCCTTTGCAATCCTGAGGGCAGGGTGCTTGGGTCTAAGTGAGAGGGTGCCACTGCATGAGCAGGACACCCCTGCAGCCTACGGAGTCAATTCTCCCGAGTTGTCAGTGAGGCAGCCATTTACGACATATAGAGTGGCATTATGCGACCGTGTGATGGCCAACTCTAAAACGGCGAAACTAACCCTCTTGTGTTTGATATCAAACATGTTGGAATCATAACCCCACACTGGTAATCGGTGTGGGAGATATGATTCCACCCCTCAGAAGCGAGCTTCATGGGGTCCCTGGTGCTCCCGGTACCAGCCTTCTAGTCCCGGACAGCACAAGATGGTTGCTGCCGACCAGAAACACATTTCTGCCCTCCTGCTGCTGAGCCAAGCTCGAGCAGGGGAAGGCAGAACAATAGGCATCTTGTCACAGGGAGGTGTGACCACCTCCCAGGCAGGATTTAGTGTATTAGGGCTGGGTGGGTGCGCTTGCCAGCGACTGAAAGTCTGCATGAGGGGCACATTTTGTTTCCCTGTGCATAGTCCAGTTCAAACCAGTCCTGGGAGCCGTTGGCTCCAGCTCTGGTGCAAAACTGGACAAAGTACATGGAAGTAACCTCCCCACTGTCCAGACCCTCCCCTGGGAGGGTCCTCTGAATCTTGCTAACCCTCTTCCATGGGTACATAAGGGCTTACCTGGCTGTAGGACCCTAGATTCGACGTGGACAAGATTCTGAACCAGAAACCACTGAACTTCGACCATCTGGACACTCTGGACTTCGCTGGACTTCGTTTGGGCCCAACTTCGTCTCCCTCTCAGTCTGAAGCATCTTCTGTGCCCCGGCACCATACAGGATCTGTGCAGGACCTGTGGAGCATCAAGGACAACCAAATATATCTCCCCTGGAGTGAGGGAGTCACTCCCCTGCATTCGCAGGCACCGCAACACTGCTGTCCGGTCGGCTGACCCTGAGCTCCTACGGACTCCAAAGGCTTCAGCAACACAGGAGGTGGGTTTCTACGTCCCTTGAGGCCCGAGCTGCCCTCTTACCAAGTTTGACATCAGAATCCTTGGGGGGGGGCTGCAATACCCAAACCCCTGTGCACCACGTACATTTGCAAGTGCATATGCTTGTTGGCGTTTTCCGAACAAGTGCATTGGGCTCCAAGTAGCCCCAACCTCTGGCACCATTTTCTACCAAGAACTCTGGCCTCTTCACACTGAGTGCCCCGTGGGCTGTTGTTTGGTGAAATCGCTCAAGGTCCTCTCGCGACTCCTGTGCCTCCGGCCTGTGAGTCCACTTGAGGGTCATCTTTGCTTTTCTTGGGCTCCCCTGTTTGCTCCAGGCCTGTCCTGACTCCTCTTGCTGTGGTGAGTCTCCTGTATCTTGCTGGTCCGAACTGTACACCTTCTTGACCGTCTGCATGGGTTGCTGTTGCCAAGGCTTGTTGGTGCTCCTGCCGGACACCGAACCCTCAGCACTTAACATCCTTTGTGGGACAGCTCGTATCTGGCTCCTGGTTGTTCTCGACATCTCCTGGTCCCCGTGGCTGCAGAGTCAAGAACTCCATCAATGCATCTGAAGCACCCGACATCGGTGGGCATTCGTCTACCGAGCCCCTGGTCACTCCTAAGTGACCCAGACTCTGTCCCCTCTGTTTTCAGGTACTCTTCAATCAGAATCCACCTTTGGATTCTATCGGACACTTTTCTTCCTTCCAGCAGCGACTCTTCTTCGAAGTCCTCCATTGGGTTCGACGGCGGTTTCCGACACCACTTCAGACCTATGCACCCGGCTTCCCTGGGCTAGGTAACTTGGGTACCTCGGTATCCACGGGTGGGGTGGCTCTCCAACCTTCTGTCTTCCACGGGGTTTATTTGAAGTCCACTGGGAAGGGTCCTTAAACTCTAAAACTTCAACCGTGACTTTCCCATAGAATTGTACGGAGCACGCAGTCGTGTTCCCACACTGCACCCGTCCTCCGTGGGGTCCCAGTGATTCTACGTCCTCTCGACACTGTCTTGACTCGAGTTGTGGTTCTTATACCACTTATTTAGTATATGGTTTGGTCCCCCCCCCGGGGCCCACTGTGTATTAGTGCTATTTACTGTAATTTCTGTGCTTAAGTATTATGTACTTTGTGATTATCTCTGTGTAGGAGATACTGTGTCGTACTAGAGAGAGCTATAATAATAAATACATATTTTTATAACTACCGTGTGGTTCTCCTTTCATTTAACCAATACTATAAGGTTGCATTCTGGTGAAACAAGCTGCTTAACATTCCTTCAAGACTAAGCCTGAAGGCTGCTCTCCACAGCAACCACTTGGATAGCTTTCTTAGGTTATCTTTGACCTCTTAAATCACCATAAGTGTTGTTTGGACTGGTGCAAGGTGCCCACTTTAATTAGTGGACAGCATATACCAGGCCAACGTCTCACAGACGACCATGCGTTTTCAGTGGCGGCAGCCATGTTATGGAACACATTACCAATACATATTGTCTAAATTCTTCTTCTCTGTTTCGCAAGCATCTTAAAACCTGGTTATTTTCTCAACCTTAATGATGCTCTTGCTGTCTCACCCTGTCTGTTTCTGACCGGTGCTAGCGCTTTGATGCCTTCCTGGCTTAATGCGCTCTATAAATCTAAAATACAAATCTAAAAATACAATAAGAAATTACTTATTTTCATACACCTCACTTCAAATGTATTGTCTCTTGGCATTTCACAAGATGACAAAGTGCAAGAAAAGGCTACACTAATTTGAATTATTATAGCGCGCTAAATATTGCTTTGATATTTATAACTTATTTTGGTGTTGCTGTAGTCTCTGGATCAAATGATGTGTTGCCAGTTTCAACCACTTCACAAGTTCTTAGTAATTCTATGACAGTGCTCCATCATTTATATCTGTTTTGTACTGGCTGACATTTGCTTCAAAGTGATTGACTGAATGAAAGAGCTCACTCTTTTCAAACACACTTTGTTTCTACTAGTGACAGTGGGATATCAATGAAAATATCCGACAGTGAATTAGCATGCAAGAAAAATAAGCCCTATTTCTAAGGAATGAATCTTGCATATCTTAGCCAATTGCAAATCAATCCTACACACCAGCACTTTCTATTCCCCTTTGGTTATATTGTATGCACGTATTTCCATCAATGGGACAAGCACCATGGCACCAAACCTATAATCAAGCAAACACATGACTGAAAGAACAGTTACTGCGACAAAGGCCGCAATGCCTGCACTATAGAACCTACACAAGTCAAATCAGCATAGTTTATGGATTAGAGAAAGCATGTGATACATAGCAGCTGATGATTATACATTTTTGCTTTAAATGATAAAAAGTTCTTACAAAAAGCACCAGACTCCCATGGGCATCGATTCACCAAAATGCCAGGGGTAGTGGAAATGACATCATACATCCTTTGAACCTAATGCCATCACAGCAAGTGACATCATAAGAACTTTGACCCTGATTTTTTCTGGAAAACATTTCACATGGACCTAACAGCACACTCACACTCAGTCCTCCTGGACTTGGCTTGATATCCGCTTTCAGTAGAAGTGCGATTCAGCAGCATCTCTGGCAGTCAAGAATTCTCAGGCAGTATCTTGTGTGATAATCTGAGGTGCAGGATGTCACCTCACAAGAGGCCAAGTGGCAGCCCTTTTATACTGTATCTTATCTGAGACAGGAACTTCTGACAAAACTTCAGGTATGTCAGACATAGCCTATGTGCATCAAGATGCTTGCCTTGGACGCATTCCTCTAAGCAAATAAGGTAAAAACACGTCAATTCAGACTACACTGTTTTGACTGTTGTTCTTGTCTAACCTTGAAATAGAGATATCAAGGCACTTGTTCCAGACTAATGTCGCATTAGGTGTCTTATCGATGACATTGTCTGAGCAACTTGATACTTTCACAGGTTCTTGGAAAGATAAGGACAGACATCTGTGTCAAAGGCATACATGCTGATGATTCTGCAAAAATAGAGAAAATTGAGTTTTAGCCTGCTCAAGATGGATTTGGGCCTTATGGGCTTTACGTCAGATGGATTTACTATCCAATGGAAATCTAGATTTGGGATGGACAGTATCCCAAGCATACTCAATATTGCGCTATACACTGCTTTGCGTTATTGTGTATCAAGTGAGTGTTCTGTTGGTGGTACGTGGGTGTTCCCATGCAACTTCCCATGGGTTTTGGCACAAATCCCAATCTACAAACATTGGATGAGAGTAATTTGTGGCAAAATATTACAACTCCTCGAGGCAGGCATAACAAGGAGAAATGTTTTCATTTTTACACATTTTTTCAACTTTGCATATGAGCTGCATTGTACAGCACACATACAAAGTGGGAAAAGTGTTAAAGAACAGTTTTTGTACTGGCAAGGACCCCTTCCAAGACAAAACCTATTCTTCAGCGAATGCACTGTGGCCAAGGGTGTGCGCGTTGGAGTGTGACTGCAAAAAGGAAGAGAAACATGGAACCATATCGACTAAGATATGGTGCATTGTTTCTCTCTCCTTTGACACAAGACAATGCAGCACATTCGGGGCAGCAATGCCTTGTGTCAAAGAGTACTAAGTCTGGGCTCCATTCTCATACAATCTCACTCACTATCTGTCACTGACACATACTTTCACACACACATGCTTACACATACACACTATCTTTCTCTCGCATAAACACACTCACCCGCAAGCATGCACACTACCAACATTTAAAAGCATTTTTAGTTACCACAGCTGCTACCAAAAGTTCCATTCCAGCCAAGTGTACTCCATGTTATTACACTAATGGTGACTATAGGATATTATTCACTATTAGTATAAAGAAAAACAGTCACAGAAACTAAGGAATGCAGAGCCTCCCCTGTGTTCTTGGAATTGATTTGCCACCTCTAAGGTCAGGGGTCGCAAAGACAGTGCCAGGGGCTGCACGGGCAAGTCTGGGGTTGCGGCTGCGACCCCTGGCATTCCCTAAATGAGGCTCCGCTGCCAATTTAATATGGGTCATATCATATCTTTCTGTCATATTAGTGTAAAACCTTGATTTGCAAACTCTATGCAATTTAAATTTCTTTAGTTTCTTTTTTGTTTTTTGTGAAATATGTACTGCTACATGTGCTTGGCTATGTTGTAGAAGAATTGGCTAGTAACTACATTGCAGCATCTTAGAAATCATGAAATGCTTGCTTTGGAAGTAATTATTGTTGCCGTCGTGGAGTGTAAGGAACACTACGGCAACATTTTAGTTTGTTTATAAAAACATCTCTCTTTGGCATCGAGTGTCTGGTTCCTGATATATTTGTGCACTTTCAAAAGAGTGTTCCGTGTTGCACACTGCCTTAAGAAGGAGAAATCCATCCTGCAAAATGCAGAAGTGGTGTGATGGCCATCTTGGTAATGGAGATGAAAACAAAATTGCCTTAGAATGTCTCTCACGTGGCCTCATGATGGCTGCACTCCACTCGATCTCCGCAGAATGTCTAGACCCATTTCCTGTTACTGGCTAAGGAGTACAGAGTAGAACTGTCTTCCTACAGTAGTGTCTGTTGCACAATTTGCCATCAAGAACTATCAAGTATACAAAGAAACAAGGGAACCCTGTGAATCAAGAGGGACCAAGGGTAAACAGTATATTACAAGAGACAGTGGTCCCTACCAAAGGAACATAATATCATAGGCACAGAACTACAATTAGAGCTGTGTTGGTATACATCCAAGTGGAAAAAAATGTGTTTATTCAAACATCCAATAAAAACAGAAGGAAACAATATAAGTACAATCCAGTGGGTAAAAGTGCCACTTTTTTTATTCTGGAGATCGCTTCAGAAATTAGTGTCTAAATATCTCTGCTCAGGTAATGGTAGGCCCACAAGATCTTCAGTGATCTTCAGGTTACTGTCTCTGGACACAAAGGAGAGTGACTCACCAGTTTCCTTTGAAAGTGCTTGTCTGTTTCATAGATTAGTTTGAACACTGCCTTTTGTGCTCAATATAGAGGTCTCTTGATATTCTCTGTCATGAATGCAGCGGAGAGCCTTATATAGCTTGTGCACAGTTTAGTAACAGATCCCTGACGTACGTGGCAATTACACCAAGGACAGTGTTGACGTTACTTTGTTTCAAGTCTATGGAGGGAGGTGTTAAAAATGGAAAATCGGGATGCCTTTAGTGAGGCCTGATATGCAGCAGTATACAGCTTGAAATGGAAGAGAATGTAGTCGGTCTTTGGATATGATCTGACAGTCCTCTTGGTATGCCCTAGACCTTTCCTGCTTTTGTACTCTCATAGGAGTCTTCTGGAAAATTTTAGGGCATGTCTGACTACTCTTTAGCCTTGATCTGACATTACTATGTATATACATTGTGGCATTCTTGGTACGTTCTGGCAATATTTAGGGTATGGGATGGTTAGATATGTGAGTGCTTTCGGCAAGCTGAAAACTGCATTCAAAGCCCAGATTCTTGGAGTAACGGCTGGTTTTATGTTACTCTCTGGGTTTCAGTATGTTCATCCTCGCATAAGCATCACTAGACATTTTCTCCCTGGCCACATTACATCTCCTTTCAGCAACCTGCAGATTCCTCCTATAACCTGTATCTCAATCAGGAGCCCTTCAACTCACTACTGCACTCTGCACCTCCTTGGAAATGCCAAGCACCTTGTGATTCCTGATTGTACCCTTCAGCTTTCTTCCTCATTCCAGCACTTTTTCCATATACCATGCATCTCTCTCGGGAAACATCTATTACAACGCATGCATTACAACGCAATGCCTTTTTTTTTTTTAAAGTTTGAGTTTATTAAGCAAGAGGATAATATAAGAGAAACAGCATGTACAATAAGTATAATATAGCTCAATTACATATAAATATTATAAAGAGAAAGATAAAAACCAGAGTACAAAGCTATCATAAAACATGCTGTGTAAAGTAAAGGGGGAAAAAGGGGGAAAGGAAGGGGGGAGGGGAAAGAAACAGGGGATGAAGAATATATCATAGCTTTATAACACTAGAAGAAAAATAAATATGAAAATATTCACTGTAAGCATAAAAAACATTTAAGGATAAATAACATACTATGATATAAAATACATAAGTAAGAGATAATAATGATTTGTTATTTGAAGAAAAAGACAACACGATGCATTTATGGTGGTTTCCGGACTTCGTCCGAGGTGTTGACAGGTTGAACAGTAGATGAAGCAACCCAGGTTAGGTAGGTAGTCAAAGGGAGCCACAAAAGATCTCTTTTAATAGATAGAGATATGGGGGTAACGTAGTTAGAATCAAGTCTGTGATGGAAACATACGGCATTCCACCAGGCTCTAAAGGTGACTTTGTCTGCTTGTTTCCAATTTGAGGTAATTAAATGTAAGGCTACTGCTAGTAATACATCTATTAATTTAAAGTTAGAAGGTGATTGGGGCCATTGAGGTGACAGGGAGCCTAAGAAAATGTTAGGAAGGGAAAAAGGTGTATCAGTTTTAAAAATGTTATTAATCTGATTCCAAACTAGTTGCCAAAAGTGAGAGATATTGGGGCAGTCAAAAAGCATGTGCTTTAAGTCAGCAGTTGTGCAAGAGCAAGACCAACAAGTAGATGAAGTGTTCGAAGAGAAGGATGCTAATGTTGTAGGAGTGAATAAGAGACGTTGATAAACAAAATAAAGGGTTTGAGAAGTATTAGCAGCTCTAGAGGTTTTGTGAATTTTGAACCACAATTTATCCCAAATGAGGGTCGACCAGCACTGTGATAAATCCTTTTCCCACGCCAATTCAGTCTTAGTTTTGTTTCTGTTTGAGGAAAGAAGAAAATGCTTGTAGATAGAGGAAGCAGAGGGGGAAGAAAGTAGCATGGGCAAAAGAGTCGAACGCGTCGTGGATGGCTTAGGGGCAGATGATAGAGAGATAAGATATTGAGTAAGAGAAGGGAGCAAAAGATTATATTGTGATTTAAAGGACGACGGTAACGAAAATGTGGTTTGAAGATCAGTGAAGGATAGAGGAACATCATAGGCTACAAGTTGCGAAATCCAAAGCAACCCTTTGGATCTCCAAGATTTCCAGTAGATGGTATGGTTCTTTATACGAAATAGGTTGTTGTGCCAAATGGGTTGCTGGTCTAGAGAAGTAGGAGAAGGATAAGAGGATGGTAGAAGAGGGAGAAGAATTTTGCGAGTATGGGAAATAACGGGAGAGCGAAAAGAGGAAATAATCTTAGTAAAGGCAAGAGTTTCTTTAAAATCAAAGGGGGAAACAAAAAACTTTTCTATAGAAATCCATATAGGGGGGTGAATACAAGGTTCGAGGGAGAGCCAACGGGAAGATTGCTTTAAAGAGAAAGCATAATGATAAGATTTGAAATCAGGGAATTTAAGGCCACCATTAGTTTTATCTTTCTTTAAGGAGGATAAAGCTATCCGAGGGGATTTGCCTTTCCATAGAAATTTTGTTAAAAGAGAATCAATTTTTTAAAAATAAATTCCGTGAATATGTACAGGAATCATTGAGATAGTGTAAAGAATCAAAGGAGAAAGCATCATCTTGATCGAGTCCAGCCGTCCCCACCAAGAGAGAAAAAGAGGATGCCAACGCGTAATAGTGCTATTGAGAGTTGTGGTGATATGATCAAAATTTAGCTTCAGTGTTTCAGAAATATCTGAAGAAAACCATAGGCCTAAGTATTTTATTTTAGAAGGTTGCCAAGAAAAACCAGTATGTATAAAGTAATGTTTAAGACATAACACATTGAGAGGTAAGACCTTACATTTATCAGGGTTAAGGCGATAACCAGAAAGTTGAGAAAAAATATCAACCTGACTAAGAAAGGAGGGATGGACGTTACGGGATTAGAACAATATAAAAGAATATCATCCGCATATACAGACATTTTGACTTGGGAGGAATCGAGTTGGAAACCAGTAATCTGAGAATCTTGTCTGATCTTAGTTAAAAAGGGTTCTAATGCTACTATAAATAATAAAGGTGATAAAGGACATCCTTGCCTTACTCCTCTAAAGAGAGGGAAATAGTCCGAAATCTTACCGTTAACAAAAATAGATGCTTTGGGACCGGAATATAATAAGGAGATAAAAGAAATTAATTTTGGAGGAAAACCTATCCATTTTAAAGCCTGGAACATGAAATCCCAACCAATCCTGTCAAAAGCTTTCTCCGCATCTAAAGCTATAGCCGCAATAGGATAGTCAAGAGAGGACGCTTTACTGAGAATGTTGAAAAAGACTCTAGAATTATCTGAAGATAATCGACATTTTACAAAACCCGATTGCTCAGGGCCAATAAGTTCAGGTAGGATAGGATCAATGCGAAGAGCGAGAATTTTTGCAAATATCTTATAATAGGTGTTAACTAAGGAGATAGGTCGATAATTTTTGCAAAGAGAAGGGTCTTTATTATCTTTAGGAATCAAACATATCAAGGCCTCCCGAAAAGTTCCGTGAGAGGAACCAGCTGTGATAAAGGAGTTAAATAAAAATAAAAGATGTGGGAGAAGAAGGTTAGCAAAATGCGCATAAAACTCAATGGTGAATCCATCAGGTCCAGGAGCTTTCCCTCTTCTTAATGCCGGAACCGCATGAGTAATTTCTGTTAATGTAATGTCAGTTTCCAAAGAATTAAAATCAATATGGTGAGAAGGAGGGGAATCAATAGATTGAAAATAAGAAGAAAGATCTAATGGAGTTGGTTGTTTTTCAGGGATATATACATTTTTATAAAAGGAAACAAATTCATTTAAGATATCATTGTCTTTAAAAATTGAAGTACCAGCAGCATTTCGTAGAGATTCTATTCTAGTCCGTTCTCGTCTTATCTTCAAGTAATTAGCCAATAATTTCCCCATTTTATTTTGGCCTCCATAGTAACGAGAACTGCTCTTTAAAAGATAGGAGGAAGCCGCTTCCGTGGACATCTTGTTGAAAGTGAGTTTCGCATGAATAAGATTTTTTAAAGAGGATTCAGTATTTGAGTGATAATAAGTATATTCCAATTGTTTAATCTTAGTGAGTAATTGGGCAGTTTGAGCTTCAAAAGATTTCTTCTTTTGTGAGACAAAATTTATTATAAAGCCTCGGGCTGCAGCCTTAAAAGAGTCCCAAACCATTGCAGGGGAAGAGTCTGGAGTTGAGTTGAGAGAAAAGAATTCAGAGATAAAGGAGCTGAATTGGCTAGAAAAATTAGGATCGGTTAATAAAGTATTATTAAAGCGCCATCTACCAGCATGTGGGGTAAAAGGTATCAAATCAAGGTCAACATAAACTGGGGCATGATCTGATATTAAAATGGAACCTATTTCGGAGTGAAGAACCTGTTGAGATAAGGATTTACTTAAAAAGAGGTAGTCAATTCGGGATTGTGATTGGTGCGGAGGGGAGTAAAAACTGTATTCTCGGAGATCCGGATTACAGAGCCTCCAAATATCAACTAGAGATTTGCGGCGTATAGTGGAGGAAAATTGTGAGTGCATCTTAGTATTAACAAACTTAACTGAGGAATGTCTGTCTAAAACTGGGTCAATTATTTGATTACAGTCACCACCAAAAACAATATAATCGTCATCAAATAAAAGGAGTTTATCAGAGATTTGAGTCCAAAAAACTTTGTCAACATTAACTGGCCCATAAACATTGAACAGAACTAAAGGTATCTGATTAATAAGAAGTTTAACAATAACCCAGCGGCCTTCAGCATCCGATTCTTGATGAACAACTGAAACCTGGAGTTTTTTGTGACAAAGAATCAAAACACCATTCTTCTTACCTAAAGCCGGAGACGAGAATATATTGCCTACCCAACATCTTTTCAGTTTGGATGCCTCAGTATCAGATAGGTGTGATTCTTGAAGTAGTGCACTATCCGTTTTTAATTTAGCGAAGTGGGTTAATACCCGTTGTTTTTTGTATAGGATTACTTATTCCCTTAACATTCCATGTAGTAACCCTGAATATGACCAAACATTTTTAACATGAACAATTAATAAGCGAACAGCGAAACCATTAAATTTACTAATAAGAGAAAGAAAAAGGATAAAAGTATGAAAATAGAGGTAATGTTTCAGTAAAAAGGAAAGGGAGAGGAGGGAACAGGATACATATCAAGAAGCATAAGAAAGAAGAAAGTTACGAAGTAAAAAGATGAGGAGAAGGGAAGAACATAACAGAGAACAAAAAATAAACAATACAAGTCAGACAATTGAAAATAAAGAAGTGAAACAAAAAGGCATACCACGAACAAACAACAAGTGCGGGGTTGGTGAAGCCACATAGGGGAGACAGCACGCCGAACAGGAAACCCCAGGACGAAGACGGCAAGGAGGGACATCATCCAGGCAGATTGAGGGAGACATATATCGAGGGACCACAAAACCGCACCTGGTAGAGAAGGAAAAAGAAATTATTAACAAAGGACATGACGATACAACGAAGAGGGGTAGATCAAGAAGGAGAAATACAAGCAACAACAGACATTAATGGAACAATCAATTCATCGATGACCGAGGAATGACCATAGATTCATCTCTGCAAGTGTCCGGGAAATGTTGAAGAATTGCAGGATCCTCATAGTTTGTTGTTTTGTTATTGTAGGTCACCTTGAAAAGGCAGGGATGGAATAAACCATATCTAGCATTCAGATTTCGAAGGGCAGGTCTCATGTCCAAGAACTTTTTCCGACGATCCGCTGTCGCCTTGGCATAGTCTTGAGCGAAGAAAAGATTAGAACCATTCCAAGAAATTTTCCCTTTCTGTTTGGCGGCATGGAGAACCCTAAGCAAGTCGGTGTATTCCAGAAAATACAAGATAACTCCTCTAGGTTTAGCCGAAGAAGATGGAGAGCGAGGGCCATGCCCTAAGCGGTGCACCAATTGAATATTCAATGATGGGGACTCAGGAAAACCAAGAAAAGGTGGAAGGAAGGATTGGAAAAAGGAGAGAGGGTCTGAGCCTTCGAGTCCTTCAACAAGACCGTAAATGCGTAGGTTATTACGCCTGTTGCGATTTTCCAAATTTTCTACCTGTTGTTTAAGGTGAGCTATCTTTCTGTGCATAGATGGAACTTGGTCGGTGACAACTTGAACAGATTCAATTCGTCTCTCTAAATTTTCGACTCTTTGCTCCGTGTGTGACCGATTATCTTCAAGCTTTGAAGTCGGATATTGGTTTCCTCCATATAGGGCTTAAGAGCACGAATTTCCTCAAGGAGTAATTCCATAGAAATTGAAGAAGGAGGAGTATTAGGAGAGGGAGGGTCTTTCTTGACTCTTTTGCCAGACATTGAGGCGGAGGGTATTTTGGAACCTGGTTTGGAATTGGAGCGAGGTGTGTTAGGTGTCGAGCCATTTGTAACCGAAGGTCCAGAAACTGCGTCCTCCATATGCTCTTGCAAAATACTAAAAGGGTTATGGTCCTCCATTGAGGTAAAGTTATTAGGTTGAGCACCACTGCGGTTAGTGCGGGGCTTTGCCATGAAAGATAATGAGAGAGAGACCTCCTCAATGATAGCGTAGAAACCACTGTTTTGATAGTAAAAGTCCAACTGTAGAAGTGTCTTTCAACGACAGTTTATTTAAGCACTTGAGGAGAAAAGGGGAGATAAGTAATTTATGCCAAGGAAGTTATTGTGCATATAATAATGGTCAATAGGAGATGTACCTGGTGAAGAGTGAAGAAAAAACGTTGAGGAAATGCCAGATGCACATTATGTTGTGAGGCAACAGGTGCTGGAGGCAGTCAGGCGGCAAACGAGGGAAGCGGGAGAAATACAAAATGGCGGCCGCAATTACGCGTCAGCCGCGGCCGATGAAGAAAGTCAAATAATCATTGTTAGCGCTCACCCCGGTTATTCACAGAGGTCGTAGACCGTTTAGCAGGAGTTCCGATCCACGTATGATCGGTTTTGGAGTCCGAATTTCAGGAATTGCAGCCTGGAGGACGTCCGCTGCCTCACGCAGCCACGGAGCTCTCCCGATCCGCGGCCATCTCCGTTGGCTCCGAAGCCACACCCCCGCAATGCCTTTACAACACAGCCAATACTACGCAAGTTCCATTACTAATGATGCTATTACAACGCATGCCATTACAATGATGAGCAGCACCTTCCCTGAGGTAAGCACCCGGCGGTGTTAGAATAGTAAATTACATTGTAATGGTGCATGCGTTGTAATGGCTTGTGTTGTAATAGCATGCATTGTAATGGAGCTTGTGTTGTAAAAGCATGCGTTGTAATTGTTTGCATTGTAACATCATACACCCATCTGTCTCGTGCACCTGAACCCTGCATGTATGTATCGCCCCTACCAATTTCCCATTGTGTCCACTCATAAACAGCAAGCACCCACGAATCTCCCATGCAGCTTTTTTTGCATCCTAAGCACCTAGCATAGCGTTACTGAAACATGCTCCTGCTTGGGGCATATTTATTACAAACCTATTGCACTGCACTCTCTGAACCCTGACTCTTCTTGCAGTACCCTGAAGCTTCCTTTTGGACCCAGCAGCTGCACCCGCTCCCAGCCAGCCTGTGGCTTACTAATGCCCACTGCTTCAAGCTGAGCACCATATAAATCCCCTCTGTACTCTCCCACTCCATTCTGTGCCATTTCATCACTGCACTCCCTCCCACACCATGGACACACTTTTAGGTCCTATCTGCCCCCTGAACACTCTGGGGCTACTCTTCACTTGGAGTACCCTTGTGGTTTCCTTCTGACCCTAAGCCTTCTGCAGCACCACCTGCATCCACAAACTGCTTCATCCTACCTGAGCTGCAACTGGTGAGCTGCAGAGAAGACTGAGGGGATGATCGATGCATAGCTGTAGGCATGAGAGGTGTTCACAGCTCCTACTCATTTTGTGTCTGATATGAGTCTTCAGAAAAGGTTAAAGCTTCTGATGCTCTGTTTACCTCATTTTGCAGCAGGAGCTAAAATAGTTCATTTACATATAAGGGCCTTTATTTCTGATAGGGTGCACTGTCCTTTTTAGTGCCACAGTGCACTTTTAAGCCTGTGTGCCAGGTGCAAACAAGGACAGTATGCCCTATTACAATAAATGCCCTGCCCTCAGGGCAGCCGTAAACTCGCACTGCCCTAGTGGCAGCACATTTAATGAAATATGGAGCAGCACCTTTAAAGCCCCTCTGACAGTGCACCAACATTTTGTGGCGCACTTTCTGTGCGCCTTCTAAGGGCATGCTTGCGTCTGCACCCCATGTTTGTAATATGGTGCGGGCACACAGGCAAAGAGATTCCCTCTTTTGCATGGGGCCAAGCCCTCTTAAGATAGCGCTGGTGCTACATGCGTGCCAGCACTATCAGTATTAAAGAAGGTGTCACACAAGAACCTGTAACATTGAAGTGCCCCTGGGTGCAAAAAGCAGTAGCGTCTCACCTGTGCGCCCCCAGGGCTCAATGTGTAATATGCCCCCAGGTGATTATGGTGTACTATTTTCTGTTAGGGAAGCAGAGGATGCACTATTCCTGTCCATACTTTACTGGCCCAGTAAGCTGGGAGTGCATCAACCATGGTTTTCCTGTTCATTTACTTTGAAGAAAGGTTGCTCTGGCAAGATATGGCTGCTCAGACCCCTCTATGGAGAATATGTTAATTGGGATGTCCACTCAGTTTGCAGTTGTTGCGTGTGAAGGAAACATTTGCTGCTAATGCCATGGTGTACCTCTTCTATGTGTGAGGGTATTTAGCTGGCATTATGGGCACCCATGCTGTTCTTGCACTGTATTTGAGCAAAACTAGGAAGTTAATGCCCATGTGGTCCATGTTGTGTCTCTGGGCCTTATTTACGAGCTTGCGGTCCACTGGACCGCCGAACCCGTCCTGGCGGTCCGTGGACCGCCAGACAGGCGGACCGCCCGCCACATTAGGACTGTGGTGGTTGGACTGCCATGGGACTGCTGCTGCTGCCAGGGATTCACAGTCCCTGGTGGTAGCGCAGCGGTCTGAGGTCCCTAATATGCTGGCAGTGCCACTGTGGCACCGCCCAGCATATTAGGAGTTTCCTCACCGTTGCACTTTTCATGGCGGTGCAACCACCATAAAATGTGTGGCAGTGAGGAATCAATGGGGAACCTACATGGTCCCCTTGTGTCTCTTTGCCATGGGGTGCATGCAGGAGAGCACTTAGTGAGCCCACCTGTCTGCATGCACCCCTATGTTCCTGCACGGAACAAAATGCACAGCATTGTGCATTTTGGTCCATGCAGGAACATGATTTGACGCTCCCATTGCGGTGCCTATTTCAAAGGCACTGCTGTGGGAATGCCAAAGAACTGCCCGCCAGCGACTTAAAAAGTCATAATCTGGCAGGGGGTCTGTTTTGGCTTTGGTGGTGTGGGAGCGGGGCGGCAAGGTGGCGGCCCCGCTCCCACACGGCTAAATTCATAATAAGGTCCTATGTGTGTTTCTTCTGTTTTGCTCCCACACACATAGTAGAGCAAGCTGTGGGCTGTGCATGGTGTGTCAAGTCACTATTTCTGCTTCTGAAAGGGGGTCAGGCCTCCCTTTTCATTCTTATACCAATCTATAGTTCTTAATCTCCAAGGTTAACTGAGATGAACTGTATGAATAACTATCCCAGGCAAATTTCTGATTAATCAAGTAGAACAAGCATGTTAGGGTCAGGTCAAATTAAGAAAATAATTGAAAGTCAGACAGATGTAAAAGCAGATGAAAGTTAGGTCCATACAGCTTAATTGAGTTTGAAACAACAAACTGCAGCATGGAAAAAAGAAGCAAGCCAAGGACAGGCAATGGTATTAATTCCAGCAAAAAGGCACAGCTGGAACAGGAAATACAATCCAGAAAACATGTTGTTGAACATAGAGGGTAGGCAAATGCTCCATTTATAGTGCTAATACTAGGTTTTATGGCAGAATATCGACCAAAAGAATATTGCGGTACAAAATATTGCTGTCAAAATCTCAAAACTAAAATGGAAAATTTACATATGCAGTTTAAAGTAAAAAACGTGGCCACCAAAATGTTGTGGTTCAAAATATTAACATTATATTGGTAGGTTTATATATTATTTAATTGTAACTCACATTATTGTAATTTAAAATAAAAGTGAAGTATTTTAAAACAAATACAGAACACAAAAATAACGCAAATATTAATTACCTTTGAAAACATTCTTAAAAATTATTTTATAGATTACTATATTAATATTACATCATACATTGCAATAAATGTTTAAGAATAAAAATGCATTTAAATTTAGAAATGCAATATTATTAATGTAAATTAAACAATAAAACACAATATAAACAGGTTTAGTAATTGATAAACTAAAAAACTAAAAATAGATTTTAAATGTATTAAAACATTATAAATAGTTTGTAATAGATTATAATATTTTTAAACTACTAAAACACAAAAATATTTACTAATGAAAATAAAAGACAACAGATAAATATGTACTTTTAAATTAAATGCTATTAATATTTAAGAATGCATTCCAGTAACATGCAGTCATCTAACGCTAATCTAAATACTAAAAAATAATCTAATAGAAACAATCCAAATACACTATTCAAAATGCACTCTAATATACATTGGAAAAGTGCATACATAGGAGAAGGCGTACAAACATTGGGGAAACTGCATAAATTGCGGGGTTAGATTTACTATCCTAAAACCAATCTAACAAACATTGGGGAAAGTGTTTACATTGGGGGACAGACTTACTATTCAAAATATAGTCTAACAAACATATAGATAGTGCATACATGCAGGGATTGAGTTAGATTTACTGTTTTATCTCCAGTCTAACAAATTGTGTGGAAAGTACATGCATTTGGGGATGGGGGAGGGTTTTTACTCTTATATCTAGTAGAACAAACATTCAAGAAAGTGCATACATGTATGGGGTAATCAGATTTACACTGCTTACCCCAGTCAAGCTAACATTTTGGAAAGTGCATAAACTGGCGGGTCAGATTTACTATTCTAACTTCAGTCTTACAACCATTGTGGAAAGTGCCTGGATTTGAGGGGACAGTTTACTTTTGTAACTCCAGTTTAACAAACATTGGTGACTCTGCATACATTATTGGGGGTAAGGTTTACTATTTTAACTCCAGTCTAACAAACTTTGAGGAAAGTGCATATATTGGATGGGTCAGATTTACTATTCTAACCTTACTGTAACAAACATTGGGTAAAGAGGATATACTAGATGGATCAGATTCAATTCATTCAAATAATATAAATACACATTTAAAATTATTTACAAATTTAAATAAATAAGAACTTAATAAAACTACATTTTAAATAAAAAGCATACATTTGAAAAAAAAATTAAATGCATTAAAAAATGAATTACCTACATATATCAGAATTGCTCAAAATAATTTGAATATTATTTTTTAAATAAAACAATCTCACACAACCTCACATAAGAAACATAAACCAAAAACACAAGCTCCTATGATAATCAACTAAAATAATTTTCAGGCCCAAAAATTATTTTATAATTTTGACATGTCATTTATTAAGCATTTTAATTATTTTATTGTACAGTTACTTTTAGAAAACAAAAACTACCAATTCCCCCTATATATATCACACCCTGTAATGAAAATATAATACCTAATGTTTATAGATATTAATCATGTAACCACATACCCCAAGAAGTTAAAAAAATGAATAATTTAAATGAATAAAATAATTACAAATTAACAAAATGCATAGCTAAATCATGATAAATTATTAATTGTTTTATTTAAAATCTACCCACCCAATCCACCAACAAAGCCCAAATCCCTACAAATAAAAGCACATGGTTTTAAAATTATAAAATGTTTAAACAAAAATGTAACAATGTCAAACTTTACAAATGCAAAATATTAAATAGGGCTGGGTGTAACTTGGTAAGTCTATGTAGCGTAACCATGCAGAAGTATCCAGGAATTCTGCAAGCTTATGTGGAATTATGCGAGAAGAGTAATTCTGCATTTAGCACTATTTCTTAGCCCAAAATGCCCCCTCAGGTCCAAAATGAACAAAAGGATGCATTTTGGCCCAAGAAACAGCCTGCGCTCGCTAAATGTGTTCAAGCAGTATGATTTTCCCCTAAAATCCCAAAATCACATGAGGAAGAGTGATCACATAATTATTAGTAATTCCCCATCAAACAGAAACGGGGAATTACCGAAATTACTCTGATTACTCCGTTGTAATTGAAATTCAGCCCAGGCCACATATTGAACAATTACAATTAAATGTTATATACTTTAAAAATAACAATATCTACCCAACCCTCAGAGAACTCCATAACCCAAAAAATGTATCAAATATTTTTCTAAAAACGAACACATTTTATATTTTAAAAATACTTAAACCAATCAAAATAATTTTCAATTAAACAATTAGCATAATTAATACTAATTAATTCATTAATTCACTAATCATTTATTATCACAGTATAAATATTTTTTTAAATCCTACTCAGCCAATCCCCCAATTATCCCCACAACCTGAAATCGACATTTATTACATATTTACAAAAATATTAAAAGTGTAAACAAATAAGAAACAATTGAAACATATTAATTAATTACATTATTAAGCATTAAAATGAATGCATTTTTTTAAATTACAAATACATTTCACAAAAAAGTGTAAAATAAAAACATTATACAATAAAACAAAACCACATAATAAAAAACAGTAACATCTTAAATTATATTTGAAACTTCAATAATATAGTAAAATGCGAAGAAAGTGATATACTGACCTTCAATATTTTGTCCATGATAATTTTGTAGTCTCTATATTTTCACCAAGATATTTTGGCCAGAGAATATTTAGGTGGAATCCCCTGTCATAACACTGTGCAACATGGTTATTTGTGCTGTTTCCACCCCTTTGATGTCACAATCCCCCATGCCATTAGACAAAAGTAGTGCACAATCAGCTGATGCTAAGTGCTGGACCAAACTGTGCTGAGCAATAGGGTGAAACAAATGCTAACCCACCCAAGAAGACCTTACACCACATTGGCTTCCAGAAATAATAGTTCCATCACCAGCAAACAACAAGCATTGCTAAAGACGTAACTCAGATGATAATTGGGGTGAATCAAACACTATGGGCCTAATTACGACTTCTGGCGGAGTGGTGGCGTGGGGGTGCAAACTGCCGTGCCACCGCTCTGCCGAAGTTCGCCACCGCCCGTCCGCCAGATTACGCCTTTTGAGTAGTCTGGCGCTCAGGCAGCATGGTGGTCCTGTGGCAGTCCCTCTTTAGCACAACAAGGTTCCTGCACGGCATGGACTCAAAAGTCCATGCCGTGCAGGAACCTATGTGCATTCACACAGGGGGGCACATGTTGTTCCCACCTATGTGCATGCACATGCGGTTGAGGCACAGGGGGCCCTGTAGGGCCCCCTTTGTTTCCTATCCACCAGGGTTTTCATGGTGGTGGAACTGCCATGAAAACCCTGGCAAAAAGGAAACCCGTAATATGCTTGGTGGGACCAAGGTGGTCCCGCCAAGCGTATTGTGGCCTCTGGACCGTTGCGCCACCTCCAGGGAATGGTGGTTTCCTGGCGGCATCGGCAGTCCCAGGGCAGTCCAACCGCCCAACTCATAATCAGGCGGTCAGACTGCCAGTGCGATGGTGGCTGGATTGCCACCACCACACCACCACGAGTCTGTCGGTCCTCGGAAAGTTAGACTCGTAATCAGGCCCTTTGAGTATTTATACACAGATATGCCATATGTATCCTGCTGGCATATCAACTGCATAATCTAATTCCTACAACTGCATAATGAATAACGACTGACTAAAAAAAGAGAGCTGCTTACTCACGCATATATTCAAGCTTATTAGACACATTATTGCCTCCTGTGGCAGGGCAATTCTGGCTGTTAAAGGCCCTCTACCCATGCTTAAGGTTTGAGCTGCAGGTGTGGGTGTGTGGTTGTGTCTCAAGGGAGATGGCCTTTAATACCCACAATATGTCAGTGATTGGACCATTTTGCAAGTACCTCAATTATATCACAGATAGGCATGAACTCCGTAGTACATTAATGATGGGCACCATTATACCAGGGTCACAATTATTCCATGTATAGTCTAGAGTTCCTACAATAATTTAAAACTGGGCACAATTAAGCCAAGACCCAATGTCATGTATAGTAGCAATTATGTCCATAATGGCCACATTATTTCAAAGATGAACACCATAAGGACAGGGCCACTATTATTCCATTGCCAGCCAGAATTGTGTCAAGAACGGATAAGGAGTAGCTGCCCTGATTCTCCTATATCTTTCTTCAGCCATTGACACTGAGTCACATAGATCCTGTTGAGGCATCTTTGAATGTGGTATAAGCGAAGCAGCCTTAGACTGGCTGATCCTCCTCATGTTGACCAGTTTGACTTGGATCACCACCACCCCTTTCCTGTTTCTTCTGACAGGAATCTAGGCATTATACTAGACACTCATCTCTCTATGACTGCTGAGATTAATGACTTACATCTTACTGTTTTACTTCTCATAGAATGTTATGCAAGATCTTCCACTGGCTGCCCTCTGCCATCCTAAAATCAATGGTTCATGGACTCATTGTCTCTCACCCAGACTTCTGCAAAGCCCTCTATTGTGGTATCCCTGACTACATACTGAATAAATTCTCCAGCTAGACTTAGCCTCAAGCTCCCAGTCATATCTCACGTCTCACAGCACCTCAAAGAATTACACTGTCTGACTATAAAAAAATTGAGTTATTTTTAAAATATTGTATAATGTTCACAAAGCCATTTATCTTAGTGTGCATGTCCTTCTCTGAAAAAGAGAGGAAGAACCACCATGGCAATGGGCTAGTACTCCCTCCTTCCCCAGGCACTATAGTCTTTCTGCCATGCCCTCACAGACAGCTAGAGGGTCTTTAACCCAATAGGTCCCCCAGGAGCAGTAAGCCCACTAAACACCAGGGAATATCTATACAGTGCATAAAAGAGGGGTGGTGCTGGCCCTCCAGGATTTGGAAAAGCACCCAGAACAGGACAAATAGTCTTTCTGCCACTGAGAGTGAATCAGGGTATTTACCCTCAGTCTGCACTGTGAGAGCCCACTAGACACCAGGGAAAAAATACGCCTCAAATAAAAAAAAGGGTGAGAGTGGCCCACTTAGGCATTGTGGGGCCAATGTATGCATTGCACCACGACCCCATCCTAGGAAGGGTGTTGCAGTCAATATGGTCTTCGCATGGGCCCTGGTTTGATTTGTTCATATTGCAGGTGTTAGACCCAGCTACACAAGTGGAATACCATTTTTTTAGAGAGAAGTGTGGGAACACTGGGTGGTAGGAAGTTTGTGGATCCCCACAGCTTCCTCAACTTTCTGTTACAGAACTTGTAGGCAAATGCATGTTTTTGGACAAAGTTTGATGTTTTCAGGGCATTATGAGTGTGAAACCATAGTTCGATCAATGCAAGTCTCACAACCCTGGACTCCCCTGAGTGTCTAGTTTTCAGAAATGTCTGAGCTTAGTAGGTTTCACCGGTCAGCGCCCAAGCCCGATCCCAAATAACACTGCCATACACATTGCCAAAATGAGTTATTTTTCTCTGAGAAATTGTCTCCACAATGTGTTTTGGAGTCCTTCATGCCGTGGGTGCTAGGCCCAGCCACACACGTTTGTTTCAGGAAATGTGTGGGAACACAGAATAGTAAATATTTGTTACTATTAACTAGATTTCTCTACATTTTTGGTTTCCAAATGTAAGCCAGGGTGGAAGAAAGAACACATTTTGCAAAATGCCCTCTGAATTACATGATAGTATGGGTAACCCCAAGTTCAGAAGTGTGCAAATAATCACTATTCCTAAATTCTGTATCTTTTGCACATTTGAAAAATACATGTTTCCTTCACACCTATTTTTCATTCATTAGATTTTACCATATGAATAGATGCACGATCAGTACACTATGAAAAATCATTATAAGCAGCAGTTCAAGTGTTGTCTGTGGGTGTCGTGTTTTAGGACAACCAACAAACTCTACATATCTTTGCAACCAAAACGATCTGACAGATGTAATGGTTTGTTAGTTTTGTAAATCATCCATCCTGGCAAAAAAGTACAGATGAAAACATTGTCATCAATTGTGATTTGTTTCCTAGTTATTTTAATTGTTTTCTGATTTCACCAATTAGTTTCTTGAGGAAAATGATGCGCAGTCTGCACAAATGGCCCCTTGCTCAATTCAGAATTTTGTTTAGTATACAGAAATATAGAGCTTTCTGGGATTCCCCATGGGTTTCACACTTGTTTCCTCCACAACCTGGAAGAAGTTGAAACCAAAAAAAGTAGGTTAAATGAACTGCCCCTCAGAAAATGCATACATTGTGGTAAAGAATGTTTTTCTTTACAACCATTATTACTCCTGAAAGATGGAAATATGGTATTTTTACAACAGCAAACCTTTCATTGATACCATTCAAACAAACAAAAAAACATACACTTTCCTGCAAAGCATTTTTCCCATCTTTTACAACAAAAAAATAAAACAATTGTGCTATATTTTATGCTATTTTCTCGTTTCCTGCAGGGGGAATACACAAACCCTAGATACATTTAGGGGTCGATTCCGATTCGGGCCGGAAAAAGCACCGACCGACTCGGAGCCGGAATTTATTCCGACCGACACGTACCTGTGGCGCCCGACACGCCAAGTACGATGCAAGGCGTGCAAAATCCGGCCGACACGTACGGAACCCAAGCCGAACGACCGAGCCGCACGGAAAACAGCAATCCGGCCGGAAAAACACGCGAATCGAACCGACCGACACGCACCCGGAACAAATCCGACCGAAACGTACACGCGAACTCCAAACCGCTAAGTACGATGCAAGGCGCGAAAACCACGACCGAGTCGTACGGAGGACAAGCCGTACGACCGACACGCATACAAAACTGAGCCGAAGTAACACAAAACACCGTGACCGACGCGTACGCAGCATAGAAAACTGCACAAACACAGCGTGAACGAAACGGAGAAGACCGTACGAGACAACTGCAGGGTCCGACTCGGTCACAAGAACGTTTCCAACATGCACAGACAGTACAAAGGAAAAATTACACAAAAAAAGGCCAAACAAGCAATTACAAAGCCAATAAATACTGGGGGGGTGGGGACAGAGAACAAAGACACACCCACAACTCCACCCATATAAAGGACACAAATCCCAACCATGATCCTTTGCAAATGCTATTCTACTGCCAGCACCCAACAGACAGCAACCACACACCCACAGCTCATCCCTCACACAAGCCACACACCATCAGCACACCAACAAATACCTACCTCACATACACCCAGCAAAACACACACTCACACACCCTCACCTGCACACCAACACACATATCACTCACCATCACCACCCATCACCATGCCCCCAAGAAGAATCACAAGTTCCTAGATTGTGAATTGGAAGTCATGGTAGACGAGATCCTCAGGGTAGAGCCACAGCTGTTTGGCACACTGGTCCAACAGACACCCATCTCCCAGAAAACCAAGATGTGGGGAGAGGATCATCAACAGGGTGAACGCACAATCACCATGTCTGCGCACAAAGACCGACATCCAGAACAGGTGGTATGACGTGCGCAGGAGGGTACTGGAGCTGCTCAAGAAAGACTACCTCCTGAGCCAATACACCGGCAGTGGCCCTCCTGCCAAGCCAGTATACCTCAGGCCCTGGGAGGAGAAGGTGCGGGCCATCTTTCCGCCAGTGAGCGTCTATGGACTAGAGAACATCCCAGAGCCTGGTGAGTACACAACAAATGTACACAATATTCTGCCACAATACACACACACATCACTGTCAAGGGGAGAGTCAAACCATGCACTCATAGCAATTACACAGCAACCAGAACAGAATCATCCCAAAATGTGTATGTCAGTCAGATAAACACAACACATGCCATCTCAAAGTTACATTTAACCGTGTCATCACATGTACAAACACAACTACAACTACAGTTAGGCAGTGGCACAAATAGAACTAACAAACACATCCAGACATGTAGCCACCACTACAACACCAACACACAGTGAAGACCACTGAAAGAAAGGAATTCTGTGTATGCTGGGCAAGTCAGTGTAGCCAATAGCATCATGGGAGTCGTAGTCACACATATTGCCCACCCCCACAACTGTCCCATCAACACCACCATGAACCATGCGCACATCACAGGGAGTGAAAAAGGACTCACAAGATGGCTGACACTGGCTACTGCTGTGGGGAGCACAAGGCCCTGCCGGGAACTGTGCAACAACCAACAGCAGGACACCAATGACCGACATCCTGAGAGACAACTTCCACTCCCTGCAATGGAAGCACGTTCCATGGTGGGATATCTGGCTGGGTGGGAAGGAGGACTCGCAGCACTGACCATAGTCACAAGCACCTCCCCTCACACACCCCCTCAACACAAACTCCACAGAACCCACCTGGGAGAATGCAATGCCTCACATCCTAACTCAAGATCCCACAAAGAACCTCCACCCTGGGTTATGTCGTGTGAAGCACAGGGGCACTCTTGGGACTTTTAGCCAAACAACTGCCAGGACAACACTCCCAGCCATCCTGTCAGCACAGGCAGCCCACCCCACAGGGAAGCAGAGTCAAAAGGAAGGAAGGATGGGCATGCTGGGAAGGGGGTGGAGGCAATAGCATGATGGGAGTCGTAGTCACAGCTCTACATCCCCCACCACATGGCCCAGCAAGCTCACACTCACGCATGCACATCCCACAGAGAGTGGAAAGGCCCATCAAAGATGTCTGACACTGTTGCTGTGTCGTGGGGATCACAAGGGCATGCTGGGAACTGCACACCAACCAACAGCAGGACACCACTGTCAGCCATCTTGCCATTGCTCTCACACCCACACACACTGAACTCCCCACAAAAGCAAGTAAGTATGGGAATGCTGGGAAGTGGGGTGGAGGCAATAGCATGATGGGAGTCATAGTCACAGACATATCTCACCCCCACAACTGTCCCATCAACATCACCCTGAACCATGCTCACATCACAGGGAGTGGATAAGGACTCACAAGATGGCTGACACTGGCTACTGCTGAGGGGAGCACAAGGGCATGCTGGGAACTGCACACCAACCAACAGCAGGACACCACTGTCAGCCATCTTGCCATTGCTCTCACACCCACACACACTGAACTCCCCACAAAAGCAAGCAAGTATGGGAATGCTGGGAAGTGGGGTGGAGGCAATAGCATGATGGGAGTCATAGTCACAGACATAGCTCACCCCCACAACTGTCCCATCAACACCACCCTGAACCATGCTCACATCACAGGGAGTGGATAAGGACTCACAAGATGGCTGACACGGGCTACTGCTGTGGGGACAAGGCCCTGCTGGCAACTGTGCAACAACCAACAGCAGGACACCACTGACTGACATCCTGAAAGACAACGTTCACTCCCTGCAATGCAAGCACAGTCCATGGTGGGATAACTGACTGGCTGGGTGGGAAGGAGGGCCGGCTGTCAACCAAATACAACCAATGTAGACCATGTTCACACCCCAACAAATACATAGAAATGCCCAAATAATGCAGGACAATGTGCTACACCAATATCAACCCCTGACTGTGACAACTTAGGACAATGCAATGTACAGGCCCGCACCCAGAGGCACAGTCACAACTGTCAGGTGTGTCAACCATTGATGCCTGCAGAAACATAACATACATTGTGTGTGTCTCCCAAAAACAGGTGATGATGGGGACACAGCAGCAGACGCTGAGGAGTCCCAGTCCCAGGCTCAAGAGGATGCGGAGCTCACTGGTATCGTACAGCCTCTGCCCTCCTCGGACGAAGAAGACCAACCTGGCACATCCGGTGCAAGTCAACATGCAGCACCAGCAGGACCACCAGCTGCAGCACCAGCAGGACCACCAGCTGCACCCCCTGCACCCACCCCTCCAACGACTGTCACCACAAATACCATCCCTGCCGACATGGACAGAACAAGGAGCAACACCAGCAGAGGGACCCTGGACCAACGTGGGGCCATGGACACCACCACCACCACCAACCCCCAAGGGGGACCAGGGTCATCTGTGCGTGCCATTGCACGCACTGCACATGTCGGCAGGGGTGGTGGGAGGGGTGGGAGACAGAGGTCGCTGCTTGCAGAGGTTGCTGGTGTGCATGATGACCCACAACTGGTACGCATAGCCGATGCGTACCAGTCCAGCACCGGAGATCTCAGCCAGGTAGTGGGGCTCCCCAGAGACATGAAACAGCAGCAGGCTGCCCATCATGCCCGCTTGGACTCACACATGTCCCGCGTGGAGTCCAAGTGGGACGCACTGCAAGAGATGACGGCGGTGCACAGGGACATTTTACAATGCCTCCGCCAGATGAACAGCAACCAGTCCACACCTCCCTGTGTGCCAACAACATCTGGTGCTGAACAAACTGCAACTGCCACAGGGAGGGAGGATGACTCTGGCGGAGAGTCCCCTGCACCGCAGCAGCCTGTACTTGAGGGCCCCCCCCCCCCAAAGAAGAGGGGTCGTCCGAGGAGGGGCAAGTGAGAGGCCGATGGCCAAGTGCAACTCCCAGGAAGCCTGAACCTGTTCTGGATGTTCACCTTTGTGCACAGACTGTTCACCCTGTTGACGGCAACACAACTCCCACACATTACATGGGGAGTACAAGTTGGACCAATGTCTCAGACAACTGTGGCCCCGATACTGGGGATTTTGTCTACCAGGACTTTCAATTCACCTAGGAACTTGTGATTGCAAGATATATGTACAGCACTAACCATCCTATGCACTATTCACACAAATGTATCACAATAAACACACTAATACACCATACTTGCCTCTGTTGTGATTCTAACGTGGGTGCTGTCATGGGGATGATGAACTGCAAAATTACACTGTGTATGCGGACTGCAACAGCAAGTACAACACAGGCATGTGAGTAAAGGCAACGTGACACATATGAGGGAGACACACCACCAGGGCTACACAACACATACACACCTAGGCCATCTGACTCATTGCCTACACTGATGTTGCCAGGGAAGACGGTGCAATGCACAGACACCACACCTATTCCCAGTTGTAGTCAAGTAGCCCACAGGTGCAGTAAGCAAATGGCAGTCAAATGTGTGACCACAGACAACGCACATCACAAAGTGAAGCACAGGTTTATTACACAGTTGCAACATGTCGTAACCACTACAGATGCAAGGTAATCTCACCTGGCAGCGGGCACACAGTCAACAACTGTAGAAGGAAGGAAGTCCATGGGTGTGGCGTACATCACCTGTAGGGACACAACAGCTACCACCCTGGAAGTACAATCACATCGTCGGTGGACACAGTTGACCAAACGAATCTGAAAGTACCCTGTGAAGGACAGAAATGACACACAGTCAAAAGCAATGGAGAACAGGACAGAACAGCAAAACTCATGCACAATACATGTTACAAGATACCCACCCAGAACCAAGTTAGCATGTCAACACTGTTGGGGAGTACAGACCACCTGTAAGCACACATCGCTACACACATCCAGTCAAGTAGCCCATGGACACACTCCAACAGCACCAGAGCACCACCTACACATATCATGCCAACTCACATCATTGACATGACACCTCACGATACTCACATTCAGCTAAAGAAGTTGGTGATGAGCTGTGTGCGGACATCACCCTCATCATCATCATCATCATCACTGGCATCGTGGTCCAGGCCAGGATCCTCCACAGGTGGCGGATGTTGGTCATTGTCATCCTGGATGAGAGGCAACTCCTTCCGCACTGCCAGGTTGTGGAGCATGCAGCAGACGATGATAATCTTGCGCACCTTCGCTGGGGCATATGGGAGGGACCCTCCTGTCTTGTCCAGGCAGCGGAAGCGGCTCTTCAGGAGACCAAATGTCCGCTCAATCACTCTCCTGGTCCGACCATGTGCCTCATTGTAGCGCATCTGGGCTGGTGTCACAGGGTTCCTGAGGGGTGTCAGCAACCACGGCATGTTGGGGTATCCCGAGTCACCTACGGACAGACAAGTGCACATTAGCTGACTTGGAAAAGTGGGCGGAATACTACAGATCAGATCACACACAATGGCACAAAGTCAGTACACACCGGCAAGCCAGGCACGCTGGTTCTGCATCTGTGCCATCATCCTGGGGATGCGACTACTCCTCCTCACAAAGGCATCGTGTGCTGAACCAGGGAAACGGACACACATGTGTGTGATGGTCATATCTGCAAGACACACCACCAGTGCATTGACCGAGTGGTAGTGCTTGCGGTTACGGTAGGCCTGCTCCTGGGCCTGTGGTGGTACCAAAGCCACATGTGTCCCATCAATGGAGCCAATGACATGCGGCATCCTCCCCAGGGCATAGAAGTCACTCTTCACGTCAGTGAGTCATTGCAGTCTAGGGAAATAGATGTACCGGTTCAGGAATAGCAACATTGCCTCCAAAACATCGCGGAGCACACGGCTCAACATGGTCTGTGACATCCCACCAGCAGTCGCCACAGTATGTTGGAAGGTACCGGTGGAAAAGAAGTGTAGGGCTGCCATCACCTTCACCTTGGGGGTCAGCGCTGTAGGATACGGCCAGCCAGGCTGCAAATGTGGGGCCAACTGCACTGCCAAATCCTCAATAAGCTGCCTGGTGAAGCGGTACCGTCGGATGCTGTCCCGTTCCACCATCGTTGCCAGGTCTGGGAATGGTCGATGGACAGCAGGAGCCCTGCAGTGCAGAGGAGAAGAAAGCAAGATTGTCAGTCACCCCACATATGCGGCATGGAACACACTCAATATCACAACATACATCATTATGAGGCACAACTACATGAAGTGTGCAGTTCCGTAAGGACATGTATGGTACATACATGGCCAACATCTGTCATCACGGTTCAACAAGTGGCATCAATAAGTCCCAGGTTGGCCCATTGGATATCATGAGGCCGTGTCACAGTTCCCATCTCCTGCTGCCGTGTCTCACAATCACCCCCCACAGTGACATGTGAGGACAGATGTGCCCCAGGCATCACAGCTCAACGACAGGTACAGTCCCAGGGACCCTGTATTACCACATGGACACTGGCATTACATGGAGTATCATGTATACACCACAGCAAAACAACCATGACCCCCCCAGGTAGTGGTCCCACTTGCCACTGCAGGACAGACATGGACGTCTGTGACACACACACGCACAACATCAAAGTCCATGCACACACAACGTGGATGTGGAGACTGTCTCCCATTGTGCACATGAAATCAGAGACATTGTAAACACTACATGCACACAGACTGTGGAGGACCATCACTATTGTGCCACTGGGACACCCTGGCTCAAACATACCGTCCCACATGGGACTCAAGGGGTATGTGACATGACATAAACATACACCACCGTGAAATGTGACCATGGCACATGCACAGATATGAACAGTTGCACATCACAGTGGTCATGTACACGTAACACCCAGGATCCTGTCCCCATGAACACGTGCACAGCCTGGGGGTGGCTGCCCCCAGGTGACACCCACAGGACAACATGTACACCAACATACACACAATAGGAAATGAAGCCTTACATGCCTTATGATACAGTTTGGACAGGCTGTCGTGTTGTAGGTGTGCCCCTCACTCCCTGGGAGCTATCTGTGGCTGGCATATGTTCATCTGAGACAGGCATTGTGACATATGCCAGTCACTTGTACAGGGATGCGTTGAACAGCAATGGACGGATCGGTGCCCCCGGGCGGCCCATTGCATTCAATGTGTGCGGGTACGCGTTGTACCCCTGTACGCGTTGAACAGCAATGGACAGATCGGTGCCCCCGGCCGGCCCATTGCATTCAATGTGTGCGGGTACGCGTTGTACCCCTGTACGCGTTGTACCGCAATGGACCGATCGGTGCCCCGGCCGGCCCATTGCATTCAATGTGTGCGGGTACGCGTTGTACCCCTGTAGCGCGTTGAACAGCAATGGACCGATCGGTGCCCCAGGCCGGCCCATTGCATTCAATGTGTGCGGGTACGCGTTGTACCCCTGTACGCGTTGTACCGCAATGGACCGATCGGTGCCCCGGCTGGCCCATTGCATTCAATGTGTGCGGGTACGCGTTGTACCCCTGTACGCGTTGAACAGCAATGGACCGATCGGTGCCCCCGGCCGGCCCATTGCATTCAATGTGTGCGGGTACGCGTTGTACCCCTGTACGCGTTGATCAGCAATGGACCGATCGGTGCCCCGGCCGGCCCATTGCATTCAATGTGTGCGGATGCGCGTTGTACCCCTGTATGCGTTGTACCGCAATGGACCGATCGGTGCCCCGGCCGGCCCATTGCATTCAATGTGTCGCGGGTACGCGTTGTACCCCTGTACGCGTTGTACCGCAATGGACCGATCGTTGCCCCGGCCGGCCCATTGCATTCAATGTGTGCGGGTACGCGTTGTACCCCTGTACGCGTTGTACTGCAATGGACCGATCGGTGCCCCGGCCGGCCCATTGCATTCAATGTGTGCGGGTACAGCGTTGTACCCCTGTACGCGTTGTACCGCAATGGACCGATCGGTGCCCCGGCCGACCCATTGCATTCAATGTGTGCGAGTACGCGTTGTACCCCTGTACGCGTTGAACAGCAATGGACCCGATCGGTGCGCACCCATTGACAATGGCCTAGCCTGGCAACGGACGCGTTTCGAAATTCGAACAAGTCGGTTGCTGGAAATTCAGTTGGTCACCCACAACAATGTTGCAAAATCTTGTATGTCATGAAGTTGAAGATTTGAAGGATGCTGTGGGCGTGTATTGGTGCTGCTATTCCATGGATTGGCCAGATTCAGAAGATGCAAACGACTTGGACCTATCACTTTGGACACATGGGACAGTATCTGCCTCTCCAGCACATATATATTGCTGGCTGTTCCCCTGAGAGCTCACTTGCCTGCACTACATGAACCAGGACGACATCTGCCACTGCACTGCTGCTATCTCTGCCCCCTCTGGACCCTGCAATGGCACGTACTGTGGAGAGAGCCCCAGCCTTCAGCCTTGAGGAGAACCAGGCCCTGCTGGACAGCCTACTTCCACAGTACAGCAAGCTGTATGGGACACCAGGGGAGCAGGTGAGTGTTCTGTGCACTGCCTTTCTGAATGTGCATTTTGTCTGACTAGCAAGGCTGAAAGTCTGCACGCCACTGGCTAGCAGGCTCACTGAGTAGGTGTCACCCCCATAGTGTGTAGTGACATGCACTGGACAGGTATGGTGCAGTGACAGTGCATTTGAACAAGGTTTTACTTCCCATGCAATGATACCATGTAGTGACTTCTGGCAAACTGTCCATGGGCAGCGTTGCACTGCCTGTGTACATCATGTGCCCCTGTGATTGAGACATGTATATCCAACTGTGTCATGCACGGATATGTTGCATGTGTAGTAATGGCCTTTTCACTTTGTCATCCTGACAGGTAAATGCCCATCGGAAGCAGGAGATCTGGAAGGACATCGTCCGGGCTGTCCGGTCCGTGGGGGTCTACAAGCGCCGGATCCACAACTGCCAGAAGAGGTGGCAGGACCTTCGGGGCTGGACCCGGAGGATTGCACGGGTCCAGCTGAAGCTGTCGCCTCCTCGCAGGAGGGGCGGAACACGGACCCTGACCCCCACATGCTCCAGATCCTGGCGGTGGTGTTTCCAGACCTGGATGGGCAGCTGAAGGCCAGACAGCAGCAAGCAGGGGGTGAGTCAAAGACTGCACTGTGAACTCTGTATTACATGCTATATGCCCTCCTCTGGCCTGGTTAAACTGCCACAGTACAGCAGTCATGTTGTCCAGGAGCCATGTCCCTCTATTGTGCACTGCCCACTCCTCATCTGATACCCAGGTGTGGCCCTTACATTCAGGGAATTGTGTCACTTGGGACTGTGTCCTTGCAGTTTGCTTCACTCAAGGTGGGGGACAGCATCTGTTTCCCTAACTCTGTTGTGGGCATCATGGGTGGGTCCATTGTTCACACAATGCCTCTGTTTGGACATGTAATCTGCGTGTTGCTTTGATATGCGGTCCACTTGCTGAGCTGAGCCACCACATGTGCCTGGGGTATCTGGCACACACCCATGCAGCGGGTGGGAACAATGTTTGGGCCCCAGGAGTGTGCAGATTACGTGTGTCACACATACATAGCCAGCTATCCACTGTCCAGGGCTCATCCCTCATTCATGTGGGGCAGGACAGTCATGCCTACTCCAGCCCATCCAATACACCTGTACTCCCATTCCCGTGTATCAGCTGACACGTTGTGCGCAGTGATTTGACCCCTCAGGTGTCTGCCTCTGTGTCATTGTGCTGTGGATTTGTTGCCAGGACTGCTGGGGTGTTTCTCGGTAGGGGCTCACCATGCCACTGGAGATGTGACCATAGGAGACGATACTTGTGTGTCACATAGGTGTTTGATCAGCTGCCCGTGCAGACTGGGGTATGCGAATGTGAAGTTCAGGCAGCTGTTTCCCATTCACAGCAGATTGTGAGGGCTCAGGTTCAGAGGGTAGTGTCACAGGTCTCCCATATGTCCAATCGGTATGACATGGACAGATGAGGGTTAAGATGATGTGTTGTGTGGGGGATGTACATGTGCACTTGTGCAGCTCCAGGACTTGCATTCCCCATGACCTACTATTGTGACACAGTGCAGAGTGTTGTTGTCTGGCTGCCAAGTCATACATCACTGAGACAGTGATGTATGACTTAGCAGTCATGCCTCCGCCATGGCATGTGTCTACTTATTGGTGATCCTGCAAGGGAGTGACATGTGCTACATGCACACCATTGTGGCGATGGCTATCAGGACATGGGTGCATCATGGTGTTTGTCGCTGGTATGCATCACATGCATTTCCTATTTGACTCTGGGCATCCCTTTCATCCGGAAACCTGTACTGACTCAGTGGCAAGAGATGTGATGTGTGCATGTCCACATGCTACACCGTGTCCTCTGCACTGTCCAACTACTGTGTAGGTGGTGCATGTGTCCACACTGGGGTGTTGCTATCCAACAGACACCAGACAGATGGGTGCAAGGCCATGTGGGATGTGAGTGCCATGGTTGGCATCAGACTGACAATTGGCTTCTCCTGTTCAGTTAGGGGACTTTTAGCAATGTTCAACTAATGATGCCAGGGCTTGCTCTGTAATGTGCTGTGCTCACAGTGGTGTGTGCGTTTGGTGCAGGTGACTGATGTCTGTCTGTTTCCCCATTGTTTGCAGATACATCCACGGCCACGGAAGGGGACAGCTCCACGGACCAGGAGGAGCCGGAGAGCCAGACTGGGTCAGCAGCCGAGGAGTGGTCGGAGGGACCCAGTGGCACGGAGGGCGAGGGGAGCCACACCGAGGAGTCCTCAGCACCATCCACCTCAGCTGAGGACCAGAGCAACTCGGAGGATGACTCCCTTATGGAGGCGGGTGTCAGCAGCCACCACACCCCAGCTAGTGTTGCTGTCCCCGCCACCACCAGCACCACCACCGCCCTCCCATCGGCTCCCATTCCCCAGGTCCGTGGAGGCTCCCATGTTCGGGAGCGTGTCTCCTTTGGGCCAGGCACCGCACCCCCTGCCCCTGTGTCCCCTGCTGCCCTGAGTGAGGAGTCTGTGTACCTCCTTCGCCAGCTCCATGTAGGGCAGACAGCCATGCTGAGTGTCCTCCATGCGCACACCGCTCTGTTGACTCAGCTGGTGTCATTCATGGAGGGCATCTCATCGGGCATGTCTGACCTACAGAGGGGCAATAGGACTCCTCCCTGACGGCAGCAGTGTCCCTCCTCAGACAGTCCCTCACCCCTCCTGCCTCTGCTCCATCCACACTCCCCAGCACCTTACCCGTCCCAAGCACACACACACCGGCACAGGCACACACCAGCACACACACGTCCAGCACACAGACACACACGCCACAAACAAAACGCACACGCACGCACAGTCAGGGGACTGAAACCAGACTCACAGGGGATGGGGCCCTGGAACACACATACGCATCCACGAGCACTGCGCAGTCCTCAGTTGCCTCTCCCTCCAAAGCACCCTCCCTTGCCTCACCTGCAACCCCAAAGACCCAGCGGCTCTTCCTCAGTGACCTCGGCCTCTTCCCCTCCGATCCAGCTGATACAGCATTCAGGGGGAAGAGGAAGCCCACCCACACGAAGTAGAGTGCCCCTCGCCCCCGGACACCCTCCCCAGGCGCAGACAGACTGAGGACCCCACCCGCAAGTCCCCCGGAGTCGTAAGAGCAAGACCCCGCCGCCGCCCTGCAGCTCAGGCACCAGGTCTCCTTCCTCCATCCCTCAGGCCCCCACTCCACAGGTGCCCCCACCACACCCTGCCCCAGGTTCCCCCACCCACAGATATACCATCCCCAAGAGGATCCGGCCTTCTCCCCCTGCCACTTGCTCTCCCGGCACCACACCCCCGCTGCGCTTGTCTGTGCCACTGATGTGGTGAGGGTGTCCTCCCCCTCTGTCCAGCCCACCTTGCCTGTTCCCCATTCTCCTCCCCTGGTGGTAGGCACTGCAGTGGAGTCCACTACCACCCTGTCTGACTTGGGCACTGCAGTGGCGGACCTGTCCACTCCATCTGCAGGGTCCACTGCAGTCGTGCCGGCACCCACAACATCTGAGTCATGCCCCCAGTTGTGCCGGCACACACCATGTCAGACACCTCCACTGCAGTTGTCAGTGGCTCGCCAGCACCCACCACCCCTTCCCTGCTTCCTCCTGGTGAGCCCTGATCCTGTCCCTGCGGTGCCTGGCCTGCCCCCCGGTTGCCCCTCCTAGTGGATTGTCCCTGGTTTTGTGCAGTGCAGGCATGCGTAGGGTGACATCTGCCACTGTCACCCTGTTTGGACTTTGACAATGGACTGGCCATTGGCCTTTGTGGTTTTTCTGGACTTTCAGTTTTCAATACACACATATGCTGAATAAAGCAACTTTCTGTTCTCTAGTGCTTATGCTTCTGATGTACATGTTGTTGATGATGCTAACCATGCCCTTGCTGCAGTGATGGTGATATTTGGTCTCATGATAATGAAGTGTTACTGTGCAGGAACCCATGTGGTCCAGGGGAATGTGTCCTATCCTGTGGTGTATCCATGTCATCCATAGCAGCATCTGAGGGTGTCATGTGTTCAGTATTTGGCAATGGGATTTCCTACTTACATTAGCAATTTCACATCTGTGGCTTCCACCCCTGCACATCTGTGGTGCCTGCCAATGTTCAATTCGTCTACTTCCCTGACCGTGTGGCCATCTCCACTGGACATGCAGGTTTGGGCATCAATGGGGAAGGACTCATCTGTGTTGTCAGTGCAACATTGCTATACAAGTGTGTTGGATCTGTGCTGATGATTTCGTTGGCACTTCCATGACCAGGCTGATGTGACAGGAGCCTTCATTTGGTGCTCATTGTTGATTGTGTGACCAAGTGCTCAGCTGACATGTTGGGGCCCTACTGAGGCAACATACGGCACAGCTTTCCTCACACAGGAGTGGAGTCCCCTCATGGCATTGTGTACTCCTGTGACATTGCCTGCGCCCAAGGTGTGTGTTGTATGAGCATGTCTGTGTGTTCACTTCCGTTTAGCTGTGCATGCTGTGATCCCTAGTGTTGTACCTGTTTGTGATGCTTGCTGAGTTGACCTATGTTCCCCCAAAGTCTTCTCCCTGGGTTCTCTGTGATGTGGGTGCATGGCACATTACTGGTCATCAGGGTGTCACCCATAGGTGTGTTTGCTGTCAGGGCTGAGTTTGTGTGCAGACGCAGATGGGTCACAGTCAGGTTTCCCCTTGGCACTTGTTGTTTGCCCCTGTCATGTGATTTCCTGTTTGTGTTATCTTTCAGTGATTGTGACACATTGTGTGTGTGACTGCTGGCACTCCTCAGGGTCCGGGCTGCAATGTTGGTTGTTGTCTATGTGTGTTCTTTGTGGGTGACCTTAGCTTCTTCATTGGTGTGTGACTGTGGCTGGGATCCCATTGGTTGGTGTGGTATTGCCGTCATGTCCATGTACAGCGTAGTGTGCAGTGTGTCAGACATTCAGGAGTCTTGTTGAGTGGCCATGTGTGATGTGTTTCTGCACCTTGGTTCCCACCCACCACCCTGGAATAGTCATGGGTGCATGTGCAATGTCACCAGTGCATGTGTGCTTCACTGCTGCACATTGTTGGAGGTCGAGGGTGTGGTGTTGAGTGTGTGCAGATGAGAGTTGTTGCCCGGCTAGGCCCCTGCCTCCATGTTGGCCTTGGCTTACTGGCCATGCTGATTGATTTGTGCTTGTGTAGGTGTGATGGTAGTTTGTTGCTCAGGACACATGACTGTGGTTCACAGTGTGAACGACATTTAGCTTTGTCATCACAGTGGGATTGTAATGCAGCCCAGGGTCACCACATTGTGGGGGACCTGGGGGTAGTGCTGTGGTGTGTCTGTGTCTTGCTGTGTCAGTTGCTGTTCCTACGTGCCTGTGTGACATGTGTGATTTGTGCTCCCTCTCATCTGACAATGCCTGCTTGCCTACATAGGGGATTTGGATCCATGAGTTACCTTTGTGTGGCACTGTATGCACATCTGTATGATTGGTATTCAGGTCTCCTCATGTGTTGTGTGGTTGCCTGGGGACACTGGCACCCCCCCCCCTCACCTGTTGTGTATGATGTGCAGTGTGGGTCTGCCTGTTTGTGTTTGTGCATCTGCCCCACTGCAGTGGCATATCTTGGGTGTGCCATTGGCTGTATGTAGTTTGGTGGGTTTCCCCTGCTGTCCCTGGGACTCCTAGGTCATCGGTCAGCACAATGATCATGGTTTGTGTGTCCCATTGCTGCCATGGTATGGTATCTGTTCACCTCACATCTACAGTCTCCACAGGGTATCTGCATTTGTGTGCCCATTGGTGCAAATATGTGGGTCTGCATTCTGATGGTCACTTCTGTCATTGTGTTATTGATGAATGTTGACAGTGTCAGCCCCCATGGGTGTTGTTTGTCTGCACATGGCCAAAGGTATGTCTTATTTGCACTGCAGTATTTGCCTCCCCCAATTTATGTTGCAATGGGACACATGCACTACTTTGCCACTGATGTGTTTTATGTTCTGTGACCAGGAATCATCCATGCAGTTTGGCAGTTGCAGCTTTTTCTTTGTCAACACTTACATTTTGGTCACTGTGATGATGGGGGTTTGGACCCCATTGCCACAATGTTCAAAATGTGCTTCAGCTATGGACCCCACACTTACATTTTGGTCACTGTGATGATGGGGGTTTGGACCCCATTGCCACGATGTTCAAAATGTGCTTCAGCTATGGACCCCACACTTACATTTTGGTCACTGTGATGATGGGGGTTTGGACCCCATTGCCACACTGTTCAAAATGTGCTTCAGCTATGGACCCCACCCTTACATTTTGGTCACTGTGATGATGGGGGTTTGGACCCCATTGCCACACTGTTCAAAATGTGCTTCAGCTATGGACCCCACCCTTACATTTTGGTCACTGTGATGATGGGGGTTTGGACCCCATTGCGACAATGGTCATGGCCTGCTTGCATTGTGGGGGCCACACACATATATGTGTGGCACATGTGATAGGGGGTCACATTGTATGTTCAAAGTCATGTTCAGTGTTGTAGGCATTTGACACAGTCTACACACGCTTGTCATGGTGTTGGGGGGATGTCTTTTTCTTGCATTCCCTAGGTTGTGGTATGCTGGTTGTGTCATGAAATGTCCATCCTATGAGTGGGGTGGTGTTGGTGGTAGGCATCCAGCCCCCATGGGTAGAGGTGGTAGTAGTGACAGCCATCCAGCCCCCTGGGTAAGGGTGGTGGTAGTGGTAGGCATCTGGCACCCCCTGGCTAAGGGTGGTAGTAGTGGTAGGCATCCAGCCCCCTGGGTAAGGGTGGTAGTAGTGGTAGGCATCTGGCACCCCCATGGCTAAGGGTGGTAGTAGTGGTAGGCATCCAGCCCCCTGGGTAAGGGTGGTAGTGGTGGTGGGCATCTGGCACCCCCTGGCTAAGGGTGGTAGTAGTGGTAGGCATCCAGCCCCCTGGGTAAGGGTGGTAGTGGTGGTAGGCATCCAGCCCCCTGGGTAAGGGTGGTAGTAGTGGTAGGCATCCAGCCCCCTGGCTAAGGGTGGTAGTAGTGGTAGGCATCTGGCACCCCCTGGCTAAGGGTGGTAGTAGTGGTAGGCATCCAGCCCCCCCTGGGTAAGGGTGGTAGTAGTGGTAGGCATCTGGCACCCCCCTGGCTAACGGTGGTAGTAGTGGTAGGCATCTGGCACCCCCATGGCTAAGGATGGTAGTAGTGGTAGGCATCCAGCCCCCTGGGTAAGGGTGGTAGTGGTGGTGGGCATCTGGCACCCCCTGGCTAAGGGTGGTAGTAGTGGTAGGCATCTGGCACCCCCTGGCTAAGGGTGGTAGTAGTGGTAGGCATCCAGCCCCCTGGGTAAGGGTGGTAGTAGTGGTAGGCATCTGGCACCCCCTGGCTAAGGGTGGTAGTAGTGGTAGGCATCTGGCACCCCCATGGCTAAGGGTGGTAGTAGTGGTAGGCATCCAGCCCCCTGGCTAAGGGTGGTAGTAGTGGTAGGCATCTGGCACCCCCTGGCTAAGGGTGGTAGTAGTGGTAGGCATCCAGCCCCCTGGGTAAGGGTGGTAGTAGTGGTAGGCATCTGGCACCCCCTGGCTAAGGGTGGTAGTAGTGGTAGGCATCTGGCACCCCCATGGCTAAGGGTGGTAGTAGTGGTAGGCATCTGGCACCCCCTGGGTAAGGGTGGTAGTGGTGGTGGGCATCTGGCACCCCCCTGGCTAAGGGTGGTAGTAGTGGTAGGCATCTGGCACCCCCATGGCTAAGGGTGGTAGTAGTGGTAGTCATCTGGCACCCCCATGGCTAAGGGTGGTAGTAGTGGTAGGCATCCAGCCCCCCTGGGTAAGGGTGGTAGTGGTGGTGGGCATCTGCCACCCCCCTGGCTAAGGGTGGTAGTAGTGGTAGGCATCTGGCACCCCCATGGCTAAGGGTGGTAGTAGTGGTAGGCATCCAGCCCCCCTGGGTAAGGGTGGTAGTAGTGGTGGACATCTGGCACCCCCTGGCTAAGGGTGGTAGTAGTGGTAGGCATCTGGCAACCCCATGGCTAAGAGTGGTAGGCATCTGGCACCCCCATGGCTAAGGGTGGTAGTAGTGGTAGGCATCCAGCCCCCCTGGGTAAGGGTGGTAGTGGTGGTGGGCATCTGCCACCCCCCTGGCTAAGGGTGGTAGTAGTGGTAGGCATCCAGCCCCCCCTGGGTAAGGGTGGTAGTGGTGGTAGGCATCCAGCCCCCCCTGGGTAAGGGTGGTAGTGGTGGTAGGCATCCAGCCCCCCCTGGGTAGGGGTGGTAGTAGTGGTAGGCATCTGGCACCCCCATGGCTAAGGGTGGTAGTAGTGGTAGGCATCCAGCCCCCTGGGTAAGGGTGGTAGTAGTGGTAGGCATCTGGCACCCCCATGGCTAAGGGTGGTAGTAGTGGTAGGCATCCAGCCCCCTGGGTAAGGGTGATAGTAGTGGTAGGCATCTGGCACCCCCTGGCTAAGGGTGGTAGTAGTGGTAGGCATCCAGCACCCCTGGCTAAGGGTGGTAGTAGTGGTAGGCATCCAGCCCCCTGGGTAAGGGTGGTAGTGGTAGGCATCTGGCACCCCTGACTAAGGGTGGTAGTGGTGGTTGGCATCCGGCCCCCTGGGTAGGGGTGGTGGTGCGCATTCAGGCCCCTGTGTGCATATGTGGCATTGGTGATGGGCATCCCGCCCCTATGGTGCTGCTGTTGCTGGTGTAAGTAAATTCTGCATCCCTCTGTGTGTGTGTGATGTGTCGTGTACGTGTTGTATGTGTTTTGTGGTTGGTGTCTGACTTACCTTCTGCGCCGTACGCATCCGTGCCTGTTCCGGTAGTAAATGTAGAATATTGGTATGATCGGGACGAAGGGATTCATGGTTGGTTCGTGTCGTTCGTCTTTCTCGTCGCTTCGCGTCGTCCTCGTCGCTGGCGTGTTCGCCACGTAGCCGTGGATCGTGTTGTGGCGCGAATCGGAGCTTATGTGCGCCTCTCCTGGATGCTTTGACGTGCCGTGCGTAGCGACGGGTTCGGCGCGTACGGAAAGCGCATCGTACTTGTTCGGCCGGACGGGGCTGCATTTTCCCTTCCGTGCGACTCGAATCTGCGTTTCCGGATTCGCCTCGGTCGGAGAACAGGACCTGGATTGGGTGAGTACGACTCGGCCGGATTCTGTGCTGTTGTGCGCATCGTACTTACTCGTTCGGTATGCTGTACGGATCGGTCGGGAAACAGGCATTCGCATGGCTTTTTCCCGACCGAATGGTATTGGGTGCGCCTCCGACCGAGATCGGAATCGGCCCCTTAGCATCCCTAAGACATGGGAAAAAGGGCTCAAATTTGGCCTGAATACTTTTGTGAAAAAAGGTTTATGATGGGTTAAGCGCAAAAAGGCCCGGAATGTCAAAAACAGGGCCTAGCAGTCTAGGTAGAAAAGGCTGAGTAACCAAGCTGTTGAAGACATGGAGGATAATAATATCCCTCCAATGTTTGAACCCACCCTATAATGCATTTATTTTCGATTCCGATTTAAATACTTTATTTCGGTCATAGCCAAAAAAGTTATAGATTAGTAATACAATAGATAAACCCAACTATTTGTACAATTATTAAAAACAAGTCGTTAAAATCTGCCTGTAAGTTCACAAGACAAACAACACAACTGATAGTATGAGGATACATAAAACCATGTGTTAAAATGTCAATTAAAATGTTAATTAAAATAATCTTATGTAAGACAAAATGTTTGCATCTTTTAAATGACACATAGGATTTACACACAATCTAAAATGGGTCTCACTTAATGGAGCAAAGGATAAACAATGCCCAGATCAACGTGGTCTGAACTACAAAAACATTTATAGGAAATGCCTCATTTAGGATTTCTGGTTACTGTCTGCTTAGCCTTGGATTGGGCTTAACTGGTGTCTAGTGGACCCAGTCCTTAGGTTGTCAACAAGCTGGTAATGATCTTGACCAGTAAGGGCAAAGGGCAAAGAAATTTTACGCCGAATCGGCCAAATGCTCTCTAGGAATTTAGCAACTGAGAAGACAATGAAAGGAATGATGTCACCCTGCATTTATTTATTTTTTGTTTCATGGCGGATTAAATCCAAGTGAGTCAAAGTTGTTCTACATTTTTCAGCTTGGGACAATGTGAAAGCGAGATCTTAAACAGGCTTGATGAAGGTTATTTTCGTTTTACAATGTTACCTGGATTATTCACAGAAGGAAAAGAAGGAAGTTGTTTTATGCGTGTTCGGGAATGTTTTAATTATTTGCTTGTGAATGTTCTGACTTCGTTAATGCTGTATATGGGAGCAATGAAAGAGACATTCAAGATATTAAGTAGGTCTGGATGAAATTTTAATTATGCCGGAATAATCGGAGTTTTTTCGCCTTACTCTGACGCACATTTTCCTAAAATTAAATGATTACGCCAGTTCCCATAATTATGAGTAATTTGGCACCAACATCCTGGCGCAGGATCACAGAAACAATGGGGCATATTTACGTTCCCTGGCGCATCCCTGCATATCAGCAGGGATGCGCCAGGGAAAATGCGTCACGCAAGTTTACCCTTGCGCCATGTCCGATGCGCCGCATTTACAATGCGGCGCATCGTGGCACTGGGATAAGCAGATGCGTGACGCATCTGCCGGCGGAAGGTTGGCGCAGTGCTGAAGTCGTGTTGCAAGCGCGACGCAACTCCAGCACTGTTCCAACCTTCCCTATCCCTAACATGGTGCGTCAATCCTTACGCCTGCTTGAAGCAGGCGTAAGGATTTGGCGCACCAGCGTCGAAAAAGTGACTGCGTGAAATCTTGTAGATTTCACTACGTCACTTTTCCGAGGCGTACCTGCGCCGGAACGCCCCCTGCGCGGTACGCCACATGAAACCTGACGCAGGTTTCATGTGGCGCAGGGGTTTACTACGTGACGCATCTCCCTAGATGCATCACGTTGTAAATATAGCGCAACGCAGCGCATGGTTTGCGTCGCCGCTGCGTCACTTGCGTGACGCATACGGCGGCGCAAAGTGGCGCAAGGGGCTTGTAAATATGCCCCAATGAATTTAGCAAGCGTGAACGGCTGCTACTGTTTTGGTTCTGTTGCATTTAGCACTATTTTCTTAGTGCAAAATGTAACCTTGGGTCCTTTTTGTTAAATGCAGAGTAACACTCTTTTTTTTTTTTGTGCAGATTTATATATCACGAACTGGACCCAAAGGTATTGGAGTGCTTTACATGAGCACCAGTTACGTTACACAAGGACACATTCATTATTTGGTAGGCACGGGGAGATTAAGTGATTTGCCCAGATTCAAACGATGCTGAGCCAGTGTCAAGGAGGCTCGAACCCAGTTCCCCAGCTCCAAAGTCAGCAGCTCTAGCTGTAAGGCTACATCCTCTCCCATTACTCCTTGTGTAATTCAGCATAATCTTGCTGTAATTTTGCGTCATTCCGCTGCAGCAAATTATGCAAGTTACACCCACCCCTACTATTAGCCTATGGGGCCGATTCCGATCTCGGTCGGAGGCGCACCCAATACCATTCGGTCGGGAAAAAAGCCATGCGAATGCCTGTTTCCCGACCGATCCGTACATCATTCCGAACGAGTAAGTACGATGCGCACAACAGCATAGAATCCGGCCGAGTCGTACTCACCCAATCCAGGTCCTGTCCTCCGACCGAGGCGAATCCGGAAACGGCGAATCAAGTCGCACGGAAGCGAAAATGGAGGCCCGTCCGGCTGGACAAGTACGATGCGCGTTCCGTACGCGCCGAACCCGTCGCTACGTCCGGCACGTCAAAGCTTCCGGGAGAGGCGCACATAAGCTCCGATTCGCGTCACAACACGATCCACGGCTACGAGGCGAACACGCCAGCGACGAGGACGACGCGAAGCAACGAGAAAGACGAACGAGACGAACCAACCATGAATCCCTTCGTTCCGATCCTACCAATATTCTACATTTACTACCGGAACAGGCACGGACGCGTACGGCGCAGAAGGTAAGTCAGACACCAAACACAAAAACATACAACACGTACACGACACATCACACACACACAGAGGGATGCAGAATTTACTTACACCAGCAACAGCAGCACCATAGGGGTGGGATGCCCATCACCAATGCCACATATGCACACAGTGGCCTGGATGCGCACCACCACTACCACCCCTACCCAGGGGGGGCTGGATGACAACCACTACTACCACCCTTAGCCATGGGGGTGCCAGATGCCCACCACTACTACCACCCTTACCCAGGGGGGGCTGGATGCCTACCACTACTACCACCCTTACCCAGGGGGGTGCCAGATGCCTACCACTACTACCACCCTTACCCAGGGGGGCTGGATGCCTACCATTACTACCACCCTTACCCAGGGGGGCTGGATGCCTACCACTACTACCACCCTTAGCCATGGGGGTGCCAGATGCCTACCACTACTACCACCCTTAGCCAGGGGGGCTGGATGCCTACCACAACTACCACCCTTACCCAGGGGGTGCCAGATGCCTACCACTACTACCACCCTTAGCCATGGGGGTGCCAGATGCCCACCACTACTACCACCCTTACCCAGGGGGGGCTGGATGCCTACCACTACTACCACCCTTAGCCAGGGGGGCTGGATGCCTACCACTACTACCACCCTTAGCCATGGGGGTGCCAGATGCCTACCACTACTACCACCCTTAGCCATGGGGGTGCCAGATGCCTACCACTACTTCCACCCTTACCCAGGGGGCTGGATGCCTACCACTACTACCACCCTTAGCCATGGGGGTGCCAGATGCCTACCACTACTACCACCCTTACCCAGGGGGCTGGATGCCTACCACTACTACCACCCTTACCCAGGGGGCTGGATGCCTACCACTACTACCACCCTTACCCAGGGGGTGCCAGATGCCTACCACTACTACCACCCTTACCCAGGGGGCTGGATGCCTACCACTACTACCACCCTTACCCAGGGGGCTGGATGCCTACCACAACTACCACCCTTACCCAGGGGTGCCAGATGCCTACCACTACTACCACCCTTACCCAGGGGGTGCCAGATGCCTACCACTACTACCACCCTTTCCCAGGGGGCTGGATGCCTACCACTACTACCACCCTACCCAGGGGGGCTGGATGCCCTACCACTACTACCACCCTCAGCCATGGGGGTGCCAGATGCCTACCACTACTACCACCCTTAGCCAGGGGGCTGGATGCCTACCACAACTACCACCCTTACCCAGGGGGTGCCAGATGCCTACCACTACTACCACCCTTACCCAGGGGGTGCCAGATGCCTACCACTACTACCACCCTTACCCAGGGGGCTGGAAGCCTACCACTACTACCACCCTTACCCAGGGGGCTGGATGCCTACCACTACTACCACCCTTACCCAGGGGGCTGGATGCCTACCACTACTACCACCCTTAGCCAGGGGGGTGCCAGATGCCTACCACTACTACCACCCTTAGCCAGGGGGGCTGGATGCCCACCACTACTACCACCCTTACCCAGGGGGGGCTGGATGCCTACCACTACTACCACCCTTAGCCATGGGGGTGCCAGATGCCCACCACTACTACCACCTCTACCCATGGGGGGCTGGATGCCTACCACCAACACCACCCCCACTCATAGGATGGACAATGCATGACACAACCAGCACACCACAACCTAGGGAATGCAAGAAAAAGACATCCCCCCAACACCATGACAAGCGTGTGTAGACTGTGTCAAATGCCTACAACACTGAACATGACTTTGAACATACAATGTGACCCCCTATCACATGTGCCACACATATATGTGTGTGGCCCCCACAATGCAAGCAGGCCATGACCATTGTGGCAATGGGGTCCAAAACCCCATCATCACAGTGACCAAAAGGTAAGTGTGGGGTCCATAGCTGAAGCACATTTTGAACATTGTGGCAATGGGGTCCAAACCCCCATCATCACAGTGACCAAAAGGTAAGTGTGGGGTCCATAGCTGAAGCACATTTTGAACATTGTGGCAATGGGGTCCAAACCCCCATCATCACAGTGACCAAAATGTAAGTGTGGGGTCCATAGCTGAAGCACATTTTGAACATTGTGGCAATGGGGTCCACACCCCCATCATCACAGTGACCAAAAGGTAAGTGTGGGGTCCATAGCTGAAGCACATTTTGAACATTGTGGCAATGGGGTCTAAGCCCCCATCATCACAGTGACCAAAAGGTAAGTGTGGGGGCCCATAGCTGAAGCACATTCAGAACATTGTGGCAATGGGGTCTAAACCCCCATCATCACAGTCACCAAAAGGTAAGTGTGGGGCCCATAGCTGAAGCACATTTTGAACATTGTGGCAATGGGGTCCAAACCCCCATCATCACTGTGACCAAAATGCAAGTGTTGACAAAGAAAAAGCTGCAACTGCCAAACTGCATGGATGATTCCTGGTCACAGAACATAAAACACATCAGTGGCAAAGTAGTGCATGTGTCCCATTGCAACATAGATTGGGGGAGGCAAATACTGCAGTGCAAATACGACATACCTTTGGCCATGTGCAGACAAACAACACCCATGGGGGCTGACACTGTCAACATTCATCAATGACACAATGACAGAAGTGACCATCAGAATGCAGACCCACATATTTGCACCAATGGGCACACAAATGCAGATACCCTGTGGAGACTGTAGATGTGAGGTGAACAGATACCATACCATGGCAGCAAAGGGACACACAAACCATGATCATTGTGCTGACCGATGACCTAGGAGTCCCAGGGACAGCAGGGGAAAGCCACCAAACAACATACAGCCAATGGCACACCTAAGATATGACAATGCAGTGGTGCAGATGCACAAACACAAACAGGCAGACCCACACTGCACATCAAACACAACAGGTGAGGGGGGGGGTGTGCCAGTGTCCCCAGGCAACCACACAACACATGAGGAGGCCTGAATACCAATTACACAGATGTGCATACAGTGCCACACAAAGGTAACTCATGGATCCAAATCCCCTATGTGGGCAATCAGGCATTGTCAGATGAGAGGGAGCACAAATCACACATGTCACACAAGCATGTAGGAACAGCAACTGACACAGCAAGACACAGACACACCACAGCACTACCCCGAGGGCCCCCACAATGTGGTGACCCTGGGCTGCATTACAATCCCACTGTGATGACAAAGCTAAATGTCGTACACACTGTGAACCACAGTCATGTGTCCTGAGCAACAAACTACCATCACACCTACACAAGCACAAATCAATCAGCACGGCCAGTAAGCCAAGGCCAACATGGAGGCAGGGGTGTAGCCGGGCAACAACTCTCATCTGCACACACTCAACACCACACACCTCGACCTCCAACAATGTGCAGCAGTGAAGCACACATGCACTGGTGACATTGCACATGCACCCATGACAATCCCAGGGTGGTGGGTGGGAACCAAGGTGCAGAAACACATCACACATGGCCACTCAACAAGACTCCTGAATGTCTGACACACTGCACACTACGCTGTACATGGACATGACGGCAATACCACACCAACCAATGGGATCCCAGCCACAGTCACACACCAATGAAGAAGCCAAGGTCACCCACAAAGAACACACATAGACAACTACCAACATTGCAGCCCGGACCCTGAGGAGTGCCAGCAGTCACACACACAACGTGTCACAATCACTGAAAGATAACACAAACTGGAAATCACATGACAGGTGTAAACAACAAGTGCCAAGGGGAATCCTGACTGTGACCCATCTGCGTCTGCACACAAACTCAGCCCTGACAGCAAACACACCTATGGGTGACACCCTGATGACCAGTAATGTGCCATGCACCCACACCACAGAGAACCCAGGGAGAAGACTTTGGGGGAACATAGGTCAACTCAGCAAGCATCACAAACAGGTACAACACTAGGGATCCCAGCATGCACAGCAAAACGGAAGTGAACACACAGACATGCTCATACAACACACACCTTGGGCGCAGGCAATGTCACAGGAGTACACACTGCCATGAGGGGACTCCACTCCTGTGTGAGGAAAGCTGTGCCATATGTTGCCTCAGTAGGGCCCCATCATGTCAGCTGAGCACTTGGTCACACAATCAACAATTAGCACCAAATGAAGGCTCCCGTCACATCAGCCTGGTCATGGGAGTGCCAACGAAATCATCAGCACAGATCCAACACACTTGTATAGCAATGTTGCACTGACAACACAGATGAGTCCTTCCCCATTGATGCCCAAACCTGCATGTCCAGTGGAGATGGCCACACGGTCAGGGAAGTAGACGAATTGAACAATGGCAGGCACAACAGATGTGCAGGGGTGGAAGCCACAGATGTGAAATTGCTAATGTAAGTAGGAAATCCCATTGCCAAATATTGAACACATGACACCCTCAGATGCTGCTAAGGATGACATGGATACACCACAGGATAGGACACATTCCCCCTGGACCACATGTGTTCCTGCACAGTAACACTTCATTATCATGAGACCAAATATCACCATCACTGCAGCAAGGGCATGGTTAGCATCATCAACAACATGTTCATCAGAAGCAAAAGCACTAGAGAACAGAAAGTTGCTTTATTCAGCATATGTGTGTCCAAAAACTCAGAGAACAGTAATGCTCCAACAAAGGCCAATGGCCAGTCCATCAAGTAAGTCAATACAGGGTGACAGTGGCAGATGTCACCCTACGCATGCCTGCACTGCACAAAACCAGGGACAATCCACTAGGAGGGGCAACCGGGGGGGGCAGGCCAGGCACCGCAGGGACAGGATCAGGGCTCACCAGGAGGAGGCAGGGAAGGGGTGGTGGGTGCTGGAGAGCCACTGACAACTGCAGTGGAGGTGTCTGACATGGTGTGTGCCGGCACAACTGGGGGGCATGACTCAGATGTTGTGGGTGCCGGCACGACTGCAGTGGACCCTGCAGATGGAGTGGACAGGTCCGCCACTGCAGTGCCCAAGTCAGACAGGGTGGTAGTGGACTCCACTGCAGTGCCTACCTCCAGGGGAGGAGAATGGGGAACAGGCAAGGTAGGCTGGACAGAGGGGAGGACACCCTCACCACATCAGTGGCACAGACAAGCGCAGCGGGGGTGTGGTGCCGGGAGAGCAAGTGGCAGGGGAGAAGGCCGGATCCTCTTGGGGATGGTATATCTGTGGGTGGGGGAACCTGGGGCAGGGTGTGGTGGGGGCACCTGTGGAGTGGGGGCCTGAGGGATGGAGGAAGGAGACCTGGTGCCTGAGCTGCAGGGCGGCGGCGGGGTCTTGCTCTTACGACTCCGGGGGGACTTGCGGGTGGGGACCTCAGCCTGTCTGCGCTTGGGGGAGGGTATCCGGGGGCGAGGGGCACTCTACTCCGTGTGGGTGGGCTTCCTCTTCCCCCTGGATGCTGGAGCAGCTGGATCGTAGGGGATGAGGCCGAGGTCACAGAGGAAGAGCCGCTGTGACTTTGGGGTTGCAGGTGAGGCAAGGGAGGGTGCTTTGGAGGGAGAGGCAACTGAGGACTGCGCAGTGCTTGTGGATGCGTGTGTGTGTTCCAGGGCCCCATCCCCTGTGAGTCTGGTTTCAGTCCCCTGACTGTGCGTGCGTGTGCGTTTTGTTTGTGGCGTGTGTGTCTGTGTGCTGGACGTGTGTGTGCTGGTGTGTGCCTGTGCCGGTGTGTGTGTGCTTGGGACGGGTAAGGTGCTGGGGAGTGTGGATGGAGCAGAGGCAGGAGGGGTGAGGGACTGTCTGAGGAGGGACACTGCTGCCATCAGGGAGGAGTCCATGGACCTATTGCCCCTCTGTAGGTCAGACATGCCCGATGAGATGCCCTCCATGAACGACACCAGCTGAGTCAACAGAGCGGTGTGCGCATGGAGGACACTCAGCATGGCTGTCTGCCCTACATGGAGCTGGCGAAGGAGGTACACAGACTCCTCACTCAGGGCAGCAGGGGACACAGGGGCAGGGGTGCGGTGCCTGGCCCGAAGGAGACACGCTCCCGAACATGGGAGCCTCCACGGACCTGGGGAATGGGAGCCGATGGGAGGGCGGTGGTGGTGCTGGTGGTGGCGGGGACAGCAACACTAGCTGGGGTGTGGTGGCTGCTGACACCCGCCTCCATAAGGGAGTCATCCTCCGAGCCGCTGTGGTCCTCAGCTGAGGTGGATGCTGCTGAGGACTCCTCGGTGTGGCTCCCCTCGCCCTCCGTGCCACTGGGTCCCTCCGACCACTCCTCGGCTGCTGACCCAGTCTGGCTCTCCGGCTCCTCCTGGTCCGTGGAGCTGTCCCCTTCCGTGGCCGTGGATGTATCTGCAATCAATGGGGAAACAGACAGACATCAGTCACCTGCACCAAACGCACACACCACTGTGAGCACAGCACATTATAGAGCAAGCCCTGGCATCATTAGTTTAAATATTGCTAAAAGTGCCCTAACTGAACAGGAGAAGCCAATTGTCAGTCTGATGCCAACCATGGCACTCACATCCCACATGGCCTTGCACCCATCTGTCTGGTGTCTGTTGGATAGCAACACCCCAGTGTGGACACATGCACCACCTACACAGTAGTTGGACAGTGCAGAGGACACGGTGTAGCATGTGGACATGCACACATCACAACTCTTGCCACTGAGTCAGTACAGGTTTCCGGATGAAAGGGATGCCCAGAGTCAAATAGGAAATGCATGTGATGCATACCAGCGACAGACACCATGATGCACCCATGTCCTGATAGCCATCGCCACAATGGTGTGCATGTAGCACATGTCACTCCCCTGCAGGATCACCAATAAGTAGACACATGCCATGGCGGAGGCATGACTGCTAAGTCATACATCACTGTCTCAGTGATGTATGACTTGGCAGCCAGACAACAACACTCTGCACTGTGTCACAATAGTAGGTCATGGGGAATGCAAGTCCTGGAGCTGCACAAGTGCACATGTACATCCCCCACACAACACATCATCTTAACCCTCATCTGTCCAGGTCATACCGATTGGACATATGGGAGACCTGTGACACTACCCTCTGAACCTGAGCCCCTCACAATCTGCTGTGAATGGGAAACAGCTGCCTGAACTTCACATTTGCATACCCCAGTCTGCACGGGCAGCTGATCAAACACCTATGTGACACACAAGTATCGTCTCCTATGGTCACATCTCCAGTGGCATGCTGAGCCCCTACCGAGAAACACCCCAGCAGTCCTGGCAACAAATCCACAGCACACTGACACAGAGGCAGACACCTGAGGGGTCAAATCACTGCGCACAACGTGTCAGCTAATACACGGGAGTGGGAGTACAGGTGTATTGGATGGGCTGGAGTAGGCATGACTGTCCTGCCCCACATGAATGAGGGATGAGCCCTGGACAGTGGATAGCTGGCTATGTATGTGTGACACACGTAATCTGCACACTCCTGGGGCCCAAACATTGTTCCCACCCGCTGCATGGGTGTGTGCCAGATACCCCAGGCACATGTGGTGGCTCAGCTCAGCAAGTGGACCGCATATCAAAGCAACACGCAGATTACATGTCCAAACACAGGCATTGTGTGAACAATGGACCCACCCATGATGCCCACAACAGAGTTAGGGAAACAGATGCTGTCCTCCACCTTGAGTGAAGCAAACTGCAAGGACACAGTCCCAAGTGACACAATTCCCTGAATGTAAGGGCCACACCTGGGTATCAGATGAGGAGTGGGCAGTGCACAATAGAGGGACATGGCTCCTGGACAACATGACTGCTGTACTGGGGCAGTTTAACCAGGCCAGAGGAGGGCACATAGCATGTAATACAGAGTTCACAGTGCAGTCTTTGACTCACCCCCTCCTTGCTGCTGTCTGGCCTTCAGCTGCTCATCCAGGTCTGGAAACACCACCGCCAGGATCTGGAGCATGTGGGGGGTCAGGGTCCGTGTTCCGCCCCTCCTGCGAGGAGGCGACAGCTTCAGCTGGACCCGTGCAATCCTCCAGGTCCAGCCCCGAAGGTCCTGCCACCTCTTCTGGCAGTTGCGGATCCGGCGCTTGTAGACCCCCACGGACCGGACAGCCCGGACGATGTCCTTCCAGATCTCCTGCTTCCGATGGGCATTAACCTGTGAGGATGACAAAGTGAAAAGGCCATTACTACACATGCAACATATCCGTGCATGACACAGTTGTATATACATGTCTCAATCACAGGGGCACATGATGTACACAGGCAGTGCAACGCTGCCCATGTACAGTTTGCCAGAAGTCACTACATGGTATCATTGCATGGGAAGTAAAACCTTGTTCAAATGCACTGTCACTGCACCATACCTGTCCAGTGCATGTCACTACACACTATGGGGGGTGACAACTACTCAGTGAGCCTGCTAGCCAGTGGCGTGCAGACTTTCAGCCTTGCTAGTCAGACAAAATGCACATTCAGAAAGGCAGTGCACAGAACACTCACCTGCTCCCCTGGTGTCCCATACAGCTTGCTGTACTGTGGAAGTAGGCTGTCCAGCAGGGCCTGGTTCTCCTCAAGGCTGAAGGCTGGGGCTCTCTCCACAGTACGTGCCATTGCAGGGTCCAGAGGGGGCAGAGACAGCAGCAGTGCAGTGGCAGATGTCGTCCTGGAGCATGTAGTGCAGGCAAGTGAGCTCTCAGGGGAACAGCCAGCAATATATATGTGCTGCAGAGGCAGATACTGTCCCATGTGTCCAAAGTGATAGGTCCAAGTCGTTTGCATCTTCTGAATCTGGCCAATCCATGGAATAGCAGCACCAATACACGCCCACAGCATCCTTCAAATCTTCAACTCCATGACATACATGATTTTGAAACATTGTTGTGGGTGACCAACTGAATTTCCAGCAACCGACTCGTTCGAATTTCGAAAACGCGTCCGTTGCCAGGCTAGGCCATTGACAATGGGTGCGCACCGATCGGTCCATTGCGGTTCAACGCGTACAGGGGTACAACGCGTACCCGCGCACATTGAATGCAATGGGCCGGACGGGTGCACCGATCGGTCCATTGCGGTTCAACGCGTACAGGGGTACAACACGTACCAGCGCACATTGAATGCAATGGGACGGACGGGTGCACCGATCGGTCCATTGCGGTTCAACGCGTACAGGGGTACAACGCGTACCCGCGCACATTGAATGCAATGGGCCGGACGGGTGCACCGATCGGTCCATTGCGGTTCAACGCGTACAGGGGTACAATGCGTACCCGCGCACATTGAATGCAATGGGCCGGACGGGTGCACCGATCGGTCCATTGCGGTTCAACGCGTACAGGGGTACAACGCGTACCCGCGCACATTGAATGCAATGGGCCAGACGGGTGCACCGATCGGTCCATTGCGGTTCAACGCATACAGGGGTACAACGCGTACCCGCGCACATTGAATGCAATGGGCCGGACGGGTGCACCGATCGGTCCATTGCGGTTCAACGCGTACAGGGGTACAACGCGTACCCGCGACATTGAATGCAATGGGCCGGACGGGTGCACCGATCGGTCCATTGCGGTTCAACGCGTACAGGGGTACAACGCGTGCACCGCACACATTGAATGCAATGGGCAGGACGGGTGCACCGATCGGTCCATTGCGGTTCAACGCGTACAGGGGTACAACGCGTGCCCGCGCACATTGAATGCAATGGGCCGGACGGGTGCACCGATCGGTCCATTGCTGTTCAACGCATCCCTGTACAAGTGACTGGCATATGTCTCCATGCCTGTCTCAGATGAACATATGCCAGCCACAAATAGCTCCCAGGGAGTGAGGGGCACACCTACAACACCACAGCCTGTCCAAACTGTATCATAAGGCATGTAAGGCTGCATTTCCTATTGTGTGTATGTTGGTGTACATGTTGTCCTGTGGGTGTCACCTGGGGGCAGCCACCCCCAGGCTATGCACGTGTTCATGGGGACAGGATCCTGGGTGTTACGTGTACATGACCACTGTGATGTGCAACTGTTCATATCTGAGCATGTGCCATGGTCACATTTCACGGTGGTGTATGTGTATGTCATGTCACATACCCCGTGAGTCCCATGTGGGACGGTATGTTTGAGCCAGGGTGACCCAGTGGCACAATAGTGATGGTCCTCCACAGTCTGTGTGCATGTAGTGTTTACAATGTCTCTGATTTCATGTGCACAATGGGAGACAGTCTCCACATCCACGTTGTGTGTGCATGGACTTTGATGTTGTGCGTGTGTGTGTCACAGACGTCCATGTCTGTCCTGCAGAGGCAAGTGGAACCACTACCTGTGGGGGTCATGGTTGTTTTGCTGTGGTGTATACATGATACTCCATGTAATGCCAGTGTCCATGTGGCAATACAGGGTCCCTGGGAATGTACCTGTCGTTGAGCTGTGATGCCTGGGGCACATCTGTCCTCACATGTCACTGTGGGGGGTGATTGTGACATGGCAGCAGGAGATGGGAACTGTGACACGGCCTCATGATATCCAATGGGCCAACCTGGGACTTATTGATGCCACTTGTTGAACCGTGATGACAGATGTTGGCCATGTATGTACCATACATGTCCTTACGGTACTGCACACTTCATGTAGTTGTGCCTCATAATGATGTATGATGTGATATTGAGTGTGTTCAATGCCGCATATGTGGGGTGACTGACAATCTTGCTTTCTTCTCCTCTGCACTGCAGGACTCCTGCTGTCCATAGACCATTCCCAGACCTGGCAACGATGGTGGAACGGGACAGCATCCGACGGCACCGCTTCACCAGGCAGCTGATTGAGGATTTGGCAGTGCAGTTGGCCCCACATTTGCAGCCTGGCCGGCCGTATCCTACAGCGCTGACCCCCAAGGTGAAGGTGATGGCAGCCCTACACTTCTTTGCCACCGGTACCTTTCAACATACTGTGGCGACTGCTGGTGGGATGTCACAGACCATGTTCAGCCGTGTGCTCCGCGATGTTCTGGAGGCAATGTTGCTATACCTGAACCGGTACATCTATTTCCCTAGACTGCAACGACTCACTGATGTGAAGAGTGACTTCTATGCCCTGGGGAGGATGCCGCATGTCATTGGCTCCATTGATGGGACACATGTGGCTTTGGTACCACCACAGGCACATGAACAGGCCTACCGTAACCGCAAACACTACCACTCGGTTAATGCACTGGTGGTGTGTCTTGCAGATATGACCATCTCACACGTGTGTGCCCGTTTCCCTGGTTCAGCACACGATGCCTTTGTGATGAGGAGTAGTCGCATCCCCAGGATGATGGCACAGATGCAGAACCAGCGTGCCTGGCTTGTCGGTGTGTACTGACTTTGTGCCATTGTGTGTGATCTGATCTGTAGTATTCCGCCCACTTTTCCAAGTCAGCTAATGTGCACTTGTCTGTCCGTAGGTGACTCGGGATACCCCAACATGCCGTGGTTGCTGACACCCCTCAGGAACCCTGTGACACCAGCCCAGATGCGCTACAATGAGGCACATGGTCGGACCAGGAGAGTGATTGAGCGGACATTTGGTCTCCTGAAGAGCCGCTTCCGCTGCCTCGACAAGACAGGAGGGTCCCTCCCATATGCCCCAGCGAAGGTGTGCAAGATTATCATCGTCTGCTGCATGCTCCACAACCTGGCAGTGCGGAAGCAGTTGCCTCTCATCCAGGATGACAATGACCAACATCCGCCACCTGTGGAGGATCCTGGCCTGGACCACGATGCCAGTGATGATGATGATGATGATGATGGTGATGTCTGCACACAGCTCATCACCAACTTCTTTAGCTGAATGTGAGTATCCTGAGGTGTCATGTCAATGATGTGAGTTGGCATGATATGTGTAGGTGGTGCTCTGGTGCTGTTGGAGTGTGTCCATGGGCTACTTGACTGGATGTGTGTAGCGATGTGTGCTTACAGGTGGTCTGTACTCCCCAACAGTGTTGACATGCTAACTTGGTTCTGGGTGGGTATCTTGTAACATGTATTGTGCATGAGTTTTGCTGTTCTGTCCTGTTCTCCATTGCTTTTGACTGTGTGTCATTTCTGTCCTTCACAGGGTACTTTCAGATTCGTTTGGTCAACTGTGTCCACCGACGACGTGATTGTACTTCCAGGGTGGTAGCTGTTGTGTCCCTACAGGTGATGTGCGCCACACCCATGGACTTCCTTCCTTCTACAGTTGTTGACTGTGTGCCCGCTGCCAGGTGGGATTACCTTGCATCTGTAGTGGTTACGACATGTTGCAACTGTGTAATAAACCTGTGCTTCACTTTGTGATGTGCGTTGTCTGTGGTCACACATTTGACTGCCATTTGCTTACTGCACCTGTGGGCTACTTGACTACAACTGGGAATAGGTGTGGTGTCTGTGCATTGCACCGTCTTTCCTGGCAACATCAGTGTAGGCAATGAGTCAGATGGCCTAGGTGTGTATGTGTTGTGTAGCCCTGGTGGTGTGTCTCCCTCATATGTGTCACGTTGCCATTACTCACATGCCTGTGTTGTACTTGCTGTTGCAGTTCGCATACACAGTGTGATTTTGCAGTTCATCATCCCCATGACAGCACCCACGTTGGAATCACAACAGAGGCAAGTATGGTGTATTAGTGTGTTTATTGTGATACATTTGTGTGAATAGTGCATAGGATGGTTAGTGCTGTACATTTATATTGCAATCAGAAGTTCCTAGATGAATTGAAAGTCCTGGTAGACAAAATCCCCAGTATCGGGGCCACAGTTGTCTGAGACATTGGTCCAACTTGTACTCCCCATGTCATGTGTGGGAGTTGTGTTGCCGTCAACAGGGTGAACAGTTTGCGCACAAAGGTGAACATCCAGAACAGGTTCAGGCTTCCTGGGGGTTGCACTTGGCCATCGGCCTCTCACTTGCCCCTCCTCGGACGACCCCTCTTCTTTGGGGGGGACCCTCAAGTACAGGCTGCTGCGGTGCAGGGGACTCTCCGCCAGAGTCATCCTCCCTCCCTGTGGCAGTTGCAGTTGTTCCGGCACCAGATGTTGTTGGCACACAGGGAGGTGTAGACTGGTTGCTGGTCATCTGGCGGAGGCTTTGTAATATGTCCCTATGCACCGCCATCATCTCTTGCAGTGTGTCCCACTTGGACTCCACGCGGGACATGTGTGAGTCCAAGCGGGCATGATGGGCAGCCTGCTGCTGTTTAATGTCCCTGAGGAGCCCCACTACCTGGCTGAGATCTCAGGTGCTGGATTGGTACGCATCGGCTATGCGTGCCAGTTGTGGGTCATCATGCACACCAGACACCTCTGCAAGCAGCGACCTCTGTCTCCCACCCCTCCCACCACCCCTGCCGACATGTGCAGTGCGTGCAGTGGCACGCACAGATGACCCTGGTCCCCCTTGGGGGTTGGTGGTGGTGGTGGTGTCCATGGCCCCACGTTGGTCCAGGGTCCCTGTGCTGGTGGTGCTCCTTGTTCTGTCCATGTCGGCAGGGATGGTATTTGTGGTGACAGTCGTTGGAGGGGTGGGTGCAGGGGGTGCAGCTGGTGGTCCTGCTGGTGCTGCAGCTGGTGGTCCTGCTGGTGCTGCATGTTGACTTGCACCGGAGGTGCCAGGTTGGTCTTCTTCATCCGAGGAGGGCAGAGGCTGTTCGACACCAGTGAGCTCCGTATCCTCTTGAGCCTGGGACTGGGACTCCTCAGCGTCTGCTGCTGTGTCCCCATCATCACCTGTTTTTGGGAGACACACACAATGTATGTTATGTTTCTGCAGGCATCAATGGTTGACACACCTGACAGTTGTGACTGTGCCTCTGGGTGCGGGCCTGTACATTGCATTGTCCTAAGTTGTCACAGTCAGGGGTTGATATTGGTGTAGCACATTGTCCTGCATTATTTGGGCATTTCTATGTATTTGTTGGGGTGTGAACATGGTCTGCATTGGTTGTATTTGGTTGACAGCCGGCCCTCCTTCCCACCCAGCCAGTCAGTTATCCCACCATGGACTGTGCTTGCATTGCAGGGAGTGAAAGTTGTCTTTCAAGATGTCAGTCAGTGGTGTCCTGCTGTTGGTTGTTGCACAGTTGCCAGCGGGGCCTTGTGCTCCCCACAGCAGTTGCCAGTGTCAGCCATCTTGTCAGTTGTTTTCCACTCCCTGTGATGTGAGCATGGTTCAGGGTGGTGTTGATGGGACAGTTGTGGGGGTGAGCTATGTCTGTGACTATGACTCCCATCATGCTATTGCCTCCACCCCACTTCCCAGCATTCCCATACTTACTTGCTTTTGTGGGGAGTTCAGTGTGTGTGGGTGTGAGAGCAATGGCAAGATGGCTGACAGTGGTGTCCTGCTGTTGGTTGGTGTGCAGTTCCCAGCATGCCCTTGTGCTCCCCACAACACAGCACCAGTGTCAGACATCTTTGATGGGCCTTTCCACTCTCTGTGGGATGTGCATGCGTGAGTGTGAGCTTGCTGGGCCATGTGGGTGGGGGATGTTGAGCTGTGACTACGACTCCCATCATGCTATTGCCTCCACCCCCTTCCCAGCATGCCCATGCTTCCTTCCTTTTGACTCTGCTTCCCTGTGGGGTGGGCTGCCTGTGCTGACAGGATGGCTGGGAGTGTTGTCCTGGCAGTTGTTTGGCTAAAAGTCCCAAGAGTGTCCCTGTGCTTCACACAACATAACCCAGGGTGGTGGTTCTTTGTGGGATCTTGAGTTAGGATGTGAGGCATTGCATTCTCCCAGGTGGGTTATGTGGAGTTTGTGTTGAGGGTGTGTGTGAGGGGAGGTGCTTGTGACTATGGTCAGTGCTGCAAGTCCTCCTTCCCACCCAGCCAGATATCCCACCATGGAACGTGCTTGCATTGCAGGGAGTGCAAGTTGTCTCTCAGGATGTCAGTCAGTGGTGTCCTGCTGTTGGTTGTTGCACAGTTGCCAGCAGGGCCTTGTGCTCCCCACAGCAGTAGCCAGTGTCAGCCATCTTGTGAGTCCTTTTCCACTCCCTGTGATGTGAGCATGGTTGTGAGTGGTGTTGATGGGCCAGTTGTGAGGCTGAGCAATATCTGTGCCTACTACTCCCATCATGCTATTGCCTCCACCCCCCTTCCCAGCATGCCCATGCTTCCTTCCTTTTGACTCTGCTTCCCTGTGGGGTGGGCTGCCTGTGCTGACAGGATGGCTGGGAGTGTTGTCCTGGCAGTTGTTTGGCTAAAAGTCCCAAGAGTGTCCCTGTGCTTCACAGAACATAACCCAGGGTGGTGGTTCTTTGTGGGATCTTGAGTTAGGATGTGAGGCATTGCATTCTCCCAGGTGGGTTATGTGGAGTTTGTGTTGAGGGTGTGTGTGAGGGGAGGTGCTTGTGACTATGGTCAGTGCTGCAAGTCCTCCTTCCCACCCAGCCAGATATCCCACCATGGAACGTGCTTGCATTGCAGGGAGTGCAAGTTGTCTCTCAAGATGTCAGTCAGTGGTGTCCTGCTGTTGGTTGTTGCACAGTTGCCAGCAGGGCCTTGTGCTCCCCACAGCAGTAGCCAGTGTCAGCCATCTTGTGAGTCCTTTTCCACTCCCTGTGATGTGAGCATGGTTGTGAGTGGTGTTGATGGGCCAGTTGTGAGGCTGAGCAATATCTGTGCCTACTACTCCCATCATGCTATTGCCTCCACCCCCTTCCCAGCATACCCATGCTTCCTTCCTTTTGACTCTGCTTCCCTGTGGGGTGGGCTGCCTGTGCTGACAGGATGGCTGGGAGTGTTGTCCTGGCAGTTGTTTGGCTAAAAGTCCCAAGAGTGTCCCTGTGCTTCACACAACATAACCCATGGTGGTGGTTCTTTGTGGGATCTTGAGTTAGGATGTGAGGCATTGCATTCTCCCAGGTGGGTTACGTGGAGTTTGTGTTGAGGGTGTGTGTGAGGGGAGGTGCTTGTGACTATGGTCAGTGCTGCAAGTCCTCCTTCCCACCCAGCCAGATATCCCACCATGGAACATGCTTGCATTGCAGGGAGTGCAAGTTGTCTCTCAGGATGTCAGTCAGTGGTGTCCTGCTGTTGGTTGTTGCACAGTTGCCAGCAGGGCCTTGTGCTCCCCACAGCAGTAGCCAGTGTCAGCCATCTTGTGAGTCCTTTTCCACTCCCTGTGATGTGCGCATGGTTCATGGTGGTGTTGATGGGACAGTTGTGGGGGTGAGCAATATCTGTGACTACGACTCCCATGATGCTATTGGCTACACTGACTTGCCCAGCATACACAGAATTCCTTTCTTTCAGTGGTCTTCACTGTGTGTTGGTGTTGTAGTGGTGGCTACATGTCTGGATGTGTTTGTTAGTTATATTTGTGCCACTGCCTAGCTGTAGTTGTAGTTGTGTTTGTACATGTGATGACACGGTTAAATGTAACTTTGAGATGGCATGTGTTGTGTTTATCTGACTGACATACACATTTTGGGATGATTCTGTTCTGGTTGCTGTGTAATTGCTAAGAGTGCATGGTTTGACTCTCCCTTGACAGTGATGTGTGTGTGTATTGTGGCAGAATATTGTGTACATTTGTTGTGTACTCACCAGGCTCTGGGATGTTTTCTAGTCCATAGACGCTCACTGGCGGAAGGATGGCCCGCACCTTCTCCTCCCAGGGCCTGAGGTATACTGGCTTGGCAGGAGGGCCACTGCCGGTGTGTTGGCTCAGGAGGTAGTCCTTCTTCAGCAGCTCCCGTACCCTCCTGCGCACGTCATACCACCTGTTCTGGATGTCAGTCTTTGTGCGCAGACATGGTGATTGTGCGTTCACCCTGTTGATGATCCTCTCCCACATCTTTGTTTTCTGGGAGATGGGTGTCTGTTGGACCAGTGCGCCAAACAGCTGTGGCTCTACCCTGAGGATCTCGTCTACCAGGACTTCCAATTCACAATCTAGGAACTTGTGATTCTTCTTTGGGGGCATGGTGATGGGTGGTGATGGTGAGTGATGTGTGTGTTGGTGTGCAGGTGAAGGTGTGTGAGTGTGTGTTTTGCTGGGTGTATGTGAGGTAGCTATTTGTTGGTGTGCTGATGGTGTGTGGCTTGTGTGAGGGATGAGCTGTGGGTGTGTGGTTGCTGTCTGTTGAGTGCTGGCAGGTGAATAGCATTTGCAAAGGATCATGGTTGGGATTTGTGTCCTTTATATGGGTGGAGTTGTGGGTGTGTCTTTGTTCTCTGTCCCCACCCCCCAGTATTTATTGGCTTTGTAATTGCTTGTTTGGCCTTTTTTTGTGTATTTTCCCTTAGTACTTTCTGTGCATGTTGGAAACGTTCTTGTGACCGAGTCGTACCCTGCAGTTGTCTCGTACGGTCTTCTCCGTTTCGTTCACGCTGTGCTTGTGCTATTTTCTATGCTGCGTACGCGTCGGTCGCGGTGTTTTGTGTTACTTCGGCTCGCTGTTTTGTATGCGTGTCGGTCGTACGGCTTGTCCTCCGTACGACTCGGTCGTGGTTTTCGCGCCTTGCATCGTACTTTGCGGTTTGGAGTTCGCGGGTACGTTTCGGTCGGATTTGTTCCGGGTGCGTGTCGGTCGGTTCGATTCGCGTGTTTTTCCGGCCGGATTGCTGTTTTCCGTGCGGCTCGGTCGTTCGGCTTGGGTTCCGTACGTGTCGGTCGGATTTTGCACGCTTTGCATCGTACTTGGCGGGTCGGGCGCCACAGGTACGTGTCGGTCGGAATTAATTCCGGCTCCGAGTCGGTCGGTGCTTTTTCCGGCCCGAATCGGAATCGACCCCTATGTGTCTTTCATAAAAAACTTGATTTTCTACCCATCAGCATGTGGAAACTCTGCCTTATTTAATGGTATTACGTCAGTGCAGTGAAAAAAATAAAAGTATTTTTTCACTGTTGTAATATTTGTGGAAGAGCACTCAAAAGTGTCAGTTCCATGTGTGAGTAAATCCTCTAGTTCGGGTTCTTTTCTTTGCCTTCCATGTTCTGTAGCCCATTCGATCACAATATAAGTTCAGGACTACAAGTCCCAAAAAGAAAAGTAAAACAACCATTTGCAATGCAATAAGTCTCGCATTAGTCAAATGCAGAGCTATTGGCTTTGCAAATGTAAAGTAATACGGCAGACAAACAAGTTCTTTTTCTATTTATTCACTTTTGTTACAATGGCAGCAAGCCACGCTGGGTGCAGCTATTACTACAAAAGTCAATAAATAAAGTAAAAAAAGAAAGTTGTTTGCCCGCCATATTACTTTTCAATTTGCAAAGCAAATAGCTCTGCATTTAACTAATGAGAGGCCTATTGCATTGCGAATGCTTGTTTGAAATGGGGGGGATGAGACGCCATAGGCGATAACAACAAATACAAACTGAAGGCAGCTCGCTGGAAACGAAAAGGGGAGAAACAACGAGTAGCCATGATTAATGACAGCGGCCTAGAGGAGAGTCGGGACGAAGCCGCCACATATATCATCCTCCCCATCAGTTCATGCTCCTCCCATGGCCCTCTGCGCGCAGGCCCCTGTAAAAGTGCCTTGTCTGCCTCAGACTGAAATAGCAGCTCTACCAAAACAAGGCTAGAAAAAAAAAGCATGTGGGTGCCGTTAATTAAATAAATAAATAAAGGCGCACGGCAAGCGCTGCTCGATACTGTTTGGATGTGGGAGGGGTGTTCTTTGCAGGCAAGGCAAGAAAAAAAACATACGGGTGCTGTTAATAAATAAATTATGGCGCACAACAAGCACTGCTGGATGCTGAGTTGGAGGTGGAAGGGGTGTGCTTTTGAGGCAAGGCAAGAAAAGAAAGCATACGGGCGCTGCATTAAATAAATAAATAAAGGTCACAGCGATCGCAGATCAATGCTGTTTGAGAGATGGGAGGAGTGCAGGCCAGCAAAGAGAAAAGTAAATCATAAGGACGCTGTTGATAAATAAATATAGGTAGATAAGAGCAAGATTTACAGCGCTGTTTACAGCAGAGCTCTATAAACCACGAGCATTGGTCTCGAGTGCTCCAGCTTAGAGAAGAAAATAGGGCTCACAAACTGAGTAACAACACATGCAACAGGGGCAGTCCTTGAAAATGGGCAGAGCTTTTAAAGCCCATATCCTGAATACAGCATGTCTCGCAGAGACAGCGCAAGCGCTGCCTAGGCGAGACCTAAAAAACTGATTGGATGAGCTGCTCAGGCATGTACTTGGGAAACTCGAGAGCTATGATATTTAAAAGGCCTCACTTCCTTGCTGTTACTCTGCCTCCTATGGGTCTCCAGAGATAAATCAAAGAGTGGAATCGCAGGGTACTCACCTATCTTCCCCTGTGGGAAAGTGCAGGATTTAAGATATATAAAAAAATATATTTGAATGAAGGGAGGGCTCTAACAACGGTGGAAGGTATGATTGGCAGGACATCAAATGGAGCTAGGGGGAGGGGTATAGAGGTGAACTTATATTGTGAGTTACCCCCCTCCCCCCGACTCATATAATAATGCATGGCTGACTCACTGTATCAGTTTTGCAGGGTGATACAATCAGAGGTGCCTTACACACCATGTAACAGTAGATGTCTAGCTGTCAATTACATAGTCATGGAGCTTTCCATCTATGGAATTCACAACTTGAGAATGACTCTCATTGTCTCACAATTTCTATTTGGTGTCACTTTAAGCCTCTCCATGGAATACAACTCCCATTATTAAAGCTACCCATCTATAAATCTACATATTTAGCTATATATTAGCGTCACGTGTCAGAAGACCCCTTTGTATACTGAGTACTTCCTTCATGAATCTTTTATTATTTTCGATCCTCATTTCTAATACAGAAATGATTCAAAATGGCAGGAGCTTATCTTGACTCTATGTTTGAAAGTTCCTGAGGGGAAACTTGAAATTCTATGGTTCTATGTACTGCTCTTGGGTTTCAGGGAAGAATTTTACCTCAGGCAAGTGTTTGTTGGCAGAGGTAAGTTTTTCAGGAATACGGACCAGTTTGTGTGCCTAGTAAACTCCAATGAAGAAGGTTTAAACTCTGCTTATTTATTCAGAAAGACTACACTGTTGCATTGTTTGAATTGCCTTTCCAAACTCTCAAAACAAACATGACGAAATGAGACAAGAACTTAAGTTAAAAAAACACTGAAATTCACCAGTCATAGTTTAGTCAGCTAAATATAACTTGCTCCATTGTCATGCACTGCTTATGACCAAACATATTTCATCATGTTAAATGACATTATTGATGACATCACTGAGCTCGGACAACTACTTTTTGAGTTATTTTTCTCAGTCCCCCACAAGGCAAAGTTCCAAAAAATGTGTAATTAGTTTTAAAATTGTCTTTTTTGGAACTACCCTTCTTAGTTTAAAAATAGAAAAAACATTACTTTACTATAGAACTGTGTCTAGAAGTACTAATATTAAAATTGCAAAAAAGAGGTTGTAATATGGCAAGTGACTTTTTGCAAATCTAATGATAATTTGTGAACCAACCTATCTGCTAACAGGTTGGTTTACAAAATTTTGGATCACAGTGGGTTGCAATCCTCTCTACCTCAACAATATTCAAGAGACACACTGAAATTTGCAACTCTTTATGACTGGCTGCCATCACACAGATGGGGACCTGCTGGTGTCAGCAGACACCCATGTCTGTGATTGCTTCACCACAGCCAGGCCCTGCATCCAATCACTCATGGGCTGCTCGTCCAGAGTGGGTGGTCTTTGCAGGGTCTGGCCTGACCATAGGCCACCTGTAGGGTTGGCTGCAGGGCCTGGACTGGGGCAATGGCCCTCTGCCCAACTCATGGGACAGCAGCCAAACCCTACTGCACACAGCCAGCCTTGGCCACAGTGCCTTGCCTGTGGCCAGGCCCCATACCCAACCAACTAGGAGTCGGGAACCCCCTGCTGCACATGGCCTTCCCTGTGTGCAGTGGGAGTTAACGGCAGTGCCTGACTGGTATGCTACTATGGTACTGTGCAAGTGTCCCCGAGGAAGCTTACAAAGTACCGAGGTATTATGGTAGAGGCGAAGCATGAATGGCAGCTGTACCACAGTAGGAGCCATGCTGGATTCTGCAGGTGTACCATGGTACCTGTGGCACAACACTTTTTTTGTTTACATTTTGGCCCCTGGACGGTCCCTCTCTTCCCCCCTCACAAGTGCCAGGGGGTGGGGGTTTCCCTACTTTGTCCTCTTTTACACTATTTTTAAAACATTTTCAGGACACAGGGACCATGTGTTTGAGATGCTGCAGAACTGTCCAATGAGCAGCAGGATGCTTTGCAGCAGATAGTTTACTGAAGTACATACACCAGAAAGATAAAATACAGTCCAATTCAAAATACTGTGTCTTCTTGACACCCTATCATAGAAACCAAAGTGAGCAGGTGCACATATCTAGGGCTACACTAAACACTTCGGCGCAATTTTTCAAACTTTTTACAGTACCCAAATGTGCTGTGCTTCATTGTGCAAGGGAGAAGAGACAGCATAGAGTCATGTCTACTATGATTGGCCTTCCGAAGATGTGATCCTCTAGCAGTGGAGTTACGAAACTTGAGGGGGCCCCACTGCAAAGTACAGGCAGGGGCCCCCCTCCGGAGACACTGAAGAGCTCTCAGGCCAGGGTACTGTGCTGAGGGGGCCCCCTGGAGCTCAGGGCCCCCCGCACTGCGGGAGCTGCGGGGGCCTTTGTTACGCCACTGTGCTCTAGGGTAACGCTGCCTTGCGTGACACAGCCTCGCATATGGTACATTGGCGCTGTTTAGCTCAGGATATCTACTGCAATATTATACTTCCGAAACAAATGTGTATGTTTAGACAAACTCTAACGCATCTTACGCATTGGATGTGTGCCGTTCACTGTAGAATACATGGGATCCTTCATCTTTTTTTGTTTGTGCCTGCTTTAAGTAAGCCTTACTTTTTGGCGCCAATCCTAGTGTGATTAGTTTAGTACATCGGGCTTTTTAAAATGTATGGGTGTTTGCATTGATCATCCCCAATGAATGAATGAATGAATGAATGAATATAAGTTTTATAGAGCGCGAACTTAGCCCAGGGGCATCAAGGCGCTGCGGAAAGCGGTCAGAATGAGAGATGTCTATAGAGTAGGAAACTCAAAGGTTAAGACAGGTGAAAAGCCAGGTCTTCAAGGACTTACGAAATAAGGAATGGGTTTCCAGAGTGGAAATTGGGGAAGGAAGGGAATTCCACAAATTGGCCCCTAACAACGAGAAAGCCCTCCCCCCCCACCTAGCTTTCCTCACCCTGGGAACTGTTACCCGGTTCTTACTTGCAGATCTCAAGTCCTTGCCGGGAAGATATCTTTGAAACATTTTGTTGATACCTTCTGACCCCTTATTGTGGACGGCCTTGTGGACCAGGCATAGAGCCTTGAACACAATTCTCCTCCCCAACGGGAGCCAGTGCAGGCTTCTAATGGTAGCTGAGACTGAATGGAATTTGGGGAGACCCATCACCAGCCTAGCAGCAGCATTCTGCACCAATTGAAGTCGATGAAGAAGTCCTTTATTTATCCCTAAATAAAGGGCATTACAATAGTCCAACCTCGATAACGCCAATAACGCCACCTTGCTGTGAAGCACTGCAAAGTGTGCTTTTGTGCACTGTGAAAAATTCACCTTTCCAGCGCAAAACATCTTTTGCACTAGATACTTAATAACATCTTCTTTTTTTAACTACTTTATGTCACAAAGCTTTAGTAAATCTGGGCCATAACATTTACACATCATTAGAGTTTTAAGGCCAAGAAGCTGCATTTCCCAAGACAATGATTACAAGCGCCCCCCCCCGCCTCTATGCTCCAGAGCTAGAAGCAATTCCTCAAGGTCACCTATTTCTCTGACAACAACTCCTCACCATAACACACCTTAGGCCTAGCACCTCAACGTGGCTATCTGTGAAATGGCGGCGCTTATAAATCAATAAATGAATCATTGTAGTGGAGAGAAGGTTCATTTGATGTACCATGCTTTTATTTATCATTAGTCAGGTATCATTTATTTACTAAAACTATTACATATATTGTGAAATAAATTAAATGAAATTCATCTTTAACTATCAGCTTATGACAGCCTTTCATGCACAGCAAAAGAAAATGGGAACGGAATACAATTTTCAGTTAAAAACATATATGTGTAAACAATCCAGATCAATGGGAAGAATAAGAAACCAGAAAAAGGCAGCTATGGCGATTATCAGAGAAGACTGCTTTCAGTGATCAACTTTCTTATTTTAGCTTCTGTTGTAGGTGGATTGCCGTTGCCTTTGGGAACAGTTGTGATGAACATGATCTGTGTACACTGTGGTAAGCATTATTGAATGAGATTGTATATGAAATAGAACAGTTGGTAGGGAGTGCTGGGGCTCAGACTGAAAGGCAGAAGACTGGCAGATATTTTGCTGTATTGTAGATATTTTCTTCTACCCCTCAACAGAACGTATTGCGTTTACTACGCTTAATTCAGCTAAAGAATAGAATAGAAGTGTAGGAAAGTGGAATATTATGAGGTATGGTTGTGTAACCTTACCATGTAGAATTATCACAATACCCCAAAGATGGTCCTTATATTCGCACTGATATATCCTTAGCCTAGTCCTGGTAGAGTGGCAAAGAGCAGTCAGGCTTTACTAGAGGACACGAGTTAAGCATTTCAGAGTACCAACATGGACGATATGTAATTGGCCCGACTCAAGAGAAATCCAACACCAATTTATAAAATTAGAGTGTATTTTATCTTAATTTAGACGTCAAAATGAACGGAATAGCATACATATTACCAGAGATATAGATTTTTGAAGTAATATTAAATTAATGCAGTAAAATATATAGACAAAATAGCATTGCGGACAATGGCAAAAACCACTAGTGACAATCGGTCACTTGCAGGTCGAGTTACGTGGAACCCTTGCAGGGCTCAGGTCATGCGGGCCCCAGGACCAGGCCACAACAGTCAGATCAATTTTACCTAGCCCATGGAGTCCGGGTGCAGAGTTGATCTGGCTGTCCTTGGTGCTGAACGGGACCTGTGAGTGGTGCTCTTTTTACCCCTTACAGGCAGAGTTGGCTGGCATCTACGGGGAGGAGGCGGTCATGCTCGCAAAATTAAATTAAAAATGAAAAGACTTATGAAATATGACGTTCTCTGCTCCGGAGCTCTTCTTTTTTGCGACGCCCACAGGAACAGGATGCTGCAATTCTCTTCACCAATCATAGTGCTGCTCTCACCAGCATGAGAGCAGTGCTAGGATTGATGGGAGTGGTCTCACTCAGCACTCCACAACACTCTGGAGGCTTTGGCTTTCTCTAATCCAGAGGTCAGAGGACAGCTGGGTTAGAGATGTTTAAAGTGCCCATGTGTGGCTGGCCGTCTCAAGACGGCCGGCCAAAAAGACATGCGCACTTTAAACAGTGCACTAGACAGCCCACCCTCCTCCCTGCCTGTGTCACTCAAGGGATTTTAAGTGGGTGATGCTCCTCCGCTCAAGCGAAGGAACCGCCTCTGATTACACGGTGCTGCAAGAAACAGAATACAAAAACACAACAAATACACAGTTGCTGACATTGGATGATGGTTGCACAGTGTTCTCTGTGGATGCAGCGTTGAGTGTGGGGGTCAGTTACCGAAATGGTGACAAGCAAGCCTTGGCAGGGGTAGGCTCAGCGAAAAGCTTCTGGAACTTCACTGGGTCCTGGGGAGCAACCTAGCAGCTTGAAACTTCGGGGCATGTGAGACTACAACTCCCACAATGCACTGGACCACCTGGATTTGGGCGATCCCTCAGAGGGCTCAATGGCATCTTTGGATCTGGTGAGTGTTTTTACCTGCAGTTTGCAGGATACTAGTGGCACTAGTCCAGGGGAGACTGAGGGTGCTTCTGGCTTCCACAAGTGTGCCTCTCTTTGGGAGTATTGAGTTTAAGCCAAGGACAAGGGTCGTTCTTGCAGTTCGAAGTCTGTTGCCTCAGGAACAAAGTATCCCTCTTTTGCTTTGTGCTGTGGACAAAGTCCTGTTGTCTGTGACATGGGTCTCCTCTTGGTGCTTCTTTGAAGTAAGTTGTTCAGATCTGAGGTTCTGGTGTCAGGGAAGTCCCTTAAATCATAGATTTAGGGAAGTTAGGGGTATGGGAGCTAGCAGCCAATCTACAGCTAGTCCCTGCAGCTAATACGCTTCTGAAGTGACCACATCTGTGGTATAGGTCAGCTTTTTTAATCAGAACCCACTCTTCCTGCCCTTCTAACGATGGCAGAATTCTATTTTAGGTGTACAGAGCAGGCTGCCCACCCTAGAGGTGTAGCCAACTTTCCTGGAGGTGCACACCTCCTGCATTTCCAATTTCCCACCTTGCCCAGGTTCAAGTGTACCTGGGGCAAGGGGAGTGTTGTGTTCTCCTCAGGAAGACATTTAAGAGGAATATCAGAGGTGGTGCAGCCTTGGAAGCTCACCACCTTCATGTGCCAATTCACTAGCCTGCTTGGGAGGAGGGAGGTTGACTCCCTTCCTGCCCAAGCCTTTGTTCCTGACTCCTGGGAGTGATCACACTGCCTGACAGGAGGTCAAAATCCTGTCTTGGCAGTGGGAAAGCGTGGCCTGGTCAGCCAGGGCACAGTGAAGCTGGGGCAACTAGGCAGGCAACCTATAAGGTGCCACCTGGGTGCATGCCACATCACCCAGGGCACGAAAATTGTGTCAGGCATGAGAAAGCATGTTGTTTGATACCAAACATGACATATTTTAGCGGTACCATAATGGAGCTGCCAATCTTGGCAGTGCCCGGATGGCAGCCCATGTTATCCTATGATGATGATGATGATGATGATGATTTTTATTGTTTGATTAGTTAAAATTATTACAATCGTATAAATAAGAAATTATCATTTAAAACATTACCTTACATGCTGCAATCACTCCCATAACCTCAATCCAATAGTAATAAGGAGCAATGCTTGGCAGTATAAACAAATTCTTATACAGTTGCACGATAGTGCACACTGTTAACAACTAAACATCAAAAATCACAAGTAAAGCAATTTAAAGGGTAAAATGATACATTTGCAAAGTATAATTTAAAATACAAAGCCTGTTTACCCAATACTTCATCCTTACACCTAAATAAAATAATTATAATATATAAAAGTGCAATTACTTATGTAAGGACTAGTATAACTGGACATATCTCTGCAGCCAGATTCTATATTAATAACATATAATTTATGTTAAAATTCATACAATAAAGTAATTCATAATCCACAGTACCATTCCCATTGGATAATTACCAGGGCATTACTTAGCAGCAAAAGCAAGTGATCTGTGCGAATGTGCAAATACGCAAAAGTCCATACTATTTAGTAATAGATTCCTCTTCAACCCTAAAAAATCTCAAACAGTCAGCTGGAGATACTAAGATATAATGTCCTTGTAAATGGTCGAGTATACCAGGACATAGCTTAGCAGTGAAATTCAGCAACATATAAATTTATAAGAAAAGATTCATATCATTAAAGCCCACTATTCCAAAGCCATTAAGTATTTAACTAGGCATTATTTACCAGCGTAAACAACTGTGTATGTGCAAATACTTTAAGATGCATACTATTTAGTAAGCAAGGCTTTTACTGCTGTGCCTCTAAAGCCACCCGTGTTTTCTCGGCCTCAGCTAGAATCTTTATAAATGAGCAAATAAGCGGGGTTCACTGACTGAATATCGATGTAAAAAATATATACTGCATAAATATCGATGAAAAAATATAGAACGCAAAAATATCAACTCCCTATACTTAAACAGGTAAGTACAAAAATATCGGAAAAAAAATATCGATGTAAAAATATAGTTGTACAAAATATCGATTTTTATATATATATAATATAAAAATAATAAATATTAAATATGTTAAATAATAAAAATAATATAAAAAAATACAGTAGGTTTAATATAAATTTTAACAAATATAACAAATAAACTTAATTAAGAAAAGTTAAACACATACATAATAATTAATAAATATATATTTACTTTAAAACAATTAATAAAATATTAATTTTCATTTATTTTATAATGTCAAAATTATATAAAACTGTACAAATATATATGTATATATTATCTACTGGCGGTCGCCAGTAGATAGTTATAGTTAGGACCTATTTTCCATAGGAAATCTGCAACATTCTATTTGAAATAACGTTGGCGCCGGTTGACGAATCTTCGCGAAAGTTTCCAACTTGTTGGGGCACTCCGGTCCACTCCTATCCTGAAAGTCTCGGGGTGATTCGTCAAGCGGGGGCCGAGAAAAAAGGGGGGTCCCAAAACACGTTTTCCCCATTCATTTTTCCATAGGAACCTTTAGTCGCAGCTACAGCCCGAACTGCTGAACGGAATTACACCAAATTTGACAAAGAGGTAGCCCTTGGTTCAGTGTCGTGCCTTTTGCTTAAATGGTGTAAATCCGTTCAGTAGTTCCTGAGAAAATCAAAAGTAGAGTCACATATATATCTATGGCCGAGTAGGGTCTGCGTACCCTCCCGATCATGAGCTGCATGCTAATTGGCTGTGAAGTGGCTATCAACACTCCAAATCAGGAAGTGTTGGCAGCCATTTTGTCCCTCGGTAGAACCGAGGACAGAAACAAGTGCGCAGAGCGCAAAAGGGGCAGGGTAGAAACACCCTGACCCCTAGGTCTGCTCAGGGGTCCCACAAGGACCCCCTGGGCAGAAAAAGCATTTTTTTTTAAACGGTGGGATGCGCTTAGGGTGCGCGGATCCCGCCCGATTAAAAAAAAACACACAAGAAACAAGTGCGCAAAACGCACAAAGGGGGCAGGGTAGAAACACCCTGACCCCTAGGTCTGCTCAGGGGTCCCACAAGGACCCCCTGGGCAGAAAAAGCATTTTTTTTTTAAAAATCGGCGGGATGCCCTTAGGGTGCGCGGATCCCGCCGATAAAAAAAAAAATCAAAGCGCGGTCTCCCGCACTTTGATGCTAATTTGCCCCCGGGTGGCCCAAGTCCCGGGGGCATGCGGGGGTGGGTTTAGCTTTTATGGGGGGGCCTCTAAGGCCCCCCAAGCCCCGGGGACCGCCACACCTCGGGGCTTTAAATAAAAAATGGTGCAGGAGGGCTCTCAGCCCTCCCGCTGCCCCGGGGACCGCCACCCCCCGGGGCTTCTTTTTTTAAATTTTTATGACCTGTGTGGGGGGGGCTCCAGTCCCCCCACACGCCCCAGGGACCGCCACCTCCCCGGGGCACTAACAAATTTAAAATGGGGGTCCGTTTTGGACCCCCGAAGCCCCGGGGACCACCACCACCCCGGGGCTGTGCAATTCAAGGGAGGGGGCCGCGCGGCCCCCTCCTGGAGCCTGTGATGGCCCTGGGGACCGCCACCCCCAGGGCCGGCTCCTGCAGTGTCCCGGGGTGCCTACCCCCGGGACACTGTAGTTTGCTATGGCAGGACGGGAGCCTCGCGGCTCCCGTCCTGCCATAGCAAACTGCTTTGGTTTTGGAGAGAGAGCAGGAAACCTGCTCTCTCTTCCAAAACCAAAGATGATTGCTTTCCACACGGGGAGCTGCATCTTAGCAGCTCCCCATGTGGAAAAGCAATGCCGGCTCCGGAGGATTGGGGACCCCCCACAGTCCCCAACGGAGAGGGCCAGCCCCGGGGATGGGGTCCCCGGGGCAAGTAGTGGCCCGGGAGGGGGTCACGCGGCCCCCCTCCCCCAAAAATAATTTTAAAATAAAGGCCTGCCCCGGGGATGGGGTCCCCGGGGCAAAAGGAGGCCTGAGGAGGGGGCCACGCAGCCCCCTCCATGAAAATTTTAAAAAAAATAAGGTGGCAATGACCCGGGGGATGGGGTCCCCGGGTCGAAATTGGCCTCGGGAGGGGGGCCCACACGGTCCCCTTCCCGTACCTTTTTTAAAAATAAAATAAAGGGGGTCAGGCCCTGGGGGATGGGGTCCCCAGGGCCCAAAATAATTACAAAGAAGGGGGCACACAGCCCCCTTTTAAAAAAAATCCCCCAAAAATCCGGCATCGCGCCGGAGGCCACGCCCCTCCTTCTCAGCACTCTGCAAACGCGCCCTGGCGCGTTTGCAGAGGGGAACGAATTCCCCTTGAATACTGAGGGTCCCTGGGGGCCAACTAGCCCACCAGGAACCTCCAGTATGCACCAGGGGCTGCGTTGCAGAGAGGTGTTCTGAGGCCACGCCCTTTTACACCTCTCTGCAACGCAGCTCTGTGGCGCTTAATGGAGGTAGCTGGTGGGCTAGTTGCACCCCAGGGACCCTCAGGATTCAAGGGAGTTAATCCCCGACTTAAAATGCGCCACGGGCGCGTTTGCACAGTGGTGAAGGGAGGGCGGGGCCTGAGGTGACATGTGTGCAAACAGGCCCCGTGGCACGTTTTAAGATGGGGAATTAAATCCCCTTCAATCCTGAGGGTCCCTGGGGGCCAACTAGCCCACCAGGTACCTCCAGTAAGCGCCACGGAGCTGCGTTGCAGAGTGTTGTAAAAAGGGCGTGGCCTCTGAACACCTCTCTGCAATGCAGCTCTCTGGCGCATACTGGAGGTATCTGGTGGGCTAGTTGGCCCCTAGGGACCCTCGGGATTGAGGAGGAATTAATTCTCCAACTTAAAACGCGCCACAGGGCGTGTTTGCAGACATGTCACCTCAGGCCCCACCCCTTCCTTCACCATTGTGCAAATATTCCTCTAAAATCAGCCGAACTACGAATTCCGATTTACTCACCTGTTTTCATGAGAGACCTCAGTGCTGCATCTTTGAGCCCTGTACTGATCCTGAAAAGTAATTTTAACCGTACTTACCAGTAACTTGAATTTCCTTCCATAGGCTAACATTGACTGGTTTCACTTGGAAATTCTTCTAAGTGTGGCGTTTTGGAACTTTATAATATTCCTCTAAAATCAGCCGAAATACGAATTCCGATTTACTCACCTGTTATCAGGAGAGACCTCAGTGCTGCATCTTTGAGCCCTGTACTGATCCTGAAAAGTAATTTTAACCGTACTTACCAGTAACTTGAATTTCCTTCCATAGGATATCATTGCCTGCTTTTTACTGAAAACGTTTCTAAGTGTTGATTTTGAAACATACAAATATTCCTCTAAAATCAGTAGAACTACGAATTCCGATTTACTCACCTGTTATCAGGAGAGACCTCAGTGCTGCATCTTTGAGCCCAGTACTGATCCTGAAAAGTAATTTTAACCATACTTACCAGTAACTTGAATTTCCTTCCATAGGCTAACATTGACTGGTTTCACTTGGAAATTCTTCTAAGTGTGGAGTTTTGGAACTTTATAATATTCCTCTAAAATCAGCCGAACTACGAATTCCGATTTACTCACCTGTTATCAGGAGAGAACCCAGTGCTGCATCTTTTAGCCCAGCACTGACCCTGAAAAGTAATTCTAACCGTATTTACCAGTAACTTGTATTTCCTTCCATAGGAATCCATTGTCTGGTTTTCAGCAGAAAAGTTTCAAAGTGTCTATTTTCACAAACTACAAATATTCCTTAAAAATCGCCTGTATGACTTAAACGCATTCTTTCAACTGTTTACAGGAGATGCACCAGTGCTGGATCCAAGATCCACCACTGAGTAAGAAAAAGTAACGATAACACTACTTACCTGCTAAGTGAATTTCCTCCCATAGGATAACATTGGTGATTCTATGTGAAAAAGTTTCTGTCAACTTTTAAAATACAATAATATTCCTTAAAAATCACTACTGTAACCAAAACGCTTTTACTCAACTGTTTACAGGAGATGTCCCAGGACTGAATCTAGGATCCAGTCCTGTGGTTAGAAAAGTAATCCATAAAGTAACTAATTGCATTTAACTTGAAATTCACATTGAGCTCAATGTTGCATTGTGTTTGAAATTGTGTTGCCCATTGCAACAACTGTAACTACTGTACTTAAAAGTCTATTGCCTATTTGCAAAGTATTTAAACTAAAGTAATTCATTCTGAGAAAGTATATTTTGTAATGTAATGTATAATGTAATTACAATGTATTTAAAAAATAAAATATCTAAAAATAAATAGTTTAAAAAAATGTAGTAAATCAGTATCAAAAAAATAAATATAACAATTAATACATTTAAAAATTGTCATTTACAAAACCTTTGAAATTCACTGAAAAAAACCATAGGTTTCAGACATGTTATAGTTAGGAATTAGCATTTAAAAAACCTTTGAAATTCACTGAAAAAACCATAGGTTTCAGGCACGTTATAGTTAGAAATTAGCATTTAAAAAACCTTACAAATTCACTGAAAAAAACATAGGTTTTAGGGACAGTTATAGTTAGTTGGACATTGCACTCGTACAAAACCCGTGAAATTCCCCCGTTATAGTTAGTTCAGGTAACTATAACTCGCGCCCCGCAATGCACTGCTGATGACGTCACATATTACATCACTCATGACATGGTCAGTGACATCACTGATGACATCACTGATGACATCTCAAATGACATCACTGATGACATCATCCATGTGATAATTTGATGCATCTTCTCACACCCTAATTTAACTTTTGATACACCCACTGTAAATTACAGACTGCCATTGTCAAAACCATAGACACTCCAACACCAATTACTATATACACACTCACTGATTCTTAGGTCTACACACACACATCTACTCACTCACCCGTACAGTCACTCATACTTATAGTCACTCAGTACAGGACTATTATATGCACTCATACACCTATATAAACACTCACACACCGCCACTCATCCATAGAGGTACTCACACACCTAGTCAGTCATGCAAAAAATTAAGCACACACCCATTTACTCACCTATACAGTTATACACACACCAGCTCACTTACTCATACAAATACTAGCACATTCTTACGCTCTTATACAATCTCTGATACAAGCACACACTCATCCATACAGTCACTCTCACAATCACACACTCTCGCTTATAGCTATTTATATACTCCAACACACATATATACTGCCTTTCACATGCGTAGTTACTCACACATGCACCACTGTGACATACATTCACTCACTAACACACTCTTACACACACTTACCCACCCATACAGTCTATCACAGATGCACTCTTGAAACCATCCACCCAGTGAATCACCCACTCACACATCTATGCACAGAGTCGCACACACCCCACCCACACAAACACTCAGGCACCCATACAGATACTCAGCCAACCAATCAATAACTCATATAGACACTCATGTAGCTATTCACAAACCCATGCTGCCACTTACACAGCAACAGACAGACGGATACAGACATTCACCCAGTTTAGTCACTAACCCATGCATTCAGTAAGATACGTTTAATCACTCACTTATAGAGTTAGTCACGCACCTACTAAATCATCCATTCAGACACTTATACACCCACTCATTCTTCAATACGCCTTTCCCTATATATATTAAACATATTTAAACTTTACAGAAACACACAGTCACTGGATGATGTCATCAGTGATGTCATTTGAGATGTCATCAGTGATGTCATCAGTGATGTCACTGACCATGTCATGAGTGATGTAATATGTGACGTCATCAGCAGTGCATTGCGGGGCGCGAGTTATAGTTAGCTGAACTAACTATAACAGGGGAATTTCATGGGTTTTGTACGAGTGCAATGTCCAAGTAACTATAACTGTCCCTCAAACCTATGGTTTTTTCAGTGAATTTGTAAGGTTTTTTAAATGCTAATTTCTAACTATAACGTGCCTGAAACGTATGGTTTTTTCTGTGAATATATATATATATTGCACTCTCCGTCGGTACTTCGGATTCTTCCAAACCACGGACACGGACCACAGAATGTATTTCTTTCAGTGATTTATTAGGATGCCGCCATAACGCGTTTCAACTCCAAAGGAGCCTTGATCACATGACATTGTTGCGGTAACTTTTTTTCTTTTTTAAAGTGACATTGTGCTTACGTGTGCATACAAATAACGACCGTCATGACACTGGAATAAATACTCAAATTGTAGTTTTTCAAAGTATACTCATAATGACATGGTAAAAATGCATAACAATTGAAATGATAGCCTAAATGTCAGTATACGCCACCACAGTTGCAATTGTATAATGCAGACAAATATTTCAATAAATAAATAAATACATAAATGTAAAAATATTTAGTTTTTCCATATTGTCGTTTTTAAGATATTGATGACTAAAATTATATTTATTGTAGAGCTTAAATATAAATTTTTCACATACTTACGTTATTGGCTTCATTGCATTAATCCATTGTGCACATAGATTAATAAATATTGTCGTGCAAAATTCAAGCAATGTGCAAATTGTTTGTGTGCCATGGCATTGGGGGTTGATAAAATCTTGTCTTCCTGTTTGTGATGACAGTCTAAAAGTGCTCTAAGTGCTGGTGATTCTAAGTGTTAAAGTGCAGTGCTGGTTTATTGACAGCGGGTGCTTGAGATTTAAATTTTCTCCGTTTATCGTTATCCGCTTGTCAATTAAGTCTTGTTTGCTCCGACTTGTCATACTATGACAATGTGTGTATGTGTCGATAGCTGTTTGATTAACTTAAACATAAGTTCTGCCTTAAATCTCGGTTTAAATACCAAATGATCCCTATTTTGATGGTTTTTTGTTGTATAAATTGCATTCATCAGACCTCATACTCTTAAGATATGTTGGTTTGGCTTAAGTAAAACAAAGATGTAATATTGTTATTTACTATTTATCTGCAATGGATAAGATACATATATATATATTTCATACAATGGATAAAATATGTATAAATATATAAATACATAAAATATATAAATATCATAAAACATCCAGTACAAAATTTAAATACAAAAATTAAAAACCCTGTTGCATATGTGATATCCAGATCGCTTAACCTGTGTTGTATGAATCTAGATGCAGGTGTGTAAGTCATCCGTAATGTTAAGCCCCCCTGGCTGTTTTGAATCCATCTCCAAGATATATCTAGTTTCTAACTTGCATAGCTTTCCCTCCCTGTTGCCACCTCTTCTACTTGCAGGTACTGAATCTATAAGGAAGCATTTTAAATCTTTGAGTTGTGGTGTTCCTTGAAGTGTCTGGCAACAGGGTATGTGTTGTCCTGGTTGTTAATGGCTCTGATATGTTGTAATATACGCTTGTGGGCTTGGAGTTTTGTGCTCCCTATGTATTGTAAGCCGCACGGACAGATCAGGACATAAACTACATACTCTGTTTTGCAAGTTAGAAGTTTGTTAATCTTGTGTTTCTTGGGGCTAAAAGGGGTTGTGTATGTTGTTGTGTTGATCCCCTGTTGACATGCCTTGCATATTTTACATTTAAAAAACCCTTTGTGTGTTTTTAGCCAGCTACAGCTTTCTATTAACTCTGGGTTTGTTTTGACCAATTTATCTCGCCTTGTGGGTGCCCTACTGTGAGTGATTGAGACATTCCTAGGCAAAGTGGTTCCTATTATGGGGTCATCTAGTACCAAAGGCCAATTGCGTTTAAAGATTTTGCGTATTTCTTTGTTTTGTTTGTTAAATTCCATGATTATCCTAAATTCTTGTTGTTTTCAAGATATCTTGTTGTTTTAACCCTGTGGTTACTTTTTTATGTTTGTCCTGGATCAAGTCAAGTCTGTCTGCAATCATGGATTTAGCAATGGCACTTTCTATAGTCTTGTGTGAGTAACCCCTTTCCAGGAACCTAATCCTGCTTTCTTCTTGTGCCTGTTTGAGAGTAGTGTGATCACTGTTAACTCTTCTAAGTCTCAGCATTTCCCCGTAGGGAATGCTGTTTACCAAATGTCTTGGGTGGGCACTGCTGGCATGTAGGGTCTGCTTGAATGCAACACGACCTACTATAGGTAATAAATAAAGCATTATAAACAAATGAACTTGAACTTACTTAAAGTGAAGCAATTTTAAACGTATCACGGACTTCAAGTCCCAGGAATCATCAGAGTGGCGTAACAACTAATAAACGGCCACTGGGGGCTTGAAATAAAAGAGCCGGAAAAATGATGAATACGTTTCTCGAGTCATTTGTGCAGCCCTGGAAGAAGAGGTCTCGTACCTTGAAACGCGTCGGCAAAATTATTGAAAGTGAAGCTTGAAGGCAGGCACAGAAGCATACAGCCGGATGGTAGAGCACTGCGAGTGCTTTCCTAAATGCTTCAGGCACTTGGTTGATTGGTATTACTTGCACGGCGGCCTGGCCGTGGGGAAATGCACCGTCGCCTGCTGGAAGAGGAATGCTGTGTCCAGCTGGGCGAGGCTGGAGTCTGGAACTTCTACGGGACTCCTTTGGCACAGTGCTCACTTCAAACAAAGCCTGCTTGAATGCAACACGACCTACTATAGGTAATAAATAAAGCATTATAAACAAATGAACTTGAACTTACTTAAAGTGAAGCAATTTTAAACGTATCACGGACTTCAAGTCCCAGGAATCATCAGAGTGGCGTAACAACTAATAAACGGCCACTGGGGGGCTTGAAATAAAAAGAGCCGGAAAAATGATGAATACGTTTCTCGAGTCATTTGTGCAGCCCTGGAAGAAGAGGTCTCGTACCTTGAAACGCGTCGGCAAAATTATTGAAAGTGAAGCTTGAAGGCAGGCACAGAAGCATACAGCCGGATGGTAGAGCACTGCGAGTGCTTTCCTAAATGCTTCAGGCACTTGGTTGATTGGTATTACTTGCACGGCGGCCTGGCCGTGGGGAAATGCACCGTCGCCTGCTGGAAGAGGAATGCTGTGTCCAGCTGGGCGAGGCTGGAGTCTGGAACTTCTACGGGACTCCTTTGGCACAGTGCTCACTTCAAACAAAGCCTGCTTGAATGCAACACGACCTACTATAGGTAATAAATAAAGCATTATAAACAAATGAACTTGAACTTACTTAAAGTGAAGCAATTTTAAACGTATCACGGACTTCAAGTCCCAGGAATCATCAGAGTGGCGTAACAACTAATAAACGCCCACTGGGGAGCTTGAAATAAAAAGAGCCGGAAAAATGATGAATACGTTTCTCGAGTCATTTGTGCAGCCCTGGAAGAAGAGGTCTCGTACCTTGAAACGCGTAGGCAAAATTATTGAAAGTGAAGCTTGAAGGCAGGCACAGAAGCATACAGCCGGATGGTAGAGCACTGCGAGTGCTTTCCTAAATGCTTCAGGCACTTGGTTGATTGATATATATATATATATATACACGATTTTCCCAACTATGAAGAGATCCTCAATCTGGAACTCGCAAGAAGGAAACGGACTCCAATTGTTCAGTGCAATGCAGGTTTATTCAGTGCAAATGTCGCCATGACGCGTTTCGGGCTATGCAGCCCTTGATCACATGACATGACTACGAAATTCTCTCCCCCTTTAAAGTGCTAGTGCATCAAACGACCATGAAGACAGACTATCGTCCTGTCTTTACATTTCATCTGCCATACAACACCGTTTAAAATAGTTTTGTGGCAATACCATATTCAAACATAATGTTACATTGTCCTATGATCACATTATATCTGTATAAATACATGTTGTTAAACAATTCATATTGAAAATCCGTTGTTTTTTTTATAAAATCAAACACAACCAGAATTTACAAAGAACAGGGTAAATATAAAAATATAAATAAATATAGATATGGTATGTACTTATTAAAAAATACTAGATGTACTACGCCAATTAGAACTTAACCTTGTGTTAAAGTGTCATGGCTGGGATCCTAACAGCCATACACTTTACACTTTTGTCATCATTGGCTTAGATCCCTATATTGTACATAATCAAAGTACCACAAAATAATATAGCCCCAGTGGGCCAAGTCTGATGTTCCATGTTGAAGGCATATGTTAAAATAACTCGGTCGTGTGAACAATTAAATATACAAAAAGTGCTCAACTGTGCCTAAGTGCTAAAACTGTTTAAAAACCAGTTTAAAGTGTAAAAAGGAGTTAAAAATAGTAGAAAAAATTGTAAAAAGCAGGTATATGAAGAGGTTTAATTAAAATTACCATCTTGTTTTTGGAAGTTGTTAATTATGCGATGCGTATGTTCAAAAAGTGTCTGAGTGCATTGTATGGCTTCATATTAATGTTATCTACTCATAGCCATGTATATAAATCCTCAGTCGTATTAAGACCCCTAGGACTCTTACTGTCAAACTCTAAAATATATTGAGTTTCCAATTTCCTAAGGTTAGCCTCCCTATTCCCACCCCGTCTGAGTGGGGGTACCGAGTCCACCACAAAATACTTCAATTCCTGTATTTGATTGCTATGGACCTCTTTGAAATGGCGTGCTACAGGGTAGCTGGGATCCGAATTGGTAATAGCTCTAATGTGTTGGAGAATTCTCTTGTGAACCTGCAGTTTCATACTGCCTATATAGCAGAGTCCACAAGAGCACTCCAACACATAGATAGCAAATTCGGTTTTACAAGTCAAGAGTTTAGAAATCTTAGTGGGTTCAGGTTTAAAGGGTGTGACATACGATGTCTTGTTCACACCCAATTTACAGGCCTTACACGTTGAGCATCTTACAAAGCCTTTTTGTCCCGATAACCAATTTTTATTAAGGATTATTTCGGGGCTGCTGCTCACCAAGAAATCACTGGTTGATGGAGCTCTTCTATACGTTATAGTGGGTTTATTAGGAAACATCTCACCTATAACGGGGTCACAGCGGATAATGTGCCAGCTTTTCCTAATGACCCGACTTATATCTTCTCTGTGTGTGTTATAAGTCAGTATAAGTCTGGGATTATTGGATTCAATCGCTGGTTTGTTTGCTTGTACATTCAATTTACGAGGGGTTTGAATAGTAAATCCTCCCTACAGAGTTCTCTTGTTTTTCTTATTGCTGCATCAACTGTTTGATTGGAATAACCCCTAGCTAAAAAACGCATTTTACAATCCTGCTGAGCTATGTTAAGATCTTGTTCTCTGCTGCATAGTCTGCGTACCCGAAGCATTTCCCCGTAGGGGATGCTATGTATTGTATGTTTTTGGTGGCAACTAGATGCATGCAGTAGGGTATTGCCTGCCGTGGGTTTACGGTATAGTCTTGTTTCAAGATTGTTATTAATCACAAATACTTCCACATCAAGAAAGTAGACAGAGGGGCCGATTCCGATCTCGGTCGGAGGCGCACCCAATACCATTCGGTCGGGAAAAAAGCCATGCGAAAGCCTGTTTCCCGACCGATCCGTACAGCACACCGAACGAGCAAGTACGATGCGCACAACAGCAAAGAATCCGGCCGAGCCGTACTCACCCAAACCAGGTCCTGTTCTCCGACCGAGGCGAATCCGGAAACGCCGAATCTAGTCGCACGGAAGGAAAAATGCAGCCCCGTCCGGCCGGACAAGTACGATGCGCTTTCCGTACGCGCCGAACCCGTCGCTACGCACGGCACGTCAAAGCATCCGGGAGAGGCGCACATAAGCTCCGATTCGCGCCACAACACGATCCACGGCTCCGAGACGAACACGGCAGCGACGAGGACGACGCGGAGCGACGAGGACGAGGCGAAGCGACGAGGACGACGCGAAGCGACGATGACGACGCGAAGCAACGGAAGGACGAACGACACGAACCAACCATGAATCCCTTCGTCCCGATCATACCAATATTCTACATTTACTACCGGAACAGGCACGGACGCGTACGGCGCAGAAGGTAAGCCAGACACCAACCACAAAACACATACAACACGTACACGACACATCACACACACACACAGGGATGCAGAATATACTTACACCAGCAACAGCAGCACCATAGGGGCGGGATGCCCATCACCAATGCCACATATGCACACAGGGGCCTGAATGCGCACCACCACCCCTACCCAGGGGTGGCATGATGCCTACCACCACTACCACCCTCACCCAGGGGGGCAGGATGCCTACCACTACTACCACCCTTAGCCAGGGGGCAGGATGCTTACCACTACTACCACCCTCACCCAGGGGGGCAGGATGCCTACCACTACTACCACCCTTAGCCAGGGGGGCAGGATGCTTACCACTACTACCACCCTCACCCAGGGGGGCAGGATGCCCACCACTACTACCACCCTCACCCAGGGGGCAGGATGCCCACCACTACTACCACCCTCACCCAGGGGGGCAGGGTGCCTACCACTACTACCACCCTTAGCCAGGGGGCAGGATGCTTACCACTACTACCACCCTTAGCCAGGGGGGCTGGATGCCTACCACTAGTACCACCCTCACCCAGGGGGGCAGGATGCCTACCACTACTACCACCCTTAGCCAGGGGGGCAGGATGCCTACCACTACTACCACCCTCACCCAGGGGGCAGGATGCCCACCACTACTACCACCCTCACCCAGGGGGGCAGGATGCCTACCACTAGTACCAACCTCACCCAGGGGGGCAGGATGCCTACCACTAGTACCAACCTCACCCAGGGGGGCAGGATGCCTACCACTAGTACCACCCTCACCCAGGGGGCAGGATGCCTACCACTACTACCACCCTTAGTCAGGGGGCAGGATGCCTACCACTACTACCACCCTCAGCCAGGGGGGCAGGATGCCCACCACTACTACCACCCTCACCCAGGGGGGGCAGGATGCCCACCACTACTCACCCAGGGGGGCAGGATGCCCACCACTACTACCACCCTCACCCAGGGGGGGCAGGATGCCCACCACTACTCACCCAGGGGGGCAGGATGCCCACCACTACTACCACCCTTAGCCAGGGGGGCAGGATGCTTACCACTACTACCACCCTCAGCCAGGGAGGCAGGATGCCCACCACTACTACCACCCTCACCCAGGGGGGGCAGGATGCCCACCACTACTACCACCCTCACCCTGGGGGGCAGGATGCCCACCACTACTACCACCCTCACCCAGGGGGGGCAGGATGCCTACCACTACTACCACCCTTAGCCATGGGGGGCAGGATGCCTACCACTACTACCACCCTTAGCCAGGGGGGCAGGATGCTTACCACTACTACCACCCTCACCCAGGGGGGGCAGGATGCCTACCACTACTACCACCCTTAGCCAGGGGGCAGGATGCTTACCACTACTACCACCCTCACCCAGGGGGGCAGGATGCCCACCACTACTACCACCCTCACCCAGGGGGCAGGATGCCCACCACTACTACCACCCTCACCCAGGGGGAGCAGGATGCCTACCACTACTACCACCCTTAGCCAGGGGGCAGGATGCTTACCACTACTACCACCCTCACCCAGGGGGGCAGGATGCCTACCACTACTACCACGCTTAGCCAGGGGGCAGGATGCTTACCACTACTACCACCCTTAGCCAGGGGGGCTGGATGCCTACCACTAGTACCACCCTCACCCAGGGGGCAGGATGCCTACCACTACTACCACCCTTAGCCAGGGGGGGCAGGATGCCTACCACTACTACCACCCTCACCCAGGGGGGCAGGATGCCCACCACTACTACCACCCTCAGCCAGGGGGGGCAGGATGCCCACCACTACTATCACCCTCACCCAGGGGGGGCAGGATGCCCACCACTACTACCACCCTCACCCAGGGGGGGCAGGATGCCTACCACTACTACCACCCTTAGCCAGGGGGGCAGGATGCCTACCACTACTACCACCCTCAGCCAGGGGGGGCAGGATGCCCACCACTACTACCACCCTCACCCAGGGGGGCAGGATGCCCACCACTACTCACCCAGGGGGGCAGGATGCCCACCACTACTACCACCCTCACCCAGGGGGGGCAGGATGCCTACCACTACTACCACCCTTAGCCAGGGGGGCAGGATGCTTACCACTACTACCACCCTCAGCCAGGGGGGGCAGGATGCCCACCACTACTACCACCCTCACCCAGGGGGGGCAGGATGCCCACCACTACTACCACCCTCACCCAGGGGGGCAGGATGCCCAGCACTACTACCACCCTCACCCAGGGGGGGCAGGATGCCTACCACTACTACCACCCTTAGCCAGGGGGGCAGGATGCCTACCACTACTACCACCCTTAGCCAGGGGGCAGGATGCTTACCACTACTACCACCCTCACCCAGGGGGGCAGGATGCCTACCACTACTACCACCCTTAGCCAGGGGGCAGGATGCTTACCACTACTACCACCCTCACCCAGGGGGCAGGATGCCCACCACTACTACCACCCTCACCCAGGGGGGCAGGATGCCCACCACTACTACCACCCTCACCCAGGGGGGCAGGATGCCTACCACTACTACCACCCTTAGCCAGGGGGGCAGGATGCTTACCACTACTACCACCCTCACCCAGGGGGGCAGGATGCCTACCACTACTACCACCCTTAGCCAGGGGGGGCTGGATGCCTACCACTAGTACCACCCTCTCCCAGGGGGGGCAGGATGCCTACCACTACTACCACCCTTAGCCAGGGGGGCAGGATGCCTACCACTACTACCACCCTCACCCAGGGGGGCAGGATGCCCACCACTACTACCACCCTCAGCCAGGGGGGCAGGATGCCCACCACTACTATCACCCTCACCCAGGGGGGGCAGGATGCCTACCACCACTACCAACCCCACCCATAGGATGGACAATGCATGACACAACCAGCACACCACAACCTAGGGAATGCAAGAAGAAGACATCCCCCCAACACCATGACAAGCGTGTGTAGACTGTGTCAAATGCCTACAACACCGAACATGACTTCTAACATACAATGTGACCCCCTAGCACATGTGCCACACAAATATGTGTGTGGCACACACAACGCAAGCAGGCCATGACCATTGTGGCAATGGGGTCCAAACCCCCATCATCACAGTGACCAAAAGGCAAGTGTGGGGTCCATAGCTGCAGCACATTTTGAACATTGTGGCAATGGGGTCCAAACCCCCATCATCACAGTGACCAAAAGGCAAGTGTGGGGTCCATAGCTGCAGCACATCTTGAACATTGTGGCAATGGGGTCCAAACCCCCATCATCACAGTGACCAAAAGGCAAGTGTGGGGTCCATAGCTGCAGCACATTTTGAACATTGTGGCAATGGGGTCCAAACCCCCATCATCACAGTGACCAAAAGGCAAGTGTTGACAAAGTTAGAGGTGCAACTGCCAAACTGCATGGATGATTCCTGGTCACAGAACAACAAACACATCAGTGGCAAAGTAGTGTATGTGTCCCATTGCAACATAAATTGGGGGAGCCAAATCCTGCAGTGCAAATAAGACATAACTTTGGCCATGTGCAGACAAACAACACCCATGGGGGCTGACACCGTCAACAATCATCAATGACACAATGACAGAAGTGACCATCCGAATGCAGACCCACATATTTGCACCAATGGGCACACACATGCAGATACCCTGTGGAGACTGCAGATGTGAGGCGAACAGATACCATACCATGGCAGCAATGGGACACACAATCAACAATTAGCAACAAATGAGGGCTCCCGTCCCATCAGCCTGGTCATGGAAGTGCCAACGGAATCATCAGCACAGATCCAACACACTTGTATAGCAATGTTGCACTGACAACACAGATGAGTCCTTCCCCATTGATGCCCAAACCTGCATGTTCACTGGAGATGGCCACACGGTCAGGGAAGTAGACAAATAGAACAATGGCAGGCACAACAGATGTGCAGGGGTGGAAGCCACAGATGTGAAGTTGCCAATCTAAGTAGGAAATCTCATTGCCAAATACTGAACACATGACACCCTCAGATGCTGCTATGGATGACATGGATACACCACAGGATAGGACACATAACCCCTGGACCACATGGGTTCCTGCACAGTAACACTTCATAATCATGAGACCAAATATCACCATCACTGCAGCAAGGGCATTGTTAGCATCATCAACATCATGTACATCAGAAGCAAAAGCACTAGAGAACAGAAAGTTGCTTTATTCAGCATATGTGGCATTAAAAGTAGAAGTCCGGTAGAACATAAACAAAGGCCAATGGCCAGTCCATCAACAAAGTCACAAGTGGGTGACAGTGGCAGATGCCACCCTACACATGCCTGCACAAAACCAGGGACAATCCACTAGGAGGGGCAACCGGGGGGTAGGCCAGGCACCGCAGGGACAGGATCAGGGCTCACCAGGAGGAAGCAGGGAAGGGGTGGTGGGTGCTGGAGAGCCACTGACAACTGCAGTGGAGGTGTCTGACATGGTGTGTGCCGGCACAACTGGGGGCATGGCTCAGATGTTGTGGGTGCCGGCACGACTGCAGTGGACCCCGCAGATGGAGTGGACAGGTCCGCCACTGCAGTGCCCAAGTCAGACAGGGTGGTAGTGGACTCCACTGCAGTGCCTACCACCAGGGGAGGAGAATGGGGAACAGGCAAGGTGGGCTGGACAGAGGGGGAGGACACCCTCACCACATCAGTGGCACAGACAAGCGCAGCGGGGGGTGTGGTGCCGGGAGAGCAAGTGGCAGGGGGAGAAGGCCGGAGCCTCTTGGGGATGGTATATCTGTGGGTGGGGGAACCTGGGGCAGGGTGTGGCGGGGGCACCTGTGGGGTGGGGGCCTGAGGGATGGAGGAAGGTGACCTGGTGCTTGAGCTGCAGGGCGGCGGCGGGGTCTTGCTCTTACCACTCCGGGGGGACTTGCGGGTGGGGGCCTCAGTCTGTCTGCGCCTGGGGGAGGGTGTCCGGGGGCGAGGGGCACTCTGCTCCGTGTGGGGGCTTCCTCTTCCCCCTGGATGCTGGGGCAGCTGGATCGGAGGGGAAGAGGCCGAGGTCACTGAGGAAGAGGCGCTGGGTCTTTGGGGTTGCAGGTGAGGCAAGGGAGGGTGCTTTGGAGGGAGAGGCAACTGAGGACTGTGCAGTGCCCGTGGATGCGTGTGTGTGTACCAGGGCCCCATCCCCTGTGAGTCTGGTTTCAGTCCCCTGACTGTGCGTGCGTGTGCGTTTAGTTTGTGGCGTGTGTGTCTGTGTGCTGGATGTGTGTGTGCTGGTGTGTGCCTGTGCCGGTGTGTGTGTGCTTGGGACGGGCAAGGTGCTGGGGAGTGTGGATGGAGCAGAGGCAGGAGGGGTGAGGGACTGTCTGAGGAGGGACACTGCTGCCGTCAGGGAGGAGTCCATGGACCTGTTGCCCCTCTGTAGGTCAGACATGCCCGATGAGATGCCCTCCATGAACGACACCAGCTGAGTCAACAGTGCGGTGTGCGCATGGAGGACACTCAGCATGGCTGTCTGCCCTACATGGAGCTGGCGAAGGAGGTACACAGACTCCTCACTCAGGGCAGCAGGGGACACAGGGGCAGGGGGTGCGGTGCCTGGGCCAAAGGAGACACGCTCCCGAACATGGGAGCCTCCACGGACCTTGGGAATGGGAGCCGATGGGAGGGCGGTGGTGGTGCTGGTGGTGGCGGGGACAGCAACACTAGCTGGGGTGTGGTGGCTGCTGACACCCGCCTCCACAAGGGAGTCATCCTCCGAGTTGCTCTGGTCCTCAGCTGAGGTGGATGGTGCTGAGGATTCCTCGGTGTGGCTCCCCTCGCCCTCCGTGCCACTGGGTCCCTCCGACCACTCCTCGGCTGCTGACCCAGTCTGGCTCTCTGGCTCCTCCTGGTCCGTGGAGCTGTCCCCTTCCGTGGCCGTGGATGTATCTGCAAACAATGGGGAAACAGACAGACATCAGTCACCTGCACCAAACGCACACACCACTGTGAGCACAGCACATCACAGAGCAAGCCCTGGCATCATTAGTTGTACATTGCTAAAAGTGCCCTAACTGAACAGGAGAAGCCAATTGTCAGTCTGATGCCAAGCATGGCACTCACATCCCACATGGCCTTGCACCCATCTGTCTGGTGTCTGTTGGATTGCAACACCCCAGTGTGGACACATGCACCAAGTACACAGTAGTTGGACAGTGCAGAGGACACGGTGTGGACACATCACAGCTCTTGCCACTGAGTGAGTACAGGTTTCCGGATGAAAGGGATGCCCAGAGTCAAATAGGAAATGCATGTGATGCATACCAGCGACAGACACCATGATGCACCCATGTCCTGATAGCCAGCGCCACTATGGGGTGCATGTAGCACATGTCACTCCCCTGCAGGACCACAAATAAGTTGACACATGCCATGGCAGAGGCATGACTGCTAAGTCATACATCACTGTCTCAGTGATGTATGACTTGGCAGCCAGACAACAACACTATGCACTGTGTCACAATAGTAGGTCATGGGGAATGCAAGTCCTGGAGCTGCACAAGTGCACATGTACATCCCCCACACAACACATCATCTCAACCCTCATCTGTCCAGGTCACACCTATTGGACATATGGGAGACCTGTGACACTACCCTCTGAACCTGAGCCCCTCACAATTTGCTGTGAATGGGGAACAGCTGCCTGAACATCACATTCGCATACCCCAGTCTGCACGGGCAGCTGATCAAACACCTATGTGACACACAAGTATCGTCTCCTATGGTCACATCTCCAGGGGCATGCTGAGCCCCTACCAAGAAACACCCCAGCAGTCCTGGCAACTAATCCACAGCACACTGACACAGAGGCAGACACCGGAGGGGTCAAATCACTGTGCACAATGTGTCAGCTGATACACGGGAGTGGGAGTACAGAGTGCATTGCATGGCCTGGAGTAGGCATGACTGTCCTGCTCCACATGAATGAGGGATGTGCCCTGGACAGTGGATAGCTGGCTATGTATGTGTGACACACGTAATCTGCACAGTCCTGGGGCCCAAACATTGTTCCCACCCGCTGCATGGGCGTGTGCCACATACCCCAGGCACATGTGGTGGCTCAGCTCAGCAAGTGGACCGCATATCAAAGCAACACGCAGATCACATGTCCAAACCCAGGCGTTGTGTGAACAATGGACCCACCCATGATGCCCACAACAGAGTTAGGGAAACAGATGCTGTCCCCCACCTTTAGTGAAGCAAACTGCAAGGACACAGTCCCAAGTGACACAATTCCCTGACTGTAAGGGCCACACCTGGGTATCAGATGAGCAGTGGGCAGTGCACAATAGAGGGACATGGCTCCTGGACAACATGACTGCTGCACTGTGGCAGTTGAACCAGGCCAGAGGAGGGCACAAAGCATGTAATACAGAGTTCACAGTGCAGTCTTTGACTCACCCCCTCCTTGCTGCTGTCTGGCCTTCAGCTGCCCATCCAGGTCTGGAAAGACCACCGCCAGGATCTGGAGCATGTGGGGGGTCAGGGTCCGTGTTCCGCCCCTCCTGCGAGGAGGCGACAGCTTCAGCTGGACCCGTGCAATCCTCCGGGTCCAGCCCCGAAGGTCCTGCCACCTCTTCTGGCAGTTGCGGATCCGGCGCTTGTAGACCCCCACGGACCGGACAGCCCGGACGATGTCCTTCCAGATTTCCTGCTTCCGATGGGCATTAACCTGTCAGGATGACAAAGTGAAAAGGCCATTACCACACATGCAACATATCCGTGCATGACACAGTTGTATATACATGTCTCAATCACAGGGGCACATGATGTACACAGGCAGTGCAAAGCTGCCCATGGACAGTTTGCCAGACGTCACTACATGGTATCATTGCATGGGAAGTAAAACCATGTTCAAATGCACTGTCACTGCACCATACCTGTCCAGTGCAAGTCACTACACACTATGGGGGTGACAACTACTCAGTGAGCCTGCTAGCCAGTGGCGTGCAGACTCTCAGCCTTGCTAGTCAGACAAAATGCACATTCAGAAAGGCAGTGCACAGAACACTCACCTGCTCCCCTGGTGTCCCATACAGCTTGCTGTACTGTGGAAGTAGGCTGTCCAGCAGGGCCTGGTTCTCTTCAAGGCTGAAGGCTGGGGCTCTCTCCACAGTACGTGCCATTGCAGGGTCCAGAGGGGCAGAGACAGCAGCAGTGCAGTGGCAGATGTCGTCCTGGAGCATGTAGTGCAGGCAAGTGGGCTCTCAGGGGAACAGCCAGCAATATATATGTGCTGGAGAGGCAGATACTGTCCCTTGTGTCCAAAGTGATAGGTCCAAGTCGTTTGCATCTTCTGAATCTGGCCAATCCATGGAATAGCAGCACCAAAACACGCCCACAGCATCCTTCAAATCTTCAACTTCATGACATACATGATTTTGCAACATTGTTGTGGGTGACCAACTGATTTTCCAGCAACCGACTCGTTCGAAATTCGAAAACGCGTCCGTTGCCAGGCAAGCCCATTGTCAATGGGTGCGCACCGATCGGTCCATTGCGCTACAACGCGCACAGGGGTACAACGCGTACCCGCACACATTGAAAGCAATGGGCCGGCCGGAGGCACCGATCGGTCCATTGCTGTTCAACGCGCACAGGGGTACAACGCGTACCCGCACACATTGAAAGCAATGGGCCGGCCGGAGGCACCGATCGGTCCATTGCTGTTCAACGTGCACAGGGGTACAACGCGTACCCGCACACATTGAAAGCAATGGGCCGGCCGGAGGCACCGATCGGTCCATTGCAGTTCAACGCGCACAGGGGTACAACGCGTACCCGCACACATTGAAAGCAATGGGCCGGCCGGAGGCACCGATCGGTCCATTGCTGTTCAACGCGCACAGGGGTACAGCGCGTGCCCGCACACATTGAAAGCAATGGGCCGGCCGGAGGCACCGATCGGTCCATTGCAGTTCAACGCGCACAGGGGTACAACGCGTACCGCACACATTGAAAGCAATGGGCCGGCCGGAGGCACCGATCGGTCCATTGCTGTTCAACGCGCACAGGGGTACAACGCGTACCCGCACACATTGAAAGCAATGGGCCGGCCGGAGGCACCGATCGGTCCATTGCTGTTCAACGCGCACAGGGGTACAACGCGTACCCGACACATTGAAAGCAATGGGCCGGCCGGAGGCACCGATCGGTCCATTGCAGTTCAACGCGCACAGGGGTACAACGCGTACCCGCACACATTGAAAGCAATGGGCCGGCCGGAGGCACCGATCGGTCCATTGCAGTTCAACGCGCACAGGGGTACAATGCGTACCCGCACACATTTAAAGCAATGGGCCGGCCGGAGGCACCGATCGGTCCATTGCTGTTCAACGCATCACTGTACATGTGACTGGCATATGTCAGCATGCCTGTCTCAGATGGACATATGCCAGCCACAGATAGCTCCCAGGGAGTGAGGGGCACACCTACATCACGACAGCCTGTCCAAACTTTATCATAAGGCATGTAAGGCTGCATTTCCTATTGTGTGTATGTTGGTGTACATGTTGTCCTGTGGGTGTCACCTGTGGGCAGCCACCCCCAGGCTGTGCACGTGTTCATGGGGACAGGATCCTGGGTGTTACGTGTACGTGACCACTGTGATGTGCAACTGTTCATATCTGTGCATGTGCCATGGTCACATTTCACAGTGGTGTATGTGTATGTCATGTCACATACCCCGTGAGTCCCATGTGGGACGGTATGTTTGAGCCAGGGTGTCCCAGTGGCACAATAGTGATGGTCCTCCACAGTCTTTGTGCATGTGGTGTTTACAATGTCTCTGATTTCATGTGCACAATGGGAGACAGTCTCCACATCCACGTTGTGTGTGCATGGACTCTGATGTTGTGCGTGTGTGTCACAGACGTCCATGTCTGTCCTGCCGTGGCAAGTGGGGCCACTACCTGTGGGGGTCATGGTTGTTTTGCTGTGGTGTATACATGATACTCCATGTAATGCCAGTGTCCATGTGGCATTACAGGGTCCCTGGGAATGTACCTGTCGTTGAGCTGTGGTGCCTGGGGCACATCTGTCCTCACATGTCCCTGTGGGGGTTATTGTGACACGGCAGCAGGAGATGGGAACTGTGACACGGCCTCATGATATCCAATGGGCCAACCTGGGACTAATTGATGCCACCTGTTGGACCGTGTTGACAGATGTTGGCCATGTATGTACCATACATGTCCTTCCGGTACTGCACACTTCATGTAGTTGTGCCTCATAATGATGTATGTTGGGATCTTGAGTGTGTTCAATGCCGCATATGTGGGGTGACTGACAATCTTGCTTACTTCTCCTCTGCACTGCAGGGCTCCTGCTGTCCATCGGCCATTCCCAGACCTGGCAACGATGGTGGAACGGGACAGCATCCGACGGTACCGCTTCACCAGGCAGCTGATTGAGGATTTGGCAGTGCAGTTGTCCCCACATTTGCAGCCTGGCCGGCCGTATCCTACAGCGCTGACCCCCAAGGTGAAGGTGATGGCAGCCCTACACTTCTTTGCCACTGGTACCTTCCAACATACTGTGGCGACTGCTGGTGGGATGTCACAGACCATGTTCAGCCGTGTGCTCCGCGATGTTTTGGCGGCAATGTTGCTCTTCCTGAACCGGTACATCTATTTCCCTAGACTGCGACGACTCACTGACGTGAAGAGTGACTTTTATGCCCTGGGGAGGATGCCGCATGTCATTGGCTCCATTGATGGGACACATGTGGCTTTGGTACCACCACAGGCCCAGGAGCAGGCCTACAGGAACCGCAAGCACTACCACTCGGTCAATGCACTGGTGGTGTGTCTTGCAGACATGACCATCACACACGTGTGTGCCCGTTTCCCTGGTTCAGCACACGATGCCTTTGTGATGAGGAGTAGTCGCATCCCCAGGATGATGGCACAGATGCAGAACCAGCGTGCCTGGCTTGTCGGTGTGTACTGACTTTGTGCCATTGTGTGTGATCTGATCTGTGGTATTCCGCCCACTTTTCCAAGTCAGCTAATGTGCACTTGTCTGTCCGTAGGTGACTCGGGATACCCCAACATGCCGTTGTTGCTGACACCCCTCAGGAACCCTGTGACACCTGCCCAGATGCGCTACAATGAGGCACATGGTCGGACCAGGAGAGTGATTGAGCGGACCTTTGGTCTCCTGAAGAGCCGCTTCCGCTGCCTGGACAAGACCGGAGGGTCCCTCCCATATGCCCCTGCGAAAGTGTGCAAGATTATCATCGTCTGCTGCATGCTCCACAACCTGGCAGTGCGGAAGGAGTTGCCTCTCATCCAGGATGACAATGACCAGCATCCGCCACCTGTGGAGGATCCTGGCCTGGACCACGATGCCAGTGACGATGATGATGATGATGGTGATGGTGATGTCCGCACACAGCTCATCACCAACTTCTTTAGCTGAATGTGAGTATCCTGAGGTGTCATGTCAATGATGTGAGTTGGCATGATGTGTGGGTGGTGCTCTGGTGCTGTTGGAGTGTGTCCATGGGCCACTTGACTGGATGTGTGTTGCGATGTGTGGTGACAGGTGGGCTGTACTCCCCAACAGTGTTGACATGCTAACTTGGTTCTGGGTGGGTATCTTGTAACATGTATTGTGCATGTGTTTTGCTGTTCTGTCCTGTACTCCATTGCTTTTGACTGTGTGTCATTTCTGTCCTTCACAGGGTACTTTCAGATTCGTTTGGTCAACTGTGTCCACCGACGACGTGATTGCACATCCAGGCTGGTAGCTGTTGTGTCCCTACAGGTGATGTGCGCCACACCCATGGACTTCCTTCCGTCTACAGTTGTTGACTGTGTGCCCGCTGCCAGGTGGGGTTACCTTGCATCTGTAGTGGTTACGGCATGTTGCAACTGTGTAATAAACCTGTGCTTCACTTTGTGATGTGCGTTGTCTGTGGTCACACATTTGACTGCCATTTGCTTACTGCACCTGTGGGCTACTTGACTACAACTGGGAATGGGTGTGGTGTCTGTGCATTGCACCGTCTTCCCTGGCAACATCAGTGTAGGCAATGAGTCAGATGGCCTAGGTGTGTATGTGTCGTGTAGCCCTGGTGGTGTGTCTCCCTCATGTGTGTCACGTTTCCTGTACTCACATGCCTGTGTTGTCCTTGCTGTTGCAGTTCGCATACACAGTGTAATTTTGCAGTTCATCATCCCCATAACAGCACCCACGTTGGAATCACGACAGAGGCAAGTATGGTGTATTAGTGTGTTTATTGTGATACATTTGTGTTAATAGTGCATAGGATGGGTTGTGCTGTACATGAATCTTGCAATCCCAAGTTCCTAGGTGAATTGAAAGTCCGGGTAGACAGGATCCCCAGTATCGGGGCCACAGTTGTCTGACACATTGGTCCAACTTGTACTCCCCATGCAATGTGTGGGAGTAGTGTTGCCGTCAACAGGGTGAACAGTCTGTGCACAAAGGCGAACATCCAGAACAGGTTCAGGCTTCCTGGGAGTTGCGCTTGGCCATCGGCCTCTCACTTTTCCCTCCTCGGACGACCCCTCTTCTTGGGGGGGGCCCTCAAGTGCAGGCTGCTGCGGTGCAGGGGACTCTCCGCCAGAGTCCTCCTCCCTCCCTGTGGCAGTTGCAGTTTGTTCGGCACCAGATGTTGTTGGCACACAGGGAGGTGTGGACTGGTTGCTGTTCATCTGGCGGAGGCATTGTAAAATGTCCCTGTGCACCGCCGTCATCTCATGCAGTGCATCCCACTTGGACTCCACGCGGGACATGTGTGAGTCCACACGGGACATGTGTGACTCCACGTGGGACATGTGGGAGTCCAAGCGGGCATGATGGGCAGCCTGCTGCTGTTTAATGTCTCTGAGGAGCCCCACTACCTGGCTGAGCTCTCCGGTGCTGGACTGGTACGCATCAGCTATGCGTACCAGTTGTGGGTCATCATGCACACCAGCAACGACTGCAAGCAGCGACCTCTGTCTCCCACCCCTCCCACCACCCCTGCTGACATGTGCAGTGTGTGCAGTGGCACGCACAGATAACCCTGGTCCACCTTGGGGGTGGTGGTGGTGGTGGTGTCCATGGCCCCAGGTTGGTCCAGGGTCACTGTGCTGGTGTTGCTCCTTATTCTGTCCATGTCGGCAGGGATGGTATTCGTGGTGACAGTCGTTGTAGGGGTGGGTGCAGGGGGTGCAGCTGGTGGTCCTGCTGGTGCTGCAGCTGGTGGTCCTGCTGGTGCTGCATGTTGACTTGCACCGGATGTGCCAGGTTGTTCTTCATCGTCCGAGGAGGACAGAGGCTGTACGACGCCAGTGAGCTCGGCATCCTCTTGAGCCTGGGACTGGGACTCCTCAGCGTCTGCTGCTGTGTCCCCATCATCACCTGTTTTTGGGAGACACAAACAATGTATGTCATGTTTCTGCAGGCATCAATGTTTGACACACATTACAGTTGTGACTGTGCCTCTGGGTGCGGGCCTGTACATTGCATTGTCCTGAGTCGTCACAGTCAGGGGTTGATATTGGTGTGGCACATTGTCCTGCATTATTTGGGCATTTCTATGTATTTTCTGGGGTGTGAACATGGTCTGCATTGGTTGTGTTTGGTTGACAGCCGGCCCTCCTTCCCACCCACCCAGCCAGTCAGTTATCCCACCATGGAACGTGCTTGCGTTGCAGGGAGTGTAAGTTGTCTCTCAGGATGTCAGTCAGTGGTGTCCTGCTGTTTGTTGGTGCACAGTTGCCAGCAGGGCCTTGTGCTCCCCACAGCAGTAGCCAGTGTCAGCCATCTTGTGAGTCCTTCTCCACTTCCTGTGATGTGAGCATGGTTCAGGGTGGTGTTGATGGGACAGTTGTGGGGGTGAGCTAATATCAGTGACTACGACTCCCATCATGCTATTGCCTCCACCCCCTTCCCAGCATGCCCATGCTTCCTTCCTTTTGACTCTGCTTCCCTGTGGGGTGGGCTGGCTGTGCTGACAGGATGGCTGGGAGTGTTGTCCTGGCAGTTGTTTGGCTGGAAGTCCCAAGAGTGTCCCTGTGCTTCACACAACATAACCCAGGGTGGTGGTTCTTTGTGGGATCTTGTGTTAGGATGGGGGCATTGCATTCTACCAGGTGGGTTCTGTGGAGTTTGTGTTGGGGGGGTGTGAGGGGAGGTGCTTGTGACTATGGTCAGTGCTGCAAGTCCCCCTTCCCACCCAGCTAGCCAGATATCCCACCATGGAACGTGCTTGCATTGCAGGGAGTGTAAGTTGTCTCTCAGGATGTCAGTCAGTGGTGTCCTGCTGTTTGTTGGTGCACAGTTGGCAGCAGGGCCTTGTGCTCCCCACAGCAGTAGCCAGTGTCAGCCATCTTGTGAGTCCTTCTCCACTTCCTGTGATGTGAGCATGGTTCAGGGTGGTGTTGATGGGACAGTTGTGGGGGTGACCAATATCAGTGACTACGACTCCCATCATGCTATTGCCTCCACCCCCCTTCCCAGCATGCCCATGCTTCCTTCCTTTTGACTCTGCTTCCCTGTGGGGTGGGGTGGCTGTGCTGACAGGATGGCTGGGAGTGTTGTCCTGGCAGTTGTTTGGCTGGAAGTCCCAAGAGTGTCCCTGTGCTTCACACAACATGACCCAGGGTGGTGGTTCTTTGTGGGATCTTGTGTTAGGATGGGGGGCATTGCATTCTACCAGGTGGGTTCTGTGGAGTTTGTGTTGGGGTGTGTGTGAGGGGAGGTGCTTGTGACTATGGTCAGTGCTGCAAGTCCCCCTTCCCACCCAGCTAGCCAGATATCCCACCATGGAACGTGCTTGCATTGCAGGGAGTGTAAGTTGTCTCTCAGGATGTCAGTCAGTGGTGTCCTGCTGTTTGTTGGTGCACAGTTGCCAGCAGGGCCTTGTGCTCCCCACAGCAGTAGCCAGTGTCAGCCATCTTGTGAGTCCTTCTCCACTCCCTGTGATGTGAGCATGGTTCATGGTGGTGTTGATGGGACAGTTGTGGGGGGCAATATGTGTGACTGCGACTCCCATGATGCTATTGGCTTCACTGACTTGGCCAGCATACACAGAATTCCTTCCTTTGAGTGGCCTTCACTGTGTGTTGGTGTTGTTGTGGTGGCTACATGTGTGGATGTGTTTGTTAGTTCTATTTGTGCCACTGCCTAGCTGTAGTTGTAGTTGTGTTTGTACATGTGTTGGCACAGTTGGATGTGACTTTTTGGATGGCATGTGTTGTGTTTATCTGACTGACATACACATTTTGGGATGATTCTGTTCTGGTTGCTGTGTAATTGCTATGAGTGCATGGTTTGACTCTCCCCTTGACAGTGATGTGTGTGTTTTGTGGCAGTATATTGTGTACATTTGTTGTGTACTCACCAGGCTCTGGGATGTCCTCTAGTCCATATACGCTCACTGGCGGAAGGATGGCCCGCACCTTCTCCTCCCAGGGCCTGAGGTATATTGGCTTGGCAGGAGGGCCACTGCCGGTGTATTGGCTGTTGATGTAGTCTTTCTTCAGCATGTCCCGTACCCTCCTGCGCACGTCATACCACCTGTTCTGGATGTCGGTCTTTGTGCGCCGACATGGTGATTGTGCGTTCACCCTGTTGATGATCCTCTCCCACATCTTGGTTTTCTGCGACATGGGGGTCTGTTGGACCAGTGTGCCAAACAGCTGTGGCTCCACCCTGAGGATCTCGTCTACCATGACTTCCAATTCACTATCTAGGAACTTGGGATTCTTCTTGGGGGGCATGGTGATGGGTGGTGATGGTGGGTGATGTGTGTGTTGGTGTGCAGGTGAGGGTGTGTGAGTGTGTGTTTTGCTGGGTGTATGTGAGGTAGGTATTTGTTGGTGTGCTGATGGTGTGTGGCTTGTGTGAGGGATGAGCTGTGGGTGTGTGGTTGCTTTCTCTTGGGTGCTGGCAGTGGAATGGCATTTGCAAAGGCTCATGGTAGTGATTTGTGTCCTTTATATAGGTGAAGTTGTGGGTGTGTCTTTGTTCTCTGTCCCCACCCCCAGTATTTATTGGCTTGGTAATTGCTTGTTTGGCCTTTTTTTGGGTGATTTTTCCTTTGTGCTGTTTGTGTATGTTGGAAACGTTCTTAGTGACCGAGTCGGACCCTGCATTGGTCTTGTGCGGTGTTCTCCGTTTCGTTCACGCTGTGTTTGTGCAGCTTTCTATGCTGCGTACGCGTCGGTCGCGGTGTATTGTGTTGCTTCGGCTCGGTTTTGTATGCGTGTCGGTCGTACGGCTTGTCCTCCGTCCGACTCGGTCGTGGTTTTCGCGCCTTGCATCGTACTTTGCGGTTTGGAGTTCGCGTGTACGTTTCGGTCGGATTTGTTCCGGGTGCGTGTCGGTCGGTTGGATTCGCGTGTTTTTCCGGCCGGATTGCTGCTTTCCGTGCGGCTCGGTCGGTCGACTTTGTTTCCGTACGTGTCGGTCGGATTTTTCGCGCCTTGCATCGTACTTGGCGTGTCGTGCGCCACGGGTACGTGTCGGTTGGTATTTTTTCCGGATCCGAGTCGGTCGGTGCTTTTTCCGGCCCGAATCGGAATCGACCCCAGAGTGTTCACTGATATTATACGTGAGATGCAGGTTAATATCATTAGTGTTGAGGTTAGTGATGAAATTTACTGCACTTTCTTTGTTTCCTCGCCAAATCAAAAACAAATCATCAATATATCTGACCCACTTAATCACATGGTCAGAAAATATGTTGCCATATAAACCTTTTACAATCATTTCCTCCCACCACCCCATATAGAGGCAAGCATAACTTGGAGAAAAGCTTATCCCCATAGCCACTCCTCTTGTTTGCTGGTAAATTTGGGTTTGGAAGAGAAAATAGTTGTTGTTCAGGCAAAATTCAGTTAGATTGATGATCATTTTGTTGTGATTATAAAACTGAATTGCTCGTTTGTCTAAGAAATGTTTGAGCGCCCTAATGCCATCTCTGTGGTGTATACTGGTGTACAAATTTGATACATCTATAGTTATCAACAGATAGTCATCACACCATTGACACTCATATATTTGTTTCAAAAAATCTGTGGTGTCTTGTATAAAGGAAGGTAAGGCTCTCACATGTTCCTGTAAGAAAAAGTCAATATATATGGATACATTTTCCAACAGGCTCTTTTTCGCGGAAATAATGGGTCTTCCCGGAGGTTTGTTGATGTTTTTAAGTATTTTGCGAATGAAATAAATTACGGGCGTGATCGGAAACTCATTTTTTAAAAATTTATGTTCATCTTGATTTAACAGGCCCGCACTTTTCCATGCCAACAGTCTTTTAAATAACTCATTTTGTGCTGTTAAAGTTGTTAACTTGTTACTAAGTTTGTAGCACGTCCGATCATTTAATTGTTCAAGTGCTTCCTCCATATACATTTTCTTGGGCCAGAGCACCACATTGCCTCCTTTATCAGAATTTCTTATGACCAACGAGTCATTTGTTTTTAATTTTTTATTAATTGATGATATTGGTGCTGGCACGCTTTTTGATATTTAATTGTAGCCTGAGTTTTGTGATTGAGTTTTTTGATTTCAGTCACAATTGCGTCATTAAATGAGTCGATTGAATCCCTCGGTGAAATCGGGATAAAGGTAGACTTGGGTTTAAATCCCGTATTTATGGTAGCATTGACTTCTATACATTGATTAGCAAGGATTTGCTCGTTGGTTGGTGTTTCTTCCGCTGAGGAATCCTCACTTTGTAAAGCTTGTATGTCACACAGAAGGTCTACATCAGAGACTGTTAAAGGGTTGATTGTGTCTTGTACCAGAGTGTCTGATGTCTGGTTGGGTGGTTTTGCTTGTCTTGAATTGTAAAACTTTCTAAGTTTCAATTTCCTTATGTATTTGTAAATGTCCACCCTGGTCTGTGTGTACTCAAAATTTGATTCAGGACAATATGAGAGTCCCAACGAGAGGAGCTGTTGTTCTGCTTCACTTAAAACGACATCTGAGAGGTTAATTATCGTGTTCACATTTTGTGTGGCTTGATTTACTTGCGCCTCCAGACCCTTTTTGCCGGATTCTTGTTGTTGGGACGCTTTGTGTCGTTGTCGCCTTGCTCGGCGTCTTTCCCGGCATTTTGCATTCCTCCTTTGCCTCCTCTGGTATTTGTAGTCCGTGGGCGCAGTGTCGAGCGCCGCTCCTCCTGTAAAAAACCTAATTCCTATGCAAGGGTATGTTTGGGTTTCTGTATGTTCAAGCCTTCCCCTGGAACTGTACTTTGCTCAGCTTCCGATTCACTATCAATCGCCGAGCTTAGATCCGACATAGATGATGCTGTCAGTCCCTCATTGCTTGGTCCTGCTCGGTTACCTCGGTCTGTAGTGAATCTTACTACTTTGGGGGTGGCTATGACTTTGTCATATTTGCGCGCAAATGTGAATATTTGACCCCTCTCATAGTCGTTTTTATGTCGTTGGAATTTGAAAGTTTTTCGCTTTTTAATTATATCCTCCTCTTTTTAAGCCGTACCAACATTTCCTCTCTCATTTTAGATGTTGCGGTAGTGTTCTCTATCAGTGCAATTTGCTCGTTGATTTTATCAATTTTGTTTTGCAACACCACTCTGTCACTGCCTGCATATTTGATGAGGATTATCATAAGGTTTTTAGATGCTTCTAAATTGCTCTCCGCCCACTCATGCAACATATTGGGGTCCGGATTGTCATAACTCGGGGCAAGCATGATTCGAAGACCTCGTGGGATCCTGCCCACTTCTAAATACTTTGACAATGATTTATGCTCCCACCACTTTGCTTGTTCTGTTTTCATTAGCTTCTCAAGTTGTTTGTAGAGATCTTTTACATTGGAAGGTTGTCTTGTTGCTCCCACGTTCAAATCTTGCGTTTGTATGGGTGAACTGGGAGTTTCTGTGAACATATCATCGGCCGCCTCCTCCCTGCATCGTAGCATATCGGCTGACATTTTAAATGCACTTTTTCAATATTAGCGCGAATAACACTGATTATGTTTGTTGGTTAATTCGCAGCACACCTCTCGCAAAGTCCACAAACTAAGAATATATATATTATGGTACAAAGTATTTATTAGTATACACGTATTATGGTACAAAGTATTTATAAGTATACTTATAAATACTTTGTACCATAATATATATATTCTTAGTTTGTGGACCCACACCTCACCGCTACATTGATAGCTGATGTCGTTTCATCACCACAGTTGACAGGTCTCAGAAGGTCATGTGTGTACACGAGCGAGTGTGCCATTGTTTATTTAATTATATACTTTGTTGACATGCTAGTTGTCTCTTTTTCTTCCTTCTCCATGCTTGTTTTCAGTACATGAGGAACCCCTCATGTGTACAACCTACCGGGTACTGTGATGCCTGGTTAGTCCATTTTTGCGGGTAAGACCCTCTTTTCTGATCGTTCTGTTACCTCCACGTGTGTCACATTGGGTGTAATTTGATGCTTGTTCACCTGATGTTTTGACGGTTTGACACCGTGATATGTAATGGTTTCTCAGCTTTTTTAATGATTCATGCTCATTTTAATGTATAGAGAGACAGTTTAACACAGACTATTTGTTGAGAAGTCAGTCACTATCACATAACATTGATTTTTGTGATGCATTCTCTCTTCTTAGGAAGTTCCTGCACCACCAGGTACTCGACCTTTTAGTCGTATGGTTGTTGTGAGTATGTTGCCACAACTTCAATTGACTTTTAGTTGTAGATAGTTATTCTCCTGGTCCTGACGAATCGCCTGTTGAATATTCATTTTGGGCGAGAAACATGTTGACCGATCACTTATAAGAGCGTCACAAACTGAGATATTATCTCAGCTTCACGCCTTATTTTTTGTTCTTATCTAGGGTAGGAGACCCCCTGATTAAAGTTGTTTTCATAGGTACCCCTACTCTATTTTACATTCACTATCACCATTCACACACGTCTACACATACGAGGCCCCCCACCCGCACTTCACCTGACGGCGCTTGGAAAAAGATCTCCGATAAAGTGCCCCTATTATAGGGAGCCCGTTGGGTATTGCACCGCCGACCCGACGAGGAGCCGCCCAATGATGAAGCATGACACCCGACAGGGTGTGTGAGGGCATTCTAATCCAACATAATGGATTCCTTACTCTGATTCTACTAGATCAGTCGGTTCAGAATCCCCTGTGTATTGTCTCTCGTTCCATAGGAACAGTATAACCTCTTTGTTGTAAAAATTACTATTCCCACACCAGTCAGTGCAACAGTAGGGAAAGTGTTGGATAGCAGAGGGGTAAAAATTACTATTCCCACTCCAGTGAGTGCAACAGTAGGAAAAGTGTTGGATAGTGGCGGGATAAAATTTACTATTCCCACTCCAATGAGTGCAACAGTAGCGAAAGTGTTGGATTGCAGAGGGGTAACAATTAATATTCTCACTCCAGTCAGTTGGGGAGAGGATGTGGTCTCACAGCTAGACTGCCGACTTTGGAGTTGGGATACCAAGGTTCGAGCCTCGAGGTCGACTCCACATCCTGTGATTCTGGGCAAATCACTTAATCTCCCCGTGCCTACCAAAAAAAAAAATCTGAATGTGTCCTTGTGTAACGTAACTGGTGCTCATGTAAAGCGCTCCAATACATTTGGGTGGAACAAAATATTAACAACAAATATATTTAAAAATCTAAATAAATAAAAAAATATATAAAAATGTAAAAAATTTAAATGCAAATATATTTAATATTAAAAATTAAAAAAACATATTATAATGTTAAATACATATGACAAATACCTACAAATATTATATTAAATAAAATAAAAAATAATTTTCAAACAAATAAACAATTTTTAAAAACAAAAACATTAATTATTACATAAATTTACTTTTTTTATTTCCAACCCTATAACACCACACAATTTACAACCCACATCTAAATAAAAAATACAAAATGTACTTACATAATTAACATAATTAATTACTAATTAAAGAAATATTATTAATTAAAAAACAAATTAAAACTCATAAAAATTAATAAACTTCCCACACTTCACCCCTATAACCTCCACAAACCAAAGCTAAAATTAAACTGTAAAAAAATGTATTACACAATTAAAACTTAATTTCAATTTAAAAAACTAATGGTATTTTACAACTAATTATAAAGTAAGTAAAATTAATTTACTCCCTACCTTTACCCCTATCAAAGTAAAACCCACACACAAAAAAATATAAACAACTAACCAAATTAAATATCAATTAATTAATATTAATGATCAACTAATTATTAATTAATTAAACATAACTTACTTCCCACCCTTTACACCTATAAACCTCACAACCCACACCTATAATTAATTACACAATTTCCATATTTAATTTTCAATTAATTAATTAATATTAATGAAGAACTAATTAATAATTAATTAAACATGAATTACTTCCTACCCTTTACCCCTATAAACCCCACAACCCTCACCTAAAATTGATTACACAATTTCCATAATTAATTTACAATTAATTAATTAATATTTATTGACAATTAATTATTAATTAATTAAACATAAATTACTTTCTACCATTTACCTCTATAAACCTCACAACCCGCACCTAAAATTAATTTCACACTTTCCATTATTAATTTTCAATAAATTAATTAATATCAATTAACAACTAATTATTAATTAATCAAAAATAAATCACTTTCCACCCATTACCCCCTTAAACCCCACAACCGCACCTAAAATTAATTACACAATTTCTACATTTAATTTTCAATTAATTAATTACTAATTAACAACTTATTAGTTAATTACAAATAAATTACTTCCCACCCTTTAATCCTATAAACCCCACAACCCGCACCTAAAAAATTACACAATTACCAAAATTAATTAGCAATTAATTAATATTAATTAACAACCAATTAATAATTAATTCATAATAAATTACTTCCCACAATTAACACTGTAAAATTTAAATTAAATAAATATAAATAAATAAAAAAGAATCATTAATTTATTATATTTAAATTACTTCCCACCCTATTCCCCTATACACCCACAACCCGCTACAGAACTAAAAACGCAAAATGTAATTAAAATAAAATTGATAACTACTAAAAAATTAACACATATATTAAAAAACATAAACAATTCTTATACAAAAAAATACATCACATACATTTACAATATATACTAAAATACATAACACTAATTAAAAAATCGATATTTTAAACAACTATACTTTTGCAAACAATATTAATGACCTCTATATTTTTAAAAATGATATTTCTTACCTTAAAATCGATATTCTTGACCACGATATTCTTGCTGTTGATATTTCTGTCTCACGATATTTAGAACTCAATATTTCTGTAGTTCGACATTTCCAACTCAATATTCTGTTTGTACACCATAAGGGGAATAGAGCTGCCAGTTAAATATAAAAATCAATGCTTGGCAGCACATTCTTACCCCTGCTTTCAGGAAATACAGTCTCAGCATAATTTTATGAGAGTTCAATAGAGCTGGACAAATACAGACTAGGTGGATTAACATTTCATCCATGTGTCCACGAAGCCTTCAATCCCTTTTCAACCATTCTTTCATCCATAATGGTGTACCCTCCTTAGTTAGATAGACACTATGGGGGTCATTACGATGGAGGGCGGATCCGCCCTCCATTTCCCTCCGCCCGCCACCCATTTACCCCCCGCCATATTAGCATGGCTGGGGGGTCAGCGGCGGATGAAAATACCGCCCGCCGCGTTACCGCCTGTCGGATTCCCGACCGTGCGGTAAACGGGCCTAATATGGTGGCGGTGTCTGTGAGACACCGCCACCCATATTAGGATGCAGGCGGAGAGGTGCCTTTTCATGGCGGCATTACCGCCATGAAAAGGCAGGCGGTATTCGCATTTGGGGCCCGCTGCGGGCCCCCAGGATGTTGGGGGGTGGGGGTGCACATGGGGGTACCTATGGTACCCCCTGCGTTTGCATGCACAAGGTGGCAGGCACCGCGCGGTGCCTGTCACGTTGTGCATGCAAAAGCACAACATGCATTGTGTACCTTGCGGCGGGTGCTGCTGACAGCACCGCCCGCCGCAATGTAAGCTATGCGGGATGCGCCCGCCAGTGTGGCGGGCGCATCGTAATGTGCCGGGTGGGACCGCCGCAACGTCAGCGGGCGGTCCCTGGCTCCGTTGCGGTGGCGGGCGGACAAAGTCCACCCGCCATCGTAATGGGCCCCCAAGTTTCAATTTCATAAATGAGTCCCGTATGTAAAAAGGAAAGTGTGAGTTACAGTATGGTTGAGTTGCCAGAACCTAATATGAATTTATCACTAACCAGGGATGCTTTTTTACTGTCATTGCTTCTTTGTCCAGCTGTAACAAAAAAAAAAAGTTGTTTGATTCACAGACCTCCAGGTTCAGATGAAGCCAGAGAATGGGAGAATTTCCAGTATGCGGCTTGGCGGGCTAAATCTTGTCTTTGAAGGCTAAACTCAAGCCAAATTTTTGCCTGGCCAATGTATGTCGGGATTTTAAAGACCGATTTAACTGCATTGACCTGCAGTATGTCCAGTAGCTTGGCATCTTTCCCTCGGAAAAGGCCTCAAAGACAAAGGGCCTCAAAGACAAAGATGTTAATAGGCACTTTAGTCTTAAGAAAATCCAAATGGCTTCTGAAGGAAATTTTGTTGTCAAACAAGATACCAAGGTACTTATAGTTTCTGACTATTTTGATTTGTTTTTCTCTTGAGTACCAGGACCGTAATCTGAGTGGTGATACTCCAATTGAGACAATCATAGTTTTTTTAAATATTCAAATCTAGATGGTTTATCAACATATATTCACAAATATAAATTCTGATAACCTATTGGTGTTTGACTAAATAGCACTGTGTAATTGGCATACTGAACATATTTTAAGGGAATATTGCACAGTTTAGGTGCATGTGAAATCGAGAGGTCCAAGTGTTGTTTAAGATCTGCCATAAAAACATTAAATAAACAGGGGGCAAGAAGCACCCCTGTTTTAGTTTGCTGTCTCAATTCTTCGAGTAAGAAAGGTTCAGACTCCCAGTTTGATCTGGACCCATGTATTTGTGTAAAAACGTATTATGAGATCCAGAAGTTTTAGTGGAGCTCCCCATGTGGATATTAGCTCCCCATGCGCATAAATATGTTATCCTATGGACCTCTGATAATTATGGTAGATACCAATGGGGAACGCCACTATAGGGACATATGGGCTTGAACCTATATGTCCACACCTTTAATATAATGCACCCTGACTCCTGGGCTGAGGAGACCTTGCTTAGGGATGCCTGGCATATATTAAAGATGTGAAGGCACATTGTTTGATACTAAACATGACATATTTTAGTGGTACCATAATGAAGCTGCCAATTTCAAGAGTGTCCGGATGGTAGACCATGTTATCCTATGGACTGCTAACGCTTATAGTAGTTTCCAATGGGGAATGCCACTATAGGAGCACTTATGTGTCCACACCTTTAATATAATGCACCATGCCTCCTGGGCTGAGGAGGCCCTCCTTAGGGGTGCCTGACATATATTAAAGATAGTGCCATGACAGTGCCTCACATGGCAGGCCTGCTGTCAGTAGTTTGCTTGGGTCACACAGGGTGGCCCAAAACTGTGCTGAAGCCCTTCGGACCCCTTTATCACCTATGCCTAGGGTACCCCTGGTACCATATACTAAGGACTTATAAGGGGGTAAAGTCTCTGTCAATTGGGATTGCCAATTTACACATACCAGTTTTGGGGAAAGAGCACTGGCGCCTGTTTAGCAGGCTTCAGAGCACTGTCAGTGTCGAAAACCTGCATCTAGCATTCCAAATGGGGGCAAAAGTGGGAGGACATCTGCAAAAAGTCCTGTTTTCTTATTGGGGAGTGTTATAGCTGGTATTGATTAGATTGAGTAGGATTGATTGGAAAATACTACAATTTCACACCTACACGAAGACACAACGAAACTGAAAAGAAGTAAACAGGATACATGAAAGCGAAATAGGCAGAGGTGCGGTTCGCAGCACAGGCATGATGAATGCGCCGAGATAGACTGGAATCCTTGGAGAATAACTCCCGACGTAATAATCTACGCCTCCTGAATATACCAGAAGGAAAGGAGGGGGAGGATCTTAAAACCTTTATAGTAACCCTCATAAAAGAATCGGTTCTGATTAATGATTCAGAGGAAGACTTGTTGAGGGATATACAAAGGATCCATCGGGATCCCTTTAGGAGACACCCCAATCGAACAAAACCTAGAAAGATCTTAATCAATTTCTTGACTTTTTCATTGAAAGAGAGAATACTAACAGCTGCCCTTAAACAGAAATCATTGAAACCCAGAGACTTTGCTTTTGAGATCCGATCAGATCTCTCACGGGTCACTTTAGATCGACAATGGGAGCTGGGCAGGAAAATGGAGGATTTTAAGAAATTGGGGGCCGTTGTCCAGTTGAAGTTTCCTGCACAATTGAAGGTTATGTTTAATAACAAAATGTATAATCTGAAAACAGTGCAGGAGGCAGAAGAGCTTTTGGAAAACTTAAAATAGCTTCCAATAAGATTATCCTAAACTAGATTATCATTATATATACAGACAGTTGATTGAGATACGATAACTTTATGGGGATGGGAAGTACTCACTCACGAACTGATATTTATAAGTATACATCAGTAAAAACATGGCTCCAAGAAATTAGAGCCATAAATTAAATTAATTCAATTGCATGGGGGGGGGGGGGGGGAAAAAGCATAATATAAGATATGAAGTATAGTAGGAGTTTTTAAGCCAAAGGCAGACTATACATTTTTGGGTATCAGTTAAAGATGGGGTAGAGTGGGGCACATCGGTAGGTAGAATCTGGATCTAGTCCAGGTAAATGGGGCTGGGTTCTCCAGGGAGGGGTGGGGATCAAGGGTAGGGAGGAATCACGGGTGGGGGAGCATAAAGGGAAAAAAGGAAAAAATTCTCATTCGCCTTTTAACCTAGCATTCTTTTTTCGGTTATTGTTTTTGGTCTGGTGTCGATACCTTGAAGGATGGTGTACATTCAGAAATCAGATTTTTAATCCACCATGAGAATGATACAATGTTTATCATGGAACGTTAATGGCCTCAGAGTTAAAAGTAGGAGGGAATTTTTTTTTCAATATCTTAAGGACTCACCTGCACAGATAATTATTTTGCAGGAAACACACCTCCTGAGAGAAGAAATTAGTGGCATCTGTGGGAAACTCAGGTGGGTGGAACATTGTGTCAGCTCCTGTCAAAATGTTAATATTAGGGGTGTAGCGATTTTAGTTAAAAAACAAGCAAATGCTGATCTTTTAAAGGTTATGACAGACCAAAGTGGTAGGTGGGTCATAGTTCAGTTATCCGTTAAAGGTTCATTTATAACAGTAGTAGGCTATTATGGCCCTAATCAGGATGACCCTTCTACATTAAAAAATATTTTTGCAAATCTTTTGGGGTTTCCCGATACGACTATTTTAGCTGGAGATTTCAATATAGTACTGAATCCGCAAATGGATAAATCCCCAAGTAGTAGGGCAAATGCCTTATCTAAATCTAGGTCATACCTAAAAATGATGATGAAGCAGAATGCCTTATCTGATATTTGGAGGGAAAGGTCAGGTGCCCAACTAGGTGTGTCTTTTTATAATAAAAATACAGACACAAATCAAGGATTGATTATATCCTGATTAGCAATGATTTAAAGGGTAAAGTCAAAGATATAGGCTATTTGACCCCCACCTTTCGGACCATGCGGCGGTATGGATGGATCTAGATTTGTCGGAAAAAGAACAACGAAGGATATGGACATTTGATCGCACATTTCTCCTAGATGAAACTGAAATCGTCCATCTATGCCAGGCGACAGAGTTTTTCTTAAATATAAATATAGGATCGGCAGAGCCCTCTGTGGTATGGGACGCTGTGAAGTCATACCTGAGAGGATTGGTAACAAATAGGACCTCCTATAAAAATAGGCAGTATAGGGAAGAACTGGCATCTATTGAGCGGGAAATGAAAGAGGTGGAAAGGAAGATTAATAATGAAACGGACCAAGCTATTTGCCAAGTACAAGTTGTGAAATTGAAAACTTTGAAAGATAAATTAGAGGATATTGTACAGGCCAGGATCTCCAAGAGATGGGAGGCGAGCAAGCTAGCTCTTTTTGAATATGGTGAAGGGGCCGGAAAATTATTAGCTTGGAAAGCCAAAACTGATAGGACACGAAATCTTATAAAACAAATTGGTAATGTGCATACTAATTCGTCGGTAACTAATGACGAAGAGATAGGAGAAGCTTTTTATATTTTTTTTAAAAACCTGTATAATGAAGATAAAGATGTAGATAGCACATTAGCACGTGAATGGCTAAATTCAATTAATCTCACCCCCTTAGACTCTGTCCAACAATTTAATTTAGAGTCCGAGATATCACAACAGGAGGTCAGGAAGGCGCTTTCCACTTGTACGGCAGGTAAGGCTGCAGGGCCAGACGGCCTTCCCGTTGAATTATATAGAAGTTTGGGAGAGGTGATAATTCCATTAATGACGATCCTCTTTAATAAAATCTTAGTTGAAGGAGTTAGACCACCCACTTCGTGGGGTGAAGCCAACATAACGTTGATTTTAAAACCAGGAAAGTCTTCAACCAAATGTGGGTCATATAGACCCATCTCGCTTCTAAACACCGATTATAAGGTTTTTACCAGAATATTGGCAGATAGGTTGGGTGCGGTAGCAGGAGGCTTGTTGCATGCAGACCAAAAGGGTTTTTTAAGAGGTAGGAACCTTTTTGACCTCACTCATGACTTTATTGGTGCCATCGATCTTGCCTCAACTTTTTCACTCCCTCTGGCAGCAATGACCCTGGATGCCACTAAGGCATTTGACAGGGTCAATTGGAATTATTTAGCGGCCGTGTTGGAGAAGTTTAATTTTGGGCCAAAATTCTGCCGGACTATTAGCCTTATATACAGCGACCCTTCGGCAAGGCTTGTGGTCAACGGACAACTGACCAAACCTTTTAAAATTAAGAGAGGAACCAGACAGGGCTGCCCCCTCTCCCCCCTCCTATACGACATGTACACAGAACCATTTGCTCAACGTCTTAGGGAGGAGACACTCATTTTACCATTTAAGAGTGGAACATGGGAGAGGAAGGTAGCCCTGTATGCTGATGACATATTAATTCTTTCATCAGATCTAGAATTGTCTTTTCCTCATGTTATTGACATAGCGAGGGATTTTGGTCGGGTCTCGGGTTATGAGGTCAATGCAGAAAAAACGGAAATCATGACATGGAATCTGCCGGGGTGTCAATATCAGACCAAAGACGAGATAAGGTACTTGGGGGTAAAGATAGACCGAGATATAAATAAGATCGCGGAGATCAATCTTTTAAACACCTCAAGAGAGTGTCAAAAACTTATGAAATCTTGGGCATATCTCCCCCTGACCATCTTAGGCAGAATTAATTTGGTAAAAATGGTAATTCTACCAAAAGTTACCTTTCTTTTTAATACCATTCCTCTACACTTCGAGAAGCAAACAATCGAAAAATTCCAGCAATCTATTAATTCATTTGTGTGGGCCTATAAAGCCACTAGTATATCTTGGAAGTAGCTGAGACGTAGGAGGGAAAAAGGTGGTCTTGCACTTCCGGATATACAATACTATGCCTGGGCTTTTCAGCTAACACACTCAAGAATGCTGTTAAAATCACCGGATTCATCAGGGAGGGGGGTAATGTACCTAGCTATGTTGGAGCAACTGGGGTTACCTCATGAAGGTTTTCTTTTTAAATATGGAGATCAGAAATTCTTCAAGAAAGTAAGGCTGAAAGTCCTAGAGAGCGTGGTTCGTATTTGGGCCAGAATTAAAAAACTAACAGGCCTAGAGTACTGTTCAAAGTTAGCTCCACTGTGGGACAGTCCAGGGACACCAAGCTGTTTGAAAGATAAATTGGCGGCCCCTTTAAAAACAGCCGGGTTTCTGGTATGGGGGATCTTACCGCAGAGGGCTCACTCTTACCTTGGGTATTTTTTGATGGAAAATTGGAGGAGGGCATGTCCAGATTTAAATATTTGCAATTAAAGAGTTGGTCCCTGAGTCTTAAAAAACCTATAGGCCTGGGGAATATGTTGGAAGAACATCTAGTACAAAAGTCAGTTGGAAAGAAAGAGGTATCGTTCTTTTACTGGGCTATTGAAGAGGCCATAGATGGAGACTTCAGATTAGCTGAAGAGTTGTGGGGAGAATTTATACCAGAAATAGACTGGGCTGACCTGTGGCAAACGTCTTTTAACACCTTGTTTGCAGTAGAAAAGCCAGCCTTGCTCAGAAGAAATCATTATTTCACCACACATAGGGCCTATTTATCCCCAGCGAGACTCTCTAAAATGACGAAGGGCCTCCTCGTTAGATGTAAAAAATGCGACATGGAAAATGCCCCAGACACACATATGTTTTGGACCTGCCCGGCAATTTCTGAATTTTGGGAGAAAATTGGGAGCACTTTAACGAACATTTTGGGACGCCCAATACATATTTCTCTTGGACTTAAAATTTTTGGTATATCTAGCGAAATTATGGGCCCGAGCAGAGGTTTTCTATTCTATGCCATTCTGTTAGCTAGACGAGAAATATGCAGGAGATGGACTGAGGCCTTACCTCCTACATACTCAGATTGGTTGTGCTCCTTGTATAAAATCTCTAGGAATGATCTGGCCAGATTGAAAGATAGTAGGAAGAGAGCCATTTGGGACTGCCTGATAAACTGGACTCCAGGCTAAAACGGCTATAATATATTTTGTTTTAACAAAACTAATCATATAATATACATGATCCTATGATTAAGCCTCATGTGAAGCTCTCAGGCTGTGTTGGGTCTCGCTGTTCCTTTTTGGTCCCCAGTTCCGATTTTGGAAGGGCCCTCAGCAACAGTTACTGGTTTTAAGTAATCAGAAGAGAGTGCGACCACCCTCTCCTCGACAATGAGAGGTCAGCAACAGGAAAGAGGTTTGTCTGCTACCGGTAGGCGGGTGACATCTTGAAGGCCTACGTCTCAAATTGAGTAACAGTGGCAACTTTTCAAATTTCCTAGTTGTCTGGGGTTGGAGGCGAATGAGGAAAAAAAAAAAAAAAATGATGAATGCACAACCTGGGGTGTGCAAAAGAAGTGGAAAAGGGACACAACCCTGGATAAACTCAATAAGGTAGTGCAAGCTGGAATGGGAGCACTCAGTGACATCATTGGGCCTCACAGTCAGAAAACAAGAGGATCAAACGTCAGCAGAAATGTGTGAACCAGTAAAACCAGACATTTTACACTCAGCACTTGGACAGGATACAACTAGGAAGTTGCACAGGACAAAAATAATAGGTGGAAATGACAGTTTCCACAATGGGCAAATAATGATGAAAGGAGAGAGCTCTGAATGATCTGGGAGAAAACATTTTTTAAGACATTGTTCCTGCATCCAAAAAGGTAGTAAATACTCTGCATTATGAGTACAAATTACGACATGAATAGTTTATGCATGAGTATGCTGGAAATGTTTGCAAATCTCCCAAACACTCATAGAGTAGAACCACAAAACTTGTAATTGCGTTGGTTTTCACATATAGGGGCCGATCCCGATGTTGGACGGACCGGAGTCCATCCGACATCGGACAGGAACTGGAACCGAATGACCTATTATAGTCGTTTCCAGATCTGCTAGTAGGATGCGACCGAACCCTGTTCGGTCGCAATCCTATACTTAACAATGGGATCATGCATTCCGCACGGAATGCATGCTCGCTTTGTTAAGTGCAGAGGTGGAGTTCATCCCTGCACCCCAAGGTGCCTGCCACCGGGTGCAGGGATCAACATGGGGGCACCATAGGTGCCCCCTAGGCTGCCATTCGGCGGCCTCGCACCCATGGGGGCTCTGCTGGGGGCCCCCAAAGACAGTTTCCCACTGCCTTTCTGTGTCGGAAAGGCCGGCACAAAAAGGCAGTGGGAAACTGCCATCGTACTCCCTTGGCCGGAAAGAGCCAGCTGGCAGAGTACTGAAGGGTTTCCGGATGGCGGGCGGGCTCTCTGAGCCCGTCAGAAGCCATCTGGAAAAACGAGTCGGATTCCTTTCCGACCGAGGCTATCAGAATGGCTCGGTCTGAAAGGAATCCGAACTGCACATTCCGATGCTGGCAGGAGGGCTCCTTCCTGCCTGCATCGGAATCGGCCCCATAGTATATAAGTAATCAATTAAGAGCTTCAGCCTCAATGCTGACTAAAAACGCAAGATAATGTTGCGAGCAGCACATATGAAAATTCAATTCCAAAATAACTCAGAGAAGAAGCTGGCACATTATTTAGCATTCAGCGTTCTATCTGCCAACCCAAAAGAGCCAGGAGGACATACCTCTTCCGTCCCAACCCCACTGTCTCATTTGTAAATGAATAAATGCAGAGGCCCGAAGGTTTGCTTTGTATTCCACAGCCAGCCCTATCGAAGGTTGAGTGCCGAATACAAAGGCTGTGTAGTCTTGATTCCACTTCACATCTCTTTAATCTACCACCAGGCTCTTTAATTCACAACCAGACACTCTCTGCCTCTTTATCTCACTCTTGCATGTTCTTTTGTCTTTTGTGTTCTCCCTTTGTCACTGTGTTTTCCATCTTTCTCTTCCTTCGTTCTCCCTTTTGCTTTTTGCTTTCTTCATCTATGGATCAAAGTTTGTTGAAGATAAAATAAGTGCCAGTCCCCAAAAATGAGTGTCAGTGGGCCCCAACCCGCAACCACCAGTTCAAATTAAGCACTGCCCATAAGCAAAAAGCACTCTTTGTGAATACGTAATGGGGACCAGCCACCATGTCATCGGGACAGTGCTTAATTTGAGCCAGTGGTTACGGGTTGGGCCCATAAGGACTTATTTTTGTGGACCAATACTTATTTTCCCCTATCAGATTTTGATGTAGAGCAAAAGACAGAAAACACACAAGCAGGAAGAGAAAGATTGAAAAATGCTGAACAGAGAAAGCAGGAACCTGAAAGAGTGAGCTAAAGGGGCAGTGTGTGTTTGGTAGTAGATTAAAGAGGCTTTACGTGAAATCAGACTATGCAGCCATGGTATTCCGCACCTCTGACATCCAATGGTGCTGGCCACGGGGTGCTGAGCAGCACTTTGGGCACGGCACTTAGGGCCTGATTATGAGTGCAACAGTCGGACCACCGCCAGCCTGTTGGTGGTGGTCCGACCACTGACAGTGCATCCGTCCGACAGCCATATCAGAAGTATGGCGATCGGACTGACATCAGTCTGATGACACACCGGCGCCACCGCAGTATCATGGATCCCAACGGTGCAGCGGTGGGGATGATTGAGGGGAATGGCGGAGGTGTCGAGGAAGGCATCGCCATGCAGATTGCAATCTGCATTTCTGACATCCTTCACTTGGAGGTGACTCACTGTTGTGCGTGCACTGTGTGCCATGCATGACATGGTGCATAGTAACAGTGCACAAACGACAGTGCAGGCGCTGCACCGTGGCGTCATCGCCTTCAGGGTCACATAGTGAGCTTGAGCATGCCGCCGTTGACAGACCGCCGCGCAACCGCGGCCATGTCATAATACGGCGGTTGCGATGCCGCCGGCATGATGGCGACTATGGTCTGGTGGTCTGACCACCAGGTTCATAATTATGCCCTAGTTCTTTTACAAATTAGGCACTGCATAGGGACTAGTCTGCCTTTTTTGGCTTTGCAGAAACAAATCACCAAATGCTCTAGGGGTTTTTTTCTGAGTGCATGAGGGTTCTTACTCCTTTTCCTAATGACAGCTGGATTACAAAGCAGCTGCAAACAGCTTCAAGGAGGCTTGGAAAGTCTGCCTTAAATAAAAAATAGGGCTGGCCAGCCAGAGTGGTGTCAGAGGAACCAAAGGCTAATAATGTTTTCTGACATCACAAGCTTTGCCGTCAGAAACAAAGTATTTCCTTCATCTCTAAATAAGGGGGTGTGGGCAATGAGTGTGATGGAGCGCAAGGACTGGGAGAAATGTGTGCAGTTTGAAAGAATCACACACACAAGTCCTGTTTAAAATGCGGTTACCGTCCTGTTTAAAACGCGGTTTAGTGTTAGAAAAGATCAGAGCCTTAAATCAGAACCGATCGTTGTTACTTAACCTTGTTCCAATAAAAGTTTAGAATATTTAATCACAAATTGTGCACTGAAATTTCCAGTACTGCTTAAAACTCCCAAGCACTGTACCACTCCAATATGGCGCCAGTTATGAAAGCTAAGAAATCAATATAACGTCCCCACAAATATAGCTAAGTTTGACTGCTGTAACCTTTTAATGGATTCCACTCAATTGAAGCTATTCAGGTTCTTCCTTCTTTGTCCTGGTGGAAAATGGCTTTGCCTTTATGTAACATGAAATCCTATCCTGATGGAAGCTATTGTTGCAAGTAGCAGTCAGGGCTTTTATCCGGGCTGAGCACACAGTTATTAGAGAACATTGCTTTCACTTATCAAGTCACATTTGATGCTGCTATTTTAGATGGTTTGATTTAACTGGCTATTTGGGGCAAATGGAAAGTAAAGTGTCACAGCTTTAGACCTCCTGTTGAAAAATATTAATGACCTGCCCAACTATAGCGACACAATAAGACCTTCTGAAAAGATACCATCTTGACCATTTATTTTGTATAATAATTAATAGAATGTCCTCCAGCAGTGTACATTGAATACCAATGTGTTTACATTTTATTGTTAAAGGCAAGAGCAGAAAGTAGCAACACCATTTTTGCCAGCACATTCCTTCAAACAAATCGTTCAGAAAATACACGTGTTTTTTTACAATTGAGTTGAATATAATATTACATTTAGGAGCATCATTTGGATTCAGTGACATTGGAAAACACCTTTTTTATATTTTGTTTAAAATGATCCTAAGCAGTGGTATATACAAATCTATTGACCATGAATATCTGTAAGAGAAGACACACACAGGTTGCCATTGGCATATGGATGCGTGCAAGTATTTTACATTTCAAGTATAGATTGGCAAGAATATTTGTCTGAGGACTAAATAAGGTTTGGCAGTTGTGTAAGTAAGCCCAACATTTAATACATAATATATGTTCTTGTATCTTAACATCTGAAAAGAATGAAAACCTGCACTGCTTTACACAGGCCATCAGCCAAAGAGCACTCACTGGATAAACAAGCATTGGCAAAGCCAATGGGTCTCGGCAAATCGAGGGCTATTGGCTTTGTCAATGTCAATGTCTTTTAGCAAGTTGTATAGCAGCGTCACAGGCATGCCTTCACAAACCAGAATGAAGGAAATGAGAGCAACACTGAAGCAAACCAATGATAAAGCTATGGGTGGGCTGTAAGCCCATTATGTGTAAACAAAATGTCTCGAAGAGACAGCGCATGCACTGTCTAGCCGAGACTTAAAAACACTCAAACTAAAACTAAAGTGGCACATGCAGCAATAGCTGGATAACGTCATGATGAAGCTGCAGTGAGATACGCAAAAAAACAAGACGTATTCTAAAACATACCAAAAAGGACAGTAGGGCCCCCTTGGAAGGCAAATGGACCTTATACCAGGAAGTGCACAAACAACAAGCCTGCTCATGATTGAAATAGATAGAAAATGTAGCAGGTGGTAGGGGCAAAAATAACACAAAGTTCTTTCAGGCCTAAGCATATCAAACATGCCCAAATGAGTTGCTATGTTACCACTCCTTCGGCCAGATGTACAAAATTCCAATTTTGCGTTTCCTAAATAGCGAATATTAAGAAATCGCTATTTAGGAAATGCAAAATGGAATGTACAAAAATTGTGATTTCCTAATATCACTATTAGCAAATTGCTATTTAGGAAATGCAAACCCATTCAATCCTGTGGGCCTAAACTCCCCCCTAAATCAAAGGAGTAAAAAGAATGGTGCTCATGTAGAGCACTCAATTGCCCTGGGGGAAAGTAGGCGCTCCATGGCACAGGAAAAAATGCATTTTCAAAATTGCACATGGTTACCATCGACTTGGAGTCGATGGCAATAGCATTTCCTAAATGCCCATTTTGCATTTAGAAAATGCTATGTACATGGGCCTAGGAAATCGCAACTAGGTAATCCCTATTTGCGATTTCCGATTTAGGGAATCGCAAAATGCAGTTTCTACTGGTGGAAATCGAATTTTACGACCGCCTTAAGGCCTTTGTAGATGCCAAAAGGCTATTTGGAATTTCTTAACGGCCCGAAATAGTGATTCGGTCCGTTAAAAAATGCTAAATATCTTGAGACATCTGACCCTATGTATCATAACTTGCAAACATCCCCTAAATAATTTCCACTTATTTTTGTCATTTGTGGAAGCAGAGCACTAAAAAGAAAGACAGAGGCAATCAAATCAAACACAGTGGTAACATCTGAAAATGCCCAAACTAGAGGCGTCTTTGGACAAAGCAAACACCTGCTTGACTGTCGAGGAAGAAGGATGAATATCATTTTGTAAATACATTTCAGACATGCATTGTCCTCAATACACAATTTCATTGCAATTTGGAATATTTTGCACAGTATTTTCCAGTCCACATTTAACCAGGTTTCTTGGATCATTATATAAAGAGGAATAATAACACTACTGGACAAAGATGTGAAAACAGTTGAAAAAAATATGACAATATCAGCGTCTATGAGTAAGCAAAGTACTTAAAACCTCTGTGGTATAAGATGAAACCAGAGGCTTTACCATCAGCAAAATTGTTCAGAACATTTGTTCATTTTTTTGTCATTGAAAAAAACAAGGGTGAAGTGAGTACCATAATTCTGAGTGTCTTACAATTGTACTAACGGTGTCAACTATATCTCCACTTTCTCCAAGATCACCGGGCTTGCCCTCCTCCTGATCCATGAAGATCTTACTGAAGTAGTTCACCGACCCAATAACTGAGATTTTTACCTCTATCACACTTTTAGTAGTCCATCCCTTGAGGAATGCACAGGTGCCAGAGTGCTTCACATATTCAGAGGTGCTGGAAGAAGAGTGAGGATGCTGCCATCAATGTTACATTACGGAAGTCATAGGGATGGTGAAAAATCCAAGCATTTCACAAAGCACAAGTGCAGCAAAGGAGCCCTGATTTTGAAGTAGTGTGCATCCAGTGGTGCATTCTGCAACACAATGACCCAAATATATGACCAAAGTATGGCATCATGGAGTACGCCATTTACAGAAACTACATTTTCCATTGAAATAGCCTTTTAAAATGTCCATTAAATTAGCATTGGAAACACACTTTTACTGCTAAACTTATGTGGCACACAAACAATAACAAGTGAAATCATATTTCTGTGCATATGTATAATTTGCTCATTACACAACTAAAATGTCTTAGGGCCTGATTACGATCTTGGCAGATGGGATGCTCCATCACAAACATGATAGATATCCCGTTCACCATATTACAATTCCATTATATCCTCTAGAACTTTTAATATGGCGGACCGGATATCGTCACGTTTGTGACGGAGTATCCAACCCGTCAAGATCGTAATCAGGCCTTTGTTTGACCCCACTAAGGTTTCCATCACACTTTGGGATTACAAAAAAAAGTAATTCATTTGTGCTTTCTTTGATGCTGATATATTTTCACTATTTTAAGTTTTTTTACAAGTATTTATATTTTGTTGTGTGTTAAAAAATATTTCGCATCCTGCACCCTTTCTTTTTAAACTTCCAACAAGATCGTCACCTGGTTTACGTTACACAATTACAAAGTCAAGGAAAGGAAAGGAAAACACCAATCTTCCTTTTAAATAAGCAACAGTTTGTAATAAGTCTTTGTCTGACACTTCACCTATGCTTTGAACTAACAGCAAATGAACAGGTTAAAAACAAAATTTAAATGCCTGTTTATTGCTCAGTCGCCTTTTGAACACCTGCAAGGTTATCTTGGGGGCGCTGAAACACCTTCCGCAGCCCTACTTACAGGTCTCTTCAGATATTGAAGGAACTTGTGGAACAGATCCTAAGATTCACATGAACAAGAATATTTACTTAAACAGGAGAGATCAAAGCAGTGAAATGCAACCAACTATGTGTGAGGGTGTCTCAAAATTGGTTTCCAAAGGAGCTTTGAAGGAAAGTGCATTTGGGGTTCAGAAAGTTTGCAGGAAATAATTTCAACACTCCATTTTGTAGTAAGTTTAGAATTACTACTAAAGCATTACAAAATCCTATTTGCAAACCTAAGAATGTAATCTCAACCTCTTCTATTTTCTCTTAGGAGAGATCCTCACACATATAAGTTAGCTACTTAGTAATAAACATCAGAGGGGCCAGGGGGACTGGCTAGAAAAAGGGGGATAGTTACTACTAAATGGGAGGCGTTTAGTAAGGAGTGAAGTGGGTCTGGGTTAGGGAGGGGTTTAGGGAGGAGGAGACTCCTATCCACAAAGGAGTCTCCTCCTTGTGAATAGCAATGGGCTTACGATGCGGAGTGAGTAGATGCTCGATGCGGTGCTGGCAGGTCATGGTGCAGGCGACGGAGCTGGTCGATGTTTGGGCAGGCAGCGACGGTGTCAGTGAGGTCCGGGCAGAGTGAAACGAGGCGGTGCGGAGTGCGGTGCCCACAGGATGCGGTGCAAGCAGCGGCTCGGTGACGGTCGCCCAGCGGTGTCGGTGAGACCAGGGATGCAGTGCAAAGTGCAGCGGTACCTTCTGCGGTGACTTCAGGACACGGAACCAGCGACGGACTCAGTGACAGAGTCAGCTGCTCTTCTCCTCTGCAGCGACTGAAACAAGCGGTTCCAGAGACGGTGCCCAGAAGGATGATGAAGTCTTTGCTGTTCCTGAGACTTCTTGAACAGGGGGAAAGCTCTACCTCAAGCACTTGGAGATACTTTTCAAGCAGGATACACACACAGTTCCTCTCCTTGGCAGAAATAGCTACTGCGGGCCAACCTCAGACAGCACATAGCACAGGGGCAGTACTTCTCCTTCAGCTTTCACAGCTCTTCTCCTTGGCAGAGGTTCCTCTTGAATTCCAGAAGTAATCTAAAAGTCTGGGGTCTGGGCCCCACTTTTCATAGTACCTATTCCTTTGTTCTCTGGAGGTAGAGAGAGTCTGTGCTCAGCAAAAAACAGTTCTGTCCTCTCTGGCCCAGCTTCCTGACAGGAGGTGGAGACAGCATTGTCCACGGCAGACCAGGCCCATTCAGGTGTGAAAGAAATCTCCTCCCCCTACTCTGAATGCAGCCCAGGTCTATTCAGCCCAGCCCTGACTCACCCTGGGAAGGCAGGACATACCTCACCCCCTCACAAGTGGCTGTCTGAACAGATTGCACATCCCCAGCCCCTGTCACTCCAAAGCCAGACAGTCAATACACAACCCTAGCAGAGGGACTCTGGATGGCTAAGCAAGAAAATACCTACTTTCTAAAAGTGGTATTTTCAAACCCAGAATGTAAAAATCATCCTCACTAAAAGATGCATCTTTAGATTCTGAGTTCAGGCGTACTAAACTCCATTTTCCCATCATGTTCCCATGGGCAGTTATATCTATAAGATGTTATAAGTAAACTCCCCATTATATCCTATAGGACAGATAGCTTTTCAATAGTGAAAAACTAAATTGGCAGTATTTTACTATCGGGATATGCCACACACATCAGGACATGTCCTACCTTTCATATACACTGCACCCTGCCCACAGTGGTACCTTGGGCCTCCCATAGGGGTGACTCACATGTAAGAAAAGGGAAGGTTAGGGCCTGGCAAGTGGGTGCACTTGCCAGGTCGACATGGCAGTACGAACTGCACACAGACACTTCAATGGCAGGCCTGAGACCCTTTTGCAAGGCTGCTTGTGTGGGTGGCACAATCTGTGCTGCAAGCCCACTAGCAGCATTTGCTTTACAGGCCCTGGGCACACACAGTGCACAATATTAGGGACTTAGCAGTAAATCAAATAAGCCAATTGTGGACACGCTAATCCATGACAACAATTTACAGAGATAGCACTTGCACTTTGGCACTGAACAGCAGTGGCAAAGTGCCCAAAGCATCTAGAACAGCGAAAACGAAGTCCAACACACAGTAAAACACAGGAGGTAAAGGCAAAAAATACAGTGGAAACCCACCCCAAGGATACTAGGTCTATCAATAAGCAAACCCCAAATCAACTTATAATTAAACTTCTGGTAGCTTGGCTGAAAAGCAGCCAGGCTTAACTTAGAGGCGATGTGTAAAGTAGCTATGCAGTACTTCAAACAGTAATAAAGTGAAACACAACGCAAGAAAAATCCCACACCAATTTAGAAAAATAGAGTAAACTTAATAAATCATTTAAGACCAGAATGACAAAAATTTAATCAGTAGAACTGGCGATATGTATTTTCAAAGTTGTAAGTGAAAATAGTGCCAACAATCACAAAGCACCAACTGTGGATAGCTGGTGCACTGGACCAAGACAAAGTCACAAGTTTAGGCCGACTGTGATGGAGCGTGGGCCGGCTACAGGGACACAGTTAGGCACACTACACGAGACTACCTTAAATCCTGGATGTGGAGAAATGCGGAAACCGGTGTCAAGGATGTGTCACACAGCTGCGATTCCTAGGCGCTGGGAGGCTCCGAAGTGAGGTTGTCATCATGGATGTTGTAAGCGAAGGGTTTGCAATACGAAGTCCTGCGTCAAGATGCATCTTACACTGATTGGTTCTGAAGTAGCTGCGGGTCTTGCAATACAGAATCCTGCATCACCGTTGAGGATGCTCTCGACAAGGGACTTGCAATGCGAAGGCCTGCGTCACGGATGCATTGCACTGCCATAGTTCCTGAAAGGCTGAAAGTGGTGAAACCAAGTCCTATGCTGGATACGAACCCCTCAGCGATCCTGATGCTGAGTTTGCTGAGGTGATGCGATGCTCAGCGGCTCCGATGCATCGGTTCTGCTGGGACCACAGTTGGGGCTGGTAGAGTACCTTCACGCCCACTTCCAAGGGTCCAGGACTGGGTGGCATCATTTGGGAAGGTAAGACTCACAGCTGGCAGGGTCCAGGTGCTGGATAGAATGTGGAAGAATCCTGTTGTGTCCCCTGAAGCTTCTAATCAGGAGGCCAGTTAAGAAGCAGGTCCAGTTCTTCACTCAGTCAGCAAGCAGCAGGGCAGCAGGATGGCTGTCCTTCTTGCAGAGCAGCACAGCAGTCTTTCTTCTGAGTCTTACACAGGACCACATGAGTTCTGAAGAGTTGTGGCCTAAGGTCCAATATTTATACCTGATGCCCACTTTGAAGTAGAAGAGGCTTCTGGAGGTTTCTTTCCCCCAGAGATGCATTGAATTTCCTGCCTCCCTGCCCTGGCCCCAGATTGTCTGGGATCACAGTAGACTAATGTAAAACTCCTTTGTGAGAGTGCTCAGACAGAGCCTTTGTGATGTACAAGTGTGATAGGACACAGCTCCTCATCCTCATTAACTCAGAGTGGCCTATACTGCCAACACCTAGCTTCCCTTTGTCTCACTATCTGGGAGCAATACACAAAGGCCCATTGCCAACTACACCTAGCCATATAATTCAGGATACAGGCAGCAAACACCAAATGGTTAGAAAAAGAAAATTCCAACTCTCTAAAAGTGGCATTTTCACAATTGTGACTTAAAATCTGACTTTACAATTAAAGTGGGCTTTTAATTACAATTCCATAGACACCAAACTCGATCTGTCTACCTGCTCCCTATTGAAAGTTGTCACTTACTAACTGTAATAAGATAACCCAATGTTATTCTATGGGAGAGGTAGGCCTCGCAGTAGTACACTACACTGAACTCTGCCCTCTGAGCCATGTAGGGCCTATCCTAGGGGTGACCTATGTGTACTGATAAGGGAGGTTTAGGTCTGGCAGAAGGCTTAGTCTACCAGGTGGAAATGGCAGTTTAAAACTGAATAAACACAGGTTGCAATGGCATGCCTGAGACATTTTTGAAAGAGCTATGTAGGAAAGTGCCCCTTTTTGTATGCCTCTTTTGGTATGGTCACCCCCCACTTTCTGCTCCCAATGCTGATGGTCATGACTCTGATAGTGCACTGGAGCCTGCTACCCAGACCCCAGTGAATACGTGCTCTCTTCCAAAATGTTTATGTTCGACTTGGTAATCCTAAATGGTCAGAGGCTTTACCCCCTTATAAGAACCTAGCATATGATACGGGGGTACCCAGGGCATTAGTGGTAAAGGGGTTCACAGGGCTGCAGCCCAGTTTTGTGCAACCATGGGTGACCCAAGCAAACTTCTGACAGCAGGCCTGCCATTGCAGACTGCAGGATCAGTGCAAACTGCTCAAACTCAACTGTGCCATCACCATGTGTGTCATAGTCAATGTACTGTCTTTAATATATGTCAGGCACCCTTAAGGAAAGCCTCCTCAGGCCAGGAGGCAGGATGCGTTATGCTAAAGGTTTGGATATATAAGTACAAGCCTCTATGTCCTTATAGCGGCGTCCCCCATTGGAAACTACTATAAGTGTTACCAGTCCATAAGAAAACATGGGCTGACAGCCAGGCACTCTGGAGATTGGCAGCTCCATTATGGTCCCACTAAAATATGCCATTTTTTATATCAAACAACATGCCTTCTCACCCCTGACATGATTCTTGTGCGCTGGGTGGCGTGGCATGCACCCGGGTGGCACCTTAGAGGTTCCCCACCTGGTTGCCACAGCTTCAGTTTGCTCTGGCTGACCAGCCCGCGCTTTGCAGTGCCTGCTGCCACCAATACAGGATTCTGACCTTCATCCAGGCAGGGTGATCACTCCCAGGAGTCAGGACAAAAGGATTGGACAGGAAAGAGGTTGCACCTCCCTCCTCCCAAGCAGGCTAGTTAACTGGCACATCAGGGCGGTGAGCTTCAAAGGCTGCACCGCCTTAGATATGCATCTGGGCTGTCCCTCTGATGAGGACATAGCCCTCCCCTTCCCCCAGGCGACCGTGCACCCGGGCAAAGTGGGAAATTAGATATGCAGGAGGTGTATACCTCCAGGAAGGCTGGCCACACCTCTAGGATCAGCAGCCCAATCTGCACTCCTAAAATAGAATTCTGGCATCTTTAAGAGGGCAGAAATAGTGGGTTCTGGGTAGAAAAGGTGACCTACACAACCAACCGGGTATGATCACCTCAAGTGCGGATTAGGTGCAGGGACTAGCTGCCCATTGGCAACTAGCTCCCACACCCCTAACTACCCTAAATCTAGAATTTAAGGTACCCAAATGACACCAGAAACTCAAAGCTAAACAACTTACTTCAAAGAAGGACCAAGAATAGGCCTGGCTCACTGACAACAAGACTTTTCCCGCAGCACCAAGCAAAAGAGGGATACTTTGTCCATGAGGCAACAGACTTGGAACTGAGTGAACAACCCTTGTCTTTGGCTAAAACTCAACACTCCAAAGAGACGGACCCTTGAGTCAGCATCAAGCACTTTCAGTCTCCCCTGGACTAGTGGTACTAGTCCCCTGAAAACTGCAGGTAAAACGCTTGCCTGATCCAAAGAATCACTGGCCATGGGCCATCCTTGGGATCTCCCAAATTCAGGTGGGATTTAGTGGGTTGTGTGAGTTGCAGTCTCGCCTGCTCTGAAGGTTCAGGCAGCTATGTTTCTCCCCCGGATCCAGTGAAGTTTCAGAAGCTTTTCACTCTGTTTACCGCTGCCAAGGCTTGTTAGTCACCAATCCAGTAACCAACCCCCACACTCGACGCTGCATCTAAAGGAAACATCGTACAACCATCATCCGCATCATCAGCTGTGTCTCTGTTGTATTTTTGCATTCTGTTTCTTGTAGCGCCGTGTAAGCAGTAAAAACAGCACCACCTGCCGCTCCTATTCAGAACCAAGGACAGCCAGAACAACTCTGCACCCGGACTCCACGAGATAGGAAAAATTGATCTGGTTGTTGTGGACTGGTCCTGGGGCCTGCATGACCTTAACCCTGTAAGGGTTCCATGTAACTCGACCTGCAAGTGACCGATTGTCTCTAGTGCTTTTTGCCATTGACCTTAATGTCACTTTGTATATGTATTTTACTGCACTGATTTAATATTGCTTCAAAAGTCTATAACCCTGGTATATGTATGCTATTCCATTCATTTTGTTGTCTAAATTAAGATAAATATACACTCTATTTCAATAAATTGGTGAAAGATTTCTCTAGAGTTGTGTCAATTACTTATCGTCCATGTTGGTGCTCTGAAATGCTTAGCACATGTTTCTATAGTAAATCCTGACTACTCTTTGCCACTCTACCAGGACTAAGCTAAGGATTTATCTGTGTGAATCTAAGTAGCATCTTTGGGTATTGCGATAATATTACATGGCAAGGCTACCCAGCCCTACCACATAGTATTCCACTTTCCTACAGGCTACTAAGGCGAGTGGCACAATAAGTGCTGCAGGCCCACTAGTAGAATTTAATTTACAGGCCCAGGGTAAACACTGTACCACTTTACAAGGAACTTACAAGTAAAATAAATGTGCCAATTGGGTACAAGCCAATTCTGCCATGTTTAAGGGAGAGAGCACAAGCACTTTAGCACTGGTTAGCAGTGGTAAAGTGCAGAGTCCTAAGGCCAATAAAAACAAGATCTGAAAAAATAGGAGGGGTGAATACAAAAGGTTTGGGGATGACCCTGCAGTGAGGGCTAAGTCCACCAATTATTATCATTACTATTCGCCATTTTAAGTGTGACATACACTCACATCAATTCCTTTAATAATGTAGAAAAAAAATGCCCAGAGTAACAGAACAGGCAAGATTACTAATGAAAAAGTGTTTTAAAATGTTTTTTCAAATTTCAGGAGACTCGGCTCTCCCCGAATAATAATTCATTCTTTGTATTCTGAAGGCGCATCACCCCATTTACTAAGTTTTAACGTGGGTACTACAAAGTTTTACAGCTGATCCTATATTGTGTCTGGAAAGTATCTGACAAATTTAGCGATCAGGTTTTGGGAGCCCAGTTCTTGAAAGATATGAGACAAGATTCAGGCCATTTCAAATAAAATCCTTTAGTGCACGGAAGCCAGTGCAACTGCTGGAGACTGCCAGGGGCATGATTAAACGTTTTTAGATCCAACAAGATTGTGACTTGAGTATTTTTATTGTGTTGAAAGCAAGCAATATATATTTAGGCAGGCCCAATTACAATGAATTGCAAAAGTCTGTTCTTCTTTGTGCAAAGGCAGAAAGGACAAAATACTGCCTGGAGATGCTAGGGAGGGGAAAACAATGCATAATTCCCTAAGATGGTAAAGGCATGCTATAGTAATGGCAGCTAGTTGCACCCTCTCATCCTAGGCATCACCTCAGAAACCTTGATCTACTAACAGCAATCAAATATTTACACCTAGACCACCATTTGCCTCTTCCAATGTTAGTGCCTTTTAACTACTAGGTCCATTCTTTTTGAATGTCCTTTAATTTGCCATTGAGGCAATGAAATTGCTCTGGGACATCAAACTTGGACTAAAATAATATTTACTGCAACAAGAGATACACACTGGATAGCTACCTACTCTTTTGTAAATCTCTATTTAATATCTATGTAGAGCATACAATCTAAAACGTAGAGCTATTCTTAGCTAGACATAGTTTTAGGGGCTTATTACAACTACAGCAGTCCTATAGACCTCCGTAGCCATGGTGGCAGTGCGGGCACCACCACAGCGGCAGTCCGACCGCCGTATTACGAGTTTGGCAGTCGGACCGCCAAAGGACTGCAGCAACCGCCTGGGAACCGTGATCCCTCAGCAGTGTTGCACCCTCCTTTTCATGGCGGTGAGCCTGCCATGAAACGGGTGGTGGTAAGGAAATTAAGGGGGCCATACAGGGCCCTCTGTTGCCTCTGGGCCAGGGGATGCATGCAGGGGGGCACATGTTGTGCTCCCCTGTATGCATGCACCCCCATTTCCTGCATGGCATGGACTGCACCACATGGTGCAGTCCATGCTTTGCAGGAACGTGCTTTGGCGTTCCCATTGCGGTGCCTCTCTTAGGCTCATATATGAGCCTTAGAAAGGCACAGCTAGGGGACTGCCAAAGTAACGCCCGCCAGACTAAGATTGAACTCCTAATCTGGCGGGCGGTGTGCGGATGGCTTTGGTGGTCCCGCAGCGGGGCCCTTGCCTGGCGGCCTGCTGCAAACCCGCCAAAGTCATAATAAGGCTCTAAGTATCCTCTCAATACATGTGGTCCTTGCAAATCATAAACAAATTTAGGTGCATTTTATCAAAACTGTTAAGTTTAATAAATATGTAAATATTCCAAGCTTCCTAGACTTTTGTGCTGTCATAGATGCCATCTACCTCATTTCTACATATTCAGAAAGGCATCTTACACATAGGAGAAATTTGCATGTATAGTTTTACTCTTACTCTTTTGAGCAACTTTACTACTTTGGGCTAGTCATAAAATCCAAGAGTAGACATACACGTACCCACCCCTAGAAAAGGGTGTGGAGCCAAATTTACTAGTGTAAGTTACTGCTGCAAAAGGAAACAATAGTAAGCCCAGCACCATACATGGCCAACCACTGATACTGCAGTGCCCTCCAACAGAAAATAATGGAGGTGGGGATTAAAATAAAACTCCATAGGAAATACTATTAAATTAAATTATTTAAAATAGTTACAAATATATAGAAATTGAATTTTAAAAGAATGTAAGATTACATTTTAAGGGCATCCAGGCAAGATGGCGGCTGTGTGAAGGCTGCTGGAAGCCACTCATCCTGCGCTCCATGGTTTAAATGTGTAGAACCTCTCGCTATATAGATGATCACCCCCCTGATAGTGGACGGCGGGCGTCGATTATATGGAAGGAGGTTGCCAGGAGTAGCAACCCGATTTACCTATCTGCTGGTTCGAGCCGCGGTGAAAGCGCTTCTCCGTTGGTGCGGCGGGGGGCTCCGGATTTGGTCTCTTCTTGGCAGGATGCCTCCAAAGCAGCCGAAGCTTCCGCGGGACCGAGCGGAGAGTGGCGCGATGACTGGGAGTGCTGCAGGGAGTCTCAGGGGTCCGCCGGCTTCGCGGAAGACTCCGATCGGGCGAAAAGCAGGAGACGCTACTCCCTTGGCAGGAAGCAAGGAGGCGGAGGCAGGGAAATCCAAAAACAAGGAGCAGCGTCTTGGGGAAGAGGCGGACCCTGCCAGACAACACCGGGTGATTCCTGGGATGTTCTCTGGACAAGGGAAACGGAAGAAGAAAGTGAATAACGCGGAGAACGAGGAGACTTCTATTTTGATTGGAGGAACTCTGACAGTGCTGACAGAGGAGAACACGGACCCCCCCAGTGGACAATGTGAGTATCAGTTTGGCTGCTATGGGGGTCTCTGATCCTGTACAGGGGGGTGCAGGGGTATTGGAAGCTATAACAGTTGACAATCACTATAGCGTGGAGAAAGCTATTGATGGCAGCTCAATAAAAGACCCTAAGTCCATTGCTATTCGGGGCAAGGTTGGGACGACCCCAGAATGTGGAGAAAAATTATTTTCCTTAAACGAAGACTCTGAGCTATCCAATCCCAGTGAAGGGGAGATCTCAGAATTGGATAATTCAGGTACGGATTCAGATAGCTCCCTCTCCAATCCTAGCACCCAAAAACGCCTGCCTTCTCTAGCCAAAAGAAGAAGGAGAACTCAAAGTGGGAAAAAGCGCGGAGCTGGACAATCAAGATCAGATAATAGCCGCTCTAGCCAGCTAAAATGGGACTACTCAACTGCTCAGTTTTTAACAGAAGATGGTGGATACGACGACGTGGACCTTGCAGAAGGCCTTAAAAATCAGCCTGATCACCCTATGAAGGAGGCAGAATCTTCCCCCTCGATGAGTTTGATATACTCAACCCTCAAACAGATGCAGGGGGAAGCTAGACAGGAGCATAAATGGGCCCATCTTGCAACAAAGAAGCTTCAAGGTGCCATTAGGAAAGTGAATAAATCTTGTGCTGAGATCGCAGAGAGAACTACGGCTCTTGAAGAACGGGTGGTAGCTTTAGAGGCTGGAACTGAGAACTCAGCCCGACAAGCCACTTCAAACGAAACGCGGATGATGGACGTGATGTGGAAGTTAGAAGATTTTGAAAATCGCCAACGGCGCAACAATTTAAGACTTCTTGGTATCCCGGAAAATGCAGAAGGAGGGGACATTAGAGGATTTGTGTTGCGCTTGTTGAAGGGTGGTTTTCCTGAACTCACACAGTGGGACTGGGATACTGAGGTGCAGCGCGTACATCGCTTTCCACTTATGCTTAAGAAAAAGCAGGGGCAGAATGTAGTGAATGAAAAACCCAGAGCTATACAAATTTTTGGGGGAAATTTCCTCCTTCGGCAGGCAGTGTTTGACAAGGCCCGACCAGAATCTCGACGTACGGCTGAAGGCCACACCTTCTTTGTCAGGCCAGATTTCTGCCACATTACGGTAGAAAGAAGGTGGAGGCTCCGCCAGCTAATTTTACCATTTCAAAAGATCGGCTGCGAGGCCTATTTACTCAGCCCGGCACGACTTAAAATCATATACAAGGGAACTACCAGAGTATTCTCTTCAGAGGTACAGGCTCAAGACTTTCTGTGGGAAATCTCTGAGACTAGGAGCACGAACGGACCTGAGGGATAATTGGGGGATGTTACTGTGATGAATTTGGTTAAATTCTGTTTGCTTTCTATTTTGTATAATCACTTGGGGGTTTTTCGGGGTGGAGCGGGATGAGTGGTGGGGGCAGCTTTATGCAGGAGGCATCACAAGGGTCCATGGACCTTTTTTGCCTAGGGAAAGAGGACAGGGGGGGTTGAGGGGGTGGGGGTACGGGGAGAAGGGGTGGGTGTAGGGGGTGCTGATCCAGCCGATCAAATGTGATGAGTTAGTATCAGTAGGCAGTAGGAATAGGAAAAGATTGGACCTGCTTGGCACTATAAATGGTACTGGGTAATTTGAGGATTGCCTCAGTTAACATATGTGGCCTGAATAATCCCTCGAAAAAACGTAGGATTAATGAAGATATGCAGTATTTAAAGGCGGACATAGTCTGTCTCCAAGAGACTCATATCGAAGATAGCTGAGTTAGCAGGATATCAACTGATCTCTGCCACAACCCAGGAAACACGCACAAGAGGGGTTGCGGTTTTGGCTCGCAAAAAAGGTTTTAGGTTCCCACGTTCAAAATCAGACCAGTTTGGTAGATGGGTTATCACTCAATGCTGTACGGATAACTACTCTTTCACACTATGTTCTGTCTACGGATCAGTGTTTAATGAGCCTGCCTTATTTGATTTGCTGAATGTGGAACTGGTTGGATGGCCGCTGCCTATAATTATGTGTGGGGATTTGAATGTAAATTTAAATAATGAGAACATGAAATTAGGCGAGCAGTCATATCAGGGTCGTAAGCCTAAAGTTTTCAAAGCATTAATTAATTTATGTAATACACATGGACTTTTTGATGCTTGGGCTACATTAAAACCCCAAGATCTGGGATATAAATTTTTTTCTGCCCCCCACCAAACTCATGCCAGGTTGGATTATTTTTTTGTGTCCCAGGAGGTGGTAACGAGGTCCAGCATCATTAAATTCCCCCGGGTGATGTCGGATCACAATCCGCTAGTATTAGAGATCTCACTCCATAAATCAAAACCTTCCATATCTCATTGGACCTTTAACAGAGCGCTTTTGTATGAGGAAGATTATGACCAACACATGAGGGAGTGGATTCCGAGATTTATAGAGGAGAATAGAGGAAGCGCGCAGATGGGGACAATATGGGATACACTTAAAGCTGGGATAAGAGGGGAAACACTGAGGTATGGCTGGGCCTCGCAGGCAAAAGAGAAAAGGTATCTCCAGGAACAATACTCAGGCATTGAGTGAAGTGAAACACAATTAATACAGGCACTTACAAATAAGGGAGAGGTAGAGCAGGCACAAATTAAGGTGGCTTTAGTTAAATCTACAATTATAGATCTCTCGGCTAACAAGGCTGTGGGTAAATACTGTGCTTGGCGATCCAAAATATATGAATGCAATGAGAGAGTGGGTCACCTTTTGGCGGTTTGGACTAGACAGCGAATAACACATGGTGGGATTTTGGAAATAGATGGCCCCCGGCTAGGGTTAGTCACTCAGCCTCCAGAAATACGCGCCGCCTTTCAGCGGTTTTATCAGAAGCTGTATACGGATGCCATTAGTAATGAGGAGGAAGCCATACAGAACTTTTTAGCGGGGATTTCTTGTGATAGTTTGTCAACAGAAGAGAGGGAGGCGCTAGAAGCACCTATAACCGCAGATGAAATTCAGGACGCTATTAGGTCACTAGTTAATGGCAAGGCGGTGGGGACGGACGCCGTTACTGGTGAATTCTATAAAATCTTCGCCTCCTCTATACAGGAGGTAATGAAGGAGGTGTTTTTGGAAGCTCAGGCGGGCCGAGGAGCTCCTGGGTCTTGGGGATCTGCTAATATTGTTATATTCCCTAAGAAAGGTAAACCGGTGAGAGAGATGGGGTCTTACCGTCCTATCACTCTAATAAATAGCGACGTCAAAGTATATGCCAGAATTCTGGCTAAATGTTTGACGACTATTATTAAGAAATTGGTTTCTCCAACCCAGCATGGATTTGTACCGGGACGGAGTACAATAGATCATATTCAGAGGGTTATTGCTCTTTTTGATGAGGCAGGAATTACCGGGGACCCTATCGGGCTTATCCTGCTTGATGCGGAGAAGGCTTTTGATAGGGTCTCCTGGCCGTTTCTGTGGGCAACTTTAAAGAGTAGAGGGTTTGGGGAAGACTTTATCACCGCTATTGAAATAATGTATAAAGACCCTGTGGCAAGAATATCAATAATGGGAGAGATGTCGGACCCTGTTTTGATCAGCAGGGGGACCCGTCAGGGATGCCCGTGCTCCCCCTTATTGTTTGCACTATATATTGATCCGCTAGTCAGGAAGATCGAATACAACAACCGGATTTCAGGAGTGCAGAGCAATGGGGGGAGCACCAAGATACTGGCATATGCCGACGATCTCACGATTATTACCTCAAATCCCATGACTGCACTAAGGGAAATTGAAAAAGAAGCTGATATTTTTGGGAAGTTTTCCGGCTACCGCCTGAATTCAAGCAAAACTCAAGTTCTGGTTGGCAAAGGACTTCAGATGAATGATTCTCACGTGGTACAGAGTGCATTATATTTGGGCATTGAAGTTACGGCAGATGTTTCGAAGATTACAGAAAATAATCTGAACCCTTTACTCTCCAAACTTAAAACTGAATTCAATCGATTAGAGAACCTTAAACTTACGATGGTGGGGAGATGTAATGCTATCAAAATGCTCTTTTTACCAAAGATTCTATATTTCTTTAGGGCCATTCCTTTGAACGTTTGCAGCTCTTGGTTTATCGCTATGAATCATTTATTTTCTAGGTTTATTAGGGCTAATTGCCGCCCTCGGAGAGCGCTTACATTTTTAACATTGCCAAGAGAGAGAGGGGGTGGGCAGTACCCAATCTTCAGCTTTATCATTGGAACTCAGTTTTACATAAAGCGGGGATATTACTTAATGAAAAGGGGGAGTCAATGGTGATAGGGTCGCCTGCATCTATTTTTGAGTTGATACTGGGCGATGAGGCTCGGGGGTGTCTTTTATGCCACATAGAATTGAATTATTATAAAAGGGTAAAGTTTAAAACCCTAATCTGTGCATTTAAGGTCTGGACTGCGGTCCGGAAAAAACTTGGCCTCGGGCGTATTAATGCCTATACCCCAATATTTAAGAACAGTTTTCTCCCAAATATTTTTAATGATGGGCATATGAGGTATTGGTATGACAAGGGAGTTAGGATTGTGGGCGATGTCACAAATGGGACTGAGGTGTTTCTATTTGAGACTATAAGAGACAAATTTGAGTTGGATAATTGGCAGTTTTTTAAATATCTCCAGATAAGAGATTTTCTAGTTAAGAAAATGGGGGGTACCTGTGGTTTCTCTAAGGTGAAGCTGATTGAGGGATTACTGAACGGCTCAACTACACTAGGGGGGATATATAAAATTTTGAATGAGCTGACACCTGATGATTTGATTAAACACTCAGAGCGATGGCAGGGACTCTTACAGGCGGGATCAAGAGAAATTGAAGACTCACTACACCGGGCCCAGACGTCATTAATTGCGGCTAATCTTTAACTTCAGTGTTTTAAAACATGGTTTAACCTCTATATCACACCAGCTAAGATTGCTAAATGGAGTAGGGTGGTAGGATCAACATGCCCCCGGTGCGGCTATCAAGCTGTGGATAGCATTCACATGTTCGCTGACTGCCCCGTGCTAGATATTGTGAAGCAGGATGTGAGCAATATGCTGGGAACCATGCTGGGCAGAGAAATTGTTTTATCATCTCAATTGATTGTATTGGGGGTGGGACACCCTATATCTTCAAATCTGAGTCAGTCTTTTCTCTTCATTGCCATGACAGTCTTTAGATTCTGCTTGGCCACTGATTGGCTTGATCCCGCTCCTCCATCTGGCCATCAGTGGCTAGAAAGATTTCTAGAGGTATATAGGCTGGAGAGAGCTGTTTACGCTAGAAGAGGCCGCAGGGCAAAAACTAAAGGGCTAGCAATTTGGGCTCCCCTCAGGAATTGGCCCCATGTGAATAACGAATAGGAATGTTGAGGGGGAGTTACTTTGGGGGTAGGGGGGTAAAATTAACCGTCATATAACATACTGGGGCATGGCCAAGTTGTATATTTTTTCCTGCTTTGTAATCTATGGTAAATGATTATGGATACTATCTGGGCTGGATCAGCAGATGGAAGGGTGGGGGTGGGGGTGGTGTTGGGCGGGAGTGGCAAAGACTATATGTTTGTTTTTTTCTTGCTTTATTGTACAAAAGTAAAGTTGAATAAAAACCTAGTTTAAAAAAAAAAAAATTACATTTTAAGAAAATATCATTAAATTTGGTTTAAGTAATTCTATACATCACTTTTAATAAGTGGCCGAAGTGGGCAAGATCTGAAAAGCATTAAATGCCCATACTTTTTTAATTTATAAAAAATAGTTCCCCTATTTTTGTGAAAAGACAACCATCCGGGACGGTAAATTCTGAGAGTTGAAATACTTCAGCTGAACTCTATGACAGGGAGTCTCCTGTGCTGGGAAACCGAGGGAGGGGTAGACAATTACACAAGCCTTCTTATTAGGGGGCCTGCTTGGCTGAAAGAATTGTATATGTGCACAACTGGTTAATCTGCAAATGTAAAGGGTGCTTGGAACCCGGTATTGGCTTTAAATGATGGCATTACTTGAAGCTTCCTGACAACACAGATTTATTCTTTTTGAGTGGAATTGCAAGGGAGTTACCAGCTGACCTGTAAAGTGTGTGCTTTTAAAGGACAATTGCATCATGTAAAGTCTGGGTATTACTAAAATCTACACTTACTTTGTCAATTCGATGAATACCCGCATAAGTGGTTCTTTCGGCATTTTGAAATGTCGCCATTAAGGAAGTGATTTAAATACTCCTGACTAGGGGCTAACAAAATAGGACTACAACAATTGAGATTACACTCAAATAAAGTTTGAAGAAGTAAACCAATGATGAGTGCATGTAACCTCCCGATATTCTAATGGCAAATACGGCCAGTAAAAAACACAAAAAAAGGAAACTTAACACAGTGTGCAATATAGTATGGTAACCAATCCCATGGTGGCCATCTTGGACCAGTTGCATTCTGTATATGAGAGCAGTAATGGGTGTGTCTATAAAAAACAGTCGTAAAAAGAACAATTGATGGACGGAATGTTGAACAATGTCAAACATTCACCCCAGTCCAGAGATCTGGGCCTGAATACATAATTGTTTTGCTCTCCATGCTATTCCAGTTTGAACCCAGCCATTTGCAAATCAGTTCTGACCCTGTGAACTGTGGGAACAGTCCAGCGCGAACTGCCAGGCCAGGTCCTTCCTGGACCGGAAACAAGCATTATGGGACCGATTTTGGGGTTTCACCCCTTATCAGCCAGGCTAGCTTGACTTCAGTGGCATGGAGAGCACGGGACCCACGTCTGGGTATACCCATCTCACTCGGAGTGACGAATGCAAAAAAACAATTGATGGACAGAATGTTGAACAATGCCAAACATTCGCCCCAGTACAGAGATCTGGGCCTAAATCCATCGTTTTTCTGCTCCCCATGCCATTCCAGTTTGAACCCAGCCATATGCAAATCAGTCTTGACCCAGAAACAAGCATCCTAACCCAGATCTGTGACTGGGGGTGAGTGTCTGAAAAGTTTCAATGCTCTGTCCATCATCTCTTTGTGTTTGCTTTGTTCGCCCTAAGTTGGCAGGGTATGCCCAGACGTGGGTCCCTTGCTCACTTTGCCACTGGATTCAAGCTACCCTAACTGATGAGGGGTGAACCCCCGAAACCGGTCCCAGGATTCTTGTTTCCGGTCCAGGGAAGACCTGGCTTGGCAGTTCGGGCTGGACTGTTCCCATGAGGAACTGAGTCAAGACTGATTTGCATATGGCTGTGTCTGAACTGGGGTGGCGAAGTGAGCTAAAGAACGATGATGGATTCAACCCAGATCTGTGACTGGGGGTGAGAGTCTGAAAAGTTTCAGCGCTCCATCCATCATCTCCTTGTGTTTGCTTTGTTCGCCCTAAGTTGGCAGGGTATGCCCAGACGTGGGTCCCTTGCTCACTTTGCCACTGGATTCAAGCTAGCCTGGCTGATGAGGGCTGTTAGTCCGAAACCGGTCCCAGGATGCTTGTTTCCGGTCCAGGGAAGACATGGCTTGGCAGTCGGGCTGGACTGTTCCCATGAGGCACAGGGTCAAGACTGATTTGCATATAGCTGTGACTAAACTGGGGTGGCGAAGTGAGCTAAAGAACGAAGATTGATTCAACCCAGATTTGTGACTGGGGATGAGTGTCTGAAAAGTTTCAGCGCTCCGTCCATCATCTCCTTGTGTTTGCTTTGTTCGCCTTAAGTTGGCAGGGTATGCCAGACGTGGGTCCCTTGCCCACTTTGTCACTGGATTCAAGCTAGCCTGGCTGATGAGGGCTGTTAGCCCGAAACCGGTCCCAGGATGCTTGTTTCCGGTCCAGGGAAGACATGTCTTGGCAGTTCAGGCTGGACTGTTCCCATGAGGCACAGGGTCAAGACTGATTTGCATATGGCTGTGTCTGACTGGGGTGACGAAGTGAGCTAAAGAACGATGATGGATTCAACCCAGATCTGTGACTGTTTCAGCGCTCTGTCCATCATCTCCTTGTGTTTGAATAATCCCCATCAGTCCACAATGCCAGAGAGAGGCTTCATAGAATTAACAAGACCTGGTTCGACCCCAAGGACATAAATAATATAACAAGTCAACTGACTCGGCCGTCCGTTGGATCGTAATCATAAAAATCCGAACTCGTAAAAAATGTTTTATAGCCTCCTCTCCGTCGTGTATGCTCCGTGTTCACCCAATCACAACCTCCTCAAGTTTTCAGCCTCACGCCGACGTTGTCTCAAGCCAAGTCTCCCGAGTTATGATTATGATCCAACGGACAGCCGAGTCAGTCTCCCAATTAGAATAAGGAATGCCCCTGAAGAAGGGACTTAATTATCCCAAAATGCATTGGGCATGAAACGAAATAACCAGGATGTTTATTTGTTGTACTGCGAAAAATACACTGTATAATTGCAATGTAAAAAACATCTAATGAAAATTCATGCTTGTGAATGAATTTGATAAATGGTATATAATGCATTGAAAGTTATGCAAAGAAAAAAACAAAGATCAAAAACAGAGATTAAAAAGTGATGTATGAGAGAGTGTTTTGAATAATGTGGTTCATATGAATGATCAATTAATATTTTGTGAACAGTGCACACTACATTTGAGTCGATTGACTTGTTATATTATTTATGTACATGACTGACGTGTGTTGACAGCACACGTAGCAGTGTAGCACCACTGGTCTATAGGGTCAAGAAGTATACACATTGGCGAAAAAATAGGAGTGCACCTCAGATTGAACTATTATTTCTCGACCCCAAGGACCCCAGCTCTGCCAAAAGCCTATCATGATTAATCTTATCAAAGGCTGAGCTTAAGTCCATGAAGGCCAGGTGTACCGAGCCCTTCCTAGCCACTGTGTATTTGGAGAAAAATAACTACAAATTCAAGTTTTGCTTCACTGTGCCCCTTCTGGGTCTAAACCCTTACTGAAGGTCGGACTGAATATTACTCACATTGGCCCAGCTGGTCAGTCTCTCCAGGATAACACTCCCTATTACTTTGACCTCCACTTCCACAAGAGATGTCGGCCTGTAACAAGCCGGGTCACTTCTATCTCCTTTTTTAGGTCTCACGCCTAGCGTTGCAGTGCGCAACCCTGCTCGCGCAGCGCGAGACCTCTTGTACGGGCTTCTGAAAGCTGCCCACAATCTCGTGCGTGTGGTTTTGCTTTCGGAAGCCCACATTGGCTGTAGCGTGCGTTTTTTTTTTAAAAACGGCACGCAATTGGGCAAAGGCGGGCGCATGTCCTGCCTTTGCTCCTCCCATTCCCACTGGGGGCTAGCACGCGCAGCAGCGCGCGTTCGCCTCGCTGCCGCGCTCCCTCCCCCCGCTCCTCTGTGGTGCGCGCGCACCACTGTTTATTTAAAACTAATATTTTAAACTAGCAACTTTTTAAAGCAACATAAAGATACTGTGGTGTTGAAGATGAGAAATAAACATACAAACTCCAAATCCAAAAGCTCTACAGCAAATACATCGTTTGTCAAAGTCGGTTTCATAAGGAGTGATAGCTGATTAAGACTTGCTCTGCACAAAGAAAACATTTGTTAGGTTAATACCGCTTTACAGAAAAAGTTAGTGCACTCTGGAGCGGTCTAGACATGAAGGCAGCTCAGCAGACCACAAATGGAATATAGTCATAAATGTAGGATCCCGGGGATCGAGGATTGGACTCGGGTGTCCAAGATCGCCATGACGTGCGGCGGGGAAGGGTGGAGGAACCAAACGCCAACTCACAAAGCCCGGAGCTCTGCTCAGTACCGATGGATAAAGAAAATGCACCCACACTAAGTCAGCTAACTACCTGCTCACCACGTGTTCCTGCACAGAGCATGAGAGAATCACACACCAAAAACACCTCTGAGGAGCCCACAGCCCGGCACAAGGGATCTGAGCATCAGAGTCAAAAGGTGCAGTGTCCTGTACAGAGCAACAGGGAATTAGAAACGGCGCCTAAAAAAAATAGAGTGCTGTACAGATTAAGGCGGTCTAAACACTACACACACCATCATGGAGTACAGGGTTCTGCAGAAAGTAGGTAATTCTGTACACCACCATTGTCGAGGAGTACAGGACTCTTCATGCAGCATAAAGTTCAGGGCGCCAGAACTACCTTTTTAACACTACAGCACTCAGCAGAAAGCATAACACACCTTCAAAGAGAAAAGGGTATTGTACGAACATAACCTTAAAAGACTTCTGCAAAGAGCACAAGTGTCCAAGGCACCTCCGCCACCTTTAAAGTGTGTAGTGCCCTACAGTTCCTTACATTCGAACTTACAAAGTGTAACGTCCGAGTTACAGCCTATGGCCTCTGACACTACCACATTCAAGAGTACACTGACCTGCACAGAGCATGATGGGTCCAGAGAATACGAGGGCAACTAGACACCAGCACTCCCGTGAAAGACATCAAAATACGGAGGGAAAAAACTAGGAAAGACGCAGACATCAGCAAAATCTTTCAAGAGCCAAAGGTCCCGCACAGAGCAAGAAGGATCTGGGAACCGGAAACGTCAAACTGGGATTTGCACTGATTTGCAGCTGCATGTATGCAAGCATCCTAAATAGTTCATGCCAGATACCACCATCTTACTTCAAATGGCAATGTGACCTGCAAAACTCTCGAGGAGTCCGGACACTAGTGGCACCCTCAGAGGGAGCAAGGTTTTTGCACAGAGCCAGAATGGTTTGGTCACCAAGTGAAAAAGATACAGCATTTTGTTTTGCTTTGAGCACAAAGGATCCGAAAACGCCCCCTTTCACAGTCCTTCAGAGAGCACAAAGGTTGCAGACAGCACCTCCTGTTCACTGCGCAGGGCATGCTGGGTCCACATCTAGTGCCCATAAATGATCTCATACAGTAACAGCACAATGCGTGTGAGCAGTCACCGGATTGTAACCACCCTCATCGATATGAATCTCTTCAAGTTTTGCCATGTGACCACCTATATAATCCCTTCCCATCACCACCAACCTTCCAGATCAGGTTTGTCTGGCCCATTTCAACCCAGCTCTGCTCTGTCACACCTATCCAAACTTTCCACTAGCACAAAGCAAGCTAGGTTTCCTCGAGGGGCATTGTGCTCTTATCCACGTTTGTACCACGCAAGTCCAACAAACCAGAGTTCTGCACTTTCCTGTGGTATTAAATACAGGGGACAGACAAGGGAAACTGTTCCTGTGATGTACACATGCGCCATCACCCCACACATATAATTTCATCATCTCACCCTGCAGGGGGGTACTGCAGCAGGCACAAGAATGCAGGTCGGGAAAGGGTACATAACCATCCAGTCTTGAAATCGTCAATCAGGATGATGGAAGGCACAGGCATGATTTCTATAATTCTTAGTGCTGATCTAAGGAGAGAGCATGGAAGTGAGCAATAATTATATCTGTATTTCGTCGAGCGCTCCATCACCCCTACTAGGGTGTCACGGCACTGAAACTAAAGATTTCGGAGTACATCAAAGCTACTGCAACATTCGGAATTTTAGTAGATTTGATTCAGAACGCAGGTAAAGGGCCAGCGTGTTCCATCTAGCTGCAACACCAATAGAAAAAGCTCTGTCATCCATGGATTTTAGGTGAGAATTTTGGGTAACGAGAAGATAAAGATGTGTGGATCTTAATTAGGGCTCCCGGTTTTATGGTATTTATTTTTTGCCATTTCCGTCTGTATTTATCCATATTTATTTTTGGGCATTTTTTCTGTATTTATCCACATTTATTTTTGCCACAAGCAAAAGACGACGCTACAGCTAGTATTTTTCCACATTTATTTAAATTGACAATGCACACATGCGCTCACTTAAACTAGCGATTTGTTGTGGCTTTAGCAGTGCTTTATTGGTCCGGTACTGAGTAATTTGAAAAGGAGAGTACCTGTGCTTCTCAGTTCTGCTATAAAAACACTTTAGGATAGAGAACAAGCACTTATCAGGAGCAAACATGTGCCAGCGCTTCTGTATTTCCATCTAAAGCCAGCTAGAAATCTGCGTTTAATAATTTTGAAACATCTTAGCGAGAAACATTTGTTTTTTGTAAAAGTCTGCAAATTATGCAATAGATATTGGATTATGTAGCAAATTCAGCAAATATATAACTATGCGAAAACGCCACTGCCACACACTCGCATAATTCCAGTGGCCCTGATTTAGGCTCTCACCGATAGCGGTAAGCAGGTGGCACTCATTGTGCCCCAGTCTGCTTCTGTCAGTGCGTGCTGCCTGCCTACCACAGTGCATTGTTTTGTGCAGTGCTGTCCGCGCGCTCATGCAGGATTCTGATGTGCCACTGCATTTTTGTGGTGCCTTCAATGCGTTTTCTTGTCTCTTCCGGTCACGTGGAACAGTCCCAGAAGAAGGCAGAAAACATGTTGCACGGACAACAGGACAGATATCAGCGGCGAGCAATTAATTTGTCTACATCCTGCCAAATGCAGAGGCGGCATCTGCGGAATGTGTGATCAGTCAGGGAGACTGCGTGCACTAAACACTGAGCTGCTCAAGGGGTTCACCAGTGTGCCGCAGAGCTCACCAGTGTGCTCCAGGGCTCACCAGTGTGCTGCAGGGCGCAGGGCTCACCAGTGTGCTGTAGAACACAGCGTGGTTTAGGGCTCACCAGCGTGCTGCAGTGCTCAACAGAGTGGTGCGGGGCTCACGGTCACCAGTGTGCTCCAGGGCCCACCAGTGTGCCCCAGGGCTCACCAGTGTGCTGTATGTAGAACACAGCGTGGTTCAGGGCTCACCAGTGTGGTGCACGGCTCACTAGTGTGCTGCAGGGCACAGGGCTCACTAGTGTGATGCAGGGCTCACCAGTGTGCTGCATGGCTCACCAGCATGCTGCAGCACACACCAGTGTGTTGCAGGGCTCACCGGTGTGCTGCAGGGATCACCAATGTGGTGCAAGTCTCACCTTCGTGGTGCAGGGCTCAACAGAGTTGTGCAGGACTCACGGTCACCAGTGTGCTCCAGAGATCACCAGTGTGCTCCAGGGCTCACCAGTGTGTACCAGGGCGCAGGGCTCACCAGTGTGCTGTATGTAAAACACAGCGTGGTTCAGGGCTCACCAACGTGGTGCACGGCTCAAAACCTGACAAGTGGATTCCCGCCAGCAGAAATCCACCCGGAGGAGAACTCAGTCACTTCTAGAGGCACTAGGCACACCACCCCCACTGCGGTGACAAGTCCCTATAACGCCCTCAGTCTGTGCAGGGCTGACCCACCACCCGGGCATGCAGAACTGACATGCACAACCTAGAAACGTACTCACCTTGTCCAGTGCAATTCACACCACCCAAGTCTGGGAGACTCAATCCTACCCAGAGGTGCAACTAGAGCCAAATTTCGGGGGGCTGAGAAAAATTTCGGGGGAGCTGATTGTTCCCTCACAGAGTGGAGATGCAGGGGCTGTAAGAAGGGGTGAAAACACAACAAAGCCTCGTTAAAAGTAAATGGTCTTCAAAAGACCTGTGAAGTACTCGGGTGCGGCTGTATGTGTGCCCGGGAAGGAATTTCCAGCAGCAGGAAGGGAGCGTGGCGAGAACTCTGGATTCGAGCAGGGCGGCAAACTTTTCTAGTATTTTGCCGTTTTTACATATAAATACAGACAAAGGAAAAATTGTTTTCCGTCTGTATTTATATGTAAAAATCCGTTTAAACGGAAAACCGGGAGCCCTAATCTTAATGCGTGGGAATGAAGATACCATTTAAAAAGATGCTGAAGCAGTGAGCTATTGGAAGGATAACTCACTTGGTGAATAAAAGTGAATTAACAACCACTGGCAATGCCAATAGGACGGGCTTTAAAGGAATGGTGTATGGTAATGTGAAGTATTGCAAGTAAATATCAGGGGAATTAACATGGATTTATTGGAAGCAAAGAACTGCAGAATAACATTGGTGTAGGTTAAAAGGTCAGGCGACAGTTGCACTATCAAGCCAGACCTAAAAATTCATGTAGGTTAGTGACTGCCCTCCTCCCATCTGTGCTGCTGCCAATTATCTAGTTATTTTAAGACACTTTAATAGCATAACACCACGTGTGTGACCCTGAAAGTACAACCTCAGGCTGCTGGATAAATAAACAAAATGATCACAGCTGTGAGGAGGGCAAGAACTTTTTTGTGGAAGCACACAAGTTCTGCCCATTCAAAACATGTACTCCTGGCTCCCAACACGTGGGCAGAGCCAAAGCCCCTCTCTAGTATTGCTCAAACATTTGTCTGGCGACAGGTGCGCTATCACAGACCATAAAAGGATGCGCTCCTTCACCCACAGCCAGTGTAAAGAAGTTAAAACAAGCATTTGCAATGCAATAGGTCTCGCATTTACGTGAGTTTGAGCAATTGGCATTGTAAATGACAATGCCTTTTTTTAAGTTTTGGTTTTTAAAACATACATAAAAGGCATTGTCATTTACAATGCCAATAGCTTAAACTCACGTAAATGCGAGACCTATTGCATTGCAAATGCTTGTTATATACTGGGATTATTACTGACTGCCGCCAGGCTTCTGGTAAGGGTTCCTGGATGGCCACATTAATGTGTATAGTAAGAATAGGGGCCCACAATTCAACTAAAGAATTCAGTAGGTCACCTGGGACTCCCCTCGCACCCGGGGCCTTGCCCGAGGACAGGGATAAAATTGCGCTGTTTACTTCTTTCCATGTGATTGTGAGCCGATCATCCTCTTGAAAACAATGAGATGTGGGATTTGAGCACACACACACACAGTCATAAAGGGCTGAAAAATAATCTACCCATGCCTGCGCAGGGACGGTGGCTGCCTGTTCCGAGAACTGCATCTTCTTAAAGAACTGATGATTCTGAATTTACCAAAGCTGGAAACTATCCTTCTGATTACTTGCAACCACCAAATCCTCCCTAACCTGTTCTTTAAATTGTTCTTCCTATCCCTAAGCGCAGTTCTGAAGGCATGCCTCCACCTTATAACCTCGTCCCCTCTCTTGGTATTTTTTTTAATGACAACAAAAGCTCCTTCCTTGTCTTTGTGCAGTGCTTGTCAAACTATCTGCAAGGTTTATGTGGACCGGCTGCCCCCTGTTTGGTAAGGGCTGTATTCATATACTTACAGATAGTGTTAAAAGCCTTAAAAATACTCCTATTCAGTGCCTCTACATCTAAACAAATATTGAATTCACTCCGACACATCCGTATCATGTCAGCATTAAAGGACTCTGGAATGATCTTACCCCATTTAAGTCTCCATCCCTTGTCTTTGGTAAGAACCACTGTCTTATATATGACACATTTGTCTACATGTTATTTCTCCCATGTAAATGAACCAAACAGGTGATAATGACCGCTAAAGATGTTCCATTCAGTAGCAAAACTACTTAAACAGGAGAAATATCTTTTAGAAACACAGAAGTATTCGATAGTAGAGTCCCCTACCCCGGGCCTTTATTTGTTGCTACAACAGGGGAAAGGGTGTGGCCTAACAACTAAAGCGGTCGACCTTGAAGCTGGAGAACCTGTTTCGAGTCTCGGCAGGAACACTCGACATCCTGTGATTCTGGGCAAATCATTTAATCTCCACGTGCCTAACAAAATGAATGTGTCCATTTGTAACGCAACTGGTGCTCATGTAAAGTGCTCTGATACCTTTGGATTAAGTTCGCGCCATATAAAACTCCCCCAAAAAACATCAACACCTTCAAGTGAACTTAAGCTAAGTAAATTAAGATCCGCAGCCATGTCATTCAAAAAATCCCCTTGTGGAGAGTTTTTGATATGCACCCGATCAGCATCAATCCCTGCGCGGTCCCCAGAATCATACAGGTGACAATCCTGCGAGGTCCCCAGAATCATACAAGTGAAAATCATTAAACGGGTGAAGATTAAAATCTCCTGATATCATTATCTCTGTTTGTTGATGAGGATGAGTGTTGACAAAAGCATTTAAAAAGTAATCCAATTCCTTCACAAAATCAGTGCTTTCTCTTCTGTGTATAGCATTGTAAATATTAAGACAGAGAATACAAAATTTTGCCTGAAAGATAACAAAACACCGAATAAAAAAGGGAATTTAGTTGGGATCACCTTAGGGTTACATTCCAGATTTAGTTTCACAAGGGTAGCCAAGCCCCCTCTTGCCCGCCCACTCACAGATGGCATGCCATTTTTACTAAATGAAACATATCCATCTAAACTTAGCTCGCCTTAAGAGTCCCACGTTTCCTGTATACAAATAATATCTTGGAATTTGAGTGCATTACACCAATTTGGGTCTCCCAATTTCCCCTGTGTACCCGCAATACCCCAGCTCAAAACGTTTAACTTCTTCATTGTATTTTTAGTATGAATAGAAGAAGAAATGAGGTTGGTATGGGAACCCAGTCAATCCTGCTTGTCCAACCTGCTCAAGGGTTAAAAACTGATTGCTCAGTGTAATAGGAGGTCTCTGGGTTTGGATTGTGTTATGACTTGGCCCCCGTCTAGGGGTACGATTGAATTCCCTCATATGGTAATCATCCGCTTTCTTTGGCTTGTAGAAGAAACCCAATGGTAATAAAGTAATATTACTGTTGGGCCCTAATTTGGGCAGGAGCTCTTTCAGAATGGAACCCACCCTGTAGGCATTTGAGAAATGTACCACTGTACGTTCCCCTTTATACACTTTGGGAGAGTACCCAATCCAGCCCACGTTTCGAATTATTATGATCTCCTCAAACAATTGTCGGCTAATCTGGTTTATAAATCTCCTTGATAACCAGTGTACCACCTTATTTTTAAGTTCCTCATAAGATTCAGATTGTGGATGTTGAACATGGGGTCCATTTGCCAATACCAATCCATGGGGCGTGCAAGCAGGAGGGAGTTGAATGATGACATCACTGGAGATGGGGCCAGGGAATTTCTAGCTGATTCTTGCAAGTTAATTCTTAGTCCGCGTTCCTACAAATACCCAAAGTAGGAGTTCAAACCAGAGGTACCCATTTCTCTTATGCATGGAGCTCTATCAGCTATCACCTGAGGGGTCAGTGGGGCAAGGGCGTTGCTGGACCATGTCAGATGTGCTATTGCCAATCAGCCTACTACCTCCCGACTGTACTAGAATGGGCGGGGAATTAATGCACTTCTTGCTACTTAAGGCAGAAAAAGAGCTGCATCCCTGGTGTGGAGTTACTGGGGAAACTACCCTCGATGCAGTGACTTGAAGCTGGTCTTGCAAGTTCCCCACTGATTTTCCTAAGGTGCCCAATATAACCTCTAAGTTTGCAATGCGCGAATGAAGAGCATCAAACTCAGCTAAAATTTTAGTTTCCATATTCTGAAAAAATTCCTGAGTGAAGATCAGATCAGATATATTTGAGGGTAACCCCATGTTACTCCCCTTAGATTTGTTGGTAACTGAGGACAAATCATAATCACAAGAAGATAACCCCCTTTTACTTTTGGGCCTCGTTCACCCCCCCCCGACCCCCCCCCTCAGCATCTCCTAATTTATTTGCTTTGCGTAGTAGTCCTCGTTTTTGCAGAGTGGGAGAAGAGGAAATCTCCTGAACCTCATTTATAGTGAAGGAAGACTGTACACTGGGTAGTAGCAGAGTTTGGTAGATGCAGTAGTGGCCTTTGTAGTGAGATCCTTTGCAGCTGACAATAGGTCCGACACATGTTGAGTTTGCGTGAGCTGATGTTCTACGCTGGAAATTTCTTCTGTTAATACCCCCACTGCATTATTTAAGAAAGATAATATAGTGTTACTTGTTCTTGCCCGTTTGCCTGTTGTATTTTGTACCTCCCCATTCCATTTCCCCATAGTTCTATAGCAGGCTCGGAGGCCCTACAAACTGAGAGATTGCTTTTAGGAAGCAACTATAGTGGAAGTGGCAGAGCTGTGTTCCAGGGCAAAACATCAGTTGAAAGAAGCTTACCCACAGTGTCCATTGATGCCTTAGTGCCAGAGCCCCCTGGGCCTCCAGGAGAAGATGGTCCTACTTCAAGTATGTATTAAACACCTGGACAGTCTTTAGGTCAACTGTAGAAAGTCAAGCACCCTTGTTATCGGCTCCCTGCTAGGGCCCCGCTTGAATTCCCTTGCAAAATCAATCACTGAAACATTACACAATGGAGGGGATGAGCATGCTACCATTGCACCAATTTTAGAACAACTCTCATCGAACAAAGAGTCTGTAAATGAAACCATGGGTGTGGTCCTGCCCTGCCTCTTTCTGGCGCTGACGGGCCCAGGACAGGGCCACCTGGGCGCGTCCCATGCAGCTGGAGTGATGATAGCCCTTTATGCACCCAATGGCGCCCTGGAGTGAAGGCATGCGGCTCCGGCTGCAAATAACATTGGAGACCGCAGTCCTGGGAAATAAGAAGGGCATCCCTCTTCAGTCATGAACCTTGCTCTCCAACATAAATGTCCTTCAATGTCTCGCTGCTGTATACTTCAGCTTTATTTGTGAATGGATATTTGTAATAGAATATTTCATGCCTCTCTCCCGCTTAAATGATTAGCTTAAAACATGCACCAAAACATGCACACCCTTTGAAACATTTAAAAAGAACCATAGTTTGGCACAACACAGGATTTACGTGTCACAGGGCGCATGGCCTGCAAGGTGGTTGCCACAATCCACAACACCGCACATCTATGTTAAAGAAACTGCCCGTTTCCCAGCAGCAGAGCAGAAATACTCTGAATTATTGCTGCAGACCTATTACATGTGCCGAGCCAGGTCTGCTTGGGGAGATCTCACCTCGTCAGGAGAGCCGAATACTATGAATAACACCAATAACTCGATGAATTCAGATGTTGCGAAAAAGCAAACAAGTGCAAGAAAGAGCACAGGGGCAAGTACATTTTGATGGGGGGGTGTGAAAAGCACTAGGGCAAGTGACAGCAACATGGGGGCACAGGGATAAGGAGAAGCAATGAGGGAGTAAGCAACAGGAAGGGCGAGAAGCAATTTAAGGAGAGCAAACTGAGAAAGATGGGAAAATAGGGAAAAAGCATACGGGCAGCGAGCATGGCAGACTGTGAGACATACATGAGAGCACCTCAGAAAAATACACGCACTCTGGTACAGTGCTTAATCAAAATTAAACACAAATAAAAAAGAGGTAAAGGACTATGGAGGGAGCAGCAGGCTAGGGAAGAGAGAGCTGGGAACGAAATAGTACCTGAATCACGTTGAGAGCAGCAGACGGGCACTGAATTAATTTGAATCAATCTGTGCTTGGTCTCTGCTTCACAGTAATGAACGGAAGGGACGTTGGGCCAGCACCGGCCAATTAAGGAGGCTTTCAAGAAGAGTGACGTGAAGCCAACAAATGGTAAGCAATGGGCGGGCCCCAAGCTCTTTTTTGTATACAACAGTGTCTCGCAAGCAAGACACATACGCTAGTGCATGCTCTTGCAGGCTAGACCCTAAAAGGCGGATTGTCTGTCCCAAAGTGGTGACAGGCAGAATTATTTCTAAGGCGCAAGTCTATAATGAAACCAAAGGGTCAGGCGGCTACCCTTCACATCAGAGACCAAGAAACTGATTTGCGGAGTCCCACAGGAATCGTCCCTCAGCCCTACCCTTTTCAACATAAACATGACACTGCTCACCAACATCATCTAATCACAAAAAATCACTGTCATCTCCTATGCCGATGACACCCAACTCATCTTCTATCTGATGGACACCCAACTCATCTTTGACCTGATGGACAAGACAACCACAACCAGAACAAACTTTACCAACTGCACAACCATGGTAGCAGACTGGATAGGATGCAACTGCCTTAAGCTCAACTCCGACAAGACAGAAGTACTGGTCTTTCGGCATCAAGACCTCCCCATGGAACTCCACCTGGTGGCCATCGGAGTTAGGACCAACACCCACAAGAAATCTAGGGATCATCCTAGACGACAAGGTCAACATGACAGCTGAAGTCAGCACAGCGTGAACCTCCTGCTTCCACACCCTCGCATGCTGCGAAAGAACTTCAAACGGTTTCCACAGAACACCATATGGACGGTCAAGTAAGCATTCATTACCAGCAGGTTGGACTACAGTTACACTATCTACGCCAGAATCTCTAAACAACTACTACACAGACTTCAGACCATCCAGAACACCATTGCAAGACTTATACTTGACCTCCCATGCCGCACCCACATCACATCGCACCTCAGGAAGCTTTACTGGCTCCCAATTCACAATCACAGCCAATTCAAACTTCTCACACACACATACAAACCCCTACACAACACAGGACCAGAATACCAGATCAGTTGCATACAGTTTCACCAACCCACCAGACACCTATGCTCTCCCTCACTCTCAATCACACACATTTGCCGCATCCACAAAACCAAAACCAGAGGTTGCTCATTCTCCTACATCAAACCCAAGACATGGAACGACCTCCCACAACACATCAGAGCCTCCTCCTCACTTCTTGAGTTCCGCAAGAAGCTGAAGACTTGGTTCTTTGTATAAGCACCTTGGGGACCACACATCTACACACCTGACCAAGCGTCTGGATACCCTCTCAGTTATTAGTGCGATATGCAAATCAACATAACATAGCATAAAATTAGGGACTCCACCTTCTAAACATCCATTTTTAACATCCTGTAGTGGAAGAACCTCTGAGAAAAAGAAGAGCAACAGATGAAGGAGGGGGGAAACATTTACAACTACACAACTTCAAAATTCCCCATAAAGCCTTCAGAAGGCCTGAAAATGTGCATATTTTGTCATGGGCTGACTTAGAAGGGCAGGTGCACCACCACAATGTTGTTAATGGGAGGGGGGGGTACCAGGAGCAGCATGTAGCCACCACAAGTGGGCAGAGTATAGAAAGAAACATCAGCACTCAAAGTCTTCTGGGGTGTTGCATAAGAGACTGGGAAGAAGTTTATACTCCAGGCAACCTTTGCAAGGGTCAACTTTATGGTTTGCCCTGTGAGTCTGTGTGGGATCGATTGAGTTTTGGGGCCCTAGAGATTGATAGGCAACCTGATTTTATGGTAGGAATCTAGCTTTCACCTAAACTGTTTACAGTTTTACTATGTTTGGCATTGTTATTATGTCAATACTAATAGGTATATAGTTATCTCCTCCAGTGACAAAACATATAGGCCTGACATTTTAACTACACACCACATGATTGCTATAAGTATGGGTGTATTGTGGTTTTAGGGGTTAAGCTCTTCTGGTGTATATTCCATTAAAGGTGTCTCAGAGCTACAGGGTCTAATCTGCATTTGAAAAATCATTTAATGACTGTGAACTTTCTTTAGGTGGACAGGTGTGGTTCAGCAGCCAGAGCAGCTGACTTCGGAGCGCGGGGCTCGCGGTTCGATCCCCGGCACCACAGGCAGCTCAACATCATGTGACTTTGGGCAATAGCTCACTTAATCTCCCTGACAGCACCCCCAGCGCCAAGGTACCCTTATGGGTGATAAGTCGTGCTTTACAAAACAGAAATTGTGAGGCCCCTTACAATGTATTACTATAGGTTTTTCAATCTGTGTATAATTGTGCAAATTATTTAGTTTTGTATGTACTAAAGTACTTTTCCTTTTTAAAAGAAAATGAACCAATTTATTTATTCATTTACTGAGTGTTGTTTGTTGTGTTCCTATATTCAGGGTTTCTAGGACACAGTACCTCCCAGAGTGAGCTGTGTACTCATCTGAGTTGCCACCCCGAGAACCAATAAACTGATTCTCAGTTTAGGGACAGTAGTATGGGGCAGAGGACAACAGAAGTGAAAAACCACTGTATTCACAATTGGGTCCCAGAAATATCTGATGGCCCTGGGACTGTTCGACATTGATTTCTACATAAGTGAATTTAACGGGTGTGAAGGTAGGGAGTATATTGACATACACTGAGTGGTTATTATCATCAGCGGAGATTGTCCCCGAACACAGTCAAAGCATCCCTTGAGACTTCATTACTGCTACAGAACTTTTTGAATAAGAAAAAGCCCAAGCACCTGTGCCAGAATGAGAGCAGCAACTTGAAGTAGCCCACAGAATGCAGACATTTTAGACACATCCGTGTAATTATGCAAAAAGCCAAAAAAGCTATGTAAAATGATGCTTAAATTACAAGTATGCAAAAAAAGTGATGGGGTGGAATGCTGGAATTAATCTTAGCCACTGATAATTACACGACCCAAATCTCAGTTCATCGTTATTTTGCACACCATGACACCTCAGTTTGGACCTAGCCATATGTAAATCAGTCTTGACCCTGCTCCAATAGGAGCAGTCCAGCCTGAACTGCCAGACCAGGTCTTTTCTGAACCAGAACACAAACAACCCAGGATCGGTTTCACTCTAATAAGGGCTCATCAGCCAGGTATAGCTTGACTCCAGTGACACAGTGTGTACGCGATCCACATCTGGACATACCCATCTCACTTAGGGCAACACTCTAAAGTATGCAAAACAAAAGTGATGGATGGAATGCTGGAACTAATCTCAGCTGCTGGTAATAACTCGGGCCACATCCCAGTGCATTGTATTTTGCATACCATGCCACTTCAGTTTGGATCCGGCCATAGGCAAATCATTCTTGACCCTGCTCCAATAGAACAGTCCAGCCCGATGCGGCCCAGAGTAATTTCCAGTGTGATTAGATTAATTCAAGCATTCCATCCATCACTTTTTTGTATACATAGAGTACAAGTAAAGCACTTTCGTTAACTTGTGGAAATACAATGTCGGAAATCGGCAAGGGGACTGGCTCTCTTGTGACATATTTTGTGTTTGAAGCTATCGCCAACAAGATATTTTCTGCTCAAACTTCACCCTATAACAATAAATTGTTCAAACTTTTGCACTGGCATAATTTCTGACATTTTGGGTAATGAGCAGAACAGAAAATTGTGCAAATCATGCAAATTACTTAAGCACTAACAGACAGTTTTATGTAGGCCTTGCTGTGGACACATTTAATAAAAGCTTTCACCCTGAATCACTTCAGTTCCATCTAACCTATCGCCAAAAACTCAAAAGAATCATCCCTGAGGAATATGAATTTATTATACAAAAAGAATCTTTAAAGGAGAATTTATTAAGAAGACGCCAATCTGCAGAGAGCGGAAGCCAAAACACCTGCAATAACATGACATGGATTTCCTGAATATAAAGAAAAAAAAGATAAGGATCGATTGATGTATGTAATTACATTTTCACAATAATCACAACAGATGAAGAATAATTTTTAAAAGTACTACAGATTAATCAATTTGATACTGATTTAAAGAAATTGTTTACGGAATTTCTACAAAAACAGGTGAAATACAGGTGTGGAATTGACAAAAGTGACAAAGCAGATGAAGGCCCATCATAGAGCCTTAATTTCCCAAACGAAAGCCACATACCATTGGTTGAATTGTACATATTACGTACAAATATCAAAAAGTGATATGATGTGTCACTCACAATGTTAAATTGCGAGATTGTGTAACATGTGATAGTAAACAGCGTGGCTATGGAATTAAACATCTATGTAGCTTGTATTAAGTAGGAATGACCGAGAGAGTTGCAAAGTTATGTTGGAATGAGTTTAGATATGACTAAAAATACAAGACTGAATTAGGTAAACCCCTTTGCGAAAAAAGTTCATCAATTATCACAACTATGATTCCAAGTGCTACAATTAATCAAGAATGCTACTGGGGAAAGTAGCATGAGAGAGCATCTATGGAGAAGAGACCTTTTCTGGGTTAAATTGTTGGATATATTGGAAATTAGGGTTTTAAATGGCTTACAGGCATTCAATAGACATTATGGAAGAAAGACTACTGAAGGAACATCCGACTGGAAGCTATAATAAACTGTAAGCATAAATCATGTAATACCTCAAATACAAACATGGAGGAAAGACTATTGTAGGTGCATCTTAATAAATAAAAACTATGCTTTTAATGTTAATGATGCAAGATGAAATAAGATGTGCCCAAATAAGAAATGTTTGCTAGGACACAAGATAAAGAAAAGTAAGGAACCTCGCAAACTTTTTGGGAATAAAACGGTTTCTGTGATCAAGTTTTTTCCTCTGAGGACGAGATGTAAACCAATGCACTAGGTATATCAAATCGATGTATATCAAATGTAAATGGCTCTTGGGTTTATAAAATCAAGAGAAATGACCCAATGAATTTCAGAAACGCAGTATCACAATCTTGGTTTTAAAAAACAAATTAAAAGAAACAAGCCCATGCATAGGACATAACGTGTTCACATGCGTGTATCTTTGTTCATTGGATTGGTAGGTCCTACTCTGGCCCAACAGACACAGCCAGCAAACATTTTTTTTTTTAAAGCAACACAATGGGCTATTTTCATTTAGAGTGCATGATCAAATGGCCAGTTTTGACTGTTTTCACTAATCATTTCTGCAGTGAAAAATGTAACAGTAAGGAATAGTAAAAACGATTAGAGGACCCCCACATCTTAGGAGAAAGCTCCCATGGTGTGGGGATCATTAGTTTTTGTTTCTCCAGAAACAAAGTCTTGCTTTGGAATTTTGCTTCTGAAAAAACAAAAAACCTGTCAAATGTTTGATAGGCAGCTGTCGTGTTTGACGGAGATGTCCAACAAACTGTTAACCACATTGACAGGAACTGCTTCGATGGAACTTCTAGAGTTGTCCATAGTGTTAGCGGACAACTTGAAATTTGAAGTACAGGTACTCCGAAGTCTAAATCAGGCCCAAAGTGTTCCAAGTGCGCCGGATTCTGGATAGGCAAACAAAATTCAATCACCACACATGTATTTACGAGGCCTTAGACAGCCGAAGATTTTTAGCACTACTGATTCATGGGCGCCCAAATATTTAATTTTCCACAATCCACACCGATTTGTAACACCATATTGAATAACAATGGCAACTACCAATATTAAAGATGCTCCTTTTTTTAAATATTGGTAAAATAAAATTATGGAACATGAAATGGCCAACTTACATGTAAGAATGTAATATAGTTATCTTAATTTTTTTGTTAACCCTATCTCTGGATTAAATAGAAAAAAGAACAATTGATGGACAGAATGCTGAACGATGTCATACATTCACCTCAGTACAGAGATCTGGGCCTAAATCCCTCATTTTTTTGCTCCCCATGCCATTCCAGTTTAGACCCAGCCATATGCAAATCCACCTTGACCCTGTTTCTCTTGGGAAGAGTCCAGCCCCAACTGCCAAGTCAGGCCCTTCCTGGACTGGAAACAAGCATCCTAGGACAGGTTTCCGGGTTTCATCCCTCATCAGCCAGACTAGCGTGACTCCAGTGGCATGGAGAGCACGGGACCCACGTCTGAGCATACCCGTCCCACTTGGGGGACAAATGCAAAAAGAAACTGGGGTGGTATGGTGAGTAAAAGAAAGATGGATTTAACCCAGATCTCTTGACTGGGGGTGAATGTTTGGTTTGCTCTGCATTCCGTCCATCATCTGTGGGTCTTCTGCTTTCTCGCCCCAAGTGCTCTGGGTATACCCAGACGTGGGTCCTGGGCTCACTGTACCACTGGATTCAAGCTAGCCTGGCCCATGATGGGTGATGCCCCAAAACTGGTCCCAGGATGCTGGTTTCCAGTCCAGGGAGGACCTGGCTTGGCAGATTGGGCTGGACTGTTCCCATGAGGCACAGTGTCAAGACTGATTTGCATATGGATGGGTCTAAACTGGGGTGGCATGGTGAGCAAAAGAACAATGGATTTAACCCAGATCTCTTGACTGGGGTGAATGTTTGATTTGCTCTGCATTCCGTCCATCATCTGTGTGTCTTTTGCTTTCTCGGCCTAAGTGCTCTGGGTATGCCCAGGCGTGGGTCCCGCGCTCACCGTGCCACTGGATTCCAGCTAGCCTGGCTGATGAGGGGTGATGCCCCGAAACCAGTCCCAGGATGCTTGTTTCCGGTCCAGGGAGGACCTGGCTTGGCAGTTCGGGCTGACTGTGCCCATGAGGCACACTGTCAAGACTAATTTACATATGGCTGGGCTAAACTCGGGTAGCATGGTGAGCAAAAGAACAATCGATTTAACCCAGATCTCTTAACTGGAGGTGAATGTTTGATTTGCTCTGCATTCCGTCCATCACATGTGTGTTTTTCTAGATTAAATAGAACACAGTGGTAAATCATAGTTATTTTAGAAATGTAACTAAAACTGCATTAACTCGTTTAAAACTAATCTACGTTGGGTCATTGGTGGTAATATCAGCAAATTAAACATTATTCAGTTGTATACGCGAAAGCTCTCTCACGCTCTGCGGGTCTGAGAGGCTTAAGTTAGAAAACAGCAAGAAAGAGCAAATGCGGATGAACCGAAGTTAATGGGAAGTGAAAACTGTATTAGTTTCCCCTGCAGCCTTAATAACTTGGTGTAAAAGTCTTGATCTCCTGCAGAGAGACCACGGTCACCTCTATATCGCTGATGTTATTAACATTTATTTCACCAGCTTTTTTTATGGTATCCAAGAGTAATAAAACTTAATTCTGCAAGTTTATGGTTTATATAAAAGATACTGTTGAAGAAATAATAATCTCATGCAAGGAATAGGTTGACTTTTTTTTTAACATATCCCTTTTCCCTAAAAATGTTTTAGTCAATTGCAAACATACATGTAGAGTTTGATTTTTGTAATATCTTGCCTTTATTACAATAGGTGTAATATTGTAGCCCTGAAAAAACAGATGTTACTCTAACACACCTCATTACCAGTGCCAAGTTAATCCCAATAGGTCTGGTGATGAAAGTTACTAGTTCCATCAGGATTACAAGCAACACTACAATACTGAGTGCATTGATTTTATTGCCCCAACATTTTTCACCAAGAATATCTGGGTGAAAACCTGCATTGAAATGAAGAACATGGAGAAGTTCATCCAGAAAGCAGATTCTATTTTAAAATTCCCCTAGTATCCTGCAAAGTGGTTGTGTAACCACACATCATTGCTGGCTTAAAAGAATGCAACTCTTATTCTTAATTATTCATACATTTATTCAGTCACTCACTCATTGATACATGTACTCATTTATCCATCCAACCATCGATTCGTTCTCACGATTACCCACTCACCCTACCATCCAACCATATACAAGCTTGGCAATCAATGAAGAAACACTTTTACTTAGCAAACAAAGCAGACGTTTTGGCTTTGACAATGCCTCTTGTTTGTAAAGTATTTGACAAACGCTTCGAGTATTTTATTAATTGTTTTACAAGATTCAGAGGGCAGTGCCATGTAGGTCACTTTTGTACAAGCAGGATTTTTTACAGGACACGTAGGCTCTCTTTACAAGCGGCCTCTTAATTCCGATGGGGGTGGTAACCGGCAAATCCGGGAATGAGAAAAATCTGTTCCATTTTCCGGGCCACTTGAGTAACTGATCAGTGCAGGAATTTTGCGACAGTCGTCTGTATAAGAATCAGAATAAAATACAAACTTTGTCCACATGTCACACATTTGGCAAGGCAGTGGTTTATCCGTGTACAATTTAACTGCTGCCAGCTTTTTGCTTTTCAGTCTAAACACTGGTTTAAAGATAATGCCTAGTTACTTTAAGTAAATGCAATGAAATAAGACATGTCAATAAGCTCCCTTTCATCATTTAAAGGCCAGTGTGGATCAATTGCACTCTGTATTCTGGCCTGCACATGCTAAGAACATGAATAGTGCCACATCTCAGGATCTCAAAGTGTGTAATGTGCTTTCAGGTGCTGGCAGCAGTTTCAGCAGGATTAAGACATCACTGTCGTTGTCAGGGGTGTTAAACTCATTAGGCGGTGTGGCTTTATCCTTAATGAACTGGCACTCTGTGCAGGGAATGCAAATTGAAAGCAAGAAGAAAAACACCATAAAAAGAGGATTCCAAAGTCATTAACTTGCTCTTTTAATACCAGTTCTAATCTGAAAATATTGATCGTGCAGTCATTGCCATTAGTAGCCATAAACTACACCTCCATTACTGGGGGCCACCTGCCCCCTTCAATCATAAAAGGGCAGGTTGAATAGCTTTCAGAAAGCCAGATTAAAACAACAGTTTAATTGGAAATTCGTAAACAGTAGCTTAAAAACGTTTATTAAAAAAGCATGTATTTGTCTATGTCCTGTATTCTATTTCATTCATGAAAGAAATTATATTTATAAGGCTATTTTAGCAACCAATAACTACCCGCTTCCGTGTGTACAATGCACACAGCCTTTTTGATACACATGATGCATTATAATCTGGTTAGTCAATTGGACCTCTGATGCTGTGAGGTCAACAACTTGAGAAACAGGAGCCTGGCTGACTTACTGTCCATCACCGCTTTGGCCAACATGGAGGCAAATACATTTTTACGACCATGTTACAAATTATTGGCACACACGACTGATTGCGTGATCTTTTATATCATATTTTCTCTTGGCCATACGCTTCATGCCCTCCCAGAAATAACCACGCACATGGTGAGAATGGTAAAATATATGATTTGGTGTTTGACGCCAAGCTCGACCTAAATGAACGAGCATTTTACCTTTGTAGCAAGCTTTCCGGTGGTTACTCTATCAAACCGCAGATTACCAACATTGTGCACATTTTCCAGGTGTCAGACAACCGGAAACTTTAAATGCAGTACACCTGCACGCCTAGGACATGGGCCCGTGTGGCTGTGTGACAACGTCATTCCGCTCCGGAAGTGACCAGCCACCCATGCGCAGTGACATCAGTTGCAATTTAGGCTGTCCTTCAGAAGCAGAGTCCCCTAGCACATCATTATGACCGGTCTGCAGATATGTAAATTTGGGACCTTTTTAGGTGTGAAAAGAGTCCTGTTTACAGAACTGAGAGGCAGAGGGTTGGGAGAGGCATCTGCAGTTAGAGTATCCATCAGAAAGATCGTTACCGAAGGTAAGTTACTTGTTCGGATGGATACTTCTAACCGCCGATTTCTCACCTTGTAAATAGTTACCATAGCAGTACTTCCCAAGTTGGTGGGTCTGTGAAGCGACTCAGACCAAAACGCCCAGGCGGACCAAGCAGACAAAATGGCCCTCTCAACAGGCCCGACTGTCGAGGCAGTAGCGTTTCATGAACCGTTGTACCAACACCCATTTAGCGACCTGACAGATGTCCAAGACAGGCTACTGTAGCAGCATCGGCCCTGGTGAAATGAGCCTGCAGGCCTTCTGGTGGCTGCTTCTTCGCCGTTGTATAGCAGATCTTTATGTAGAGAATAGTCCACCAAGAGATGGTCCTTTTTTGCACTACCTTGCACTTATTTGCTCCAGAAAGCCCTACAAAGAGCTGATCGACCACCTGATGATCTTTGGTGCGATAGATATAAAAGCTTAGCACCCTTTTAAGGTACAAATGATGGAGTCTCTCTTTCTCTTCAGGGCGATGAGATAGAGCAAAACAAGCATTTGCAATGCAATAGGTCTCGCATTTACGCGAGTTTAAGCTATTGGCGTTGTAAATGACAATGCCTTTTATTTATGTTTTAAAAACCAAAACCTAAATAAAAGGCATTGTTATTTACAATGCCAATAGCTCAAACTCGCGTAAATGAGAGACATATTGCATTGCAAATGCTTGTTTTATTTTGGCACTGATACACCGGGTTGATCATATCTGAGTACATTTGGCGCGAGTCACACTGACTTGGGTAATAAAACACCTATTTTGCAGCGCCCAGAAACCATCTAATGTGCGTTGTACGTTGTATATTACTACATTTAAAGTGAGTGATTATTATTAGCTGTTCTGGCCCAGGTTGATGCTGTTTATTCGTACAGTGTTTCTCATTTAACCAAGCCGAATTTTGGGGGATTTTGAAGGAGTGTTGTATTTTCTGTAATACATTTGGCAGCGATGTAGTCTCTCTGCCCAACCCACTCCCTCCCCTCTTTGAGCTGGAGAAATGCAGAGGTGTTCCCAGGGCAGGAAGCGGTAAATCCGTTGCAGATGTTGGTAGAGACGCAGAACAAGTCCCACCACTAAGGATGACTTTGCATAAACAGTAATCTAAGGTTAAAGTTTTGCTCAGCCTATATACGTGTCAGAGCCAATAATCTTGGAGCACTAATTACACGGTGCATCAGGTTTTTGATAATAATTGCCACCGTACATTTATGTTGTGTTAGATGTTATGCGAAGGGACGTACGGTGGCATACCCTTCTCTTCTCCCCAATTGTGTTTCCACAGTCTTGAAATGTTTCAATTTATTTTCTTTGATGCACAATCCGGCAGGCTAGTCTGGAATGCACTTGGATAAGCTTTGCTGGTGGACCCCTGCCCCACCAGATACTTTGGCGTTGAGGGTTAAGTAAAAAAAAGTCGGGTCGATTGGTGCAGGGCGATGGAGACGAGCAACCTGCTGGTTAACCGGCAGACCTGAATAAGGCTTTGACCAAATGCCTGAAAGAGTGTTTGTGAGGATCTCATTAAATGGCAACCGTGGCTCTGTGGGAGACTGACCAGGTTGCAATACTTACGGCAGTACATTAGTCTTAACTTCCAAAACTGGTAGTTTTAAGTCCAGAACTTCTGAAGGAGGTGCTTTCTTCCATGGCGGAAGCCAAGGGGGAACACAAGGCCAGTATCTGGGGAAGTGCTCAGCCAACTGGCATCGTGAAGCGCTTCATACCGGTGTTCCTCATCCTTTTTTAGAACATAGTCATTCCACTTATCATAGATATATTGTCTGATTCCCTGTCATGAAGATTGTGCAAGGTCCTCCCATGTGGTAAGAGAAAGGTATCTCAATCTGCAGAGTTGCTCATTGGCTGTGCCCGTAGTACATGACCACAAGCATCAAATGGCAGTCAGCACAACCACAAAATATGCAAGGTGAGCATACAAATATTCTGCTAGCACCACCAAACCAACATCACAAAGTAAGCATAAGCCATGCAGCATGAGTAACAACTGACAAACTACATAACATGGGCACAATCACACACAACATGACAAGATCCACCACCACACGAACAACACAAGACTATTAACACAATTGTAGCACCGATAATTTGCCAAAATATGCTTGCCTGGGAAACACAAGATGTTAAGCAACAACTAAAGCATGATCACAAAGTGCTTGGGACAAATTTGGAAATGGTGAGTCACAATAAGTGTGGAAAAACCCGTTTTTAGGTCTTGCCTGACCCAGCGCATGCGCTGGTCTGGCGAGACTTTTAGTAAGGGCTTCAAAAAATGCTATCATGGCCGGCCTACAGCTTGCATGCATGTGCGCGGGCGCGCGCTTCCGAGCAGAGGCGCCATATGGCTTTCCTCGTCATGCTCATTAAGCGCATCGCTCGCCGCGCTTGATCGCGATTGCGATCACTTTCACTTTCGCGGCCGCTTTGATGTTCTCAGTGAGCCAGTATTTTCACGGCCGCGTTACTTTTACGGCCGTGCACCTTCTCCTCGTGTTATCTGTGCCTCTCCTCCTGTTAGCCCTGGCACGAGCGCCACCCCGTTTCTTCTTGTTTCTTTTACTTTCACGGCTGCGCGGCCATGGGCGTGTCTGTAGCAAACCTCCCTTGTGCCTTCAATCGGGCCTTTACCCACTGCCTTTGTGCACTTACGCAATCCACCATATGGAGTGTTAGCGCGCGCACACAACTCCGGGGCTTGTCTACGTTTTCAGGGTGTTCATTATGTTCTTAGTAACGCTGCTGTCCCCGGCTCACAGTCTGTCTTCCCCCGACGCCAAATCATAGTGAGATTAAATTACACGCAGCTATGAATCCGACTTTGAAAAATCGTCTTTTATGAGCGGACATTCGCCAAGGAGAGTGTTTCATGTATGTGTAAACATGTAAAGCGAGGTGGTACAGGGGGCCACCCGCGGCCGAAGGACCTCTTCCTCTGCCATTCATGGATGAATTCTAGAAATAACACCCTCCGCCAGGTGTCCGGACTCGAGGCGCTAGCTCTGCGATGATGAATCTGCGAGGTTCAGGTTCTTGTTTCCCGCAGATATAAAACTCCACCGCTCGCACCCTCCAGCCCTACATATTTAAGCCGTGTTGCACGTTTCACTTTTGGCGTGCCTGGGGTTGAGTTCTCCACGGAAGTCGCTCTGTCTGCACTGCAGCTCAGGAGGGACTCGTGGGATCGGTTTGTTACCATAGATGGCTGGTGGTTCCACACAGCCCCGGCCCCTGGTGCCACGCCCCACCCCGCCACCACCACCACAGGTGGTACCTAAAACTCCATAGAAATGACACGATCACACCTTGCGTAATCTGCTCCTGGGAAACCGTGGGTGACGGAGACTCAAAACACCTAGGGGCACCACCCCCACACTCCTTCCACAGAAACGACTGACGCCACTGAAGGACACGTCCCTAGAGGCATTAATCAGGAAAGAAAAGCTTTACGAACAATCCGCAGTTTGAGATTGTTCTGTATTCAGAGGAACGGACGTGTGTGTTTTATTTGGTCTTTGCTGCTGGAACACAGCTCCGCAGCAGGTGCAGTAACTCGCCGAGCATCGTACCCGAGCAGCCTCTGTACAATCCTTCTGTTGGTGGGCCATTGTTCAAGACACCTGCGCACACACCCTTACCCCTGCTCTTCATCAAGTGCATTGACACACTGAGCTGTCTGAGTAGGCATTCAGGGCAGGTGTGGGCGTGGCATCACTACAGGTCATACACAGATGTCTGCAGCAGCTACACTCACTCTCTGAGCGCAGCGCTCGAGGGAGGTCTCTGCAGCAGGTGCATGGACCCACTGCACTGTATTACTATTAGTGTCACCGTGAGCTTGGCAGTTAAGCCTCTTGAAAAGCAGTTGTGAGTTAATGATCCGTTAAAGGCGCTGGCTGGAGCCTGTTTCTCACATTGTAACACAGATTACTCCTTTAGGCGTCTCCTTGGTGAGAAAGGATACGTGTGATGTGATCTGAGACGGTAACTCCGTTTTATCACGGCTGCTACGAGCGTGTGCTTTCTTTCTAGAGCTGAAGTGACTAGAAATAGTGACACGTGCAGCGCCGGCCTCTAACAGCACCGATCAGTGCCTCCACGGGGCTGGTTCAAGACCGAGGGCCACCCACCGCGCCAGGGCCGTGTCCACTGACAGGGCACCGCTGGTGAACTGTGTGTAACGCAGTCAGCGCCTCGACCCACATGGGTCCCAACTCACAGGCTCACGCATGAAGGCATCCGATATTCAAGAGAAGAGAACGCAATCCTG